>JAYRCH010000263.1:0-1200000 GCA_037179445.1 Phengaris alcon alcon | reverse complement strand
AAGTTGTTAAAAAGGAGTAACAAGGTCCATAAATCCCACTGACCGGCCTAAGTAACCTATGTCTTAATTAGTTATAAACAGCCGATTTATTGCTTTCTTACAACGTTTATTATCATAGCCTATCGTCAACCTTAATCAGCATAAAATAATTATAGATATTAATCATCTGTTTGCAGAGATTTATTTAGAATTCTAAGCGTTTTTATTAAAGAAAATTTGAATTACCTTGACAGCTGATCACCGTTGACGTAAGGCACTAACTTTAAATTGCTTATTACACAAATAAAATATTAATAAAATATTTGTATGACAAATGCATCGTCTTTATGTCATTTAAACTGATTTTTGGAATTAGGACCGATCAAAACGACGTTGATTTGACGTTTATGAGAATACCATTTTGCAGTTTTAACACATCGGGACTGGATTGTAACTATATTAGTAGAATCGATCTTCAGATTAATAAAATAGGTCCAATTTAAGTACCATTTATTGATTTTTTTAACTTCGGACGAGAAAAAATTTTTCCTAGATTACTTTATAAAGTTCATAAGTTTGAGAGGTGTATCTTATTTAAAATAATGTGATATTATGTAGAATTATTAATTTTATATATTAATTTTACATAATATCACCTTATAGCAATACAAAGTCAATGTTAAGTATAGGGTAAGTACGAACAATTTTATTGACAGCAACGTTTTTGTAACGTTACCGAATGAGAATTGTATCAAAATCATGACAGCGCCCATACAATTGACATTAGATAATGTTACCTTTACGTAGTTGTCAATCGTTCGTGCTAACCCTACTGAAGTGATTACATATCTAGAACTCAACTAGACAACTACATCAGACGAGCTAGACACTAGAAAATTAGTAGCTGCTACACATTTTTATTTTCAAATCAAGCAAAGTCCCAACACTAGCTTCTAACTTCTAGTGAAATAAATGAAAGAGCACATTTCGCCACAGTCACGTTTAACATATTGTGTATTCTGAATATTAATGCGACATCTGTATAACTTCTAATGTGTTTTTTGTTGACTATCGTATTGGTATTTTTATTTAAACATAAATAATATCTTATAACTCAATCTTGTGTAAATATAATCGGTTTCACGGAAACGGCTGCGAGTATTACCATGAAATTTAGTATGCAGGCGATTTTGTGGGAGAAAAAAGAAAATTTAAGCTATATAATATGTTTTTTTGCTTACGTAGTCCAACAATATACTTATCAATAATTTCGACGCTATTATGTCAGTCCGATGGACAGTTTAGATTCGAAAATTCAGAATATGGTGGATTATGGAGACTCAAAATATAATATTATGTTGTGTAGCGAAGGTGTAGGATAGTTGGAAAATTAGCATTCTTCTTCGAATTCTTAAAAATTGTAAGGAAGTTGGCGAAATTTTATCTCAGAATCAAATAATCCGGCCCTATGCAATAATAGTAGGATTTTCGGAAAGGTCCTAATTTTTCAATTATACTACGATACATACGTTCCAACCGGTCGTGGTAGCGTGGCATTATCGGTGGCCCGTCTATGCCAAGCTTCAAATACTTATAAAGTTACCGAAATAACTAACAGCGTTGAATAATTCCATTCATAATAAACTTGAAGTGGCTTTTAATTTATCTGAATACGGAACGTATGAACATAAAGATCAAACTTGTTTACCCCACTAAAGCACACTCGAAACAACGGCGAAGTTGGTCCAAGTTGGGAATTCCCAAACTCGGATCTTTCGAGTGGGAAATTTCCCAGAGATCCGAGCCGGGAGTAAAATTAAATATCTCAAGCGTTTGGTTTGAAGCAATGACAATGTTTGCAAAGTAGCTTCCGAAACTATCTTGGATTAAGCATCTTAAAGATTTTGCGGAATAAGCACTAGAGTTTCAAACTTCTGATGTATAAAACTTTTAGGGATTTTAAGTAAAAGAGATATTGAAGAGGCGACCGTTGTTGACCATAGAAAGTGATTTTCACGAAAACATGATAATAATATTAGTTGGGTCAATGCACGCCGAAACAAAACGGTACGCGACTCGGCGCTGCATTTTTAACCGACGTCCAAAAAAAGGAGGCGGTTATGCATTCGGCTGTATATATTAGGTCTTTACCTATGAAATTGTCGTTTTGTATAAAAAAATTTAAATTCTGGAAAAAGTAGTAGTCTGCAGGCGCAAGGTCTGGTAAGTAGGGCGAATGACAGAAAGCTATCAACCCCAGTTCTTGCAACTTGGAGACCGTCTGCTGTGCAGTATGAGATTGCGCGTTGTCGTGCAGAGCAGCGGAGACGAGCGATTGACCAATGCTGGTTGGAGTATGCCAGCTTCTCCATCATTGTGTTCAGTTTTTCACAGTACACATCTGCAGTAATGCTCACCCCGTTTGGTAAAAAGCTGTGATGAATCACACCGGCTCTAGACCACCAAACAGTAACCATCACTTTTCAAGGGGTAAGTTTTCGTTTAGGGCATTGTTTAGGTGCTGAACCAGGATCCAACCAACTTGCTGAGCGTTTGCGGTTATGAAACAGAATCCATTTTTCATCGCAGGTAACAATGCGGTTCAAAATTCTTTCATTTGTGTGACTGTTGAGCAGTGCAAGACACGTCTGACGCGTACTTCGCGCTGGCGATCATTGAGTTCGTGGGGCACCCATTTGTCAAGCTTTTTTAGCTCGCCAATTTGACGCAAATGGACCAATTTTGTTTTGACGCTAACGTCGAAAGCTGCTGCTAATTCAGCCGTAGATTGTGTATCATCAGCTTCCACAGTCGCCTTTAATTCGTCATTGTCGACCAAAGTCTTCGGACGACCGCGAGGTTCATTTTTCAGGTCGAAATTTCCAGAAGGGAAGCGAGCAAACC
Source organism: Phengaris alcon alcon (assembly GCA_037179445.1). Lineage (NCBI taxonomy): Eukaryota > Metazoa > Arthropoda > Insecta > Lepidoptera > Lycaenidae > Phengaris > Phengaris alcon. The sequence goes on along the minus strand of JAYRCH010000263.1, from coordinate 1,197,117 downwards.
AGTAACAGGTGGTGCGTTGGTTTGTAGCGTTAGCTCCGTAAACGTCGTTGATGTTGCGTGCCGCTTGTGCCGCGTTGCTGCCACGACGGTACTCATATTCCATAATTACTCGAATTTTTAACGTATCCATGATAACGAAAAAGATTGAAATGCGATGAAAATGTAACACACTAATCAATAAACAAATGACTACTTTTGGAAAAAAAAATCCATGTTTTTAAGATAAAATTAATTTGAAATTAGAATTCTTAGCCAAACAAAAATTATTTTGATTTGAAATGGCCAGTACTGCAGAACGGCAATTTCATAGGTAAAGGCCTATTATTTTATAGATATGCTACCAAAAAGTAAGTTTTTGTATCAAGGCATACCCTGGATCCAAAGGTACTGAACAGAACTCCTGAATCCTTATAGATACATATTTGGAGATTTCGGCTTATTTAAAGAACTGCAACCATATGCCATCATACCACTTATAGTAATCATCATCATCATCACAACCATCTTTGCAAGAAACACCAACATAATATTATAACGACATAGGTATTCTCTACTCATCAGTTTTGTGCACCGATATCAATGTGTTCATAATAATAAATTTAACTAACAAAGAGAAAAAATATTATTTTCAAACAAAAAATTTAAACCTACTTCCAAAGTAAAAATGCACAAAAAAGTATGAAATAAAACTTATTTTCTAAATATTTCCCCTTTTAAATTCGTTGAACGTAAGTTCTATATAATATTGTAGGATATTATTTGGGCTGGTACCAACTTCAAAATTAAGAAGATCGAGTAGAGAAATAGTTAAAATTTTAGCCGAATTTAAAAAGGGAATTATTTACAATTTAATTAATATTATATCTAGCAATTTCCCGCGAAAAAATACCCTCAAACTGCAAGCAGATGTGTGCGTGCACGCATAAGCATCCGTAAAGCACCTCCCTCCTCCCACACTGCTTATGCGTTCACTAAGAAATAAGATCGTGCAAACACCACCACCACACAAGCAACAATGTCACCAAGATCGTGCAAGGCCCCACACCGCCATGCAGGTTGCAAAACTCATAAATAATTTAGAAAATTAAAATTAAAAAAGGATGAAATAAAAACCTTTATTTCATACTTTTTATGAAATAAAGGTTTTATTTCATTTTTACTTTGGAAGTTGGTTTTAATTTTTTTATTTAATAATAATAATAAGATAGCTATTCAAAATGGAACTTTATTAATTACACAAGAAGATACACGTTTCAGTGTAATAGTTCGAATTCCATCGCGCTGCACTTACATAATATCTTAAAAATACAGCGCCGCGTATCGGCAATGCGTGAACTGACTTAAAGTGCAGGGGAAACATGAGAAATCGACAAAATTACTCGCACGGCTTACACGGGCCATACTAAGCACTCGAAGAATTCGGTTTCGACTAGACAACAGGAAGTATATTACTTAATATTTTTATAGTATATACGTATTTATATATACATCCATGACCCACGAACACAAGAAAATGTTCGTTACTTAGGCGGGATTCGAACCCACTGACCCACCATCAGCCATGAAAGGTTACAATGAAACTTACCGTTTAATGCCGAGAGGCTGCAGAGGAAACAGGAAAGCTATAAACTGGGTACGACAATCACCAACAGCGAGAAAGATCAATATTATTATCTATATTCTATACTAATATTATAAAGAGCTCCGTGGCCTAGTGGGTGGACCGTTTGATCGACCGACTCGAGAGAGTGCAGGTTCGATTCCCAGGTTGTGACTTGTGGCGTGTACCAATGAGACTTTTTCAGATCTTATACGGACGCTCTAACGGTGAAGGAAAACATCGCGAGGAAACCCGCACATAGTTGGCCTCAGACGTATTGACCATTCATTCTTCTTGGGCAACCATACGACATTTAAAAACCGACTGTCCCAGGCACTACAGTATTTCAAGAGAACCACTCTTGAAATACTGTACCAACTTCGCTCGGAGAATACTGTATAAACCATCCAATAACGGATGAAAAGGCCTAAGTTTTATTATAAAGAGGAAAAGTTTTTTTTTTATTTATTTATTGAAGGTCGCTTCAACATCGAGGTCAACGACCATTATCAATTTACATAGTAGTGCATATACAACTTAAATTAGCTTATAAACATTTATCATTTTCAAAAATTTTAGAGTAGCATTAGGTACATCATTTTCATCATTCAAACATTTTTCAAATCACTAGGTAATTTAAACAAACTTTTTTCGGTATTAAATAGAGGAAAAGTCTGTTTTGTATGCTTGCATTGAATAGGCTCCGAAACTACTGAACTGATTTTGATGAAATTTGCCACAGATATAGAATAGACTATGTCCTTTACATAGGCTAATTTTTGTCGCGGAAAATATACGGTTTCCCTGAGATTAACTTTTGCGCGCACGAAGTCGCGGGCGAAATCTAGTTGTTAATAATCCAGTAGAGCTCGCGCAATCCTTCCGCATAATTAGGGCTTCTTTTCACCCCAGAAAAATGTACGTTATAGACACATTTTGCTCAATGAAGTCGCGGGCATAGTCCACGACTTGCGACCGAACACTACAACGCTACTAAAAATAACCAAGTGTTTTATAAAAAACTACAACCTAACTACGTAAATAATATAATCTACGCTGTGAGGCTGGTATTACAAATCAATTGACACCTCATTAATTAAAATCGGAGCAGTACTTAGGCGATACAGTCGAACATTTAGTTATTACTCTTCCTTTTGGCTTCGCTGTAGTCGGATAACAGCAAATATATATATGCTATAGGCTGTCTCTGATACATGGGACTTGAATGGCACTTAATTACCATTATTAAACCATTAATTACCATTAAACACACACACATACACACACACACAAATTAATAATTTTATTATATCGCTACAGGCTATTATTGTAATACATTTTATTTTATTTGCGTAGACACTTGTTTATTGAATTAGTAAATCTTCAGACACATTGTATTTCGTAATTGTAATGAGAGGGAGAGAGCCTGGGGATCTGTAACACAGATACCCACCTAGTATCGACCCCAGTCTCTCACATGTTTATTAGCTACTTAACTTGTGTTGTACCTTTTTGTATGTGCTAAGTGATTGTGAGAGAAATAAATAACTATTATTATTATTATTATTAATTTAAGTAGCGTCTCAGTATTCGGCCGTTAGACGTATATTATAATATTATAGACGAGGCATGTTGAGACAAAAACCGTCCCCACTTAAATTCAGGTTAAATTCAAGGTCAATTAAGTGGGGACGGTTTTTGTCTCAAAATGTCAGCCATGTTGATGTCACCATACCTCAAATGTCAAAATGGCCCCAAACAGTTGTTTGGTGAAGGTATGGTGAAATCAAGATGGCTGAAATTTGAGGTATGGTGAAAACAAGATGGCGTAACATTTTCTTGTACGAAGATTTGTTCTGTCAATTGTACGCCATAGCCTCTCTTTGGTTTTGAAATCTCTGCTCGCTAATCACCATCATTTAATTGCTAATGATGCGCGCGCAGCTCAATGGAGTCGTACTCCGCTGACATAAAAAGATATTAGGTCCTGTCAGCCGCCCGCGTTAAATCCCGAACTCGCTTCTTACCCTCCACATTTTTATTTTGTAGGCTTACCGGGGCGTGGTGCGAGGTATAAGCGGTAGCGTTTTATAAAAAAAATATTTTGACAGACCGATGCTGACCGACACACAGACGGATAGACGGAAAATCGAGAGATTCTATTAGCATCAGTTCACACCGATACGCGACGTGGTGATTCACAATTGAACTTTCAGTACACAAGTTCGGTATACACGTTTAATTGCAAGAGTTCAAATGTCAAACTATACAGCTCTGCATAGCACGGCGCCGCTTTTCTTGTGGACTGAATAATAAAGTTCAATTATGAATCAATGTTTTAAAAATGTGGCACCGGGTCGCGTACCGCCTCGTTTCGATGTGAGCTGACCCTTAGAACCTCTTAGAATTAAATTTAATTATTATAGCCTTCAGTTGCACTTAACGTAATATTAGTGTGTACAACTTGAAGTTATTTAAAATGACTAGTTTAACATCGATAAATGACAAACTCGAGTTTTAATGTATGAAGATATCAGAAAATACCATTTATTCTTTCAATTATCTTCTCATCCAATCAAGCATCGCATAAGAAGATGTATAGTTAGAATAAATCAATATGTAACTATGAATAGATTCTTAGTGTTACTCGTACTAATATATAATATCTGTAGAATATATGGTTGCTCGTGTGTGTTAGGGTCAGCTCACACAGAAATGAGACGATACATGAAGCAGCGATGCATTTTTAAAGACTGTTAAAAATTGATATTCATTCAGCACAAAAATATACAAATTCCATTGCAAAGGCGGCACCACGCTATGCAGAGCGGTCTAGTTTCACATTTGAACTCTACGAATATATTCTACAGTGCTATGGCAAGTATTCAATATTCATATTATACAAAAGTGATCGTTTACTTTTTTCTACTGGTTGCCAGCAAGGTGATCCTTTGGGCCCCGCTATTTTCAGCCTTGCCATACATCCAATCATTACATCACTTTCATCAGAATTCAAGGTTTGGTACATGGGACCCTCGGTGGAGGTCTGGTTTCAGTCTTGCAGGATTTACAACTCATCATTGAAAAATTTATATCCATCGATTCGGAACTAAATTTTTCTAAATGTGAGTTGTTTATTATCGACTCACACGAATATTGGAATAAAATAACCACTAAATTTAATAATCTGGCCCTTAGAATAAAAATTTTCAGTGAAGAGTCCCTCCGCTTACTGGGTACGGCTACGGAGCCGTTCCGAAATAAAGGCATTAAAACCAAATCATTCGGATATGTCTGTTTGTGCCAAAATTGACGTACGCTTTGAGATGCTGTCCAATATGGAGTATTTCCGACCTTCTTTCACATTTAGATCTCACTTTGAAAGACACTGCCTGCCGCCGCAGTGCCGGCCGCCAGTCCCACCATGCCTTTATAAATGACGTCATCCGCAGGGCTCTTGTCACCTTATCAAGAGCCCTGCGGATGACGTCAGTGTGCCGGCCACACTTGAGCCGAACGGTATCGCACGTGACACTACAGGAGACCCAATGGCATTATCCTAACTCCGTGGAGCCATGGGAGGCTGCTGGTGTTTGACGCTACCTGCGTGGATACGCTGGTGGCGTCACAGGTAACGGCCAACGGCGGGGGCGACAGCTCTCGCCGAGACCAATAAAAGGTGGAAATATGAATCCATCGGCGATGGTTACATTTTTGTATTGATTTCTGTCTTTTGGAGTCAAAAGTATGGTCCTTGGGGCCCCTGGGCCAAGCATCTTTTTAGGGATTTGGACAAAAGACTGGTCGACAAAACTAATGACCCTAAGGCTGGCGCTTACCTCGGCCAACGTATCAGTTTAGCCATACAGCGAGGCAATGCTGTCAGCCTCTTAGGTACTCTACCCGCAGCCTTCGACCTAGATTCAGTTTTTTTACCTATGGGTTTTTTAGGTAAAAAAACTGAATCTAGGTTTTTTTCATTTAGACAATGACTTACATATATAGTTTAGATAATAATTTAGTTATTTTAACCAAAGATTTCAAAACTCAAGATAGGCTATGACTTACATTTAACAGAACAAATCTTCGTAGAAGAAAAATTTACGCCATTTTGGTTTTCAACATATTTCAAATGTCAGCCATTTTCATTTAACTATACTTCAAATGTCAAAATGGCCCTGAAAGCTCCAAAAGTGGCGACATTTTTTGCATCAACATGCCTCGTCTATACTATATACGTCTATAATTTTAACTAGTTTTTAAATCGTTTTTTTTCGTTAAATATTGTAATGTGAACCTTTTATGTTGATGCCAAAATATATTAGTATGGTCTTCTTGTGTAATAAATAAAGTTCAATTTCGAATCGCTACCTTAAAAGTCGCGTATCGTCTCGTTTCGGTGTGAGCTGATATCGCTTAGTTATTACGTACTTATCATATCATGTAACTTTGTTAACTCACAAGTCTACGCTCGAAAATAATATTTTTTGAAGAGATTTTGATATTAACTCGATCATTGTAAAAACTTGTTACAATTTCTGGGAATAAAATAGATATTCAATTCAGACAAAATAGTCGAATTTTCCGGTTTTTTGGTTATATAATCGCCTGTCACTTGTACCATCCCCTAATTCCTGTAGGTCTGACGTACGTAAGGAGAATCGTTTCCCAAATTGGATTGATGTAATACCATCTTACATTTCTGCTCTCTATGGGTCACTTTATTATTTCCTTTCGAATACCATTTATTTCTATATTCTAGATAAGACTTACAAGGAAATCTAATAAATGTCATGGTCAAAGCTTGTCAAAACAAGCTGCACTTAGAGCTGCAGATAAATATAAGTAATACATTATTTAACATTTTTAATGAGTTTAGAAATCCAATCAAATTGGTTGTGAAATAATATGCAATTGAAGAAGTAAATACAGTTATTGTATTATAGTGCATAAAACAGCGATCAACCAAACAAATTAGACCATAAATTATAAATCAAAGACCATGTAATTTGTTCATTTATGAGTTTTTTTATATACATACATAAAAGAAAGTAAACACTTGTGTGCTCGATTGTCTGCTCTATTGTATAAGCGTAGAGTTCTATTTTCAATGCTCTGAATGCGGCCTACCGGATTCCGGATCATATAATCCAAGCGTAAGGGATAGCGTAAAATGCTACAAGGAGCTGAAAGCCCTATTTTGATAAAAATAAAACTGCATCAATAGATTTTTAATTAATAATTTAATACGTCACGACACACATCGGATCTCTCTGTCTGATTGACTACTTTAAACGTTCGTATTCAAGATTTATTTCAATAAAAAATAATCGCGGATATTCTCCATTGCCTCAGTAATGGTTGTTAATGATAACGTAAATATTATTATAATCATTGTTTTAGTTAATACAATTAAGTTTACTAATTTTAAATGCAACATTCATACACGAGAAATAATTATTTCGTTACGTCAATTAGTTTCCAAGATATATTTATAACTTTAAAGTGACCTAGAAGGTAAGATGCGACTAGGCGGCGCGAACTCCGGACTGTATGGCCGAGGTGTAGCGTGACGTCGCACTACTGTTAGCAGGATTTGGAAATTTTCGAAATTTTGTACTCGTGTACAATCATAATCATAACTACTTAATATTTTTGAATAAAAAAGGAGTGATCTGTTTACATATTATGATCTTTACTGTAACAAACTTTCAAGTGATTTTACATACCTAGAAACATTCGCCCTGCGAATAACTAAACTTACTACATTGTCCATTATAATCACAAGCGTGATTATAATGGACAATGTATATACGATGTATACAATGTATAATACAATACAATGTATATATACAATACAATATATACAATGTATATATGATAATGGCATATGAATATGGATTTTTGATACAAAAATTCAGCTTATTTTCTCAATTAGGTATATTATATAGCAATTCTATGATTTAGTTTTTAAAAAGAAATGTTGATTATCTTCTTGGCAGCAAACGGCTTATAATATATTTTTATCAACCTTTTAGTGGTTATTAAAAGGTAATATTTTATAAAAAACTTATAAAGAGAGTAGATCAGATTGGGATGAGAAGAACAAAAAAATCCTGTGTTTGCTCGGCTAATTGCCAACTTCTTTCGCTTGATTGATTTACAGGATGGTGATGATGATAATGGTAATAATTAAGTAACTCCAATAGAAAGAGTATCTACGTGGGATGAAGAGAACAAATACATGTATCCTGTATTTACTCGGCTAATTATTGCCAACTTCTTCTGCTAGTTGATTATGATGGAGATGATGATGATTATGTGAATGATTAAGTAACTCAAATAGAAAGTGGATCTGATTGGGATGAGGAGAACAAATACAAGTCTCCTGTGTTTGCACGGCTAATTGCCAACTTCTGTCGCTTGATTGATTTACAGCATGGTGATGATGATAATGATGATGATAATGGTAATAATTAAGTAACTCCAATAGAAAGAATATCAGCGTGGGATGAAAAGAACAAATACATGTATCCTGTATTTGCTCGGCTAATTGCCAACTTCTTCTACTGGTTGATTATGATGGTGATGATGATGATTGTGTCAATGATTATGTAACTCAAATAGAAAGTAGATCAGATTGGGATGAGGAGAACAAATACAAGTCTCCTGTGTTTGCTTGGCTAATTGCCAACTTCTTTTGCTTGGTTGATTTAAAGGATGATGATGGTGATGATGATAGTGATGGTGATGATGATTATGATGATAATAATGGCAATAATTAAGTAACTCAAATAGAAAGAAGATCAACGTGGGATGGGGAGAACAAATACATGTATCCTGTGTTTGCTTGTCTAATTGCCAACTTCTTTCGCTTGGCTGATTTAAAGGATGGTGATGGTGATGATGATGGTGATGAGAAGATCAACGTGGGATGGGGAGAACAAATACATGTATCCTGTGTTTGCTGGGCTAATTGCCAACTTCTTTCGCTCGGAAAATCAATCCCCCGAGACCGGACACTTATTATTGTCAGAGAACGAAGATGCTTTAAAAAGTAGATATGCCAGTGAAAAATATAGCTTTTTTATTTTTTTAGACGTGTGTTATAAAGATGTAACTATTTTATAATATGTGCCATATTTATAGTTTATTTAGATTAATTCCTCAAATCTGCTATTTGAGCAATTCTATTTGATTTGCACACAAAAAACCGTAAAATAAAATATAGAAGAATATAATTTTTATTATTGAATACTCGCTATATTTCTAAATAAAACCAGATTTTACTATTTTTACTGACATTTACACCTTCCTGTTACTTTAATCTTACTTACCATTGGATAAACATTTTACGAGAATTCCTGAAGAAAATCCAGGAAAATAGTAAAATCCTTTCGCAGTGGCACAATAAAGCCTAGGTATTCTAGAAATTTGGTATTCGAATAGACTTTATGAGAATTGAGTGTAAATATCTCTGGGTGCAGTCAGGGTTACCGTTGGGTTTTTCTGAAAAACTACGGACTTTTATGAGAATTTTCGAACTCACTCCAGAATTTTGGGATGTTTCCCGTAACGGCAATTTTTGGCAGACTTCTGGATTTCAGGATAACCACAACAATGCTACATGCTCGTCACTTTTTTCACACATGGTTTAGACTTAGTGTGCTTAATTAAAAAAACCGGCCAAGTGCGGGTCGAACTCGAGCAATATTTATTTTATTCTGTTTTTTAGTATCTGTTGTTATAGCGACAACAGAAATACATCATCTGTGAAAATTTTAACTATCTAGCTATCACGGTTCATGAGATACAGCCTGGTGACCGACAGACTTACGGATGAACGGACCCACAGCGGAATCTTAGTAATAGGGTCAAGTTTACCCTTTGGGTTCGGAACCCTAAAAACGTGTATTGTAGATATTTTCTATTATGAAATAGGTATACTTTAGAAAATTTTCAATTTTCATTTACTTAGGTGCGTATGAAATGCGCTAGTTTATCATAAATTATATAATTGTAGTTAAAGTGATAATTATATTAACAAATTATAAAATTCTTGCCATTTCTTAAATTTATTTATTTTATTTATTTATACACTTTCTGCACAATGTACAGGCGGACTTAATGCCATAGGGCATTTTCTACCAGTCAACCATAGGTGGTGACAGAGTCAAAATACCAAGGTGCTTTCCATCTAGAAAAATACAAAAATTTAACTATACGAAAGGTCGTGTAAAACTAATGATAAAAATAGATACAATAATATTCGTAGCAAACTAGATAAATTTTACTAAAATAAACATAATACATATCAAACTAATTATACAAACATACTATACTATAATATACAAGTACATAAATGATTTATTAAACATAACATACACTATACATATACCATACTGCATTTTTGCATTAAATCATTGGTACAACTAATTTTCTTGTGACTGTTTCAATTTCAGCGTGGTAACCCTAAGTCCAAGACGCGTGTCGATCTCAATAAAACGGAATTTCACTATGACGTGGAGTTTTGAAATTTTCATTTAATATTTATATTGTTGGCAACATTCACATTCTGGAAATATTTTGCGACACTCAACCGATAGTTTAGCTAAATTTGCAGCAAACAATTTATTCAATCAATTCAATAAAAATAAAAATTTCCATGAAAATTCCATAAATCAATAATTGGAATAGACCAGTCAATTGAGATATACGTAGATGTTTTCTTACACTTAGTCTCAATTTCACTAATGCCTGATAGTGATAATCGTTTGTCTAAAAATCATGTCTTCTCTTTCATTAATACGAAGAACGTGAGATATAACATTTAATCAACGATTAACATGCGTTGGTGAATTTGGTACTAAACAATATTTAGCTAACTATTTGGAGTCCAAAAAAATGAACTGAAAATGTACAATTTAATAGGATATACAATAATAACTGAACTGTTTAAATTTTAGTTACATAAACAATTTTTTAAACAATGAATTCTCTTTTCAATAAACACTTTACTGCATATTTTGCAGCAGTATTATCGTGTATGTAAGCGTGGCGGAGCTGACTGACACGAGGAAAGTGTAGTCGAGACGGTAGAAGTTATACGCGTGGAAGCTTAGGGGCCTGGACTGGATGAGTTCTCGGAGATCACGGAGTGCGCGGTTTGTGGAAGGAGCTAGAAGAAAAGAAGAGGTAAGAAAGTAGAAAAGAACTAGACAGCGAGAGCTCATCTGTCGAGAAAACGAGCGCAAACATCTCTCGGGAACAATAAAACTGTGGAATGAACTGTCGCCAGCGGTATTTCCGAACCACTACAACCTTCAAACCTTCAAATAAAGAGCGTAATCTTTTTTAAAAGGACAGCAACGCACTTGCGACTCCTCTGATGATGCTGGTGTTCTGGGAGACGGTAATCGCTTTCCATCAGGTGATCCGTAGGCTTGCTAGCCCTCATAAAAAAAATACAAGCTTCAAAACCTGAGCAAATTATCACCGGGCCAGTATTAGGAATCTAATGACACCTCATTTATAAACGTCGGATCAGTAGTTGAGGTGCTACGATGGAATAAACAAACATACATACATACTGTATTACATAGACTGATAAAATTTTGCTTTCCTCTTGGCTTTGGTCGGGTAAAAATAAGAAAAAATACTACTAATATTGCGACAGACCATAATAATTATTTAAAGAATGATAACATTAATATAGATGCTGCAAGTTGTATCATTTAAACTGTATGCGAAACAGGACAGAATTCTCATATTAAAAGGAATGACAGGAAAATAGTTTCTTCTTGCAATAATAACATAGACAGCTGTACAGCCACCCACCTAGGTAGCTGTATACTTATAACCTAAAATTACTTACAATTATTCCTATTGATGAGGGTACGGTCGATGATTCGAATGTTCCTCTCTGCCTCTCTGTAGCACCTCTCAAAGCGATGAATGCCGCTATTGACTACGAAACAGCTTCCGATTACACGAAAGATGGTGGAAGTAATGAGGAGGTATTTAAAAAATGTATCCTCCACTCTCTAAGGAAAAACTAGCTAGGTTAGAAAACCCTAGTTATTGACAGTACCTAATGGACACATTGTAGTTTATAAACGTGAATGAACTATTTTAGTAGCTATGGAAATAGATTATTATTTACCAAAGTTTCTGATTTTTGTTGTAACGTGCAAGGAATTGTGTACTAAGGTTTTCTTCTCAAAGCTTTTGAAATAACTAAACACTTACCAAAGACCCCAGAAACAAACGTATATAAACGTTTAGTGACATTATCAATGTTATTAAAATTATAATGCTGGTCACCAATATCTGGAAAATACAATTGTTACATTTTTGTGGTACAGCTTGTTTTACTAATATACCTGACTCTTGTTTATTTAAAACAATTGATATAAACACTTGTCAACTCATTGTATTAATATTATTAAGTGAATTTCAATAAAATTTAATACTTAGGTACTTACTCTAAGACCGTACATTGTGTTAATGCAGTCTGCTTGATCCAGAAGAAGAAGGTAACATCTTCTAATCCACAGTATAACCTCTGGTCGATCATGATTGAGAGCGGCTAAATTTAACTTGCAGACTTTATAATCCAAAGGATCAACCACCAGTTTCACTTCTTTATTAACAGATTTAACTGAAATAACACTTGTGCCATCGCTTTCTAACAAATCTCCAATCGCCCGAAGTCGGTACTCAAGTTGAAACATGTTGGCGGCCATGTCAGCAAGACTTAAAGTTTTTAAGACATAATAAATATATTCTACAGAGTAAATTGTGGGAACGACCCAACCGTAAAGGAAAAGCCAGGAGCTGTAATCAAAAATACTACAGAACAAGTCAAAGATAAGAAAGATTAGGCACATTTTTGTGACTTCAAACTTAATGATACTGATATAGTTGACTCCAAGGATTCTATCGATGTGGTCGTACATATTGATATAGTCTAAGTAGATATGTCTGTACTTGTAGACGAAGTACAAATCGCTGAGGTACTGAATGTAGCCGAGCAAGTAGACTAACTGAATCACGTCTTTAAAACTAAAGGACGACATCCCACCTATCACGTAAAATTTTATGTAAAAACTCAATATATTTGCGATGGTGAGTAAAATAATATAAAAAGAGGTCTTGTAGTAGGACCAAGAATGTCTCAATTTGGTCCCATCACTAACAATACAAGAGAGGCCCGTGAATCTTAAGACCACATTGAGGTGGTTCATCGTTAAAAACGTATCCATGATTTCGACTCCTATATTGGATGACTCAATTTGTACTACAGAAAAATAGAAATTACCTATTACTTACATTGATCACTTTAAGGTTATCTTTGCGATAATCTTTTAATACATTTAGCAAGCTTTTTGTGTGATCCAATTAGATCGATGTAGATTTTAGGTATGGACTACATATTATATACAATTATTTTACAGAGGCCGATTACTTGAAAATGGTTCATTTTGTAAAAAAGTCATGTATGAAACCGTGCCTTTATTTTAAAAGACCTAATCAACGATACCTCACACGATGGGGTAGAATGAAAAAATATTTTTCATCCCCACTTCATATTATGTATGGAGAGCCCCTAAAATATAAAATTGTTATTATTTTATGACGCCGAAACCGAAATCTATAGACATACGAACAGAGCGAAACTACAAGGGTTTCCATTCAGTACTACGGAACCATAAAATATAAGTGCTTGAAAATATTTTATTAAATCGGATAAAACGGTAACGCGTGGAATAACAAATATCGATTTTCAAAGCTTTAACAATTAAAATACTAGGAACACCTAGCTTTGCGAGTATTTCAATTACATTTAAAAGTGAATAAGTGAATTTTTGTTTTACATAAAGTCCAAAAAAATATGTTTTTACGCTAAAAACAGTTTTCTCTGTTAATCTATTTCCAGTGAATGGGATTAGCTATAATAAATTATTCGACTATGTATTTTCTTTCTTTTTATTTTACTCTTAATTTTACCTTCGTAGAATGCTACACGCCTGCGTATGTTACATAGGAATTAGGATGAACCTAAGATACGAATTGAACCACCTTAGGCTTGTCCACATGACAACGTCACGACATCGTCAACGTGAAACTGTGCGGTGTTGCGGCTCGGTGCGTCGACATAACGTGCAGACTCCGCTGTAAAAATGCACCTCGCGACGCCAGATTGCCGTGCCTTGTTTAATATTCTGTATATATACTGCGCCATTTTGTGGCGACGTTGCCGTAACGTGAAAATGCATGACGCGGCAACATACCGTGTCCATACCGTGTCGGGTGAGAACCTGCCTTCCAACCTGGGGGGAAAGAGGAGAGATATGTTCCTCGGGTACTGTAAGAAAGTGGTAGAAACTGTAAACAAAAGGCACTGTGATTATCTACTGTGATATTAGGGCTAAGTTTTGTGATATTAGATTTAGTTTGAGTGTTGTGTAGCGGTTTTAAAGTGATTATTCTTGTTTTGTTTATTATTAATTCTATTAACATTGTACATTATTTTAATGATTTCATATTATAATCAAAATTGTAATTTAAAATCCAATATTTTAAATTTTATTGACATTATTGTAATTTTACGCTGCACTTCAACATTGATGTAAAAAAAAGTAAATAAAAGATAAAAGACAGAATTATAAAAAATAAAATAACAAGCTCTGTCTATGATAGGGGGAAGTATATTAAAAAAAAAAAAAAAACAACACCGTGTTACGACACCGCACCGTGCTACGACACCGCACTGCGCCGTGACACCACGCCGTTTGACGTTGACGACGTCGTTACGTGGACATGTGGAAATACCCTTACCACAATATAAATAATGTACAGTAGACCATCTTCATACTAGACCACCCGAAACTGCGCACGCACACATACGCTTCATTTACACGACCGCTAACGAAACCTCAAATAGCAGAAGTATGTAGTGTCACGCCGATCGCCGCCAAGACAAGTCGTGCCGCGACGCTTGCGCACTGTCAACGCCAACCCTAGCGCTCCGCTCGGCCACGATTAATCGTAGGTAAAAATTTCAAGGACACGGCTGAGTCCCGATACTGTATATAATATATATTATGCCCTTACTGGCTGTAATTTTATAGTAACAGGTAGTTATCTTAATCATTAAAATATCGACATTTCTACATGTTGTGACTCCAGCATATGGGTAAAGTCTTAAGTTTTACTAAAGCGGCATACTCACCGTTCAGCCTGCAAATCCAAGGCCGCGGCCTTGAAGAGGAATTTTATGCAAAAATTATAAATTATTGACACTTTTGGCACTAATGATGGGCATTAGTGCTGGATTTGCATGCTGGACGGTTAGTAAAGGCTCTTATCCCAAGATGCAGCTTTCAAATCCCAAAAATAATCAAAAAGTTTATGGTACCTGTAATAATTAATTTATGCGTCAAAATTAACCACCTACCATCAGGTGACAAATATGAGCAGTAATTAATTATCTTAAGTTTTTGCTGCAACATTAAGTAAATTAACCAAGATTACGGGTTATTGATGATTGTACACCACAATGTCTTTGTAGTACACTATCATTAAAATTGCATTAGTGCTCCTGTTTAGACGTCCCGACACGATTGTCGGATGCGAGTCAGATGTCGGAGTCGGACAAAATAATCGGACGCAAATAAAGAGTGTTACATACAGGCGACTCTTTTTACAAATGACAGCTCGAGCACCAGCTAATGTCAGCCATGTTGACGTAAGCCTAAGGTTGACACTTAACACCGAAACGATCTTAAACGAGGCGGCAGACAAATCATTATAGCCGATCTATCATATTATGAAATTATATTGTCAATTATATCAAAACGAGCTTGTGAATGCTTAAAAAACCGATCTCCCGCGCGCACAACGTTTCCCCTGCATACGTCTAGTCGCGCACTCGTTAAACGACGGTTCTTTACGTTACGTGTCGTTTACACGTCCTGTCTTCGGGGGGCAATGATGTGGCGGAGCACCGCCAGTCCCAGTGTGAGGGGTTAAAAGCAGGAAGCACAGCATGCTGTATAAATTGTCAAGCAGGGAAACTAGATAGGACGGACCATAACGCGTTTAGCGCGGAGTGCCCGGTAAGGCGTCGGTGGGATGAAATAGCACGATCGATCGTTGCATACAGCGACGAAGAAGATATAGAGTAGGTTATGTATATGTGTGTGTAATAAAACTAGCAGTTGGCAATTTATTAAAATGATTTTTTAATAAACCCACACTCATAAAAAAAAATAAAAAAATAAACACCTGCTTAGCATATATGGCTATAGCATAGCACAGCATATATAGCTACAGCAAAATAAATGATAAGTGAATGAATGGATGGATTAAATGTAAAATGTTAAATGTAAGCTGGTGCTGTTATGGGATATTAGAAAGTAGGACGGTATGCTTTGCAGACTGCCGACATTTGTAATAAGAATTTATTATATAATAATTTTTTTGCAAAAAATGCCCGCCGGACGCTTCGCGTTCAGCGCGAGGGGAACAACACTCACACATGAATGTAAATGAACGATGTGCTGATGCGAAAAAACCAAATGTAAAAGTAAGGGAACTAAAGTCTCTATAGAGTATGAAATGGTAAAGAATATAGAATAGTAAATCTTAAAAATATAATTGAATATAACAATGTATGGATTAAAAGAAAATAAAGTAGAACTTATCGAACAGTACTATAGATTGTAATAGTAAAATGAAACAGCAAAACCAAACCGAAAAATAATATGTAGTTATAAATTAAAATTGAGAAACTGGGGTCGAAATTGTAAAGAAGACAAATGCAAATGAAATTAGAGAAAGAAAATGTAAAAATGTAAAAGACAATGTAATACGAAATAGTGAAAATAGAAAACAAATAATAAATGTAAAGGATATGTAAAGGAAATGCATTAAAGTGAATGTAAATTTAGTGAATAAGGTAAAGGAAATGTAATGTAAGCAAGAAATAGAGTTGTAGAAGTAAGTAAGAAATGTGATAAAGAGAAAGAATTTAAAAGGAAATGTGATATAAAATAGCAAAAATTGAAAATAAATATTTAATGTAAAGTTAAATATAGATTAAAATAGCGAAAAGGAAATGTAATAGAATAGCTAAATGTTGGAAATGTAATAACAGGAAATGGAATAAAAGTGATGTAAGAACAAGATATAAAGGAAATGTATAAATAATAAATAATTCTAAATGAAAAAAATTAAAAAAGTTAAAAATTGTCCCGACTTCGTGGTTGGGGGAACAAGTAGGCCCAGAAATGGGCCCTTTAATAAAAAAAAAAAAAAAAAAAAATTATGTGGCGGACCAATTAGCGCCACGATCCTGAATCGCGCTATCGAAGTTTTCACAGTTCGGCGCTATATCGACAACATCTATAATGCATACAAGTGTTCAGCCTGACAGAGATACCATCTCGCTCGGTCAGAGATCTCCCTTTGGGGCTTCCACTTTTCCCACATATTCTTTGGTCACATTGTATATGTATAATGGTATTATACATAATCCCCCTTAATAATAAGAAGATTCACACAACGGATAACATAAACAAATGTTGTTGTCTTTGTCTGATGCGTTGGAAAAGTCGCTTGACAGACAAAGTCAGCGTTGCTTAAGTTATCCATTGTGTAAATATTTTTATTAGTAAGGGGGTGATATTATACACATTATATATGTATATACGCCATTTCAGAAGTATGAAAAACGTCTATTCCCGAAAGGCACCAAGAACGTGGTTGTAATGTATACAAATATTATTTTGGTATGGATAGGTGTAGGAATAAATTTTGGTGTTAAAATTGTAGGCTGTATACATACGCCTACAATTTCAACATACGGAGATGGAGGTACGATCACCTGCGGAATTTCCGCAATTGCGGAGGCGAAAACGGAACTGCCCGTCACAACTCTAATCTATACTTATACCTACCCAGTACCCACCTACAACAGCAACCTAAGTACATGCTCCTACAGTTCCTACACCATACATCTACACCTACATCTCCACCTACTGTGATTTTGGATTTTATTCATGCTCATAACTTCTATACCCGGCGCATTTCGGGGTTGTCCCTTTCGTGACATCAAATAATATGCTTTCAGGTGAACCCATTGGCAAATATTTCATTGCTATTGACACTGGGTTTCATTTTTAACGTAACTTAACGACACTTATATTGACCACATCCTTTTATTAGTTCTTTACCTATGAAATTGCCGTTTTGTATGAAAAAATTTAAACGAATTTTTTTAATGTATTTTTTATTTGTATTAATCGAAGTAATCACCCATGCAATCAATGCATCTTTGCCAACGCAGTGGCAGTTTATTGATGCCCTTCTTAAAGAAATCAGCTGGACGGGAGGCAACAAATTCTTCAAACGCATTTTGTACTGACTCTCGGGTACCTATTGAATTTTTTTCCCGCCAAGAAGTTATCCAAATTCTGGAAAAAGTAGTAGTCTGTAGGCGCAAGGTCTGGTGAGTAGGGCGAATGACGGAGAGCTTCCAACCCCAGTTCTTGCAACTTGGAGACCGTCTGCTGTGCAGTATGAGGTCGCGCGTTGTCGTGCAGGAGCAGCGGAGACGAGCGATTGACCAATGCTGGTTGGAGATGTGCCAGCTTCTCCATCATTGTGTTCAGTTCTTCACAGTACACCTCTGCAGTAATGCTCACCCCGTTTGGTAAGAAGCTGTGATGAATCACACCGGCGCTAGACCACCAAACAGTGACCATCACTTTTCTAGGGGTAAGTTTTCGTTTAGGGCATTGTTTAGGTGCTGAACCAGGATCCAACCAACTTGCTGAGCACTTGCAGTTATCAAACAGAATCCATTTTTCTTCGCAGGTAACAATGCGGTTCAAAATTCCTTCATTTGTGTGTCTGTTGAGCAGTGAAAGGCACGTCTCGACGCGTACTTCGCGCTGGCGATCATTGAGTTCGTGGGGCACCCATTTGTCAAGCTTTTCTACCTTGCCAATTTGATGCAAACGGACCAATATTGTTTTGACGCTAACGTCGAAAGCTGCTGCTAATTCAGCCGTATATTGTGTATCATCAGCTTCCACAATCGCCTTTAATTCGTCATTGTCGACCAAAGTCTTCGGACGATCGCGAGGTTCATTTTTCAGGTCGAAATTTCCAGAACGGAAGCGAGCAAACCAATAACAGGTGGTGCGTTGGTTTGTAGTGTTAGCTCCGTAAAGCGTAAACGTCGTTGATGTTGCGTGCCGCTTGTGCCGCGTTGCTGCCACGACGGTACTCACATTCCATAATTACTCGAATTTTTAACGTATCCATGATGACGAAAAAGATTGAAATGCGATGAAAATGTAACACTAATCAATAAACAAATGACTACTTTGGAAAAAGAATTCCATGTTTTTAAAATAAAATTAATTTGAAATTAGAATTCTTAGCCAAACAAAAATTATTTTGATTTGAAATGGCCAGTAGGTACTGCAGAACGGCAATTTCATAGGTAAAGACCTATTATAATATGCAAGGAATTTAAATGTGCAAATTATAGGTATGTAAACTTATTTGCCACATAATAATATTACATTGTCCCTAGACCTCCAGCAACAACACCTTGTTTGCGCCCCATTTACTATTTTAAATGAACATAATATATTTTTGCAACGTATTCAAAATGTAAGTAAATTCATAACTACAGTGTTAAAACGCTTTTCAATATTATGCAGGTTATGTATATTGTGTACTGATATTTACTTCCGCTTATATTTCTGCTTTTTAATGAAAAATATTTTTATGCCTACCTACTTACCTACAAATTACAACTATTTATTTTTTGGATTTGTTCCACGCAACTTGAAATGTTTAAGAATTTTAGACTGTTCCGGGCATACGCCTGCTACCCGGCGCGCTTATAGGACGAGCGCTCACTCGAGACACGGCAGTCTTAAGGGTAATTTCACACCGCGACGATACGCGACGCTACCCGGCGCTGCACTTAAAAGATAGCTATTCAAAATTGAACTTAATTCACTACAGAAAAAGATACAAGTTTCATATGACATCAGTCATACACTGCACATGCGCTGTACACCCAGCTGCAATTTTACATTGAACTCTTTTACTAATTAATAAAGTTCGATTTTGAATCTTAAAAATGCAGCGCCATGTCGCGTGTCGTTTTGTTTCGGTGTGAATTGGCCCTAAGACAGTCTTAAGTCCTTTGCTTTACAAAATATAATATGAAGATGCGCAAATTTGAAACCAAACGTCTCATATACACAAAACTGTCTAGGAGAGACACATCACACAACTGTCTTTAAACTGTATCCCTTTTATTAATAAACATATTTACATCACGCATACGCTAATCCATTTTGCTGTCTTTGTATGTTAAGCGGCTTTTCCAACGTATCAGACAAAGACAGCAATATTGATTCGCGTACCTATCCGTTGCGTAAATATTTTTATTTATAAGAGGGTAGGTGTTTTAGTCATAAGACAGGCTTGTCTATGTTACACAAAACTGTCTTTAGACCGTCGTATTCTAAGTGAGCGCTCGCCCAAATTGGGTCAGTTCACACCGAGACGCAACCCGACGCGGCACGCCCTTTTTAATATCGATACAAAATCATAAATGCGTTTGGTGTCGTGCTGCAGCGCTATATATTATACATATTATTATAGCAGCATTTTCAAGCATAGTCGCGTCATGATGCACTTCACTTCCATCCATGGGCGGTGGTCATCGCTTACCATCAGGGACTTCGTCTGCTCGTTTTAAAGAAAACCTTCAGCGCAACATGCATTCTGTTTTTGGGAAAAGTGTTCCCATCGTAATATGTCACAGGCATAGAAATGTTTGCCGAGGGACATCAAGACAGCGGTTTAGTGTACTCGATTTTAGAATTTGGACTAATCATAGTTTTTAAATCCGTCAAAGCTCGCGTGTCCCGCATACAGGGTGTCCGACAAAGGAACCGCTGCGTCACCCCACACAATACTAACAGTCTGTATTGTTCGCAAGATACAGCAGGAAATATATTATACCCGCGTAAAAGGACTTAGGCTGAGGGTCGCTTACACGTTTTCTGCAGACGGTATGTTAAGTACGCACCGCAAAGATTGCAAAGCTAAAGATAGCCGATAAGGTATCGAGAAAATATATTTACCTACCATAAGATCTGTTTACAATATTATACTTACCTAATAGAACCTCATGCCTCGTCTACAATACAATATACGTCTATGACGTGCCGTAGCATTCTTTTCCTCTGCAGTACCTACATAATATTAGGTTGGAGAAAAAGAAATCCATTATTTTTGCGTGATGTTTAGGGTGGCACCCAAACATCGAGCTTCTTTTTGTATCCAACTATGCGTAAATCGTTTAAAATTGTTTTCTGGTCGATCTTCAGCTCCTAGCCCATCGCTGTGACCAACATGCCGGTCATCTTTGATTATTTCTGTGATTTTATCGTCGTTTCCGACGACGGGCCTGCCTGTGCGAGGTGCATCTTGAACATCGGAAATGTCTAAACGAAAATCGACGAAACCGAAATTGCACGTTTTTCCAAGTTTTTGAAAAATATGTAAAATTGTTCATAATAATACATTTGCAATCTGGACCATTCCTTGTGAATCAGCACAATAGTTGAAATATAACTGTTACAGTGTCGGCACCATAAACACTATTCACAATTTCAAATTTTCTCCTTTAGCAAAGATAAACTGTAAAATGTACCGAATTTTCTCATGGTTGGCACAATCTTAGGTAAAAGCATAATAAAAGGTTTAGTAAAATCAATTACGTAAGTATATTTTGGACAAATTATTATGATTTACTGTTTTTGTATTTTTTATTGTACTGACATTTAGGTAGAAAAATAATTTCAAAGACCACCGTAGCGCCACTTCAAACGTAATGTATGTTTTTAATAATTTTTCTGCCTAAACGTCTTTACATAAGCAGTAGATCATAATATGTCTAAAGTAGTAATTAATTTTACCAAATCTTATATAGTAGCCGCTAAATGTCTGATTAACTACCTGATAGATCAGCTATCCATCGGCAGGCTTACTAATTACTATAATTAGGTACCCATATTCTACAGTAAAGTTATCTACATTATAGGGTATTCCACATTTGTTTTCAAATATATTTTAAAATGTTCATATCGATTCGATAGTCAACTAGTATTTTTATTTCCTGGAAATAATATCATCTTTTTATGCAAAGAAGAAATTATTAAAATTTAAACGATAAATGTTTGCGCCAAAACGACAGCCACCATTATCGTGACGTCATAAGAACAGAAACAAACAAATGTCATATGTGCGTGTGTAGTGCCTGAACTTTGGATTTACCTTCGCTGTTGTTTATTCGATTTGAATAAGTTCTTATGACGTCACTTACATGAAAAATATGGCGGCTGGTGTTTTCGGTCCCATGACATACAGATAATAAAACTACAGTTTTATTTTCGAAATTTTAAATACACCTATATTTATTTATCAAAATAGTGTTGTATTCGTATTTCTTAAGATAGAAACTATATAAATAACAAATTTATATCATTTAATTTTAATATATGAAACTAACCTATTATTTAAAGCAAAGAATAAGCGCCTGATTATCCGTATTATGAAATGGAGGCTTAAATTGACCCTAATAGGCAGTATCCGGTTTAACCACTTTAAATTTGCATTAATTTTCCCCCCAATTAATTTGTTATTTAAACACCAAAAAGGGTTGAATTTCGTAAACGTACCCTACCTACTTTACACCTACATACTAAGATCATTTATATAACACTAGCTTATTCCCGCGCCTCCGCCCGCGTAGATACAGTATCTCCCACGGGAACAATGTACTGTTTCCAGATAAAATGTAGCTTATGTTTTAATCCAGGGCCTAAACTACTACCATACCAAATTTCATCGAAATCCGTTGAGTTGTTTTTGCGTGAAAGAGTAACAAACGTCTTTCCATCCATCCGGATTAATGGATGGATAGATGTTTGTGTGTAATATTATTATCTCTTTTTTTTGAGTTTCTAGCTGCATCAAAACATTTTGCTTGTCCTCTTGACCTACTTTTTGTGCAAATCTTTACACATTTTGGTCAATAAAAATCTGTCAAGCTTATAACCGACAGGTTTTACATCAATCTTTTGGGTCCCTAGCGATCTACAATAGACCTATGTTTATTCTTGATGACCTTCTTTTTAGACGTGCTTCTACATACAGACTTGTCGAGACGGATATTTTTATCTCTTGAAAGTAGTTAAAAGTGTATTAACTGACGGTATATAAACACCTTTATATGAGAATCCTACTTTATAATAGTAATAGGATCAAGGTGAGACCGCACCTTAGTGTCGCGTCGCGTCGCTCTGCTGCAGCGTAGTGCTTGCTAGTCTTACCTTAAATGTGAAAGTTTGTGAGAATGTATGGATATTCATCCTCACATACTTTCACATTTATCCTTCTCGACAAGTCTGTATGTAGAGCACGTCTAAAAAGAAGGTCATCAAGAATAAGCATAGGTCTATTGTAGATCGCTAGGGACCCAAAAGATTGATATAAAACCGCCGGGCTGTCGGTTCTAAGCTTGACCGTTTTTTATTGACCAAAATATGTAAAGATTTGCACAAAAAGTAGGTCAAGAGGAACAAGCAAAATGTTTTGATGCAGCTAGAAACTCAGAAAAATGCATGTCTCGCCAAAATTTGAAAAAAATCATTATGGTAATTCATATTAAATTAATGACCGGTTTTTCTTGAAAGTCCTGGAAAGATTGAAAATTACTTAGTTCTAATGAAGCCTTATGATTTCTTTATTTCTACTGTTTACTGGTTGGTAAAAACGCAAAATAATAATATCTAACCCAGTGAACACATAACTGACGTTGACATTGAAGTGACGTCAAATATAGGTCACACAGAGGTCCACAGGTCACAACAAATTACAACGTAGGTTGTGACTATGTTTGATGACTTTCGTTTGATGTCATGTTGTATGACATCACTATGACCTCATATTGACATGAAACTTGACTTCTATATGATGCCCTTTGTATGACGTTAAGTCACGTATATATTACGTATATATTATATCATATTTTCATCAAAATACGTCATATTAGAGTCACAATTTTATGTATCATTTATGTAATCATTAAGTCATATGATTACATAAGATACATGTCAGGTTCCTGACGTAAAACTAATATGATAATACCATATTTATCTCACCTCATTAATAAAATGCGCTTCTTGTGTCTTCGTGTGAACTACATAACGAGTTAAATGCGGTCTTCATCAATATACAGACTGTTTATGCGTTAGATTTTAAGTTAATTCACTTAAGGAACATTGGTTCTCATATGGCATACTAGATGACGCTGATTTGCCGCTAGATCACGCTATAGGTAAAGCGAACCTATTTGCATAAGATGTTTATGAGGGCCTCACTAATGTGAAGTATTTTTGGATTGTAAACCAATCAAGAATAAAGTTGAATTATAACTTGGTGTTTTAGTGAAAACTAAAACACCAAGTTAGTTATAATTCAAATTCAAATTTATATATTGACATCTCTATGACATCATTATTATGTCAGCTTAACGTCAGTTAAGTCATGATGGAGTCAATTCTACGTCATATGCAAGTAAGAAATTCGGTAACAGCTTGACATCTCTATGACATAATTGTTATGTCAGCTTAACGTCAGGTAATAATGATGTCAAGTGGACATCATACGTACGTCATATTTATTACGTAAAAGTCTTACGTCAAGAAGTGTGAAATAATGAGTCACATGTGACTCATTCGTGGCTTATATATTACGTAAATCCTGACATAGCGTAATATCATTTTGACGTCACTTTGACGTAAATGTGTTTACTGGGAAGTAGATGCTTTAAATGCCTTTTGAAAAGATATAAAATAAGTTTCAACAGCAACTCCTATCACTAGGTATGTAGGAAAATACTAGTTATGTTTCAAATGCACATAATAGTTCCTAGACTGCACTACGAAGTACCTTTTATTTTCTAGTGGCGTAATGAGGGTAGGTTGAAAATTTTTAAGTCGCGTGGCGGTTGTCAGGGCTGAAAAACAGGAAAATGGCGAATATTTCACGCTCGATATGTATCACATATGGATCATCCCTGAATACGATATTTTATATATAAACCGGGCGTGTAGCATTCGACAATATGAAACACACACTGACCTTTTTGTCTTCTAATCCAGGAAACTGCTTGCCGTGGTCCCTTTATTCGCTTTTCTAACACATGAACTTTCACACGATTTAGAATTTACTAACAAGCGACCCGAGGACGCGCTGCGCGGACTGAATGCCAATGTGCATTGAGAATTTGAGGGTAGACGAAGAAAATTTTGAACTGGTCAACCACAGAACAGAAAATAAAAAAAAGAAAGAACGATCCAATTTGATCCAATAAATTTGAAAATGACAACTGCCCACAATTTTTTCACACAATCGTGGACACACCGTAATATGCTTGTAGTAGAACAAACAAATCGAAAGCTAACAATGTAGCTGTTTATCTGTTCCACTTTCTTTCATCTGTGGCTCAACCATTCGCTCATACATATGATGTACGTGTTGAGTGTTGACATAATTTGCGTGTTTGTAAAATAGTTTAATACTTAATATGCGGCTTCGCTTATAAGGTTTGTGAAACAAAGAACAAAAAAACGTAAAGTTAATTTAGCTTACCGGGCACTTTTCGTCCACAACTAAAATTCTATACATACACTAGCTGACCCGACAGACGTTGTTCTGTCTTTTCTTAACGTAATAAATAATAACTACACCTACTACCTTAACAGCTATTTCCACTGACATAATAACTCCCCACACCGATTTCTGCGACGGTGGCCGGTTTCATTGAAACCTGGCCAGTTACGCAGGAGTAATTTTATAGTGCCCGAGTGTGTCCGCAGTTCACAAGAGCACCCTCTCCTCATCCTCATCTCCTCCTTCATTAAAAGAATAATCGACCACTGAGAGTTGGAAGATTATCAGATTGCTAATACCGCTTATACTATACCAAAGGGGTTTGGTGTTAGAAGGGTGATAAAGTAAGGGGTTAAATGTTTTTAACGCCAAATCATAAAATAAAACAAATAGATACTTTATTTTTTTGGGGGTGGGCCACCCTTATCACTTAGGGGTAAGTATGAAACATAGCTTACTCATACCTAGGTACCGAATACACCTGCAAAACTTCATAAAAATCGGTCAAACTTTTTTGGATGCGCTTTCTAATAATAATAGCTCCCACACCGATTTCAGTGGCGAGGCTGGTTGGTTGAAACCCAGTGCGACAGTGCCTAAGTGTGTGCGCAGTACATAAGAGCACTATTTTTACTCTACTTTACTCTCTAACCGAGTGGGACGGATGACTGACTCGATTGGCGAGAGATCAGGCCCATGAGCGACTATACATGCCCATCCGACGCATGGATCATCTTCCTAGTCAGACAATCAGGTGATCAGCCTGCAATGTCCTAACCAGACTTGAAAACAACATTTTTGTTTTTTCCAATGCGGGGATTGAACCTACAACCTCCAGAGTACAACCTACGACCACCCGAAAATACGATAATTTTACACAATTATTATAAGAAGTTTTATCGGATTATTAATTTGAAATATTTGCATTTTCGTGTAATGAATAAACACTTTTAACTACTGGACCGATTAAAAAAATTCTTACACCATTATACTGCTGTTTGAGTAACGGTCTCCTGTCTGGTGACCGCAAACCTGCGCGCGCTCCCTGAAATTCGAGGCAGAGCTTGAGGTCGAAAATTATCTCCTTCCTCCACTATTTGCATTCCGATTATCGACTGTCGACTATAATCGTAATGCAAAGGGTTAGAGACAGACAGTATTTTGATTGCCAGTGCGCGCATGTACTTATATACTAAATCATAGGATAGGAGTTGGGACTCGGGAGGCATACTTGGGGGTAACAAACAAAACACGTGATAAAAAATAACAGTATATTCGACTTAAGACCACAGAACCTAAAACTTGCACCAATTCATAGAGAACTCAATAATATATAAAACACTCCAGTATTCCACAAAACCAACACTACTTATAGTAATATTTGAGACTAGCAGAGTGGACTTATAAAAAAACAAGCATTCTAAGCCCTTGTTCAGACACAGCAGAAATCGCGCGGATCTACCGCACGAAACTTATTTCAAGGGCATCGTACTAGAACTATTATAATGAACCGCGCGGTTTACGGCCGGAAATCGCGCGGTTTCCGCTCTGTCTGAACTAGCTCTTAGTTGTGACAACTCATTAGAAATTTTGTAAGTTGCTTGCTATTACTTGGGGTCCCGGGGCCCGCTACCAGTAAAATGTATAGTATATGTAAGTTTTATACTGTTAGGCCTCTGCGTCAAATTTCGCGGCGAGTGGCGCGGCGAGCAGGCACCAGTTTGTTGTCGTTGTGTGCATAAAATTCCAGCTGCAGGAATCCGCGAAATTCGAGGCAAAACCCTTAGCCCTCGTACCCACGAGTTTGTGATCGCGACAGAAAAATCGACACTGACAGTTGGACACTTCTATTTTCATCTCTATTGTATTATCGCAGAGTTCTATTTACGATAAAACTCTCGTCGGTGCGACGGCTTGGGGTCTCAATTTTGTCCTCGTATTGTAAATTATTATTCAGCTCTTGTCAGTCTCAACTAGCGAATTAAAACAAAAAAAAAAAAAACATTTAATAAATTCAGAATTCTTCTAATTTCTCCCCCTAATATAGCATATTTTGTTCAAGAGGAGTATTTTTACAGGAGATGACGGTACATGACATTTGAAAATTGCAAAATAATAATAGAAACCTCATTATAAGTTGGCTAGTATAGAAAAGATTCTAATATATTCTTATGTAATTATAATCAAGCCATTAAACTTTCTGTGGAAAACATAAATAATTGTTTATTCTTATAATTAAATATACGAAACCACTCTTCATCATTAACTGACAATTTTTAACACAAAATTAAAATGCATCGAAATCCGGCGGGCCCGGGAAAGTTCAGAGCATTGAAAATAGAACTCTGCGCAAATACAATAGAGCTGAAAAACGGACACACGAGTGTCGAGTCAAATTTCGATGTCATATAATATGACAGCTCGACTTCGGCTTCGATTTTCAACTTTATCGTTAATACGAGCAGAGTTCTATTTTCAGTGCTCTGAATTTTGCCGGGCCCGCCGGATCCCGGACCATATAGTCCCAGGCTTAAAATCCAATCATGAAAATACAGTTCAATAATGACAACAAAAAAGTATACACCCTTATATTACTTTAATAGCAGACTATAGCTAGGCAAATTAATTGTCTATCTTTTCATTATCTAATATTTGTTCAATCTGATATAAGTCTTCGGTTCAGAAATGTTGCAGAACATTGAAAACAAACGAAAATTCAATTCCTAAACCTGGAGGGGTATTATGAGGTCACACAGGACACGTTGACCACATGTCAAAAACCTACACCCCCTCCCCAAACTCGGAGACCAAGCGTATTATTTTGAAGACCCGTCCCTCCCTAAACTGGTCACGTAATATAGGTATGTAATAGCAGTATTAATTTAACATTACTTTTCAATTTCGTAAAATAATAATCAAACACGATCTCAATATATACATGCTGTGTTGTTATCCGAATGAAATATTTGTTACAATATTATATAAGTATTGACAGTATGCATGACTAAAAAAAATCCTAATTTACAGAAAAATAACACGAATAATATTTCCTGACAACTCGCACTACGCATGGACTACAATACTCACACCGCCGTATGACGCGCCGGGTTTGAAGGTCGCGCGTCCGCCGCGAAGTACGGCCGCGTGGTTACAAATATCGAATAGAATTTAGGTTTAATAAAGGATAGTCTGGTAAAAATTTTAGCACATGTAAATTTTTTTGCATAAAGTTATATTGCGCTCTTTAAGGTGTTGAGGTCATTAACTTCACAGAAACAGTTGATTCAATACAATCAGATGTGTAAGGTCAATGACCTTAACAGTGCCGTAAAGAGCTCATACCTACTGTAATTTTATTTAGTGTATTTTTTCCACATTTTTAGTTATTACTGTTTAAACGTCTTTACAAAAGCAGATCATATGCCCAAAATATCCGCATTTAATTTGAAACAGCATTTTATATTTTTGGAACGAGAACCGATTACGATTTACTCTCCTTGAATACCTATTTTTGTTCCTTGTTATAATTGTGTAAATATTTTTATTAGTAAGGGGTATATGTATGAACAAAAATATTTTTTTTATTTGCGCGAAATATATAAAATAGTAATGTTATAATTATACTGCTAATAAAGACCTCGTGGCGAAGCCCCAGAAGCCCAATTCACGTAATTACTTTTGTTAACTTCGCAGTACGTTTTCGACAGCGCATATTGGTTCACTCACGCGTCGAACTATGTGCGGGCGAGTGCTATCCCACTCTATTGTATGCACATATACAATATGTAATCACACGCATCACATCATTCGTGTGCGAGCGCAAGAGCATGCGCCGCAACTGGAGCCATACTGCAATTTGAACAGAAATTACGTGAATTGGGCCTGCAACAAGTAATATAATTGTTTCAATTCCTTGACCTATTTTAAACTTCATACAGCTCCATCAGCTCAGCTATTTCTCCTGGTGTCAGTTGTTCTTGCTTCTCGCAGTGGATCATCAGTTTTTTGATTACTGAAACAAAGAAAAAAATTTATATTTTAATTTACACGAAGACTTTAAATTACTATAATATACATAGGGCCTTGCATGTAAAAAGACATAAAATTATGTGTAGGACTCAAAAATCAGTAAATATTGAACCTTATAGTGGAAGAATTACTAATTTGGTTACATTAACGTTGGTGGTAAAATTTTCCGACCTAATCATTGCTTACACGAAATAAAGCGAGCTGTAGTTTATGTAGGCTATGTTGCATCATGGTTGTCTAAATCTTTGTTCGTAGTACATACTTCATATTATTTTTATATTGTTTTAATCGTAAAATGAGAAAGTAGAGAAAAGATTGCATTAAAAACCGTTAGAAAACTCAAGCGCCAAAGTCACAAATCAGCTAAGTTGAGGGTCAGTTTACACCGCGACGATACGCGAAGCTACACGACGCTGCATTTTAAGATAGCTATTAAAAATGAACTTTATTCTCTACACTAAAAGATACATCTTTCATATGACATCAGTCATACACTACGCATGCGCTGTGCAGCGCGGTGCTACCGAACTCAGATAATGAAACGAATTCTTCTTGTGTAATGAATTAAGTTCAATTTTGAATAGCTATCTTAAAATTCGGTGCCATGACGCCTATCGTTTCGTTTCGGTGTGAATTGATCCTAAAGTTCGAAAAGACGCCATCAAAATCTATCCAAGTAACCCCGTTTGGCCAAATGACTGAGCTAAATAATAAAAAAAACAGGATACTTACTCCCTTTATCGTCCGTAGTAAGGAAGAGAGTGAGTGTTGAAAATCTCCTAACTTTACTGAGAGCCAGTAGATATTCTGACACGGACTTCTTAGTGAACTTCTGTACATCCTCGTGCAGAGTTTGTAGTATTTCAGACAGTATGTCGCTTTCTAGGGCGTTTGCGAATATGGCCGGTATCTTCTCGGGGTCTATTATCTGTAAAAAAAAAAATTATGTATGGGCGTAGATTGACACAACAGTTATATATTTACGGTGTATATAGACGACCTGCAGATTGGGTCAAGCCTGCTGCGTCATACCGATTGGACGGTAGGAAGCACAGAGTAAAAATATATACCTACTTACGTACAGCAGGGCTATTACCTAACTTCGTTGGAATTCATGTAAATGCTTGTATAAATTCTCCCAGCCAATTGATGTCGGGGTATTACGCAACTATGTAACTTACCTATGAAACTATGTTGGTCATGAAGAGTGAACTATTGTTGTAAGGAAATTTGCGTTTTGTTGTATGTATTACTTTAGCACCATGTAATCTATTTAAATGTTATGCTATTAATTAATTATTAAAACTAATAAGGACTTAAAAAGTGCATTTCAAAT
Source organism: Phengaris alcon alcon (assembly GCA_037179445.1). Lineage (NCBI taxonomy): Eukaryota > Metazoa > Arthropoda > Insecta > Lepidoptera > Lycaenidae > Phengaris > Phengaris alcon. The sequence continues at coordinate 1,166,374 of JAYRCH010000263.1, read as the reverse complement.
CAATTGTGTACTTTAAAAAACCGCCGATCTTTTAATTTCATAATATTTAAAACAATAATTTATATAATTTTCGGAAAATGTTTAATATCGAAACGCAATATTGTCACTTTACTTCAAAATTATATAACATAACCTAAAATATGTTAAACATTTTCGCATTTATAAACAAGACATTTTAATCAATTTAGATTTTTATAGAAAAGAAGAAAGTTTTGAATTATTGGATTCTTTTCGATGTTCGGACCTATGAGGTTCCATGATTGAATTGTTTTGTAAACTCACAGGCCACAATATTTATTACGACTGAAAATAACGAATAAATCAAGATACAAGAATATTTGCGATCGAAGTGGCTCACAGAGTAGGTATCTTTTTATTTTTATTAATTACCTAGTAATATGAAGTCTACATAGAATAACCGCCTCCTTTTATGGAAGTCGAAGTTAAAAATGTCGAAGCCGGAAGCACAATAGGTCCCTGCTTCGTTTGACAGTTCTCATTTCATGGCTTAAGTCAAAATGCACGTCACACGATTTGATTTGTCTCAAAGGCGTTCGTTCTCTGAAGGATAAAATGGCGGACTATTTAGTTGGTCATGCCCGTAGGCTTGCGCAATCTCTTTTGCCATTTTAACTTTTTAATTTGTGTTTAAAAAAAGTTGTAATGTCAATATGATGACCATGACCAATGAAAGTTAAAGTTCGTAATAGCCCCGCTGAACACCTTTCATAGAACGATCGAAATTATGTCAGGGTTGTCACCGAAGATGGGCGTAAATTAACCTAAGTCTAGCGGCAGTATACGGTTATTGAGAAAGTCTGATTGGTACACAACATCACCCGGGATCGAACCTGCACGATCACGCGTGTGACACAACGGGTCTATTCACTAGGTCATGGAAGCTCTTATAACAAAGCAAGACATCTAGAAAATGAAATATTTACTTACCTATTATTATCCTATCCTAGGTTACGTAAAATAAGATATATTTTTATTTATTCTAGTATAGTTCATACACACAGTACAAACTACAATACATAACCACTTTATTGTTTGATATTATTTGTATTTAATATTATAATATTATAAAGTTTTAACATTCATTGGACACAAATTAATATTAAAAAAATGTAATTTGTCGTCATGACAACCGACAACACAATATCACAATTTTCAATCTCACATGCACGACATAAAAACTCAAACACGAAATTTGAAAATTTGAACGTCCCTTTGACGGCGCACAATCTTGACGAATTTTTGACACTATTGCGGTATACGCGATAGGAGAATCGTGCACACGTCGTATGCTTGTAGTAGTGCAATCTAATCGACAGTTCACTATGTAGATGTTTATCTGGTCATATGTATTTAATCTGTGGTAAGAAGCGTCGCTTGCACCACTCGCACTTGGTCGGTTTTTGGTTTCTCTAGGATTCTACAGAGAACAGGCACGATGATTGCACATCGAAGTTTGAAATAAGGTATTACGGCATTGTATAGAATATAATATTAAAGTGTTTTAACTTGGTACATTGGTAGTGTTTTTATAATGATAATAATATCTATGGTCGCTTTCACACCACGTCAATCTGGTTCCGTGGTAAGTTCACGAAGAACTTGTGTTACGGGTACCAGATAACCGAAATATATTTATACCTACATATATTTAAGGTTTTTATTATATCATACACATATTTAATACACATCCATGGCCCAGGAAGACAGAATACTTTTTGTTCCTTCGGCGGCATTCGAACTCGCGTCCTCCGGCTTGAGCGCCGACGCGCTAACCACTGAGCCACAGAGGTCGTCAAGGTCGTTTGACAGAGTAGACACTCTTCAAATTGACTACTATCTTTTGACAATGCATATTCCGTTCATATACAATTTAATAAAAAAAAATTGGCGTGGGAGAGTCATGCTTCGGCACGAATGGGTCAGCTCGACCGCATAAATACCGCGGCCTCATAGAAAATCAGCGCATCATACGCCTGCGTTGTTTCTCCGAGTGAGTAAATTTAGACCCCCCTTGGGTTGGAGATTTTGAGGACCAGAAACGCAAGTGCGCATCACTAGAGGTGTTACAAGTGTAACTCTACTGGTGTTACGAGTGTCCATGGGCGGCGGTAAAAGCTTACTAGCAGGCGATCCGTCTGCACGTTTTCTGGACCATTTCATAAAAATATAAAATATAATTGAACAAATAGCGCCCAATAATAATGCTACCAATTTAATGTCATTATTTACCGCGTAATAGAGAAGTACAATTGACACATGAATTTGGCAGAATTAGATTTTCTTGTTTGCGTTTACTATACTTACGCTTAAATAATCGCCTCTGGCGCCTTGTTTATTCTTTAAGTACTTCCATTCTGACGTAAACTGCACACTATTGTGGGGCGGAGTCAGATTTTTCACGTTCTCCGTACACAACACATCTGACAATAGTTTATTTGACTCCGGAGTGTCAGGTTTGCATAACTCGGTCAGTTTCGTGTTGACCTCTTCAACGTTTTTGTCAGTCTCAATTGTATTTTTATCCAGTGACCGGCCCAACGGTGTCTCTTGTATTAGTATATTTTTCAATGCCCTCTGGAAATGTTATAAAAATACAATTAAGGTCAAACCGAATTTTTGTTTTTAGGGTTCTGTAATACTCAAGGAACCCTTATAGTTTCACTCTATCCGTCCGTCTGTCTGTTTGTCTGTCCACCCTTCTAGCTTTTATAATAAGCTATATAATAATTTCATACATTGAAGGAGTATTTCCTTTAGTACTTGACTTAGGAAAACGTAATCTAGCGATATCATAAATTAAAAACTTAAGATTGATAAATAAAGTTGATTTAAAAATATGTATTTGTGTTTTTTAATTTCTACTGATGAAAACACCTCAAAGTAACTTCCGGCAAGGATGTGACGACACAAACATACTAAACACGTATTAGTATGTAGTAGTAAAACGGAACGTTTCTGTAAATAAATAGTTCATGTCATCATAAAAAGTTATTTATGTCAAAACGTCAAACGGAACGTAACACCGCCATTTTACCACTACGGACTATAGCACAGAGTACAAATATTACTGGTATGACGTCACAGCACAGATAATCTATCAACCAACATGGCGAATGTGTTTTCGGCAGTTTTTAAAAAATGTATTTTTAAAATATTTTTTTATAGGTTTTTAGGTTTCAAAATAATGTTACATTATTTTTTTGTGTGCAATGAAACAATTATGAAGCGTTTAGGACAAATTAAAAACAAAGTCAAGTAGGCTACTTTACCTAGACCCCAATAATTATTATGAATATAAATGGATGAAAATTGATTTAGTTATGTAATGTGTATAAAATAACAATAATTTTATATTTTAGGGGTGGCTCCATACATGTGAAAATATTTATTCAGTATTCTGCAGTAATTTAATTATACCGTTTGTATATTTGAGTTAAGCAAGTACGAAATATTCAATAGATTTAGATGGGTCTTGCCAACTTACATTAAAAATCAACTCAGTTATCAAAGATAAAATTGACATGCAAAAAGCAATAAGTCTGTTTGTCTGTTACGTAATCACGCCTGAATCATTGGACAGAATTTAATGAAACTTTGTACAGGGATGAATTACTTTTTAGGGAAGGTAATATCGCGGAAAAAGGTACGGTCTCCGCACAATATATGATTTTCTTGTGAGAACTAAGTTAATATAATAATATCTTAAATGGACGCTTCAGACCACGTAAATCTTGCCCCATGCTGAGTACACAAATAACTTGTGTTACGGGGAACAGACAACGAAAACTATATTTTACACTTTTATGCTACACAATATACATACATTTAAGATATATTATTATATTATACACATATTTATTACACATTCATGATCCAGGAACACAGAAAACTTTTTGTTCCCTAGACGATATTCGAACCCGCGACCTCCGATTTGAGCGCCAACGGGTTAACCACTGAGTCACAGAGGTCTTTAAAATTTTAGACCTTACATGCTTACGCTTACGCGGGCGGAGCCGCGGGCAAAAGCATATAAGTTCTACGGAAACACTACATTTTCGGGATAAAAAGTAGCCTATGTAGCTAATACAGAGCTAAAACTACTACCATACATAATTTCATCAAAATCTGTTCAATACTTTTTGCGTGAAAGAGTAACAAACATCCATCCATCCATCCTTCGATCTATCCATCCTCACAAACTTTCACATTTATATAATAGTAGTAGGATATAAATTTCAAAATTTTTAATATGGCTACAATTTTTTCACCTTAGACCTCAGATGTGGTGGTTTCTTCACAGGTTTGATGACGTTGATATCCTCGCCAATGCCGTCTTTCCAGTTGTTTAATTCTCTCTGTTCCTTAGTCGGTTCGTCGGACAATTCTATAATATTTGGTTTGTAATCGCTAGGTGTTATAAGCGGTTTATATTCCGATATTGGTGTCGACTGGGGCGAAGACTTGGATTTTGTCTGAAAATGTAAAAGAAAACTTTTCTATTATGAATAATTATTGATCCCCAATTCTGGTTATTCCACTTTCATTTTACTTTTACTACTATTGATATCACAGTTTATGATATAAATGATATCATAAACTGATTTTTGAAGTTTGGACCAATCAAAGCGGTTTTGACGTCGGATTGACGTTAATGAGAATACCATTTTGCAGTTTCAACATATCGGGAGTCGGGTCTGGATCGTAACTGTATTATTGCATTAGTTTATATTACCTGATGGTATATGACGCTGCTAAGGTCATTGACCTCACACCGCTGATTGTATTTATGTTATTTAGGTAGTCTTACTGCCTCTTTAAATCACCTGTTTCTGTGAGGTTAATAATGGTCATTTACCTTACAGAAACAGCTAACTTGAAAGCGAAAGCAAAGTCTACCTAAATTATATCTATTCAACAAGCTGTGTGAGGTCAATGACCTACGTAGCGCCGTAAAGAACGCAATGTAATTTTATTTAGTATATTTTTTTTCTATTTTTCTATAATTTTCCGGGCTAAACTTCTTTGCATAAGCGGTAGATTCATATGCCCAAAGTAATAAAAATTAAAAAGGACTCACTCCCTTAGTGCCCATTCTCTTCTTGATCTCCTCAAGTTGTTTCCTAGCGGTGATGTTGTGAGGCTCCAGTCTGATAACTTCTAGAAGATCCAGCGAGGCGGCTCGCAGTGAGCCCAGCTTCTCACTAGCTGTTGCTCTCCGTTGAAACGCCTTTACGTACGTCGGATCCAGTTTCAGAGCTTCATTACAGTCGGATATGGCTTGATGAAGACTGAAAGGTGTGAAAATTAATATCAGCTAACTGCTTAATTGCGAAAAGGAAAAATTTGTTGATATCGCGATGTTAGATGTTTAACGATATCGTCGTCTACTTAGGGTCAGTTCACACCGCGACCATACATGCTGCATTTTTAAGATAGCTATTCAAAATTGAACTTTATTCACTACACAAAAATATACACTTTGAAAAGGTATTTAAAAATGCAGCGCTATGTCGTATATCGTATCGTTTGGGTGTGAATTGACTCTTATTTACAATGATCTTTAAAAATAAAAACATATTCTACCTGTCCTTCATAAGATGGCACAGTGCTCGGTTAGCGTAATAAATAGCATCATCTTTGACAAGCTCTATGGCTCTGTTGTAGCATGATATTGCCTCGTCCCATTGCTCCCGTTTTACAAATACATTGCCCTGAAATGAGAAACCATAGTATCAAATAGCTCAATTTTATCATAATGTATTATATCTCATATATAAGATTCAGTAAAATCAACTACAGATATTTTGGGCATATGATCTACTGCTTATGTCAAGACGTTAAGGCAAAAAATAATTCAATAAATTCGAAAAAAAACATACTACTAAAATTACATTACGTTCTTTACGGCGCTACGAAGGACATTGACCACACACAGCTTGTTTAATAGGTATAATGTAGGTAAAACTTTGCTTTCGCTTTAAAGTCAGCTGCTTCTGTGAGGTTAATGACCTCAGCGCCTTAGAGAGCGTAATTTTATTTTATTTAACCACTCTGTAGTAACCCGTACCAAAAGTTCTTCGGTATTTAACACGGGGACAGATTGACTGCGAGAGGTCAATAGTGTAAGTCTATTGAATGACGGTTCATTACGTTACTAATAATAACTCCCAGGGACACCGATTTCGGTGTTATTGGCCGGTTTCATTGAAATCAGCCTAACAACGCAAGTTATTTTTGGTGCCCAAGTATGTGCGCAGTACACAAGAGCACTCTCTCGTCCTTTACACCCGAAACCTAGTGGGACTTATAACCGAAACGACTGGCGAGAGATTAGGCGCAGGTTCGACTTTTCGACAGGTTCGACATGCCCATTTATCGCATTGTCCAAACCAAACTTGGAAACAACATTATTGGTGGTTCCAACGTGGGAATGGAACCCACAACCTCTCGAGTCCAGACCCAAGCTCGAAGCCCATACTCGAAGACCATATATTAATAGTATATTATAATAATAGTAATTGGTAATATAATATATTTTTGACAACAGAGAAAAACATTTACCCTCTCTTTCTCATATTGTGCCTCCTCTCTTAACTTATCTTTCTTGGCATCCATGCTTTTTTTACTGTCCAACGACATAGGTCCTATATCAGCCATATCAACCTCTTCGCATGCTTTTTCCTAAAAGGATATTATTCAATAATAAAAAAAATACAAGTAACGAAAAATATTATTATGTTCGTTTTCTATTCAACAAAGAATTAAGAGCCTTCAACAACTAAGAATTCAAAGCAAGAAAGTAAAGTGTTTTTTAGATAATTCTAAAGTATATTAAGTATAAAGAAGCAGGTTTAAAAATTACTTTAAAAATAAGCTTACCTTTTTATCATTATGGAACGAGAAAAATACAGTTGATGAAATGAAATATTTAGCAGTTTCACATACTTCTGTAATTAGTCTTGTTACCACAAGAGATTGACAACACCACATGATTATAATACAAACAAATTGGGATACTGAAACTGCTCAAAATTTATTTTCCTCAACTATACTACAGAGAGCGAGAGGGAGACAAGGATAGTTATATAATAAAAAAGCAAAGAGACAGATATATATATATATTACTTACAACATCAAACTTCTCCCATGCTCCGTAATCTGACGATGATATTTTTTTCTCCGTCCTTTTCTTTCGGTGGTCCTGTTTCTCTCTCTTCAGTTTACTTCTCACGGGGGGCAAAACCTACAGTCACATTGTTTATTTTTATACATATTCCATATTTGAGAGTTAGTAGTTAGTGATTTTTTTGCCTCCAATTAGCGCTGTATTAGAAGTTATTTTTTCCTTAACTTGTACATTGTATAGTGATAAAATATAGAAGACAAAGAAGAACTTTTAGCAGAAAATGAGTAAACAAAACCTCGAGTTCTTTGATATTGTGCTGACTGACAACAAAATTTATGTATTAAATGAATGTTTTTCATTGTAAAAAGTTGCTGGCTTCGGTTCTCTGTAATAAACTTATACCTATATACACTACCTCACATACATGCAATATTATCTATGTAACTAGGTAACTACTTGCAAATCAACAATACTACTGCAAGAATCCAAATCATAATAACAAAGCGCCTAACCTAAAAAAGTACAAAATAATTATAACAAAAAGTGGTAGTACTACATATTAATGGAACTTGAAAATACTAGTTTTTTTCTACTTCTAAATAATAAAGGCAGGAAATCAGGAATATGAGTAGAGACCTGTTCGAATTCACCGTTTATAGCGGCCTCTTTGCGTTTCATTTCAGTCTCCCAGTTCTGTAAGTCGGTGAGATACGATTGTATTGTTTTAGCATTATCTCTAGCTTGCCTCTGAATTTCGAAAGCTTTCTCCATTTCTTTGTTTAAAAATAAAATTCTTTACCTGTTTGATCAATAAAGCGTTTGCGGCTGTCGTTTGTCAAGAGACAATTTTCAAATTTGATCGTCATTTGTCATTTGTCATAAATGACATTTCATTTTTTTTTATTTAAATAGCTTCCCCCTTCATAATGAAAATATTTACACAATGGTTATGCAATACAATGTTTTGTCCTTGTCTGTCAAGCGACTTTTCCCACGTATCAGATAAGGACAAAACATTGTATTCCATAACCACTGTTTAAATATTTTTATTAGTAAGGCGGTATATATATGGCGTTACGGTTTAAAACCATTGAAGTGTCAAGTTGAAAAGGCGGGAAATTAATTTTGTTCAAGTTTTCAACACCGTATTTCTAAATCGTTAATTCATATGTCTAGTCAAAGAAATGGTAGAAGCTTTACTGAAAGTTCCTAGGGAGTTTTGGAGGAACACAAAATAGTACGCTTTTTGTAGTTGTACCTCTTGCCACACTTGTGCACGTCAACGAAAATGAAAAACCGAAATTATCACAAATTTTGGAGGACATACAAAAACAACTACGTTGCATATTAACATCCCGGTGAAACTCCCTCGATATTTCCTTTTCCTTCTACTTTTTATTTATGTCACTAGTGTGGCAAAAACTATTGACTTATAGATCCCAACCTTTTTTGAAATTCATTTGGGGCTCAATTACAGGTTAATACTTATTTTATTAGATGTCTAATTTAGTTGATACCTGCCTGATGCCTATTATAGAAAAGCAGGTAAGTTATTCTATGTTATTATTATTAAAGCGCCAGCGTCACTCTAGAACTGTTCTTTAATTTCTTATCTTGGATCCCGATAACTTTATAAAACAAACATTTTTACATAATATTTATGTAATACAAGACGTATAGGTATGATAATAATTTAAAATATCACGAGTAGCGAACCATATTGTTGTACCTCGGAGCTAGTTGTACTGACCAAGCCAGTCGGCTTCACTCACTAGACATCGATAAAAGATTAATAATTAATAGTTAATAGTTAACCTACTTACCTATGTAAAAGTATTTATACCTATTATTTTTTGCCGGCATTTTAAGATGGTCAAGATACATCGTGTATGTAGTTACATACCTTGGCCAGTTTTACGGCTCTTTTTTAAACGTCTTAAAATATACATGTGAGTATGTCATGCGCATTTCTCATAATTAGGTGAAGTAGGTATACCCAAAATAGCCGACCTACCAAAGTATAATACCAACAAAACGGGATAAAAAGCTATTTAGTTAGGTACCTACCCAGGATCTAGGTGCTTGAAACGGTAGGATTCCTAATCCTACCTTTTTAACGAAGACCAAATTTTTTTTAATTTAATATTTTTGAGCGCGAAATGCTTATAGTTTGTCTCCTCACGTCATGTTAAAATAATAAAGTTTGTGTTAAAAACAAATTTATTTTAATGTTTTCTAACAAAATTTTATGTACTTAAGCCCTAGAATATTTGATTAATTAATAATAAGTTTTATACTAAGTTGTAACAGTTTTGTTAGTCACGTTTATCTAATGCCTCGTTATTTATGTTTCAATTTTATTTTTATCCATAGTATCCTATCAACGACAATGTGGTCTTCAAACCGGATCTATGTTAATAATTAATTATTGTATTGTAACTATGCCCTAGGGCAGGCATGAGGCAGGCAAGGCAACCTTTGGCCCGCTTTCCTTTGTCATGCGGCCCCTGAGTACTTGTAATATAATGTATTCTGTGCCTTGAGCTAATTTAAACCTCTAATCATCCAATCGGGATTGTTTACAAAAACGATTTATTGAAAAGTCCCGATATTCGGGGACGGTAACCCACCCTGTTTCTATAACGTTACGCTCGTTATTCGCCTGGCGGACATGCGTTTATGACAATATTTGGTAATGTTTCAGAAACATTAATTTTTCCGGTTTTATGGACGAATTGTGGATTTTTATAGATGTGCGGCCCGCTATAATGGTTTTGTTAAAATAAAAAATGCATGCAGGGGAATGAAACTATAATTTTGTACTGGTTACGGAAACAAGACGTAGCAACTACTGACCCTAAGTCTAAGTCTGGCACTGAAAATAGAACTCTGCTCTAATGCAATAAAGTTGAAAATGGAAGTATCGAGATATCTTAAATGACATTGACATTTGACTCGACACTTATGTGTTCGATTTTCAACTCTATTGTATTAGCGCAGAGTTATATTTCCAATGCTCTGAATTTTCCCCGGCTTTCCGGATTCCGGATCATAATAATTATAGTCCCAGCCTTAGAAACGTAAAAGCTAAATGGCGAATTTGCGAAACCTGACCCAAATTTGCGGATTTGGTCTCATTAATCTTAGCTCTGAACTATGTACGTGGGTTCTCTTTAGACCTTGGCGATGGTCTATTTTGATGTTCGAACGTGACTTCCAATGATAATAATATAACTCCTTATTAGTCTCCTTAGATATACATCGCCTCTGAAGGACTTTTTTAATGTGCGAAAATTTGTATGAGAAGAAACCAGAAAAATGAAAGGATCCGTTCAGATGCAATCATCTTAACGTAAACAAAGACTATAAAAGCCGTTTAATGCTACAAATTTAAATGCCCCACATTTACCGCACCATAAGGAAATGAATAAATAATTTTTTTTTTATACAATTTAATTAATAGCTAGCAATATCCCGCGAAAAAATACCCACAACCTGCAAGCAAATGTGTGAGTGCACGCAGGAAGTGGTGAGGAAGTGGACCTGCGAACAAAGTTTGGTACGAACTTTGTTCGCATGGTGGTGTGGGGTCTTGCACGATCTTGCTGACATTGTTGCTTGTGTGATGGTGGTGTTTGCACGATCTTGTTTCTGAGTGTAAGCATAAGCAGTGTGGGAGGAGGTGAGAGGTGCTTTACGCATGCTTAAGCGTGCACTCGCACATTTGCTTGCAGGTTGTGAGTATTTTTCCGCGGGATATTGCTGGATCTAATATTATTTAAATTTTATGCTATGGATTTTCGCAAAGTAACGCCTGATTATATTATCTATTTAAAAAAATATATCATTATGTATATCATATTAAAATATAATATGATATACTTAATGATAAATTTTTTTCTATATTCATCCGTTACTGGATGATGTACCTATAACTATACCAAATTTCATCAATTTATATACATAATTACAGAAACTAGAAGAGCGGACAGACAGACAGACGGACAGAGCGAAACTATAAGGGTTCCTTGAGTACGACAGAACCCAAAAAACCGACTGTCCCAGGCGCTACAGTATTTCAATAGTGGTTACTTCGCTCGGAGAATACTATATGGTATAGTCACTAGTTTCTGTAGATTGCTGACTGTGTCACCGGCGATGTAGGGGTGCTTCACCAAGGCGGGTCACTTATATATGTTGGTATGTACACGCAACGAGTTAGAGTCGCGGACCAGTCCCCCCTAATACAGTGCTCGCGCTGTTTAGGGTACGGACATGGGAAGCGATTCTGCAACACCGCTGAGGAGAAGTGCTGCCACTGCTCCGGGTCGCACCACCAGTCTCAGTGTGAGGGATTGAAGGATGGAAACAAGGCTTGTTGTATTAATTGTAAAAAGGAAGAGTCGCAAAATACTGATCACAATGCATTCAGCGCAGGGTGCCCGGTCCGACAGAGGCGGGACGCCATAGCGCATGCTACGGTTGCGTATGCAGAACACCAATAGTGCCAGTAAGACAGTAATCTATAAAGCCGAAATATTGGATTTTATATTAATTGTATTAATTATAAACCAATGATGTTAAGGAAGAAATTAGACAGAGTTGAGTAATGCGAAAAAAAAAACTTTGCATATGTATGGGATTATTGTTAATATAAAATAGCATATATAGCATAAGAGCAAGATGAAATACCTTACCCTTGGTCCCAAATAAATTGCACACTGGCACTATTAGCAAATAAACGCGTTTGTGCAAAACGTCGGGGCGGACGTCCCGGGCTGAATGGGCGAACAGTGTAAATCAAAATGTAAATCGACCAGTAAATAAAAATAAATAAAAAAGAACAAAATGGAAAGCAAAAAGTAATATAATATATAAGTAAAAATAAAAAGTAAAAAGGAGATTGTAATAGCAAAATAAAATTAAGGCAAAGTCACAAAATGTAAAATCGAAGTAAAGGTGTAAAGCGAAAACGTTGAACTAAGGTAGGGTAACAAAAAGGTAATAAAATTGAAATGAAATGTAACTAGAAAATAAAATTAATGTAAAAAATTAAATTGTAGGAATTGTAAAAGGTAATGTAGTAATCCTAGCTGTAGTAAAGAATGTAAAGATATGAAGATAGAAATGTAAGGGTAAAAGTGGAATGTATATAAGAAAAAGAAATTATATGAATGTATACAAGTAAAAGTTAAGGTAGATAAAAAATGAAATAGTAAGTAATGTAAATAAGTAGAGAATAGACCAAATAAATAGAAATTCTCAAAAATGAACGTAGTGTGAATTAATATAAAAATAGAAATCAATAAGAAAGATGTTAAAAGATATACCTAAATGTATGAATAGAAAATAACGTAAATAAGTATAAAAGAGAAATGTAAAATATGACAGAAATAGAAATGTAAGATCGATCAGTGAAAGTAGAAACAAAACTGTAATTAGAAAAGAAAATATACGCTGTAATTAAAAATAAAGCAAACAATTGGCTAACGGTTGGGGGAACAAGGAAAAAAAAATTGATGAAATTTGGTACAGTTATAAGTTATGTATATATCTCGGTGTTGGCATTATAAAACAGGAACATTTTTATATTTTAGGGGGGCTCTCTATACGTGTGAAATGGGAATAAAAATATTTTCTCATTCTACCCCATCGTGTACGGCGTCATTGACGATCATCACTGAAAAGATCTTTTAAAATAAAGGCATGGTATGGTTTACTGACGTTTACGTGACTTTTCACAAAGTCAGCAATTTTCGAGTAATCGGCCTCCAAAGTGGTTTATAAGTTGGTCACCCCTTTAAATTTCTAAACTATAAGACTTAGAAACTTGCAATAGTTGTCCATGCTGATAAATCATGCTAAATACTTTTTAAACGAAATCGGACAGTAACTTTTGAAGCAATTTGAAAAAAACTATTAAGCGCTTATTGTTACGGAACCCTCTTTACATATAATATTATGTCCTGACCTGACATAACATGGTTATGTTATTAAATGTCGTATGGTTGCCCAAGCACATACGGCACAGCCAGCCTAGTCCAGAGGAATGACTGGTCCATACGTCTGGTGCCAACCATGCGCGGATTTCGTCACGATGTTTTTCTTCACCGTTAGAGCGTTCGCGTCCGTTATATAATGTAGGTACTTGAGGTCTGAAAAAGCCGTAATGGTACACGCCACAACCTGGGAATCGAACCAGCTAATCTCGAGAGCGAATCAAACGCTCTACCCACTAGCTCACGGAGCTCTGTTTTGTATTATCTACACTAATATTATAAAGAGTATTTGTTTGTTTGTTTGCATTGAATACGCTCCGAAATTACTGGAGCTATTGCATAAAATTAGGCACAGATATCTAGCAGAAGTAGTACGGTTCTTGAGGTATTTTCTTTTGCATAGGCACGAAGTCGCGAGAAAGACCTACCTAGTACATACCTACATAAACTGATCATTTCATAACTCCATCGTCAATTAATATCAGAATATCAATTTAATTCAATTGACATGTCATGTCACGACTTCATCAAAATTAATTTAGTCTTTAGTCTTAACCTCCATTGTGTTATGTATCAATCAATAAAGAATATTACCTATATGAAGCAATGTTGACTTTTAATTCTACTCAAGAACTTCAAGATCAATTCAGCCTTTCATGGCTTTAAAAGAACTTTCATTCCAGTCAATCAAAGCAGTCATTAATACATCTATCCAAATAAATAAAATTTTGTAATTTAAAATTAACAGCTTTGCACTAAATATGACAGTATATATAATATAATATATGATAGTATATAATTATATGGCACCTACCATAAACCTACACCCAAAAATCAATTTTAAAAATTTTGTCTGTCTGTCCTACTGTCTGTTTGTTCCGGCTAATCTCCGAAACGGCTGCACTGATTTTGACCGGATTTTCACTGGCAGACAGCTGATGTTATAAGGAGTAACAGTTTAGGCTACTTATATTTTAGGGTTCAGTTTAAAAAATAGGCGTTTTCAATAACATAATTATTATTATTGCTGATGGTGTAGTTAATTATTTAATATTAAAGTGAAACTTTAGCGGCGTTGAGTGTAATTCCAAGGTCTCATCACGATTTTTATATAACGTCATCTGTCGGAAGCTACTTATACTCCTTACATAACAATTAAATTTTTAAAGAATGGCTTAATACACAGATGGCGCTAGATGTACAAATTTTATTTTCTAATATATTTTGAATTGATTGAATTGATTTGGATTGAAAATGATGAATGAAGTTTCACTTCTGTCATGTGTATGTCATGTTCTTATTTTTTCCGTGACAGACACATTATTTGCCAATAATGAGCCGAGTCGACCAGATAAATTACCACGGCCTGACAGAAAACCGGCGTGAAATAACGCTTAAGTTTTATTGACCTTAGTCGCTTCCCATAAAGCGATCTGACTGTGCCTGGTCCATTTCATATAAAAAAAATTCTAAGCATGAAAGCGTTACATAAAAATATGAATGTGTAATTGTTCAATCTCACATTCGCATTTTTAACATTGGTTATGGATTTGAGGTGCTAGCCGGAAGTCAAGGTGGGATTGTACCCTTGACTCTATACTACACTAGGTCATTTTAAATATAAGAAATGATTAATCATCAAACATGTTACCTGAACACAAAAGAAAATTAATTGTTTTTTTGTTGAAAAACATTAGATAGGGTTTTAAACATTGTCACTAGTCATACGAGGTCATATTGTATTCATCGTGTTATTATTTCTATGCGTGAGAACTTACTCTTCTATGGGATAGACCGAGAAACGAGCAGGCGGTTCACCTGATAGGATGCCATTACGCCGTCAATAAAATCGCTACACCAGAGGAGTTACCAGTGCGTTTAAAAGACCAGTGCTTTTAAATCCCTAATTTTGATAACGAATATAGAATCGACATGTCCAATGTAGCTCTCACAGTTGAGGCGAATTAATTTAAAATCTGACTGTAGGACCTGCCGATCTACAAATCTTATACTTTAAACAAGACAATCTTGTATATATTGTGTATGATGTGGATAAGTATAACGTTCAGTCAGTGTCCAAAATTTCAGGAGTATACTCTTGAATATAAGCAACTTTTACTATGGGATCAACATTCCTACTTGAAAAAAAATTCAACTGTTTCCTACAAAATGCTATCTATGCCCTTTTGTAGGAAACAGCTGATTTTTTTTCAAGTAAGGGAATGTGGTTCCCTTTATAATAGTTGCTTATATTCAATAGTATATTGATTCCTGTAAGTTTGGACATTGACTGAAAAAACACCTAGTATTACACCACACACCCAGTAATTGGTTTTTCGAAAGCGAATATTAGCGAAGCAGGTATTACCATGAAATTTAGTACGTGGGTTCGCACTCGGGTCACATAAATTCGCTGGAAAACGGAGACCGTAAAGTCGCCATACATTTACTGCCTTATAATTAAAATACGTGGACACAAAAAATATTTATTATAAGTTGTACATATAACCTAACCTATTGATCAATAATTTTCCCTAGTGGCGGTTTTCGAAAAAGCTACATCTATTACTTGTGATGTAATTACGTAATGAAATTAATAACTAGTTTATTTGTATACGCAATATTCGAACAGATAAATGAAAGATGTCGCTTTAACGTTACGAAAACTAAAAACATAATAATTATTTTTCTTGGTATAAATAGTATAGAGGGATCTATTTCACAGTCCCCAAGTAACATTTTTTTTTCATAAAACCAGTACTAAACTATAGAAAAGATACTCTATACTCCAATAAAAAAAAATCTATCTAATGGACCACTAGATGGAGCTTTTACGCCTCAAATTGACAAGTTACACCATGACAACCATAGACTATACAGAATGATGACAGCGATTACCACAGATAAACTGTACGTATTTTTGCATATGAATTCTCTGATATTCGAAGATTCACAGCTTTTTATTCCCAAGTATTATATATTCTTTTTATACAATAACTTTTCAAGTACTTCAAAAACTACATAATATGTTCGAAACATGGCCGCTCTTGATGAAAAACCGGGAGGATTCGCTCTTTCTTTTCGCCTTTCGATTCGCCCGTCCTTTATCAGAACTCTAGTTAGCCAGGTACTAAAATATTATAGTATATCTGCAACGAGCGAGTTGTCACACTCTCGAAAAGCATTACCTTCCCTTCGACAATTACATTCGGCTTGTCCATCACGTAAATAAGCAATTATTTACAATCAACTGATCATCGTAAGTGTTTTTGTACGGTTGAAATTCAAAAACATTTGCGAGTACAACGTTATAGGTCATACATGCGGAAATACTCCACTCACGCGCCTTAGGGTGACAACACAGCTGGGATTTTACAACGAAATATCTATTAAAACAAAATATTGTACCCTTTAACATTTTCGGATTTTAGTTTGTTTTAGGTTTTAGTTGATCCGTTAGTAATTCATGTCCATACATTTTGTCTCGTACAAGTCAGATGACGTCACAGGGTCACAGACGTTCGGGGCCAACTTCAATGATCTATTTCTCAGTCATTTATTGACGGATTCCAAATTTTTTTGCAGAGATCGATTAGTTGATCTTTATTTCAATACCATTACGTTGATTATAATGTTTATACAACATCATAAAACTCCTCCATTTCCGAATAACATTAGAAATATTGTTTTATACGAATTGACTTGCTATTAAATAAGTTAATAATTAAGTGTTCTATCAGTTTTGACTTTTGACTTTAAATTTTAGAATTGCACTTAATTTTTTTACTATACTGTAGTTATTATGAAAGCGAATGTTTGTTAGTATGAACTTTTCTTGTCCAGAAAAACTACTTATTGGGTTTGTATCAAAATTTTGTTTAAACATTTATTTTAAAGAACACGTCCTTAAAATAAATGTTTAAAAAAAATTTGGTGTGTGTTTTTCTGGAAAAGAAAAATTCATACTAGCAAACATTCGCTTTCATAATAATTACAGTATGTACAGTACCTACTCGTAAGTAAAGATTAGTAAACAAAATTAAGTGAAATAACATGTCCACTGTTATCCCAAAAATGTTCGGTTCCAGACAACCCTGCGCTACATCTAGTTTATAATAAAACTATATAGGAAGGTAATAATAATTATTTGTCCTATCCAACACTACCTTCATGGTTACCCTACAGTAAACACCATTTTACGATGCGTAAAAATCATAATTTATGTTCGTGTATATCGAAAATTAAGTACCATTAGAGTAAACAGCTGTTTAAATGATTCATAATAGGAAATATTAACGGGTGCAGTAAATATAGTAATAAGCTCTAGCCTATGATGACTGATTTCTTATTGCATATATGAATAGTACATGAAGAGAGAAGAAACAGTATAATATTAAAAATAACATTAAGGGGTTGTGCGCTCGATATAACTGAAAATTGGAGTTTTTTGAAACCTTTTTTTCTCAGTGATGGTTTTATTGAAAAATGCCAAAAAATATACAGGGTGACCTGAAATTCGATACATTCCTTTGAAAGACAGAAAGTAGACCTCATTTACAGTAATATTTTTCATGGCATCCCCTATCCGAAAGTTGATATTTACAAAGTAATTGAAATTTCAAAAACTTTATCTTTATTTTCGACTTTTTGACTTTGTCATGACGTATTTTTAAAAATGTTTGTCTTTTTAGTGATTTTTTTATGTATTTTAACCGTTAATGAGTCAAATATTATTTTTAAGGAATAAATAGGGACAAACTAAGCGAGAATTTTTCATCATGAGACATGAAACAGAATTTTCTTTTAAGAAAAATGCACATTTTTCTTAAAAACAGGTGATTTTCTTAAAAAAATGTATGATACAATGCGTACAAATACCTTAAATAATTTTCTTACATCATAAGCTTCCAAAAAAGGTACAAATATGTACATAAAAATATGAACATGTAATAAACAAAGACAAAACAATCATCAGGTAACGTTATCTCAAGAAGGCGACCTTTTTTTTTCAATTGTTTCCTTTGTTCAAACTTCGGGATGTTACGGCTACTGTCGTCGCGGCCCTTTATCAATGAGTTACCAACTGGCTTAGAGAGCAAATTTAGTAGCTAATATTAGTTTTAAGTCAACTATTGCCGTGTACGGACGTATTGTTGCTTTAAACTACACCCTTACTTCTACTTGTGATTTTTTTGTATCGCGATGGCTGCTTTTGAGTACGATGAATACGCTGACATCTTGTTTTGTTACGGACTTTGTAATGGTAATGCTGCTGCAACAAGAACATACGTTGAACGTTTTCCGAATCGACGAGTGCCAAACGTTAGAGTGTTTTCAACAACATTTCGACGAATTCGGGAAAGCGGCCGTGTTGATAGAAGACGTGGCGATTCAGGCAGACCTCGTTTGTATGCTCCAGAAGAAGAAGAAGAAATTTTAACATTTTTTCAAAATGATCCTTCTATTTCTACAAGAGCGGCAGCTAGAAGACTTGGATTGAGTCAATGGAAGGTGTAGTTTACAGTACACACAGCGCGTCTACATCCATTTCACTACACACCTGTCCAAGCGTTGGAAGAGGGAGACCCGGTTAGAAGAATGGAATTCTGCCGTTTTATGATAAATGCAGACATGGAGGATCGCAATTTCTTCTCAAGAATATTGTGGACGGATGAATCGAAATTTGACAGTGACGGGATAAACAATTTCCACAACACACATTACTGGGCACAAAAAGGAGAAAACCCCAGGATGAAAAAAGAAAGGGCCTATCAAACCAGATTCAGTCTAAATGTCTGGATGGGTATAATTAATAATAATTTAGTTGGACCTCATTTTTTGCCTCAAAATTTAAATGGTGAAATGTACGAACATTTCTTAAGAGAGGAGATTACTGGTTTAATGGAAGATGTGCCAACAGCAACTCGTCGTAATATGATTTTCCAGCATGATGGTTGCCCGGCCCACTTCCGCCTCGGCGTACGCCAGTGGCTAGACCAAACTTACCCACATCGCTGGATAGGTCGAGGCGGGCCAATTCCTTGGCCAGCACGGTGTCCCGATTTGACCCCGTGTGATTTTTATCTTTGGGGTCATATGAAGGCTTTGGTGTATACTACACCCATAACTACTGTAGAGGAGCTCAGAAGCCGCATAAGAAATGCAGCAGAAGAAATCAAAACTAGTCTTACTACCAGAATAATCAAAACGAGAGGTACGGAGAAGACTACGGGCCTGTATCAGAAACAGAGGTTCACATTTTGAACAAGACCTAAAGTAGAATATTTATTATTAAATTTAATTAAACATTGATGTTTTTTAAACACAATAAACGTAATTAAATTCAAGTTTTTCCTTTTATTTTAACCTTATCGCAAATAAATCGATTTAGACATTATTTCATTTTACTTCTAATATGTTTATTACAACGTCATATTTTTATGTAGACATTAGCACCTTTTTGGAAAGCTAATGAGATAAGGAAGTTATTTAGAATATTTGTACGCATTGTATCATACATTTTTTTTAAAGAAAATCACCTGGTTTTAAGAAAAATGTGCATTTTTCTTAAAAGAAAATTCTGTTTCATGTCTCATAATGAAAAATTCTCGCTTAGTTTGTCCCTATTTATTCCTTAAAAATAATATTTGACCCATTGACGGTTAAAATACATAAAAAAATCACTAAAAAGACAAACATTTTTAAAAATACGTCATGTCAAAGTCAAAAAGTCGAAAATAAAGAAAATTTTTTTGAAATTTCAATAACTTTGTAAATATCAACTTTCGGATAGGGGATGCCATGAAAAATATTACTGTAAATGAGGTCTACTTTCTGTCTTTCAAAGGAATGTATCGAATTTCAGGTCATTCTGTATATTAATCTGCATTATATTTAGCCGAGGACTGTATTTTTATAAAATGAAATTTTTATTTAAATATTATATATAAAATATGCTAAGTCCACCCTTTTTTTTAAAACCTTTTTTTCTCTTCTTCTATAAGTCACACGAGTGTGAAAATTATTTCAGTATTTTAAGTAAGACCAGTCTCAGGGGAAGGTCGAAGGTTTAGTTTTTGAAAATATTTATAGCGATTTTTTATCCGATTTCAATACTCTCCGGTCGGTGCGATACGCCCTTGTCGCCTACAAAATTAGTATGGGACTTGATGCTCAAGGTCACTGGCTTTATACAGAGCCTTTATAAAGCCTGGCCCGCGGCTTCGCCCTCGTGAAATTGAGTTTTAAGCTTTCATCCCCTATTTTAACTTCTTGGGGGTTGAATTTTGAAAAATCCGTCCTTAGTGGATGCCTACGTTTTATGAGGAATACGTGTTCAAAATTTAAAATTTCTATCCTTCAGGGTTTGGCTTGTGCGTTGATACATCAGTCAATCAGCTTTGCCTTTTATATAATACTAGCATCAATTGCCCGTGGATTCGCCCGCGTGAAATTAGCTTTTAAACTTTCATCCCCTATTTGACCCCCTTGGGGGTTGCATTTTGAAAAATCCTTCCTTAGTGGATGCCTACGTTTTATGAGGAATACGTGTTCAAAATTTAAAATTTCTATCCTTCAGGGTTTGGCTTGTGCGTTGATACATCAGTCAATCAGCTTTGCCTTTTATATAATACCTAGCATTAATTGCCCGTGGATTCACCCGCGTGAAATTAGCTTTCAAACTTTCATCCCCTATTTGACCCCCTTGGGGGTTGAATTTTGAAAAATCCTTCCTTAGTGGATGCCTACGTCATATGAGGAATACGTGTTCAAAATTTAAAATTTCTATCCTTCAGGGTTTGGCTTTGATACATCAGTCAATCGGCTTTGCGTTTAATATAGTATATTATATAGATATATCAATAATCAAGGGTACAGCGATTTGTTTACAGATTTTCGCAAGTCTCCTGTGACGTCACACTTAGGTAAAGGTGTATGAAATAATATAATATAGCCGCAGAAAAATATTTGTAAATATCTCCGAAATTTGTGCGTTTAAGTTTATACTAACCATAATTAATGTTTTGTATGACGTATCATGCAAGTAAAATTATGATGTAGGTTTTTACTAAGTAAGCATAAAAATTATATCTAGTTATAAAACGAATCGAAACGTACACACTATCAGCTAATTCACCTCGCAGCTGATTTTAAAACGTCTCTTTCTGATATTGTAATTAATAAATTAAATTATTATTTTCAAACCAGAAATTAAACCGACTTCCAAAGTAAAAATACACAAAAAAGTATGAATTTTCTGAATAATTCTCCTTTTAAATTCGACTAAAATTGTAACTATTTCTCTACACAATCTTCATAATTTTGAAGTCGGTACCAGCTCAAACAATGTCCTGTAAAATAATTATTTTATAGAGCTCATGATTAAGCTGTTGGCTTTTATCGAAATTATATTTCGATCGATCGATCGATCGATTTATACAATTTTTTTACAATTAATTATACAAAAAAATAATATTTTTACCTTTTTAGTCATATTTGTTATATTATTATCAACACATTTTAATAACGTTTAAAATAAACGACCGAATGTACAATTGAATACGCGACAAGCTTCCATTAGGTATTGTATATAAGATGATGGTGATTATTACTTTAAGTTACATAATGGCATATGCTTGCAGTTCTGTAAACAATGCCGAAATTTCCAAACGTGTCTTCTGTCAAAATCTTTAAAGACTGGGGAGTTCTGTTCAGAGCTTTTGGATCCAAGGTAAACCTTTGTCACAAAATTTTACTTTTTGGTAGCATATGCTTAATTTACTTCACAAAAGTCAAATCCCTATAAATGTCCCTATACATTTTGAGGAGTTCCCTCGATTCTTCATGGATTCCATCATCAGGTCACCATTTTGGTGACAACGGGACCAACTTGGGATTATATTTTTATTTTACATCAAAAAAATAATTTTGAAAATCGGTCAACAGACGGCGGAGTTATCGTTGATCATTCAAATATATATACAGCCGACCGTATAACCGCCTCTTTTTTGGACGTCGGTGACAAATCAAAAAAACCTGACTGCGTAGAAACTGAAAAGAAAAAAAAAACAATAGCCTTTTAACGGTCGGGACCCATTTTTATTATTAGGAAGACAGATATTTATGGGTCCCGGCTACGGTCCCGACTGTTAAAAACGCACTTGTTTTTTTTCCTTATCAGTTTTTACGCAGACGGGTTTTAAAGATTTTTTAATTAGGTAATTAATTTTATTTTACACTTTTTAGTTTTTGTTTGGCTTTGTTTTATTTACCTCATCACGACCATTTGCGGTCAACAGACCCGTAGCAATATCAGTTCTGGCAAGCCTTTATGTGAGTATCGTTACTAACCAACTTTAAATCATTATAGGTCGTTCTGATTTAAAAACGATACGAGAAATCTAAATATGATTTTTAAATACCTATTCAACGATACCCTACTTGATATAGTTCGTATATTTTCATTTCTTTCTTTCTCGCATTATAGCATTTAAAATCAGCCATTTTGATTTTTCCAAATTTTATGCTTTTTATGACATTCGCGCCGTGATGACGAATCAATCGACGTATCATTTATCAAAATCAGCCCACGCGTTTGGTCTAAATAGAGCCACAAAGGTACAAACATACATACATATTATATACATACACTGATTAACACATTACCCTCCATTGCGTCGCGCAGTCGGGTAAAAACTAGCGTTTTCAAATCAGCTGAGTGTGAGGTTAATTTCTAAATGTTATTCTGTCTAAACGTCTTTACATATAAAGCAGTGGCGTCGCTCCGCTGCCGTGTAGTTACGGTCCGCCTTTATCCTTCAGTTAATTAATACAGTGATAGATCATGAAATTTATCAGTAAAATACGTGAACGAATAACAACAGCTTGAATCAAAGTATGGTACTCTGTTTATATTTTATGTTTTAAAATTGCATTTTCGACGCCATTGGTAAAAATTCTACAGAAAAAAGGTTGAATGTATTTTTGTTTTTTTTCTAGCACTACCTAAAGCGCCATTACTCACGAGTCACGGCCCATCCAGCAAATCCAGCACCGGTACTAAAAGCCGTAATTAGCGTCAATACATAGTGTTAATCATTTATATTTTTTGCCTACAAGTCCGCGGCCTTACGCTTGCAGGCTGGATGGTCAGCTGGATGGCCCTTTACTTTTAAACTTAAATGCTAAAGGGCCATACTGACCATCCAGCCAGCAAGCCCAAGGCCGCAGACTTGTAGGCAAAAATTATAAATGATTGACACTATTGACACTAATGACGGCTTTTAGTACCGGTGCTGGATTTGCTGGATGGGCCGTGTATATAGCGCCTTAGCTTAAAATTACAAAGGCACTGAACAAAAGTTTTAATTTTTTTAAACCTGCGAGTACCTTAAGTCTTTTAAAGTCAAGCTACTGTCTAGCGACTAGAAATTAAAAAAGTTTAGTTAAAACTTGATTGTTTAACTTTTTACTACGGGTCCGCCCTGTGGGTCGAAATTCGCCAATTATATTCATAGCTTTATAAGGGTTCTTTTGCCTCTAAGGTAGAAAGAACACTAATGACATGTAAAACAGAACAGTCACGTTACAATTCGCTCCGAAGTTTAAAATGAAAATAATATTAAACATATGTTTTTCGATTGAGTATTATAGTGAATCTTTTAAGTAAATAATTTGTAAAACGAATGATAAAGTTTTTTCGTCCAATGGAACTGTTTTAGTGTGTTAAATCTACAAACCAAAGTGTTCAGTGACGGTGGTCCTAAGTGTTTTTTATTAATCAACATCTTTAATTTTTACTCTACCGCCAGGTGTACATTAGTGTCAACATCGAACATTACTAGTGATCAATAATTTCGCTCCAACACTCATGAGTGCCCATAGCGTTGTGGAAACGGCTCGGACATCAAAATCGTTTAGTCGGGGGATCAAATCCCACGTATGCACGCAACCACACTCTTTGACTTTCTTTCTTTCAACATTCTTTGACTTCATCAAGTTATTAAGTTTCGACCCAAATCGTATAAAAATATATTTTTTCCCTTTTTTTTATAAAATTATTACAAAAATAATATGTCATCGTCTTCTATGAACTGGGGTTGCTGCAGTGTCTCTCATAACGAAAAGGAGTTATTTTTAATCTGTTTATTATGCAAAAAAGCTTTCCATCAGGTGTGTTTGTCTCTCTCAGAAACTACATATTTGCGTATGTTAAAAGAAACTTGGAATTGTCCGTCCTGCACACAAAAAGTTCCTAAAAAGGACACTACTCCTGTGACAAACGTCACCTTATCGAGAGGAAGTAAGAGACCTGCATTATCTTCACCACCACCATCCTCGACTAAGGACAGTATGGAATCTATGGTGGAGGAGGTTATAAAAAGAGAATTTGAAAGAATGTTGGACCGAATAAAAAATGAATTTGAAGTTATGATACAAAACCAAATGCAAGAAATGAAGTTAGAATTACAAGATGAAATTCGGAAACAAATACAACCTATTGAAAAAAGTATAAAGGACATCGGTGAATCAATGGCATTTATTAATAGTAAATTTGATGATTTCGAAAAAGAACAAAAAAGTACCAAAGATAAGTTAAATATTGATGAGAAAGAAAATCTTGAATTGAGATCTAGCGTGAATGATCTTACTGACAAAATAAACTATATGGAACAACAATCTCGTGCCAATAATATAGAAATACAATGTCTACCAGAAAAACGTAATGAAAATTTATTAAATAATAGTAAAGAAGCTCGGTACAATTTTTAACTGTGAGTTGCATGATAACACCATATTACACTGCACTCGAGTTGCCAAACTCCAATCCAACAATTCTCGTCCGCGATAAATAGTCGTACAATTTGCAAGTCCTCGCATACGCGATAATTTTTTGGCGGCATGTGTAAAATTCAACAAAGCCAATTCTCAAAACAAATAAATACTTCTCATCTGGAATTTCCCGGAAATAAGGTTCCTATAATATACATTGTTGAGCATTTATCTCCCGCTTATAAAGCTGTGTGCAACAGCAACTAGAGTGAAAGACTTGACAAAGTTTCTTGAAAGAAAAAGTTGACAAAATCAAGGACCTGGGCATAATTTTTGATAGAGAATTGATATTTATCTTGCATATGGAATATGTAATTGCAAAGGCGTCAAAGTTAGTGGGCTTTGTGATAAGGACATGTAAGGATTTTCATAATCCTAAAGTAAAAATTTTGCTTTATTATTCCTTAGTACGGAGTGTTCTTGAATACGGAATACAAATTTGGCGGCCTCACTATGCTACACACACACACCGATTAGAGCGAGTCCAAAAGAGGTTTCTTTGGCACTTAGCTTTTTCTCTTGGCAAAAATAAGGAGCTTGATTCGTATAGCAGTAGATTAAAATACTTTTCACAATTTACTCGCTCTGGATTTGATCCGTTAATTCTTCGGGCAAAAATAATAGATGCAACTTTCTTATATAAAGTATTAAGACATAAAATATCGTGCTCCCAATTACTGCAATGTATAGAGAATCGCGTTCCAGTTCGTCTCCCGCGGGCTCCTATAACACCTCTTTACTGCCAGCCAAAGAGAACAAATCTTGGCATGAACTCTCCTCTGACTCGAATGTCAAGATTAATTAATGAATGCTGTAATATCTTGGACTTGCACTTCGATTCTCCGACGTCTTTTTTCCATCATTTATGAGATCATCTTAAGTCTTACTAAAATTTGAAATCGTTCTCAAAAATCAATGCCATTCTTTCAATATTAATTATTTTGTAATTACAATTAGATTTCTTCTTTTGTCACTATTAATTATTTTGTAATTACAATTAGGTTTCTTTTTATATTTATTTTATCAATGATTTTATTGTTTTTTTTTTGGTATTTTAATTATTATTTTTTTAATTTTAAAGAAGGTTTGTATCAATTTTAGTAATATAGGTTTTTTTTGCGAATTGTAATACACGATTCTTGTTTATTTTAATGATAATTTTTTGTAATGTGTTTTAATTAATTATGCAGGTTGTGTTTGTCTTTAAGAAATTGATATACGTTTAATTGTGATTTTAATTGTTTTTTTAAATGTATTACGTGTAATCAATTGTTGACAAACCTAATAAAATAAATAAAATAAAATAAATAAAAGAAAGTCTGAATTGTTTTGACAGATTTGTTTGCATTATTGTGACAGATCGACAAACGTCAACTTATAACAAAACTGTATCTATCAAACGCACGGTAGTGTGTGTTAATAAGCTGAGGTAGTGTGTATTGTTACTGTAAAATATATTAGCTTTTACCACATCGGAAGATGTAGATACATAAACTAATACTCCACATCCACACAAACTAATACTAGGTTTTGCCAACGGCTTCGCCCGCGTAAATACAGTATCCCACGGGAAGATCCATCCTAAACTACTACCATACCAAATTTCATCAACCAATCAATCAATCCTTTATTGCAAGAATGTGGTATACATAAGTTCTTAAAAATATTTTATTAGCTAGGATCCAACATTCTGCAATCACAATGGCGCGCAAAATATCCTTAACATGCAAGGTGTTAGGTGTGGTAATAGTTAACATTTATAAATTTAAGCAACAGATTGGAATTAAATTAAATATAGACATACAGTTAATAATTTAGGAACATCAATAATTATTAATAAAAAAAATTAAATAATAAATAAATAAATAACACAAGTCTAATATTAGTCATAGAAATAAAATAAAGATAAAAAAATGTGGTGTCAAGTGTCAACTATCATAATTCCAAAGAGGTTAGAAATCCGTTCAGTAGTTTTGCCTGAAAGATTAACAAACATTCATCCATCCTCACAAACTTTCACATTTATAATAGTTTATAGTAGTAGGATGTCATAATATGAAACGTTTTTTGTAGTAAACGTGAATTTTTATGTAGTGAATAAAGTTCAATTTTTAATAGCTATCTTAAAAATGTAGCGCCGCATAGCTTCGCGGTGCGAACCGACTGTCCATGCATTTTTAACCGACTTCCAAAAAAAGGAGGCGGTTATACATCTGTTATATCTTCGAAAATATTCATTTAAATTACTCACATACAAAAAAGGGCCATATTGATCTATATCAAATGCATAATGTATTTGAGGTACCTACTTAATTGGATAAGGATTAATGCTGTATTGCTTAAAATCGCGTCGTAAATACGCCATTATTTCTTGTAAAAAGTAAAGGATAAAAAATCGTTATTGTGGGTTATCCCTAAGAGATAGACATATACCATCGCGGACTTAATTGTAGGCTTTTTAAGGTGTGGGTACAATACTGTAGTACATTATTTTGATTTATCTCGTAGGGTTCAGCCAGCGTTTGCAATGTAAGCGCAAAGAAATGTGTTTATTTACGACAGTGGAAACCTCTAAAATAATCGGTGTTTCTCTACTATATTATGCATGTTATATACATATAAACCTTTCTCTCGAACTATAACTCTATCTATTAAAAAACACGCATCAGAATCCGTTGCGTAGTTGTAAAGATCTAAGCACACATAGGGACAGACAGAACAAGCTACTTTTTTTATACTATGTAGTAATGATTAGGAAATAATAGTATTTATTCTATTTTATTAAATATTTATTACAAGCTGTTGCCCGCTGCTCCGCCCGCGTAAATACAGTAACCCACGGCAACCGTATATATCCCGCGATAAAAAGTAGCCTATGTTATTCCCCTTGGTCTACTCGATATCTGTGCCAAATTTCATGATGATCGGTTTAGTAGTTTTTACGAAAAAGGACTTTCCGAGTGAACCACAGTAAAAAAAGCACACACATTTATACATTAATCTCATGGGAACAATATACTTTTTCGGGATAAAAAGTATCCTATGTCCTTTCTCGGGACTAAACGTATGTTTATACCAAATATCGTAATAATCGGTTGAGCGGTTAAAGCGTGAAGAGGTAACAGACTGACAGACAGACACACTTTATATTTTATAATTGAATATTATATTAATATTAAAGTATTACTAAATCATTAAATGTTAAATATATTAAATATTAAATTAAATATATTTGTATAGATACTCGAATGC
Source organism: Phengaris alcon alcon (assembly GCA_037179445.1). NCBI lineage: Eukaryota > Metazoa > Arthropoda > Insecta > Lepidoptera > Lycaenidae > Phengaris > Phengaris alcon. The sequence continues at coordinate 1,138,144 of JAYRCH010000263.1, read as the reverse complement.
AAAAAGATTCTGCACTTGATACAAGTTGATCATTTTCGCCCAAGGATAAGACAAAAAGGATTATCTAAGGTAATATATATCCAATACACGTTTCATGAAGGCTTAACGACTCAATGGGCCAGTCCCACCTAACTGGACCAAAAACCTTGAGCCCACATTTTATTCCTTTCCTCCGCACATTTCGTAAAAAAAATATACTGCGATATCTTTTGATCAAAATGTAAGAGCGTTCATTGGACTTATACAGTAGGTATACCATAAAAAGTGCGGTCGCGGAGTACGTAGAATTTCGTTTAACCAGTGCTTTTTAGGGTTACGTACCCAGAGGGTAAAACGGGTCCCTATAACTGAGATTTCGTTTCCGGTCTCTTCTGCACGACGTTATCTGCACATCTTCATACACATAAACTTTAATTTTCCATCAAAATTTAATGCTCCTCCGATTGTACAATTCTCGTAAAACTGTACCTACAGACTTTTTTTGCTTAACATATTAATATGATAATTAATATACCAATTATTAGTTTTATAAAATAAAATAAAAACAGCATCAGAGCTCGCTGTAACATAATGTATCAACGACCATGAAATCATATATCGAAATTGCCACCAGCTATTTATCACTAAAATTCAAATTATCCGTTAATAATAATTAATAATGTTACCACGTGGATTTACCGGTTAAAGTAAACAAAATTATTTACAACACAAATTATTTCAATTTGTCATACAGTATGTTGTTAAAAAAATGAAGAACCAATAATTATTCCCAATAAAACAATTTGTGTCGAATGCGTTTTCATTTCTTTTCAAACATATTTATCTAAAAAGTAACTGTATGTATATATGTATACTTTGTTTTTAACTGCAATTTAAAGTTATTTCTTGTTGTAGCATTCAGAAGTAGCACTAAATAAAATAAACAAAATGAAACTGAAGTAAGATGTGAAACTGTAAAATTATTTCGGAATAATCGCCATGTTACCAAAGATTAAAGAAAGAGCAACAAATAAACAGCTACATTGTTAGATTACGATTTGATTGCACTACTACAAGCATACGGCGTGTCCACGATTGTGTAGAAAAATTGTGGGCCGTTGAAGGGGACGTCAACATTTTTTCGGCGCGGCAAAATTTGGATCGTTCGATGAGAGCTGTTTCCCTGTATGTAAGTATATATTATGTTTTCTACTTTATGACGTCACCACGTCAGCAAACGGTCTGTCAGTATCTGTAGTTGTATTATTGAAACCCACTACATACAATTATAGATAAGTGGAGCTTAGGTCACATACAACCAGGTAGAGACAGTGAGAGCCTGCGTATTAGGGCCAATTTACACCGAAACGAATACGCGCTGCATTTTTAAGGTTGCTATTCTAAATTAAACTTTATTAATTACACAGGACGATACACGTTTCATTGCAAGAGTTCGAATGTCAGGTTGCACCGCGCTGCACAGCGCATGTGCAGTGTATGACTGCAGAAATATGTATCTTTTTGTGTGGTGAATAAAGTTCAATTTTGAATAGTTGTCTTATTAACAAAAAAATGCAGCGCTGCGTGTCGTCGCGGTGTGCTGACCTTTAGGGGGCTCTTAACTTTAAGTAGCGTTTTAGTGTTCGGCAGAAACTACTATCCTGCTGGTGATGCAGGTAATTCCCCTTTACTGGGGAATCCCGGCTCATCCCTTATTGATTATAGACTCATAACTATCATGGCGAATTGACGATGCATATTTAAATAACTTATAACCGGTAACTATAGGGACTTTTTGAACCCAAGTACACTTACGAGCACTAAAATTGATACGAAACAATTTTTATAGGAAAAACAAGACACTACGAGAAATGTCAAAAAATATGCAAGACACTATGTACCTACGACAAAATATGACATAAAAATATTTTGTTCCTCATAAAAAGAACACTTTGGGGCCTGTTTCACAATCTTCTAATTAATAAGTATCGGATAGCTTATTCGGAAGTTTTGTCGCTGCTTACTTTGTATCGAGCGACACAGACAAAAAGCTATCTGACATTTATCAGTAGGTTGTGAACAGGCCATTAGGGTCAGTTATTTAAATATGCATCGTCAATTCGCCATGATAGTTATGAGTCTATAATCAATAAGGGATGAGCCGGGATTCCCCAGTAAAGGGGAATTACCTGCATCACCAGCAGGATAGTAGTTTCTGCCGAACACTAAAACGCTACTTAAAGTTAAGAGCCCCCTAAAGGTCAGCACACCGTGGCGATACGCAGCGCTGTATTTTTTGTTGATAAGATAACCTTTCAAAAATGAACTTTATTCACCACACAAAAAGATAACAGGTTTCGTATCAGTCGTACACTGCACATGCGCTGTGTAGCGCGGTACAACTTGACATTCGAACTCTTACAATGAAACGTGCATCTTCTTAACGTGTAATGATTAATTAATAAAATTCAATTTTGAACCCTATCTTAAAAATGCAGCGCCATGTCGCGAATCGTTTCATTTCCAGTGTTGATATTTTTTTTAATGTTCATTTCGTATTCTTTTATAATGAAATTTATTAGTTGTACTTTCATAATTATTATTAAATTCAATTCAACAACGCTTACTAAACCAATTAATTGATTCTTCAACTGATACTTAGGTATTCAATTAAAGCTACAAAGTTAAAATTCGAATACAATTTTCAACCTTATGCACATACACATAGAATAGGTACAGATAATTACAGTCGACATACAAGACGAGTCTGTTGATCACGTATGAGCTTTTTCTTAGGTATAAAAACTGAATGTCGTTTGAAAAAGCTACAGTGTTCGACGTACATCAGAAGCGGCAGTATGAATTTGGTAAATTAATTTGACAGTTTTTGGGTAGAAAAGTTTAGTTTTATAGGAAAGTTTGAAGGGAAAATGTTGGAAAATTTATAGTGAAAATTGTGAAAGTGTGAACATGTGAATTAGTGCTTAGTTTTGATTGGGTGATTTTCATCATCATCATCATCGCTCACTAGATAACCCTGTCCATCCATCAGTGCTGACAGCTTAAGGGTTTTCCCCCTAAATTTAGGGGGAATAAATCTCTGCAGGGGATTTCTAGGTGGTAGGATTTTTTTCAGGGGTTCTTATTTTCTTGTTTTTGATTAAATTAAGATATTGATATTTTATATCGACTTGAAATGTCTACCTGTATAAAATAAACGTTTGAAAGTTTATTTTAAAGGACAGAATGATATTACAGGAAAGTTTTATCAAATTTTTTAACATTATTACGTAATTGATATTTGTAGCATTTATTTTTGTATACTTAATCATACACAAATCCCCTTAAATTTATTGGGGATTTTCAAGTACCTACTTAGTTGTTGCGATGTTTGTTGCGTTGTGGTTGTTGTTGGAGTTTTTGACTTAAGTTTGGGGAGAAATATTTTTGAGATTTGGCAACACCAGCCCTGAGACACAGGTCCTCGATGTGTGTTTCTGGATTATAACCTGGGATTCTTTTATTTGTATTTGTGTAAATTGCGATTATTTCGTATTTCTCTGCACGCGTAGCATGACAATCGATTGTAAAGTCAAAATAATATATTTTCTTTATCAATTTGTCATTTTGCCTATTCTTCCGCAGAAAGAAACCGTTTCTACGTTGGCCATGCTGCGCGTGCAGCCTGTGTTGCCGTGATCCTTTGCAGCCTCATCGGGCGTTCCGTCTACTCGTTAACTGGTTAACGAGCAGACGGGATGTTTTCATAATAATCAAAAGTTAAAAACTATAACCCGACTACGCAAATTATATGTAGCCTATGTTACCCGGGCCATTATTACGAATCTATTAATACATCAAAATCGGATCAGTAGTTATGGAGCTACTAGTACTAGTAATCTTTTGTAAGAAATGTTGTTGACACAAATAGATTAATTTGTATAAATTTTTCTTCTGTAATGGTATATTCTTAAAATACTTTATTTGAATACTTATTATAATAAAAACTGGACAAGTTGTAATTAAGTAGTTGTAAGTTCTTAAGACTTAAGAGGCTCTCATTCAAATACTGTCCATAACATTCTGCCGAGATGAAACACTGACTGTGTGTTATTTAGCGGCCTTTAATTAATATGTTGCGTCTCTATATTTTTCTACATAAGCGTAAGCTGTTTTTTTTTCACTCTAAATATCTATCAGGATCGATACTACTGTAGCATATAGATCTAAATATATATTTTTGGGAATATTGGGTAATAATTGGTGGTAATAATCGATCTAAGGATTAAGATTACATTTGGAGTTGGATCTGAAGATAGGCAGAATCCCATTAAAAAATATTGTAATAGGTATGCAGTCTCTATTATTATAATATTGAATTTCTAATAGGAATAAATATTATTGTCACTATATTGTTACGTAGAAAATCCTATCATATATTATGTTAAAAGTCCTACTATAACAATCCTCTAAAATATATATCTATTCATTGACATAACCACCTAAATACTTAATTTATTTTAGTCATATAATATTCGCATAATTTCGGTAAAGTACAAAGTAAAGGAATATACCAGTAGATATAATATATACATCTTTTTTTTCAGATACTTATTGCCGCGTGTCTCGCGGTCTGTCAGGCTGCGAAGCTGAATCGAGGGTATCTACCACCAGAGTCAGCTAAAACAGCCGGCGGAAGTGGAGACATTCTCCAAACACCCTTCAGATCCCAGGGTTCAGTTGACAAGAGTCTGCCTACGGGTCTGCCTGCTGGAAGCCACGTTAATGAATACGAGGGTGTAGTCATAGACGCAGATGCAGCGGGCACCAGAGCAACGCATTCAGGTCTAGGAAACTCAAGGGTAACGTACGGATCCACTGATTCTAAAGTTGGAGAAGCGGCGTTTAGAGAGACGAATTTGAATGCAAATAAACAGGAAGGATCACCAAAACCTGGAAACAAAATACAAGATGAAACAGCAAGACCAGGACATACTATAGGACATCTAAACCATCACAATGTATTACCTAACGTAGCCGGAGTGAGACAACCAGTGTTACAACCAGGAAATAATCGGATACCAGTGCTAGAAGCCGAAAGATTTCACGCAACTAGAGACCGTACATCAAATATAATAGCATACCAAAGCGACCTTGGCATTACTGACTTCAATTATGCTTTCCAAACTGATAATGGCATTTCTGCTGCTGAAATCGGGATGGCGTTAGATGGAGTGCGTTCTAAAGGTGGTTATTCATATACTGGTGATGATGGACAGGTGTACACCATCTCATACACAGCAGATGAAGGTGGTTATAGACCTCAGGGCTCACATATACCGACTCCTCCGCCGATACCTGCGGAAATCTTGAAGGCTTTGGAGCAAAATGCTAAGGACGAAGCGTCTGGTATCGTGGATGATGGTAAGCAATTATTTTTATATTATCGAATATCATATTATTTCGAAATATTTTACATTTAAAAGTAAAGTAACATAAGAATTAATTAATAAAATTACCTCATAAGCTTAAGCTTTCTATATGGTATTCAATCTTCTGTGGTGGTCTTAAAATTGTATTAGTTTATAAATCATCAATGTAGTAATATTTAACCATATATTTACGATAACATTTTATACAACTCGGCTGATTACAAATCTTAAGCCAAAATACTATAAATTACTAGCTTTTGCTTGCGGCTTCGCCAGCGTAAAATTCAGTTTCCCACAGGAATCTCTTTAAAAAGTATTAAACTACTATTAAACCAAATTTCATCAAAATCCGTTAAGTAGTTTTAGCTTGAAACTTAAGATAGTTAATAAAACTTGAAGTTTAATTAACTATCTTAATTTGTGTTACAAGTCTGTCACTTAATATTTAGGTGGAATGGTTTTTTTTAAATTAAATGGTGTATCTGTTCGAAACAAAAATTATTTAAGCGGAGCGATGAGTATTTTATTCTCGTATACATATATAAATCGCTTAATTTAATACATAACATAGATTATGTCAGGACATTTTTATGGTTTTCTTTCAGTTATGAAATCCTGGCAGAAATGCCAGGGGGGGGGACCAACTTATAAACCACTTTGGAGGCCGATAACTTGAAAATAGTTGACTTAGTAGAATAGTCGTGTATAAATACTTGCCTTTACTTAAGAATACCAATTCGTTTATACCCCACACAATGGAGTAGAATGAAACAATATTTTTCATCCCCACTTCACATGTATGGAGAGCCATAAAAGCCAGCGCACAACTGCATCTTACGCCAGCGTAAAATGCAGTTTCCCACAGGAATCATAAAAGTATTAAACTACTATTAAACCAAATTTCATCAAAATCCGTTCAGTACTTTTAGCTTGAGAGAGTAACAAACATCACTCTATCTATTCATCCTTACAAACTTTCGCATTTATAATAGTACTTTAGAGCTTTAACTTCCGTTCAGTAGCTTGAGAGAGAGATAACTTTCACATTTATAATAGTAATAGGATGAAGCAACAAGAGCCAAAACTTAAAATATTTTATTTGGACAATGAACCTAAAAGTGCAATTATCTGTGAAATCTTGACAGTTATGTAGATATCAATATATTTTATGATGAGCAGATTTAATCTTGTTACACACGTAGTGATAAAACTGCACAGTTCGATCAAATTTAACGGTGTAAACCGCAAGGGGTCCGCAAGTTTTGGCTGACATGGGCCACATAGTGAAAAAAATAGATCAAGGCGGGCCGCAGTTGTAAGATAATTTTATACCGAATGAATATCTACCTAGTTATCTATTAGGAGCTCCGTGGCCTAGTGGGTAGACCGTTTGACTAGCAATCGAGAGAGTGCAGGTTCGATTCCCAGGTAGTGGCGTGTACCAATGAGACTTTTTCAGATCTCAAGTACATTAAACAGACGCTCTAACGGTGAAGGAAAATATCGTAAGGAGATCCGCACATGGTTGGCCCCAGGCGTATTGACCAGTCTTTCCTCTGGACTAGACTGACTGTGTTGTGAATATGCGGTATGCGCTTGGGCAACCATACGACATTTAAAAACCAACTGTTCCAGGCACTACAGTATTTCAAAAGTGGTTACTACGCTCGGAGATTACTGTATAAATCATCAAATAATGGATGAAAAGGCCTTAGTTTTATTTATCTATTGTAGATCTATAACTAGGTAGGTATCAATTAGGTCAAATGTATATATAGACAACTAATTTATAATTATAAAGAAATTTTGTTGACGTTGGCCTCGCGTAGCCGACCACTGGTTAACCGAACTGTGCAGTTTTATCGTTACGTGTGTAGCAAGCATTACGTCCACAATCAACATATTATTGTATGAGTGTATGTTTTTTTAAGGTTGTTGACCTTAATTTCGACTAAGTTCTTCTCGCCTTCGTAAAGTATTTATATGATGAAATAACCATTAGTTGTAACTATCTCATTCCTGATTTTTACCTTGTTGGATGTCATACTGAGACAATTTTAATTATATTTGTTATTTTAGTAGTCATTTACTACTCAGGATAAGTACACAAATATTTACAAACTATAAGATTATAAATTTTAGTAACCCAAAAACATACAGTTTACAATAATAAATTCTTGTATTTAAATAAAATATGAATCTATAAAACATAAACTTGTGTTATTACATCATGTATTAAGGAGATAGGTTACATGATAACATAATAATTAAATGAATAAAATTATTTTCCTTAAATGGCCAAACAATAGATTTAACGATGATCGCAGAACTTGACCATGAATTTGATTTTAACAAATTAAATTTATCTATATTGTTTTTTACAAATTCCGACATAAGTTGGACATATGCAATAAATTATGTTCCATATGTTTTTATCATTTTAGTATACGCATCCGTAAAGTTTTTACACAAAAATAATTTTCTTATGTTTCTAAAGGCTTATTGTCAATAAAATATTTTTCCCTTTATTTACCTAAAAGCATCTATAAAAATTATTTACATAAGTAGACATCCTTTAACAGGCATAACGTTACGAAAGTGTAATAGATATTTAGTTACAAACATTATCATTATTCATTGCTTCTTGTTCGAAGACACTTCGAGCTCTCAATTGTTAAGATTGACGTATTAGTTGATCACAGAGGCGTTGATAAATGTTCACTTTCCCTTTTGTTCACAGGATCATACGATGCCAAGAAATACAATACGGATCACACAAAAGGCAATAGACCAAATTACTATAACGATAAATATAAACATAATACGTTCGAGAGAAGACCCGTCTTTAACGTAATCTCCACCATTAATCAAAACAGTCAAGCAAATAAACCGAATCGAGATGAAGATAATCAGTATAACGGACAGAACCAGTTCCCTAACGTGAACCTCGGCTATACAGTTAATGATAAACAGATAAGTAACTTTTCTAACATAAGAAACCAATACGAAAACGAGTTTGATATTTTAACGAACAATGCATTTAATAGCAACGGGCCCATTTCTAATTTTAAAGAACTCGGTGGAGTTACACAGTCATCCAATGAGAATAAAAACCAATCGCTAAATGTACCGCTATCTCAACAAAAACTGCAAGATGAAAACGAAGTTCCAGATTTGTTAAATGGAAGACCTAACTCTTATCAAGCTCCGATCGCTGCGATACAAAACCAACATCAAAATAATCAGACTGCCTTTCAAAAACAAACTCAGGCTCAACTAAGTCCAATCACATACCAATCATCTCTCAATGGAGGAAATCAAAAACAACTGCCAGTTAATAAATCAGAATATAGTTTTGTTAACTCAAACAACTTCCAATCAAGACCAAATTCTTATCATACACAAAGGATAGTTCAAGAACAACAAAACTTCCATAAAAAGGGATCTATTTTCCAAACTCAATTCCAAAATAACTTGAACGCAAATCAACAAAATCAGCAATCTTTCAGTTCCGGCATTACTTCTACACAATTTAACGCGAATAGTCAAAAAGCAACAATTAATAAGCCACATAACAATTTATTGAGTCAGACGTTTAACAATCAGGCTAATGTTTTTTCCAAGCCAACCATAACTCAAACAAAACCGAATTCATATGAAACAACTGCAACAAGCATTATTCAAAACCAAAAACCAATTGCTAATGTGTTTTCTAACCCGACCCAAACTAGGCCAACCTCCTATGATTCATCAATCTTTGGAACAAGTCTAAATCAACAGCCAATTCTTAATCTAAATAATGAATTTTCTAACCCAATCACAACTCAAAAAAGGCCAACATACTATGATGTACCAACGACTGGAAAAATTCAAAAACAACAGTTGGTAGCGTACTCGGGTAGTGACTTTCCAAACCCGACTACAATGCAAGTAAGGCCAAACTCGTATGATCCATCAATCACTGGAATAATCCAAAAACAACAGCCGATAGCGAATCCTGGTATTATCTTTTACACCCCAAATCCGACTCAAGTAAGACCAAATTCATTTGATGCATCAATTAGTGGAACAATTCAAAATCAACAGCAGTTTGGGAATTTGGGTAATAGCTTTTCTAATTCGACTACAACTCAGGTAAGACCAAGCTCATATGACGGATCAATTAGTGGAACAATTCAAAAGCAACAGCCGATAGCAAATTTGGATAATGTCTTTTCTAATCCAACTCCTAATCAAGCAAGACCAACCTCATATGATGCATCAATTAGTGAAAAGCGACAGGTAATAGAAGAAACAGAAAATACCTTTTCTAAATTAGCCACCACACAACAAAGACCTACTTTAACTACTTCTAATGAAGAGTCAACAACAACAGATAACAGCTCACCGCAACAAGGCACGATTCAAGAAAAGACAGGAAGCCAAGCACTACAATTAAACTTAGGATTCAACAATGGGTTCGCTAATGCTGGTCAGTCGTTAAACGTACAATACGAAGGTGAACTTTATGACTATCCTAAACCTGATAAAAACTTAGAAAACGTAGAAAATGTCGCATCAATTACTACAATTCAAAAGCCAATAGTCAATCCAGGTAATGGCTTTCTCAATCCATCTACTATTCAATCTATACCAAATTCATATGACAGATCTTTCACTGGATCAGTTCAACAGCAGCAACAACAACCTCTTAATTCAGCTAATGTAAATCAATATAATAATAAGGTTAGCGCAAATAAACAGAATCAAATAACATTCAGCCCAGGTGTTACTTCAGCACAATTTATAAAAGTAAATACTCAACAAGCTATAACAGATAACAATGGCGCTATTTACAGTATTTCAGGAAGTCCGTCTATTACTAATCAGGGTAATATCTTTTCCAATCCTGGAGTAGTAGGGTCAAATACATATAATGCATCAACAGGAGTATCCCAACAGAAACAGTCGAATTATAATTTGGCCAATCATGGATATAATTTACAAAGTAATTCAAAGACAAATCAACTAAATCAGGGATCTTTAAACTTGGAAGTTACTGGAGCCCAATTATTAAATGCTAATTCTCAACAAATAAATAAAGATAGCAATAGTGCGAGCACCAATTTTGCTAGTGCAGAAATAAACAGCCATATTAATGGATTTGACAATAAATTAAAGACGGAAGCATATTCACAAGATCCAATGACTGGAGGATTTCAGCACCAACAGGCATTTAACATTACACCTACCGAAAATCAATTTCAAAATATAGAAAGTGCAAACCAGCAGAATCAACAAAATGTTAATTTAGGTTTTACTTCCACTCAAAATATGAACTCTCAACCTACAACAGAAGATAAAAATAATCCACATAATAGTGGTTCAATTAGCAAATTTTCTTCACATGTACCAGCTAGTCCTAATTCCGAAAGTTCTTATGAAAAACTTTCTCAGAATTTTGAATCTCATCCAACACCTTTAACATTTACATTCAATGATGAGAATGTTGATAAAAATAATAAAGAGCTAGTAGCAGTTTCATCTTCACAGAATCAGAATGATGATTTCCAATCAAACTTTTTACATAAGAAATTATCTATTAGAAGACAGCAACAAATAAATCAACAGGCCTTTTTAGATTTTCTTCACTCTAAGAATGTCGCGAATGCGCCAGTTATAATATCTTTAAATAATAAAAACCAATTAGCAATGCTACCAGATTTTAAGTTATCTAATCTCAATTCTAACAATAATGCATTTCAAGGTTTGTCACCTCAACAATTGCTTATATCTAGTCAATTAAATCAACCCAATCCAACACCACAAACATTTGGGATAACTGGATCAGACACCAAACTTTTTACAGCTACACCTTCAAGAATTTTGTCTACTCCCAAAGAAGACACACTTGAAGTGAGCCCAGGAACCAGTGGTCTAACGCAGGCTTCCATTTCACCTTTCCCTTCACTTGTACCATACCATACTTCAAAAGAATCAGGCACTGTCTTTAATTCTGTATCCCAAACAAGCAATTTACCATATCAAGCCATTGGATCTTCTTTAGGAGTAAGCTCAGTGGAACAACAAGCCAATTTAGGATTTAACCTTGGATTTGGTAATGCTGATTCTTCAGTAAATATACAAAACCAGGGTGAAATTTATGAATATACAAAACCTGATCAAAACTTACTTCTTCCAACAAAAGCCCCGGAAAATACAAAGCAGACAAACTTTAAAGTACCCTCAGCGAATAATAATAATAATAACAATAATAATAATAAACCAATAGAAATAAAAATACCAACACCAAACAAAAATTTTGATACAGTACCAACTACGACACAATTTTTGAAGCCAGATAATATAAAAACAGAATCTGGAATCGGACCAAAACTACTTCCATCCAGACCAAATTTTATATCTAATAGCTGCTGTTTTTCTTCACAAAACAAATATACTAATCAAAACCAAAGTAATGAAAACAATGATAGTACTGGTATCAGTTCTGAAAGCAAAACTAGTACATTTCAAAACGCTAAAGAAGAGTTTGAAGGACCCAAGACTCAGCAAACTTATGACGAAACGGGATACCATTATTGATTATTAATTATATTTTTATAATACAGTTATATTATGTGATAAATAAGAATGAATTGTTTGTAATGAAACAAGAAAGCTTCATCGTATATTTGGAAAGTAGTAGGTAAACATAATACTTATATTTTGTAGCAGAAAGCATTTATTTGAATAAGAATTGTTGTGAACTACGTCTTGGTTTTTACAGGTCCTTCTTACGCTTGAGTGGTGATAATAATAATACAGCAACAATTGTTATATTCTCCTTTATTGGTACATATGATAGATGCTTAACACAGATACGTATTACATATTAGAGATGCCTAACACATATACGTCCACACTATAGCCTTTTGGCTAACTCAAATAAACTAACTAGATAGGCTGTGCTTGTGACATCTGTCAATATGACATTGATAGTTCTATTTCATAATACTATGCAACAAGAATAATGACCTTTTATAATCTCCTTTATATCTCAGCAAATGATTATAGCTAAATATAACAATATAGCAAACTCTTCTATGAGTTTGTTACTTGTAATGTTGCTTATAAACTAGGATTGTGGATGTTGCTTGTGATATTTAATCTACTCTATAAGAATATTGTATAGGTTATGTAATTATAATAAATTATTATTTTATAATCCAATAATTTGTTTCTTTAATGAAATAATACGCATCTCATACTTTAAGCTATATAATTTCCTGTCTTATTTGCTAAAAGTTTTTAAAGAAATATCATCAAAATAAGTAAATAAATAACCCTGGTCTGCAAAACTAGGTACTTTTAAAGTTCAAGTATTTAATTAGTTTTTAAAGTAGATACACAAGAAGGATTTCGAAACCAAAAAGGACTTGAAAAAAGAGATCTATATTGCAAAACTTTACTGTCAGACCAAAAAAAGTTAAAATCGTTTATTTTTAATCACTAACTTCAATAGTTAAAAAAGTGAAATTTTTAAAGTTTACTTAGTTTTTAAGTCCAGTGTAGAATAGTAATTGATAGTTTATGTCAATACACAAAATTAAAAAAAATAAGTAACCCCCGAATTGAACATGCTGATGATGATGAATTATAGATAAGAACACTCAATCATATCGTCAGCTCTCAACTAAAAAAAGCTAGATCAAAATTGGTTCATCCGTTTGGGAGTTACGATTTTGGACACGTCAAATTTATTGCGCCTTACACCCCTCTTTTTGGGTTGGGAGTTAATAAAACAAAAGAATATTACTAGTACATTAATTACAAATTTGAATTTGAATTTATTCATATCATTTTGACTAATTGTATCAGTAATTAAGAAGAACTTCACGTAGAAGCAATTAAGTTTAATGGGCGGATGCATTACGTTATGTTTACCTGGTGGAAAGTGTGATTAATCGGTCATTAACTAGGAGTAAGATGAATCCGACAACAACAGGAAGATCAAGGATCGACGTTTCCGAGTCGGACTAGGCGACCTTCGTAGCAACACGCCTGTGGACCTGCTGGTAACGCAGATACATCTGTCTAGGAAAGTATATCAGGAAAGATTATGATTAGACTAAGCGACCTATAAAGCAATACGCCTGCGAGCCTTCTGGTAACGCAGATACATCCGTCAAGGAAAGTTTTGATATAACAAAATTATGATGAGACGAGGCGTCATGGACCTTAAGTATTTTGATCTTATAGGAACCTTTTATAAACCAGTTCACTTTGTTTGTTACTTTTTACTCGTTCATTATTTTATCCAATAAACAAATTCTTACTAGGTACTATAATTATAAATGTGAAAATTTGTGAGGATGAATAGATGGATGGATGTTTGTTACTCTTTCACGCAAAAACTACCGTGCGGATTTTGACGAAATTTGGCATGGTAGTAGTTTAGGCTCTGCATTAAAATATAGGCTACATTTTATCAAGAAAAAGTAGAGTGTTCAAGTAGGATACTGTATTACTATATAACGTATTCACGGGCGAAGCCGCGGACAAAAGCCAGTATTATATTATAGTACTTGCTTTTGCCCGCAGCTCCGCCCCCGTAAATATCGTATCCCATGGGACCACTATACTTTTTCGGTACACTACACATGTAATTTTCACATTTATAATAGTATTAAGATTTTTTTATTGGACTAAAGATTGAACGAGTAAAAAGTAACGAACAAAGTGAACTGGTTTTCAAAAGGTTCCTATAAGATCAAAATACTTATGGTCCGTGACTTATAACTTTCGTAGTCTCTCACTAGTACCTTCTGGCTACTATACTTAATTAACAAGACATTTACGAGTAGAAAAAGTATAAAAGTGGCAAGGCTAAAACTGGCTAAAAGTGACAGGAACTCTTATGGTAAATGTGATGTAAATAAAAATAAATAATAATAAGCCTTAGTAAATTCTGTAGATAACTAGATTTTCGATCTGTGTAGGATTTCGTGCTCAACAGCTAAAAACGGGACCCTATTACTCCCTATTAGTCAGTCTGTCTGTCTCTCATCAGGCTATATCTCGTGAACCGTGATAGCTAGACAATTGAATTCATGATGTATTTATGTTGCCGCTATAATAACAAATATTTAAAACAGAATAAAATAAAATATTTTATTCTGTTTTTATTGTAATAGTATTTAATATTTTATTTGAGTGGGGGCGGCTCCCATTCACCAAAACGTGTTTTTTTGCGTTTTGAACGGAACTCTTCGTGCGCGAGTCCGAATCCGGACTTGGCCGGTTTTTCTTTTCTTAAATAGTCGAGATAGAATCATCAGGCCAAAAATTATGTCCCTAATTATTACATAATGTTAAAAACGCATCTATTAACAAAAAATTTAAACTTAAGGAACTCTCCATAATGAATTATGAATAGAAGGTAAAAACTTACCTATTAAAAATCACTGTCATTTTCTTTATAAAGTTAGTGAATGTTTTTGACTGTAATAAACGTGCAAAATACGAATCCTCCAATTATTATAAATGTGAAAGTTTTGGGGATGGATGGATGGATATTTGTTACTCTTACACGCAAAAACTACTGAACGGATATTGATGAAATTTGGTATGGTAGTAGTTTAAGCACTGGATTAACACAGGCTTTTTATCCCGATACGTGGCACTTAAGTCCCTATCTCGTGGGACACTGTATTTACGCGGTCGGAGCCGCGGGCGTAACAAGAAGCCTTAAATCACAATCATCTTAACGTAAGCAAAACACGCACTGACATTTAATTACGAAAAATTACGTAAATTATCTCAAAAAAATTGCATTACGAGTACAACTCATAAAAGATTTCATAGAACACGACAGAGCTTATGGTTGCCATGGTGTTTACAACATAGTAGCGTTTGTATGCTATGTTGTAATTTTATTTGTGGGTCTAGTTACTGTTGCATAATGACCGTAAGTTTAAGAGATGTAATTGTCAATGTCATATTGACAGATGTCACGAGTAAAGCCTATTTATTTTAGATAAATAAACGGCTACACTCAGTGTAGACTGTAGACGTATTTCTGTTAGACATATCTCATAATATGTAATACGTATCAGTGTTAAGCACCAATAAAGGAGAATATAAGAATTGTTGCTGTATTATTATAATCACCACTCAAGCGTAAGAAGGACTTACATATCAAGAGGTCGTAGCCCGCTACTTTTTAGGTTAGGTTAGACATGAGAAGAGTGAAGTGTGAAAAGGGACATAGTTATTATTAGAGTAAATCTAATAATAACTGTCACTTGCTAAAGTAATAAATGTTACTTTTACAACTGTTGTAAAAGTAACGAAAAAAATCGTACCCGTATTTATTCGTTACTATCACAATTAGTACTCGTTACTATAGTATCGTTACGTCACTCGTTAGTTCTGATACCTCATAACATGCTATGTTATGTTAGAGGCTAAACTCTAGAGAAACGATCAAGTCTAGTAAAAAGGTAAAGGTAAGTCGTAACTCGTAAGTAAAAAACTTGGATGACAAATTTCGAAAATAAATTTCACGTATTTTAAACAAACATAATTCTTTGTAACGTACGTCAACAATTAGTACTCGTAACTATAGTATTAGCGCCTGGACTTTTTGTGTAACAACATTAGAACATGTTACATTAATAGAGGAAAGAAATAGTAAAGTTGAATTTGTGATATTGCTACTATTTTTCTGCAGGCGTTCATTAAAGTTAAAACATAATTACTGGTTATCTGGCTGATAAATAATCGTATGAGTGACAGTACTTAATTTATATAATAATATAAGATGTAAACAACCTGATATTCATATGCTAACAACAAGATTTGTTTGAAGTTGTACGTAGGCGTAGGAAGGTAGCTATTATTATGTTTTAATATTGGTAATAATTATTGTTTGATTTTATACATACATTTGCGTCTGAGAGGTCATAATTATATTTGACAGACAATATAATATTATTATAAAGTGATAAAAAATTGAATCTTTAGTTACTTAGCGCAAAATATCTAACTAGAAATGATATATTATTACATATTAGATCGATATAAAAGGTGTAAAAGATAATTTTCTAAGTCAGGTACAGTCGCCAACAATCCGCCAACAACAAAAACTATTGTAGAGATTTAAGAGCCTAAAGTCGATGAAATTTGGTATGGTAGTAACCATACCAAATTTCATCGACTTTAGGCTCTTAATTAACACAAAGGCTACTTTTTATCCCGAAAAGTACAGTGTTCCTGCGGGATACTGTATTTACGTGGGCGGAGCCGCGGTCAAAAGCTAGTCACTTTATAGCTGGTGGCTGATGATGTTGGCATGTGAACGGAGCTCGTTACGACAATCATGAATTATTTATCTAACTGTGATTTAAAATAATTGCGAAAAGTTTTCAGCGAGAAATAGAACATGCGCATGCGCACGATTCGCCAAGATGGCGCGGATGAAATCGTGCAAGCGCATCTCCGTAACCATAAAAAAAAATTTAGCTTGGGAGGTGAAGTTAAAAATAATTAATAAAGGTAGTAGCGTCCTCCACAAAATAGAATACATACTCTTGAAATAACAATTTCATTATGTCGATTAGTTTCCAAGATTTAACTTTAAAGTTAAAGTTTAGTTGCCCAGATTGTAACTTGCGGCTAAGCGGTGCTTAGCACGGAGTAGCGCGGCGCGAACTCCGGCCTGTATGGCCGAGGTATAGCGTGACGTCACGCCACTTTTCGCGGGATTCGATAATTTTCGGAACTTTGAACACGTGCAAAATAAGATAATATTTTTGAATTGAACAAAAAATTGTGTATCTGTATGTTAAATAGCTTTACTGTTTAACACAGTTTCAAGTGATTTCACCATTGTCTAAAAATTATAACGGAACCCTAAACACAACAATGCATGCCGTTAGTAGCGGATCTGTGACTCATCCTGTGACTAATCTGAAAAATATGTGATCTAGCTCAGTCGAAGGTAACACAGGCTTTATTCGATGCACTAAAATCTAACGTACTGATAGACGGACAATAAAAAAAATATAGCGCAAAATTGGACAAAAATTGTGTTTTATTTTCATTATTCTAGTCTAGTTAGTTTTGGAATAGAAGTCTGGTACACGTAACATAAGATCTTCGAGATCTTTCTACGGGACCAGATTGACGTGGTGTGAAGGCATCTATAGATATTATTATTATTATTATTGATACCGTGATAAAATATAATTATTATACATGGTGTTTTTTCATTCAGTGTCCAAACTTTCAGGAGTGAGTATACTTATATACTCTAGAATATAAGCAACTTTTACTAAGGGATCAATTTTCCTACTTGAAAAAAAAATCAGCAGTTTCCTACAAAAGGGCTACGGCATTTTGTAGCAAACAGTTGATTTTTCTCTCAAATAGGAAAGTTGGTTCTATTCAATTGCTTAATTTCAAGAGTATTTCACTCCTGAAAGCTTGGACACTGACTGAGAAAACACCTTGTATTGTAGAATGTAATGCCGGAGATGCGTACCTACTTGGTACGCATCTCCGCGTCATAGCGCCTAATAGCAATATATTTTTATTAAAATCTCATTAATAGCCATATTAAAATTGAGTTGTGTGTCAATCTTACAATAACCTTGTCGATTATCGTAATTAAAAACATTACTGAAGCGCAAGAAGCTCATCACCTTAGGCTGTGCACACACTTCTTATACATACGAATTTTAGATGCTACTCAGAGTGAGCGACAGCTTACACCGAAACGAGGCGGTAGACGACGTAGCGCGTCAATAGAAACTTCGGAACCTTCTATTTTATTCATTGACGGTACAATTTTGGGTTTTATTGTGTAGAACAATCAAATACAAGCAGACGAATTAACAGATGGTGAGCAATTACCACCGACCCTGCTGCTGCAGGGCGTGGGTGTTGTTTTGTAAACAAAAAGATTAACGATCATCTTCAGTTCATATTGTCCATTTCATCAACAAAAGGTTGACTGGTAGAGATTGCAGAGTAGCAATGTGTTCGCCTTTTGTACCTCATTTATTAGTATTAGCTATATTGTTGTACATTTTGTATATTTTTGGTGTGCAATAAAGTGGTATTATATTCGACAAAATTATTGTTTCATTTCTTTATATCACGTCAAGTAAGTGATATTCAAATAACTTTGTACTACTGTCTTTTTGTTCACAAAAAGATAAAATTAAATCTGAACAATAGTACAGCGTGAGCACGCCCAAAGTCGTCACGAGTTCGTGCCGGCCGCGACCGCGCGTTTCGGCCGCGCACCGTGAACCGTCTCCAAACAAACACTTGGATATGACGGGTTACCGGTTACGTCACTCTGCGCATCTTTTATCTATGTCTGTTTCGATGGACGAGCCATAGGATTTACGACATAGGTACCGACACATTTATCACTATCCTATGTATAGCATCAATACTGCAACATAATTTATCTCTAATCTCTGTTATTACTAGCTTTTGCCCGCGGGAACATTGTATTTTTAATAATTGGGATCGGAAAATCGGGATAAAAAGTAGCGTATGTGTTAATCCAGAGCTTAAACTACTACCGTGCACAATTTGATCGAAATCCGTTCTGTAGTTTTTGCGTGAAAGAGTAGGTAGCAAGCGTCCATCCATCCTCACAAGCTTTCACATTTTTAAAATATTAGGATAAGGAAGTAGGACAGTAGGACTTATGTACAGAGAAAACGCTTTCATAGAGCTATCCAAGTCGATCCAAATTTGAACATTTTGACGTACCTTTTCTCCGGCCAACAATTTTTCCACACAATCGTGGACACACCGTATGCTTGTAGTAGTGCAATGAAATCGAAAGCTAACCATGTAGCTGTTTATCTAATCCTCTTTCGTTAATCTGTGTCAATACTGCACACATCTTTTATCTCTCATCTATAATATTATTGTTAAAGCATGGTGTCTAGTAGAATGTAGGCAATCCGTGAAATATAGATCAAGGCGGTGGAGACAAATCATTTGAATCCCACCTTTGTATGGCCGGCGTTGGACCGCTTGTGAGATATTCGCCATTTTGTATTATTTTTTTCAGAAGTGGTTAATCTAAGCCTGTTTTGGTCATTAAAATCACTGAAAATGGTTTCGATCGTCAATGTTTTCATTTTCTCGTCATAATCTAATTAGCTAATCTAATCACAATTAAAACCTTTATGGTGGTCGATAGAGAGCTAATCTGTAGTGAACTGAGTCTGGAGACATTATCTTTTATTGAAGTGAGTCTTCTTTAGCGGGTGTTGAGAGTGAAATTTCAAGGTCGCGTCACGTCACGACGTTTGGATATAACGCCATCTGTCGGAGGCTGCTTATATTTCTTACATAACAACTTAACTATCTAAAGTACGTTTTGAAGTGAAGTCCTTTAGGCACGATGTTAATATTTTTGGATTTCAAATGATGACTGACGTTTCACATGACGGGTCAGTATACGTCATGTTTATATATTGTGTGTACTTGCACATGACATCGCAAACTACCGAATGGATCTATAATACCATTCTCGAACACATATTTTACGCAATCGCGTAAGTTCGTGTGTATCTCGTGGGATTGTTTTATAATGAATTGCCCGAGTAGATAAGTTTTTGTGCGTAATGGTAGACGCCATTATAGCTGGCGAAGGTGCCAAATTATACCACAACTTTTGCCCGCGGCTTCACGTGCAAGTGAAACATGTGTACACACTCTGGACCCCCGTTGCACCAACAATAGAATATTGAGGATGTCTGGGAGCTTAGGCGAAGTATAATATCGAACGATAACGAAAATTAAAATTCGGAAATGTCTAGAGTTAAACTCAGGGTCAAAACCCCATACATTTCTTTTTGAGGGTGTCAGTCAAAAATTAACCCAGAGTCGACAACAACGAAATAGTTGCTAATGTGTTCACTTGTGCTAACATATTTGATGATATACGTCAGGTACAGATAGAAGTTATGAGCAAGAAAAAAATCTATATTTCATTGCTGCCGACTCTGTTTTTTTGTATCGTTTTTTGACCGTGTCCTTTCGTTATCAATTTTATACTACTTAACTGTCAGTTGTCACCCTCTGTACATTTTACTGATTTTGGCTGTGTGTAACAGGTTATTGTCGAATTACTTAGAACATACAATGTAAATTCTAGCTTTTTTGTTTTGCCCTAAACCCTTCAGTAAAAGTAGTTACGGCGTATGTCGTACCTACGTCGAAAAGTACTCAGGTGATCTCTCCCCAAAAGGCTCTAGCAGGCACGAGTACTAGGATTACTTAATCGTAAAGATGGCTCATGGCGGTGCGCCGAAACTTTGTAATTATATAAACTGTACTATTAGCCGTATTTATGGTGTACGTCTCAAGTACGTGTGTGATTATCGGTTTTGTCATAGAAGAGAAGACAAGTTTAATGACTAGACTTGGTTAAATACCTTCTTACTTTTGAAGTCGGTTAAAAGGGAAAGAAATTGTAGAATACAAAATCATAGTAACTTGAGTATTTTGCATATCGCATATTATTATATTAGATAGGCTATGTAATCCAGAAAAATGTGCGGTGTCCGTAGGATACAAAAACTTTATTAAATAGGAATGTAGTCGTAGGCAACTTTGCAAGACTATCGGTAAACTTTAATGTTTCAGAGGGTTATTACTATGATACACAATTAGCAAGCGAATATTAATATTAATATTCATTTCTATATTATATTAACATTAATATATTTTATTAGTATGTGAATAAAAATAAATATTATTTAGTTTATAGATATACATAGAAATATGATTAAGTCCTTATTTTAAAAATACTAAAAAATAATAATGGATGCGTCCTATTATTATTATGGTTTTAACAACTGTTTGTCTGATTTGTGTGATAAGCCAAATAGATATTATGCTTATATGTTCCTATCTTCCTTAAACTTCTATAGGTAACTTTTCATTTCTTTAAGTGAAACCTCTTTAGAGGCATTGAGAGCAAAATTTCAAGGTTTCGTCACGATACGATTTTGGATATAACGCCATTTGTCGGAAGCTACTTAAAATTCTTACTGAGCAATTCAACTTTCTAAAGTACGACTCAACTCACAAAATTATAGAAAAATTAAAAATTTTAAATTTGTAAATTATAGAAAAAAGTAAAATTTTTAGGCACGAGAGAGTATTTTTGGATTTTATACGATTAATGAAGTTTTACTTCTGCGACGTATACATGTTTTTTTTTTATATTAGAGCAGCACTAATTATTATATCGGAGTTATAAGAGTAGATAACTTTACATAGCAATAGATACTGATTTGTTACTCATGTAATAGCCCTAACAGATACCTTGAGTCGCGTCCGTATCGGAAGCTTTTGAAAGTAAAAAGTATATAAAGTATAAAAGTATAAAAGTATATAAAGTTTTCGGATGCTTTTTGTGCTAGTATTGAAAAATATATTTTACTAAATAAAAAAGTATCTACATAATTATTTCCGTTTAAGTAAGTAGCCACAGGCGAAGCGTGCATATAAGCCGGCTTCCCTTATGAATATTACCTTAAATCTTTTATATAATATATTATATTGATTTTTAAAATACGGAATTGGATCGTTAGCGCAATTATTTTGCATTGTGCGCAAAATATTGTTTTGGTTTAGTACCGTATTATATATAATATTTTAAATAATATACATAAGGGAAGCCGGCTTGTATGCACGCCTCGACTAAGTACCTATATAGTTCCCATCCTGATTGGGGGGGGGCTATCTATAAATTATACTTACATTTACAAGTTCTTGTTAATTAAAGAGTTTACTTTATTTTTAGTGCATGTCTGCTTTCCGGAAATTAATAACTTCCTATCTTTTTTTTTTAATTAACTTCTTTATCGTTTTATTAAATATTAAAAGTGTACCAAGGCTTTACTTCATTTAGACCAGTGGTTCCCAGACTCTTTTGTTTCATAGACCACTTTTAAAATTTTGCTGGATCCGGTAAGTGTAGATGCATCTACATTCTACCTTACTATCAATTTCAAAATCTCGAAAAAAAGTGAAGATTAGATCTATCTATCTATGGAACCTTGCGTTGTGGCTGAGTTTCAACGACGAATTAAAAGTTTTCGAAAAAAAAGGTTAGAATTGATTGCTTGATAGGGTTAATAATTTGATAATAATAAGTAGGTGGGCACGCGATATTATATTATAGGTAGGTAATTAGGTATAAAAATAGGCAGGTAGGTACTTACTTTTCTGATACTGGTAATCACTAATATCGATTCACTTTTCTTATCAATAAGGTTTAATTTAGGTATCATATTGTTTGTGTTGTTGTACTCGTATTACCGTATGATGAACGGCTCAATAAGTTATAAATTAAATTGAAAAAGGAAAGTGGCATAGGGCCGGATAGCTCAACTATCTCTAATAGTAGAGCACTCGGCGCGATACTGACATGGTCTGGGTTCGACTCCCAGTTCGGAACTATCCATTGTTTTCTCAATTTATTTATAAATTGTCTTATTGAGAAGGTTTAATTTAGGTATCCTATTATTTAAAATAACAAGCCAACATTTTAGTTCTTCACTATCGAAACCAAATTAATTTTCATGCACCCCTGCTTTCGATTGTAGACCTCCATTTTTTGTGACGTCCAACGTAGACCCCCGTCGAGTCTCCGTGGACCCCTTAGGGTCCACCTGGACCACTTTGGGAATTACTGATTTAGACCTTTCTTTATTTACACAGGTGATAAAACTGACAAGTAGCTGGCAAAATGAAATGGATTCTAATTATTTACTCTAAAACAAAATTATTTTCATAGGTACAAACAGCAGTGTTAAAATCACTAGTAAATAATTATCATTACTGGTGGTAAATATTTTTATAATGGGAGACAGATGCAAAGACTACTTCATTTTGTGTCCGACCGTATTGAGCCGTGCGGCCAAGCTTCGCCACGTATAGGCAGGCGTACTACCATGGCCTCACAAAAACCGTACAAATGAGGGCTTAACACTTAATTATATAGCTCCTTTGTTGGGAGTATCTATGGGAGCTGGTAATGGCTTGCTTTTAGGTGATTTGGCGATTCGTCGGATGGTTTGCCAATGTGGTTTTTGACATTTCTCTGCCGTTAGGGGGCAGACCCAACTCATACTAAGCGTCATCTGGTGGCGTAAGTGGTATCAAAAACCATCAATAAGAATTTTCGATTCCTTTTCTGTCACCAGGCGGCGCTCAGTAGCCCGACGGTCCTAGTCGTGTCAAAAAGCTGTCAGATGTCACGAATTTAAAAAGCCTCATTGCCTGTCTTTTTCATTAAAAAGATGGATATTATATAGAAATATAAACCTAAGTAGATTAACGTCCTACTAATATTATTATATATAAGATATTTAATTATTTGTCAGGTCAGCTTGTTAATATTACTAGCTGACCCGACAAACGTTGGTTTGCCGTTGTGTTTTTTTTTAATTGTTTCGACATTTTCTTTTCGTTTATATTTTTATATAAATTATATAAAATATAAACGAAACAAAAAATGGCGAAACAATTAAAAAAAAAGTTTCGGGGTGGGCTTACCCTTATCATTTAGGGGTTGAAAGTGAAGATTGTGGGGATGGATGGATGGATGTTTGTTACTCTTTAATGCAAAAACTACTGAACAGATTTTCATGAAATTTGGTATGGTAGTAGCTTAGGCTCTGGGTTAAAATATAGGCTACTTTTTATGGGGAAACGGCTAGTAGTCAAATAAAATAATTAATGTTCAAATCTTAAAAGCGCTGCGTATATGCGATGTACATTTCCATGCGACTTTGTCCATACCTAAGTATATCGATGATGATACATTTAAAACAAATTAAAGGTCAGGCACACACAATAATTACTGTACGTAAAATCGATCGAAAAATTAAGCAAGAGGTAACTTACTTTACAGTCAAAGGTGAAGACCGTGTGCTGATGTGAACGAATATTATGATATATATAAAGGTAGGGCGGGATGAGACTCAGTGTGCTCCCTCAGCTGTCATTGAAAACATGAAGCTGGTAAATATTTTGAAACATTAAATTCAATAAATAAACTATATAAACAGAACTTAGATAAGCATAACATTTTGTAAATTAATTAGGTCTTTAAATAATTACTCACAATGTTGACCAAATTAGTAATTTGGTCAACATTCTGAGTTAAATTGAACAAAAATTAATTGTTATTATAAAATTTTGCATACTCTATTACGTATTCACGTGATTAAAATTATTTCGTAAAACTTTCAATTAGTTTTAAAATATGAATAAAAATATTTTAAGAATTTCATTTTACAAAAAGGGTTTATTGTTGGAGATTTAAAAATTTAAAATACTTTTGATGCGGGGGGGTCGCGGGTTCGAATCCCGCTGAAGGAACAAGATAGTTTTTCTGTGTTCCTGGGTCATGGATGTGTATTAAATATGGGTATAATATAATAAAAATCTTAAATATATGCATATTATTAAAGTATTAAATATTCTTTCCGTTTTCTGGTACCTGTAACACAAGTTCTTCGGATACTTAGCACGGGGCCAGATTGAGGTGGTGTGAAGCGTCCATATATATTATTATTATTATTTCAGATCGTAGTTATATCGGTGATAGCCTGTGGCTATGCAGCCAAGTTAGATAGGACTTATCTACCACCGTCTAGTGCTGCAACTGCTGGTGGTAGCCCTGGGGCCATAACGGCTCCTGATTCTGGATTTGGACTAGGTCCAGCATCTGCAGAGTTTGGACAAGACCTTCCCAATGGACCTGCATCCAGACCATCGTTTGGACAACCCATTTCCAATGTGCAAACGGGTCAAAGATCAAACCAGGCCACTGGTTTCCAAGGATCTCGATCATCTTTTGGACAACCTGGTAATCAAGGATCAAATCAGCCTGGTTTCCCAGGAACCAATTCCTTCAAGGACAATGAAATAGGAAAAGATGACTCATCACGACCAACCAGCCAATTCAATTCACAAGGATCTAGTATGCCTTTCGGTCAAGCTCAAGATTTTACCCAAGAAGAACAAAGACCAGAAAGGCCACAAGCAGCTGCTGATAGAAACGCAGAAATCCTGAAATATGTGAATGAAAATAACGGTGATTCCTACGAATACAGCTACGAGACCTCTAACGGTATTTCTGCTGGTGAATCCGGGGTTGCCACAAACGGAGTTATGGCTCAAGGTGGTTTCACCTACACTGGTGATGATGGAAAACCTTACTCCATTACGTACACTGCTGATGAGAATGGCTTCCAGCCCCAGGGTGAGCATTTGCCGACTCCTCATCCCATACCAGAAGAGATTTTGAAGTCCATTGAAGAGAACGCTAGAGCTGCCGCCTCTGGAACACAAGAGGGTATGTTATTTGTTAAATTATATATTTATATTTTTAATCAAGTTTTTAAATATTTCTTAAATCTTTTCCTATTAAAAATATTAATATTATTAAGAATAAACTTAATTTATTTTGGGTTAAATCTTGAGCCTGATTAATTTAAAATGCGATAAACATTTACTTAAAAATATCTAGGCTATCTCTGTTTATTTCTAATTTTATTTCCTAACACCTTTTGTAAACAATAGTGTTAAAGCAAATAATTAATATACCTATATACATGGTGTTTTTTCATACACTGTCCAAACTTTTAGGAGTGAATGTACTCTTGAATATAAGCACCTTTTGCTATGGGATCAACTTTCCTACTTGAAAAAAAAATCTGCTGTTTCCTACAAAATGCTATCTATGCCGTAGCCCTTTTGTAGGAAACTGCTGATTTTTTTTTCCAGTAGGAAAGAGTATATTCATTCCTGAAAGTTTGGACACTGTCTGAAAAAACACCAGCTATATTCTGTTAAGATCCAATTAATAGATTAGATAACAAGAACATTAAATTCGATCAAATTGATGTGGCATTGTGTTTATTTACTGCACAATTATTAAGTTATATCATTTTGTTCAAAACAATATTAAATAAGATGTGAACATAGCAAAACTATGTTGAACCCAAATATTAATTTACATGCCCATAACAATATTATAATTTGCCGATAATTTTGTTACATAATTTAACCAATAATAATCCACTATAGGCAAAACTGTTGAGTGTGTGTTCCGTCAATGTAACACGTACATATTTAACGTACATAATATTGAAGAACAATGATTGCTCTCGAACTAATTTTGTTTATATCTTAGGACTCGGGTCGATTCACACCGAAACGAAACGATACGCGATTTTTAAGACAGCTATTCAAAATCGAACTTTATTTGTTACACAAGAAGATACACGATACATTGTAAGAGTTCAAATGTCAAGTGTCACCGCGCTGCCACAGCGCATGTGCAGTGTATGTCTGATATACGATATACGATATCTTTTTGTGTAGTGTTCAATGTTGAATAATTTTCAATTAAAAATGCAGAGTCGCGTTTCGTATCTTGGCGGTGTGAACTGACACATAGAGTATCCTCTATGTTCTAATATATAAATAGTATTTTGATAATCATTATTAATTTTTCAGGCGCATACAGACCAGAAGAGTATGAATCAGAATCTTCACCACAGCAGAATGGAAACGAAGCTCAAAGAGCATCTCAACAGGGCCCAATATTCCCAGGCACCTCTTCCAAGCGCAAACCTGATCAAGGATTTAGATCATTCCCAGGAGCACAACAGGCATCACAAAACCAATACTCACAAGGAGATGGAAATGATTATCCCGAATCCTCAGGACAGCAGAGACCTTCTCAACAACCTTCCGGCAACGGGTTTGACACACCACGAAGCCAGCGCCCTGGTGGTGATGGGTACAACTACAATAGACCATCACTAGGCCAAGATCAGCGAGGATCGTTCCAGCGACCTTCTCAAGCATTCGGTAACAAAAAAGATAATGAAATATCTAAACCAGCTGGCCGACCAAACCAATCAAACCAGCCACAAGGTAGCCAGGTTGGCAGACAGCCTCAAGGCTTTAACAATCAGTTTGATAACCAGGGACGACCCTCCAACCAGTACTCTCCTCAGCAAAATAGTCAAACTCAAGGAGAAAACGCATATAATTACAACAGACCCCAAACAATAAGCTCAGGATCGCAATCGCCTAGCAACCAAAGAGGTCAGCCACAAATACTTTTCCCTGGTTTTGGTAATAACAACCAGGATTTGTCTGCTCAACCAAAAGGACTGAAACCTAACGCAAACCAGCAAAGGCCTCAATTTTCTGAAACTCAGTTTGGTAGCCATCCACAGAAATACTCTCCATCCCAAACTGGTCAAAACCAAAGGGAAAATGGTTACACGTATAACCAACCCCAAAGACCACAAAACTCAGCTCAAGGCCCTCAAGGCTCTCAGGATTCAAGTATCCCAGGTAATAAACAAACCAATAAAAATGTATTTGGTCAGCAATCCAGCCAGGCTTCTCGCGATTTCAATCAAGCACAACGACCAACATCAGACTCTAACAACACCTTTGGAAGACCACAAGGGCCATCGAACCAATATTCTCAAGGACCAAGAGGACAAGATCAAGGAAGAAACGGATACAACTATAACCAGCCTCAAAAATCTGGATCTCAGCCAGGACAATCCCCAACTTTCTCGCAAGGTATTACATCCCAATTTGGTCCCCAGGCCAGACCGAACAACCAACTTGGTCAATCTCAGCGTACTACTCAAGGTCAGTTCTCTGGAAACCAACAAAGGCTAACAAACAAATTCCCATCGGGGCAAGGAGGTCAAGATCAAGATGAAAATGGATATTATTATAACCGACCTCAAAACACGCAAACACAAGGTCCATTTGCTCAACGCCCACAATTTGGTATATCAAATCAGTCCGGATTTTCTCCCCGCCCAACATCTAGCTTTGATTCTAATAATCAAGAAGCCAGACCCGATCCTATGAAACCATCCTTCAGTCAAAACAGACCAGAATCAAAAGCAGATAGGGAACAGTACTCACCAGAAAACAAACCTTTTGGATCTATTCAATCTGATTCAAGACCCTTAGGAGGTTCTGATTCATCTCGTCCCAGTGATAAGTTCCAGCCCAGCTTAGCCCCTGCTTCTCAATTCCGGCCGCAACAGCCAATCCAGACCAGGCCAATAGCGACGGGGCCATTAGGCCAGGATGCTCCTAGTCAAATCCAAAACAAACCATCATCTTTTGGTCCATCAACTGGAAATGCTCCTACTCAGAGCCAAAACAGACCATCATCTTTTGGCCCATCATCACAAAATGCCGATCTAACTTTAGCCCAAGGATACCAGTATGGCCCAGGTCAATCGAACCAACCCAAGAGACCTGGTTCCAATGGCCAAGGCAACGAAACTCCAGGAGCAACCAAAGGTCCCGGTTCTGAATTCGGAGGACCTAGACAACCACCAAGCTTCAGCCCAGAAGAGGGTTACAAATACTAGGGCCAAAGGAATTTTGCATATCGCTATGTATTATAGATTTAAATTATCGCATCATATAAACGCTTTATTCGAGTCATTATTGAAAATAATAAAAAAATATATAATAATGCAAATGTGCATAAAAAGTATGTGAAATCACTGTGTGATTATAATAAATATTATGCAAAGGAAAGTGGTCGTATTTTTATTTAATCCAAAGTGTTTAAAAATCAAAATCAAAATCAAAAAAAATTTTATTCAAAATTGGTATTTTTAAATACTCTTTCTGATCGTCGATACTACGTGATGCCTACCACCGGCAACTACTTTTTTAAACTTATTAATGGGAAGGTTTTGAACCCTTTCTGGGATTATATTGTATAAGCGTATACATTGGCCTTTAAAGGATTTACTAACTTTGCTTAGTCTGAACACTGGCATATCTAACTTGTTCTTATTTCTAGTGTTTACACAATGATTATCACATTTCTTTTTGAAGTTGTTTAGATTCTTTTTTACATATAACACTATTTTCAAAATGTATTGAGATGCGACGGTCAGAACTTTTATTTCTATAAACTTTTCCCTTAAAGATTCAAAAGTCGACATCTTATAAATAGAACGTATAGCACGTTTCTGCAGCACAAATATTGTATTAATGTCCGCAGCGTTTCCCCACAAGAGGATGCCGTACGACATTATGCTATGAAAATAGCTAAAGTAAACTAATCGCGCGGTCTCTATGTCGGTAATTTCTCTAATTTTTTTAACAGCGTATGCTGCAGAACTCAGGTTATCTGCCAATTTAGCAATATGTGGTCCCCACTGTAACTTACTATCTAATGTTATACCTAGAAATACAGTGGTGTCTACTAATTTACTTTTCTCATTATTTAATAGTATATTGGTTGGTGCCTGCGTAACATTTGGCAAGCTGAACTTTAAACATTTTGTTTTATTAGAATTCAACAGTAAATTATTAGCATTAAACCAATGTACTATACTAGAGAGAGCACTATTTACCTCGACAATGTTAGATTGACGTCGCTTCACATTAAAAATTAGTGAAGTGTCATCAGCAAAAAGTACTATCTCATGCTTATCATTAACTAGATAATAAATAGAAAAGGACCCAAAATAGACCCCTGTGGTACTCTTAGTTTAATTTTAGTACCATTTTAGACCTTTTGGAATTAACTTCTACAGTCTGTGTTCTATTTATTAGATAAGAGCTTAGAAGCTTTAGTGCCGTGCCCCTTACACCATAATGGTATAATCTCCTGAACAGCGTATCATGCTCCACACAGTCAAATGCTTTGGATAAATTACAGAATATACCAAGTGCATCCTGTGACCTCTCCCAAGCTCCAAATATACTGCACAGAAGACTGATGCCTGCATCTGTTGTGGACCGACCTTTAGTAAAACCAAACTGATTACCATGTAATAATTTATTCGAGTTGAAGTGAAAAAGTAATTAATTTAGAATAATTTTCTCAAAAAAATTACTTAATGTCGGTAATATGGATATTGGGCTATAGTTAGCTGGGTCTGATTTATTCCCAGCTTTAAAGAGAGGCATCACCTTGCTGTACTTCATCAAGTCAGGGAACACGCCACTTTTAATACAATTATTAAAAACTAATGATAGGTCCTCACCTCACCTGCCCCTCGGCAATGATGTCAATTACTGGTTTTATAACTTTTGTGGACATACCCCAGAGATCAGTTGTACTTTTAATATTAAGAAATTTAAATTCCTTGATAATGTCTCTAGAGTCTATTTCTTTGAAAATAAAATTTACATCACATTCCTTCACATTATCTCTAAATAATTTTTCGGCAACTGTAGGTGATGAATTTAAGTTTTTTGAAGTTGAGATCGGAATGTCTGCAAAAAACTTCTCAAATACTGTCGCAACTCCAATGTCAGAACTAACTTTTTTATCATTAATATAAAGTTCAAATTTAGAGTTGCGACTAGCGACTCTTCCAGTCTCATCTGCAATTATTTTCCAGGTGGTTTTCACTTTGTTTTTAGAGTTCTTAATTTTTTCATTGATGTGAAGAACCTTCGCTGCTTGACATACCTTCTTGAAAATCTTCGAGTATTTCTTGACATATAGTTTAAAAGCTTCACTCCTGTTCATTGACTTCTCGTTATACAAGTCATACAATCTTTGTCTACTAACAATAATACCCGCAGTTGGCCAGTTACTAAAATTATTTCTTTTATTATTAAATCTGACCGATTTAGAAGTAAATACAGAGTCAAATTGGTTTTTTACTACTTTAAATAAATTATTGAAAGTTTCATTTGGATTAATTGACTCATTCAAACATTGAAAACTTGAAAGTAATTTATCTCTAAATTTCTCAATACGTTTTGTGTTTACAGGAATAAACTCAATATTTTCTATCGGATTATTATCACATTTAAGATCAAACGATGCTAGCAGCTGTCCACAGTGGTCAGAGTTAAGTACATTAATTATTTCTTTCCTAAAAGTAGTGACATTTGTGAAAATATTATCTATACAAGTAGCTGTTGTTTCACATATTCTTGTTGGTTCATGAAATAAATTAATTAGATTATACGATTTGAACAAAGATGTGAATCTAACAGTGGTGGAGTTAGAGTCTAATAAATTAATATTAAAATCACCACATACAATAATCTTCTTATTAGAGACACATACTTTCGTCAGCACTTGATCCATTATTTGTTCAAAAGAATCATATAAGCTTGATGGAGGCCTGTATACGCATACAATAATAAGGTGGCTCAACTCAATACAAGCCAACTCAATAATTCGTTCACTAGACAGTTTTACAATATATTTACGTTCTTTACATTTCAATTTTTTATTAATCAAAATTAAGGAGCCACCCCTAATGACATTTTCTCGACAGAAAGAGCTCCCTACTTGGTGATCACAATAGTTAAATATCAATTCATTATTTTTTAACCAATGTTCTGTTACGCATATAATTTCAATTTTAAATTCATTTAAAAAGAACTCAAGTTCTAATTCTTTCCCTATTATGCCTTGTAAATTTTGATGCACCAAGTTTATATTAAAATTACAGTTTTTCCCAGAGTTCTTACTAGGCCCTTCGTAGGAGGCATCAGTATAAATATTTCCAGCTAAGTAATTGCTAGAGTGAGCCTCTGTTGTCCTATAATCTAATTTAAATTATTTGGAACATATTCCAAGTTTTTACTAATAAAATTGTCAGTATAAGAACACTGCTCAATAAAAGCAGTGGTCGGCTTAGCCAATTTTTTGGCTTGTCTTAAAACTAAAAAATTATATAGCCATTTAGCTAAATGTCGTGTAAAAAATTTAGATAAGTAATACTTATCATATGTTAGATTATTTAACCTAGAGATAGAAATATTATTAAAGTCAACCACATCGATTTGTGGTAAAGTCTTATTTAAAACTAAACAATTTTGATTAGTAGCACTACACAGTAGGCTGTTCAATTTAAACCTAATATAATTTTCTTTACTCTCGTGCGGCAGTTTATTATTTGATAATTTGATGTAAGGAAAGGTAAACAATACGATTTTTTAAATATTTTCTTTGTTACTTAATGTGTCTATATAATCTAACATCTGTTTTTTGTTTATCTTTCCTCTTCTCCCGACTTGTATAACTAAAGTTGTATTGGGGCAACAAGTAGAATTGATTGCCCGGCTAATGATTTGTTCAAATGATGCCCCCGGCAAACAAGTGCTAGTTACTTGTTGTCCCAAACACAATTTATTTAGATATATACCAAGTCCATGGCCTATTTCATCAGCAAGCAATATAAATAAAGCAATTTCAGCCTTCACACTGGTATTAAAATATCATAAACCTTCTACACTTTATGGTGATGTGGAAACCGAACATTTTGCCGCAATAAAAAGTAGGCTATATCTCTCTCCGTGCTCTTCTCTATTTCTGTGCTAAATTTCATCAAAATTGGCGAAATAGTTTCGGGGTCTATTCAATGCAATTAAAGAAACATTTAAACAAACAAATCTTTCCTCTATATTATATTAGTTTAAACAAATTGTGATTCAAATTTTAAAAAAAGAAGTAAGAAAGTTGTGGCTGTTCATAAATAAATGCATCCGAAATAATTTAAGAAATGTAAACAACACCCATCATTAATCAGAAAACAAAGAAAACATTTCAGTGAAACACTTATACGCAATATGTTACATTTAGTTGAAAATTCTAAACTATGTCTACGTAAGTAAATACTTGTTTATTTATCAAAATGCTCTTTTGTTCGCGGCTCCAACCGCTTAAATACAGTATCCCACGGGAACACTGTACATTTTCGGGATAAAAAGTAGCCTTTGTGTTAATCTAGTTAGTAGTTTTTGTACGAAAGAGTAAAAATCATCCATCCAGCCATCCTCACAAATTTTCTGATTTATAATCGTAGTAGGATATATATAGTATATTACCACAGATTACCACGTAACCATAGCTACATGGAATGGTGCCCTCATTTTAATGCAAATAAGATTATTCATACAAAATAATATATAACAATTTGTAAATTTATTCTGAGCATCCCAATTCTGTCACGATTTCACAATAATGTACTAAAGCAGATGCAACTATTGTTTATATTCTAATTAAGGTGCGTACACATTAGGATACACGAAATGACGCCATCTATGTCGCAGCGAGAGCCACATTCACGTGGGGCGCCTAATTTAAACAAATTATTAATAAGTACCTGGGTAACCGAGCTTTGCTAGGAGCTCTAGTAGATTAAATCTAGTCTAGTAGATTAAGTAGTAAAAAGAAATAATAATAATAATATTTATTTATCAAACACGCTCACACTACACTACATTATCAACAAAAAATCGACATTAAGCATAAACAGTTACGATAAGATTACAAATAACAGAAATAAAATGGACATTTGCCTAACCACATAAAAAAGAGAAACATAGATTATACATAATATTAACAAACAACAAATAATAGCAAAATAACAGATCATAATAAAAAAGAACAGGTATAAGACTATAATATATTGCAGGTAGAAGTGCAATACGAACAGCTGTCAAAAAGGACTCCACTCAGGTGTACGATCGCGGCATAGTACTCAACTATACCGCAATCCTGGTATTCTGTGGATCCTCGTTGTTGTCAGGCGACCGACAGATACACACTAGCAGCATCATATAAGTCACACACAATAACAATATGGGATATACCTACATATATATAAAAGATAGAATTAATATAAAGTAACTTATTGGCGATAAAATATATAATATTATCTGAAAATAATAAAAAATAAATAAATAGATAAAAATATATATAAGAATATCAGTAATTATATATTGTGATATTATTTGACAATAAAAAGAATCACAAAAATATTTTACAGGGGTTCAAACCCACCAATTTCCGAATTTCCAACCAACGGAAAAATTACACATACCAAACTGCCAATCGGACTGACATAATATATGAGAGTCGAAATTCTTGATATTATATTGTTGCACGACGAAAGAAAAACTTATATAACTTTAATAAGCGCAGTTTCCCAGGGATAAGACCTAGCTGGATCGATTTTTCTCCCCCAAACGTCCTGCATACTAAATAAAATTTAGTAAATTTCATGGATATACTAGCAGCCGTTTCGAGATTTCGAAATGCAAGATCGGCAAGTATAGGATTGAAAATATAACTGGGCTATGTCCCATACGTTCCAAAACATTTGAACAATTTCCAGAATGTTTATATCAATTTAATTACGTGTATTTAAATTTATTTACAAATTAATTACGTGTATTAGTTAGGGAAGTTTCGTAAAACGAGTTCTATACTAAAGCTATAGGATACGGAATCCGGCGGGCCCAAGAAAATTCAGAGCACTGAAAATAGAGCTCTGCGCTAAAACAGTTTAAATTGAAAGTTTCGAGTGTCGAGTGGTCAGGCGACCTGAAAAAGGTTGCAGGGAGTCGTTGGATGACTGGATGCTAGAACCAGTTCAAAACCATGGGTGAGACCTAGAAACTAGGTGTGAATAGCTTTGGCTAGGACTATTTGATACGAAATCCGGCGGTCCCGGGAAAATTCAAAGCACTGAAAATAGAACTCAGCGCTAATACAATAGAGCAAAAATTAGAACACACATTAAGTACTTATCAAGTCAAATGCCATATAATATGACAATTGCCAGGCCGACACTCGATACTTCGATTTTGAACTCTATTATATTATTACAGAGTTCTATTTTCAGTGATCAGGTATTCTCGGTATTCCGGATTCCGGACACTGTACTCCCAGCCTCTTGTGGCTAAGACGATGTGATCAATTTCTTTTATTCGTGAATAAAGTCAACGCCGCGCTGGCAGATACGCGGGGTACAGACATTATACTTAATTTTATCTCAACGTAAACCAAAAGAACAATCGTTGGCCCAAGGGGGGCCTTTTGACAATTGGACAATTTAAGGACCATGATCGCAAGTGCGCTACACCAAACGAGTAACAAGAGTAACTCCTCAGCGGGCTTAGCATGGCGATCCGAAGAAATAATTTTAAAGTAGAAATATTCTGTCCAAAAAAGTTCATTGCAAAACAGTTCTTAATCCATTGTAACAAGGTCGTCCATTATAGAAGACAACATTTCTAAATTTTTTAAAACTGCTGCCGGGAAATCTTCTGTCAAAAATGATCAAATTTTCAAGTAAATGACTGAACGTAAAGAAACTATTTATCTTGGACCGCCATGATGTGGAGTAGTTGACATTGTTGTAAGACTATTTGACAGCGAAATAAGAAAACGTTTCTACTTTAGTTGTCAAAAGAGGCCATTTTGTGACCTCATGCTCGGGAAGAAAAGAAATGTTGTTTCTAATAACGTCGATGCATCGACCTTGCTGCCTTACAATAAGAACTATTTTGCTCCGAGTGGTATAAATGTTTCTTAAATTTATCATTTTGTCCATTCCTCGGTGTTTCTAGGGTGCGCATGCTAAGCCTGGTGTTGCGTTTAACATCAGGCGATCCGATGCTCGTATCGTGGTCCATTTCATAAAAAATATAACACATAATGTTACCAATTAAAATGTTATCCACCGTCAACCGTGGTCCGTGCAATAAAGAAATTCAGCGACACATGTCGTCTAGTGTGTACGCACGCGTAGGCATATTTTGTTTCGTTTGTTCAGAATGTATCATCCATCTTGATGTGTTAATACTCATCTAATGATAGTCTTTAGCTGCAATGTCGAATGTGTAATACCGTAATACGTAGCTAGGGAAAACTTTAAATGCCACAAAATAGGTAGGTATGTGTAAATATATAAATTACTAGATGTTGTCCGTGACTTTGTGTGCAAAGAAGTTAATCTTGCGGAAACCGCACATTTTTAAAGTAGATAAAAGGTAGCATATGTCCTTCCCCGTGGTGTACTCTATGTATTTGTTGAATTTCACCAAAATCGGTCCAGTAGTTTCGGAGCCTATACAATGCAAACAAACAAACAAACCTTTCCTCTTTGTAATATTAGTCTCAGATATTAGTATAGACAATCTGACCCAACAAACGTTGTTCTAGCATTTAAATCATCACTTGTTGGTATATGGTTAACGACCTATTCTCCGACCTGTCGAATAGGTATACACAAAAAAAACATAAAAATTGGTCGGGCTGCTTTCGAGTCCTTTCGAGTCCAGTCGAGTTCGAGAACAGGTCGAGTTTGGTTACAAACACTGTGATACGAGAATTTTATATTATACCAGCTGTTTCCCGCGGCTCCGCCCGCGTAAATATACTATAGGGCATCCCGCGGGAATACTGTACTTTTCCGGGATAAAAAGTAGCCTACGTTTTAATGCAGTGCCTAAACTGTCATCCATACCAAATGTCATCAAAATCCGTTCAGTAGTTTTTGCGTGAAAGAGTAACAAACATCCAGCCATCCATCCATAAATCCATCCATCCGTCCATCCATCATCACAAACTTTCACATTTATAATATTAGTAACTAGGATTTTTTATATTGGAACGAAGTTCCTTATCGCGCGTTGCGAAAGGGGGCTAGACGGAAAAAATTAAGACCAAAAGTTGTAACGACACTTTTTGCTATAGTTGTAAGCCGTGCGGCGTGGAATAAATTATAAATTCCCTTCAATTTTTTACCACAAGCCAATTATTACTTAAATTGAGCCTACTGATTAAGTTTATATTACATTATATTTGTTAATAATAAAAAAATATTATACATAATAACTGTAAAAAAAATAATAATTTTATTACAATTCCTTCACTAATTAGTCGAAAGGAACTTCGTTCCATCCGGGTGTCCCTTGATACCTCTCAAGTTTTTTATATTGGAAAATTATATTAGTCTTTTTTGATGTGAAACATAGAAACTTCTTGATAAAATATTTCTTAGCTAAATAACTTTAGCTAAGCCAAACTGTGTTATTTGACGCCACCACGCCACGCAATGAAATTACCTCTAATTAAGACCTCAGATTAAACATATCGTTTTATAATCTGAGTACAAAACGTCGTATCGTATATAAATCAGTTTTGTAAATAATAAAAGTTTTTTAAAATCACAATAAACTAAAAGACTAGCTGAGACCTGAATCTCGAATAAATCAATTATATAAACTGCTGCACTGAATCGTGAGTTACCGCTTGGCTCGTCCATTATCGGACACTAGCCTTTACACGCCACTCCACTTACTTTGAAAACCTTTTATATTTTAACCATTTCAATCCTCTTATGTACTAATAACAATATTTATATAACTGATTAGTTATTCAATACTGTTGTCTTTGTTTAATACGTAGTCAGACGAAGACAGCAACATTGAATACCTTATTTATTAGAAACTTTATATAAATGGTTGAAATTTTGTGTATAGATCTCAATTTTGGCATTATAAAAAGAGAATAATTTTATATTTTGGGGTGGCTCTCCATACATGTAAAGCGGGGCTGAAAAATACTACTCATTCTACTCCATCGTGTAGGGATATCGTTGAATAGTTGAATAGGTATTTTAAAATAATTAATTTATTAATTAACCCCCCCCCCCTCCCCCCCTCCGGCATTTTAAAGTTATAAACATAGAAATTTCTACTAGTAGAAAGTTCTATAAGTCGACCTTTTAGAGATTCTATAGACTAAAGACCATGCAAAAAAAATACTTTTGCAAAATTGCACAATAAAATTTAGAGTAATTTAAAGAAAACCTATTACGGAAAATTTGTTAATTACGGAACCGTCCTTAGACATGTCATGACATGCTCTTGTTTAGTTTATTTATTCTTAGCGGTCAAAGCAATGGACGCTTATAATTAATATAAATACAACATTAATAAACACATCTTTTGTCATCCATTTATTTAAACAAACAGACAAACAAAATTATTACTAAGAATTAACATAAATGCATCTAGCCATTACAAAAACTGTTTGATAATTTCACGTAGGAGTGCACGTTATTCTATGACAAGTCGTGAAATCGGGCTGTATTGCAGTAGGCAGAGGCTACCGTAATTGGTTATTATAAACTCGACCTTAGTGCAATTTAGATAAGGTTAAATATGTTCTGCAGTGGCGGTTGTGAATGCCTGACCCAAACCTATAATCAGTCATGCGGATGCTCGCACGAATTAGCTAAATAGGTCGATGCAAATTCTCAGTGGGAGTTGGGACGTAACACACTTCGACGCAGTTCTTCGCAGACGATTGCTGATATTAGCTTAGTGATACAAAATATTACTAACTGCTGACGTGTATGTTTAAGTCATCTGTATCGCCGAAACATTATGTAAATACTAAATACGTTTAATCAATTAGTGTAATGTATAATCCTAATAATATTATAAATGTGAAAGTATGTGAGGATGGATGGGTGGATGTTTGTTACTCTTTCACGCAAAAACTACTGAATGGATTTCGATGAAATTTCGATGAAATGGTAGTAGTTTAGGCTCTGGATTAAAACATAGGCTACTTTTTATCCCGAAAAAGTAGAGTATTCCCGTGGGATACTGCATTTACGCGGGCGGAGCCACGGGCAACAGCTAGTAATGTATAAATATATAACTTTAATATTTTGTTTTCACTGTTACTTTACAGTGTAAAATAGTTGTACCGTAGGTATTATTTTTTTACTCGCTTTATTTCGGTTTTAATATATTGTAACATAGTGCATTATTGTAAAACAAAGACAAACAAAAATTACAAAGAGTCAAATAAAATTAATTATTTAAAAATTAGAAAAAAAAACTGCAGACAGTTTTACATACCTACCTTAAACCAATAATTAAAAAAACAAGTGCTTTTTAACACCCGGGACTCGTGACCCATTAAAATCTGCCCTCTTACTCCCGACACAATCGAGAATCGAATCAGTTCGATCTCAATAGCTTTTGATACTCCTGACACCTACACTAGCGCAGGAATACCACTGAATTATATTTTCACCATAATAAACAGTATTTTTACAATACTACCAATTACCTATTTATGGCAAGTTATTGCAGTTATTGAATGTGTTTGTGTCCAACACTTGAGTTTTGCTGACAAATTAAATCAGAATATGACTTTGATATTTGACATTTGACAGAACGTCAAATATTATAAACAGGAATTTTGAAACTATTATTAACTGTCACAGTTTTTTTCCGAAAAATAACCATACAAACCTACCATTGCATGAGATTGAGACTGATATATTTAAATAAACATACACGAAATGTTATTTAAAGTGATAAATATATAATTTTCCATATTTTTATTAATTTTCGCCATAGACTATGGCACTCAGCTGTAACTTGTTTACACTGTGGACGTGACGTCAGCAACCGGATACAACTAACGACGCTGATAAGACACGATCTCGACGCGATTTCGATTCGATTTTGTTCGGAGTGCGCATCAGGATCGAAACTGAATCAAAATTGACATCGAAATCGATGTCGATTTTGATTCGTAAATCGATTCGTAGATTGAAATCGAACTCGTAAATCGAAATCGTATCAGTTTCGGGAGTAAGGCCCCATCTTTGCCACACCATAAATGGGTCCCGATTGTTAAAAACGCAGTTGTTTTTTCTTCTTTTCAGTGTTTCGGTACGCAGTCGGGTTTTTTCTATTTTTTCATTAATTCATTTTATAAACTATGTAATGATTAAAGGACCTTCTGTATACAATACTATATCTGTTGTTCACACATCTTGTATCTCTTTAATCTGATGGTATTATTTTAGTGAAACTATTAACCAACATAACTTTTATTATTTCTGAAATTAAAAAATAAATATATATCTGATTATATTTAAAAAAATAATTGAATGCGATAAAATACGTGAATCGTGATTGTGATTACGAAAACGTGTGCGCAGACCCAGCGGTCAAAGGAAGCATTGCATTAGTAGGTGCTCACAAAAAATTCTATATTTTAAACTAATGTATTATGTAATATACATTGACTAAGACGGGTCAGAACGATGATGTAAGTGCTTACTGTAATATTTTAGTACTGTATACTTTTGTTTTATATTTTTAGTCTAGGTCACCTAGATTTTAAAAACTTTTTATTCACAACATAAAAAGCTGATACACGTTTCTTAATATGACATCCTACTAATATTATAAATGTGAAAGTTTGTAAGGATGAATGAATGGATGGATTTTGTCACTCTTGCACGCAAAAACTGCTGAACGGATTTCGATGAAATTTGGTATCGTAGTAGTTTAGGCTCTGGATTAAAACATAGGCTACTTTTTATCTCAAAAAAGTGAAATATTCCTTTGGGATACTGTATTTACGCGGGCGGAGCCGCGGGCAACAGCTAGTCAGGCGTACACTGCACATGCGCTCGTACATTGCGCAGCGCGGTGCAACTTGACAACCGAACTCTTTCAATAAAACGTGTATCTTCTTTGACGTTGATTTGACGTTTATAAGAGTACCAGTTTGCAGTTTTAACACATCGGGACTGGATTGTAACTGTATCATTGAGGGGATTACTTAGCAGAATACGATGTTCTGGGGGTCTAAAATGGTCACCTTAGGTGTTTCATATTATGTTTCATATATTTTTTTTAACTCATATTATGTGCGCCATTTCTATTGAAACTGTCAAAATTGATGTTTTCTAATAATATGATGAAATCAGATGAATCATGTAGCCATTTTGACATTTTACGATTTTCGTATGGAAAAAAATATATGAAATATAGTATGAACACCTCAAGTGGCCTTTTAAGACCCTTTTTCGATAGTACATGTATCCAAAGACGCTCTTTTTAAATTGATAATATTAATGGTTAGGGGCGTCTCAAAACCAGCAAGGTTATAGGTTAACGAGGTACTTATTGGTCTTATCGATTCATTTAATATGTAGCTAAGCCTAAAGCGTTAAAGAGGCGTGGTGTAGGTTATGGCTTATTATAAGCGATCTTTCCCATTAAGCGACATTTGGAAGGATGAGAAACCAAAAGTACGCACTATGTTTTAAAAACACAGAAAAGTGATATCGACTTGGTATCAGTAGAGGTCGTCCTGTGGTCGGAATCCGACCATTTTCCTATACTATTCTGAATGTGAAAGTTTGTGAGGATGGATGGATGTTTGTTACTCTTTTACGCAAAACCCACTGAACAGATTTTGATGAAATTCGGTATAATAATAGTTTAGGCACTGAATTAAAACACAGGCTACTTTTTATCCCGAAAAAGTGCAGTGGTCCCGTGGGAAACAGCACACGGAGCCGCGGGCAAAAGCTAGTAGTTCATATCATTTTTAAGTTAAACTTTTTGTGAGATCTTTTGCCTCAAAAATAGAAAAAAAAATGTAAATGTTGTGACAGTTTGACAAACGTCACCGTGTAACAAAATAGTTGCTATCAAACGCACGGTAGTGTGTGTTAATAATCTGAGGTACCTAATGTGTGTTGTTGATATTTTTATTAATTTTCTGTATTTCTAAGCATTAGTTTAAAAAGTATTAGCTTCTAAAATTTATAATTACTGAAGTTATCAAGAGAGGACGGACAGAGCAAAACTATAAGTTCTTTGGAGTTACTATGGAACCCTTATAAAATGACTTGATGAAAAGATAAATGCTAACTTCGGAGATAAATACACCTTGATGGATTATGGATAATCCAAGTCTTACTTACTTACTGCGGAGCAGCGACCCAAATTGAGTCTTGGTCTCTGACACGAGAGTACGCCATTTCATTCTGTCTTGTGCAACGTCTTGCCAGAAGGTCGACTCTGCTAATTAAATCCTGCAAATATACAGTTACAATCCAGTACCCGACATGTTAAAACTGCAAAATGGTATTCTCATAAACGTCAAACCAACGTCAAACGCGTTTTGATTGGCCCGAACTCCAAAAATCAGTTTATGATATCAAGACTATTCATTTTTAATTCCAAAAAAGAAAATGAAAGTGTAAGTTAATTACGAGAATTGGTGTTCTGCTCTCCGCTCGCAACGCCATCAGGTCCTTCTCCACCTCGTCCCTCCAGCAATACCTGAGGCGTCCCGTCGTCTGCCAGTCACTCGCCCCACAAACGCTCTTTTTGCCGCTCGATCATCTTTCATTCGTTCTACGTGACCGAGCCAGCGAATTCAGTGGGATTTGAATTCCCTGATAATATTGGGCGTGGCCTCTTCGGTCTTCAATTTCGCAGATTTTCCTTGGCCTCCAGCTGCCGTCTTCATCCCTCGTCAGACCAAGAATCTTGCGCAATACTTTTCTTTCCACTTAAAGCTTCGTTTCCTCCTCCTTTTTTACAAGACTTTGGAAAACGAAACCAAAGTCATACGAAAACAAATGTTTTAATACAAAAATAAATGGAGCATTTACCATTAGAATCAATTGCCGCACATCCTTACACGCAACGTGCTAATTTTGAAACGAGCTTTAAATTACACTGTTGTAATGTCAGTAGTCGTCTGAGTGTGAACAATGTTGCTCTGAGAAATGAGAAAGGTTAGCGAGGTTCATCAATATACAATAAATTCAGCTAATTAGCCCGCGGTGTGCACGTGTGGGAAGTTAAACGTGGTAAGCCTGTACGTTTTAGCATTTCGGTGTGTCGTATCTACATTGCCACAGTATAAATAATGTACAGTAGCGGAACTCAGCATTGGCCTTGAAATTTTTTGAAGTTTCGTTCGTGTGAATGACGCGTATGTGCGCCCATTCGGGTGGTCTGGTTGTAGATGGTGTACTGTACATTATTTGTATTGTGCCATTGCGTGGCATCAGCGTGTTTCATGTTCGCTAATTTGCAAGATGATAGCCGGTGATGACACACGTGACACGCCGTATCTGATACGGCCTGACCCGCGCTAATCGCGTATCTTGATACACCTCGTATCTGACAGAAAAGTTTATACCCGACTATGTGACGAAGAGGAGTGGTAATGTGTTTATCAGCCTATGATGTTTGTATGTGGGTTTTACCTTTGTGGCACTATGTGGACCAAACGCGTAAGCCTATTTTGATACGATTTTTCATGACGGCGAAAATGTCATAGAATGCATAAAAAGTTGATAAAATCAAAATTGCCCATTTTGGATGCCATTTTATTATTGTGAAATAGAAAAAAATAAAACCGACGTACTATGTCAAGTGAGGTATCGTTGAATAGGTATTTAAAAATCATTTTTAGGTTTCTCATATCGTTTTTCAATTTGAATTACAGACAGAAGCTGATATTGGTATGGAGCAGCTGACTGCAGATGGTCTTGTCGTAAAACCTTAGCCGGGTAAAAAAGAAGAAAGTCCAGTAATCGAGACTTTTGCTAACGAATATTATTGAATAACCTACCTTTGAAATGGTTTTTTGATCATTTTGAGCATTCAAAAAGAAAACATTCAAAAAGTTACATTACGATTTTAACAGTCAGAACCCAAAAAAATCCGGCTTCCATAATAATGAGTCTCGATTGATAAAATCGTAATGTTAAGGTAAATTAATAAAATACGTTGGTCAAAATTATATATAATATTCTTATTATGTATGATACAAATATATTAAAAATATATTTCTATCATATAATATTATTATGTATGATACAAACCCATACTTCAGTTCATTTCAAACCCGTTTTTCAGTTCATCCAACAAGATCTTGTCCTAATAGGACGAGATGACGAAAGTAATTTTTTTGTAGAAAATTTCACTCGTCAACTTGTCCAATTTTTGAATTAAGAAAGTCAGCTTTATGAAGTAAGTCAGGAAAAAAAAACATTTGTACCTTGAAAATATTTTTAAACATTGGGCCTACGCTTAAGTACCCACCTAGCCCGTTTTTAGTCGTATTATTACTTTCAAGTGATACTTCACCTCCTGAATATCTGATAGCGGGTTGAAGTCTTTTTAAAGATGGACTCGGTAAAGTACTACGATTGTTATATTAGTTTTGAGACTCATAAGAAAGTCGATATTCGCTTAGTGCAAAATAACTGAAAAAAAGAGACAGATATAAATATTATTTTTCATTTGTAGCCGAATACTGAAACGCTAGTCAAAATTAAGAGCAAGAGCATTCATAGGCTATCTCTGCTAGCCGAAATGACAAGGACAGCATGTGGCTTGAGCGTCACTTAATTTAACTATCGTTTAAGTATTCGGCCAATTTTAGTGCAATAAAAATATTCGACCTAATAAAAATATAATCTCATAAGTCGGCCGTTAGAATTTAGTGCAAACTGAGAATAAAAGACGAAATATTATATTATTGAAGTAGAATTATTCTATTGTTGCATTGACTAAATATCTTAAAATCTATTGTTGCATCAGTAAACATTAGCAAATCATTACAAATGATCTTGATACTTGCTCTCGGCGTTAATAAATACGATATAATAAATCTTTGCCGCGGTTACATTTTGAAGGTTTGTTGTACATCTCAACATCCCAACAACTGAATTAGATTTTGCTCCACTATTTAAATAATCTATAATTAGAAGAAAAAAAACAAATAACTTTGAAATGTGTATATATTTTAAGAACCTTACTGGGGATCTCATATTACAACCGTTTGGGGTTGAAAGCCTAGCAC
This sequence comes from Phengaris alcon alcon, assembly GCA_037179445.1. NCBI lineage: Eukaryota > Metazoa > Arthropoda > Insecta > Lepidoptera > Lycaenidae > Phengaris > Phengaris alcon. The sequence goes on along the minus strand of JAYRCH010000263.1, from coordinate 1,093,207 downwards.
ATGGAGTCGGACAAACTTTTCAGAGATTCCACAAAACTCGTAGAGGCCACCCGAGACCCCAGAGCCGGCAACTATCTGGCTCAAAGAGTTCATCGCCATCCAGCGAGGAAACTCTTTGAGCCTAATAGCCACTGCACAATGGAGACGACCTATTTTCTTTTATTTGTAAACATGTATGTTTCTTGTAGTTTTAATATCCCTTTTTAGTTTTTTTTAGTTTGTAAATATTTTGAAGTAACTAGTCATATTAGTGTTTACAATTGAAATTTAATTGAGCCATCTGTTCGTCACTTATCCTACTACTAGGCTCTGGATAATTTTACACTGGATACTGAAAAAGTATAGTGTTCCTGTGGGATACTGTGCTTACGCATACGAAGCCGCGGGCAAAAGTTAATTACGAGATTAAATCAATACTTCAATGCTCTAAAAGTCCATTCTGCTCACATATTTAACTAATTGAAGCTAATTATTTCATATAACATTCTTTAAGAAAAACACCATAATGTTTTTAAAACAGTAGCTACAATGTACACGGTGTGAAGACGCCATATCATATATCCTGCCTACATGTCATATGTATAACACGCGGTAGCATTCACATGTCAAGTGTCAATAGCCAACATGTAACCTTACCAAGGTATTGTAGCATTACCAAATACCTCCTATATCAAATGTAATTAACTTTTCTGAGTTTCAAGGCCAATAGCTCTTCGTCTATAATGCACGTCAGTTCGAGTGCGATTTGGGCGGGGACGGGTTCATGAGATAGGTAAGAAGTCTTGATTAAAGGTTTTAATAATATATAGGTACTAAAAAAGATTACAATTACCTTAATTATATTATTAATATTACAACCCCAACCCAGTGAGAAGAACCGGCGTAAGATACTCGCGATTTATATTAATTAAATTACATATTTGAATTGATATCGAGAATTAAAAAAAATCCATGTGTCAATTATAAGAGATATTTGTCTTTGTAAAATATGACGAAGATTGATATCATAATTATAATATCTATGGACACTTCTCACCACGTCAATCTGGCCCTGTGCTAAGTATTCGAAGAACTTGTGTTGCGGGGACCAGGTAACGGGAAGTTTATTTAATACTTATAATATTATACACACATTTAATATGGATGGGCCATGACCCAGAAACATAGCAAACTTTTTGTTCCATGCATCGGCGGGATTTGAACCCGCGACCTCCTGCTTACACAAACGCGCTAATCACTGAGCTACAGAAGTTGTCATAATTTTTTATACATTTACTCTTGAATAAATAACTTTGGTATTTAATTATGCGTCAGTAGACTAGAATAAGTAAAAAATGGGACATAAAAGATTTCGTTCAAATTTAATTACCTGGTCCAGCCGTTTCGGAGATGTTTCGTTACAAACTCTCATCAAATATAATAATATTTTCCATTCTAATTGGGCCAAAAATATATCAGTCTCACATGAAACGTCCTCAACAATTAGATGAGATCGTGTGATGCAAGAGCCTCGATCGGCAAAGTGCGCGTAAGTAGATCGATATAATATAGGTAGTATAAATATAGATCGTTACGGTTTTTTTTATCATTCATTCATCGAACACCTAACAAGATGAAATTGGTAAACATTTTTTATTAAAAAAAAAAATGATTTTTTGTAATAATTTCATTTCAACAATATTTCATTAGCTGTATTTGTTATAATTTGTTAGTGAATATAGAATAATCAAAATTATTACTTATGTGTTTAGAAACGAGTGATAATTAAAGTGTTGCAAACGTTTTATACAAAATAGATTTAAACTAGAGGTTAAAATTGACATAAATGATTTTTCTTATTTTATTCTTTTATCAATTTAGAAAGATTATTAATATAATATTTCTAAATTGATAAAAGCTTAATTACTAAATTTCTAATTATCTAAATTAATAATTGACATTATTAAAAAACAATCATGTCTTCAACAATATTTGACATTTTATTTAAATATCTTGTTGTGTTTTGCAGTTTTTTATTTTAGCTGTCGCAGCCTGCGCCCGCGCAGCTAAGCTGAACAGGAATTATCTACCTCCCTCTTTTGCACAGACATCAGGGGGTTCAGGTAGCTTCTTGGAGACTCCCAGATTCGATTCCACAAACCAAAGAATCAACAACTTTGGTGCCTTCGAACCTACAAGCCAGAGAGGCAAAAACTTTGCATACCAACCCAACAACTATGACAACAACAACGCTGGTTTTGAAAGGCAAAGAGCTGAAAGACCACAGGCTCCCTTCGAAAGAAATGCTGCTATTCTTCGTCTAGACAATGAGAACGATGGTGAGAGATACTCGTATGCCTTTGAGACCGAAAACGGCATTGTAGCTGAAGAAAATGGTGAAGCGTCCAACGGTGTGAACGCTCAAGGTGGATTCTCCTATGTTGGTGACGATGGGAAGCAGTACAGTATCAGGTAAGAATTTAGAAGCGATTTATTTGTCAGAGTACAAACGGAAAGAAATTAGTGAGATTGGGGAATAAAAAATATAGTTTTGAAATAGTTCTGTACTCATAAAAAAATAAAAAAGGGCTTTATAGTGAATAAAAAAGGTGTAATGGCTCTACTGTCTCACACAAAACTGGCTTCTGGATATATAATATAGGGGATTATGGGGGGATAGAATAAGGCAGGCTTGCAACTTCACTGGTCTTATGGGTGTTTATGTGGGATAATTGCTTACAATCAGACGATCCATCTGCCCATTCTCCATCTATACCAAAATATTTCAATATTCCAGATATACAGCTGATGAGAACGGCTTCCAGCCCCAGGGAGACCACCTCCCCACACCACCACCGATCCCAGAAGAAATCCTGAGAGCCCTGGAACAGAACGCTCGTGATGAGGCTGCTGGTATCTACGATGATGGTATTTTTTGTTTATCTTTCTTTGACCACTGACGTCTTTACTGCTGGGGCACAGATATATCTTCAATGCGCCCGTCACACGTACAGTTCTAACCGCGTCAAATAGCACTCGCCGTTCCGACCCGCACTCTAAACTGCACCGGCCGACAGTCCGATCTGGCATGTCGATAACAACGCATTATCCACAATTAAAGCCACGAGATAATATGACGTATTATGTAAGACGCAAGCAGTCCAATCCTTGACGCATTTTTAGTCGTAATTAGCACGACAGTACAAAACGACAGTCCGAACCACCGATCCTTCCGCGGTTTGGATCCGCAGTCTTAACTTTACGTGTGTAGGACGCTAATATGTGAAAAAAAGCTGTTTTCTGCCACGCTACCGTTTGCGAGTCTGCGCATGGGCTAAAATATAATATATGACGCAATTTTTATATTTAAATTTTGACTGTTAGTATATAACATTTTAACAATAGCTCATAATAAAAATAAATCGTTTCCTTTGTAGGTGTAGGTTACTGTGTTAGGTGTGGTGGGTGTCTTTAAGTACCCAGATTATTATAACGCCTTACATTGAAATCATTACATACCTTAATCATACCTACACCAATATTTTTGTTGCAATGACATTCTTCTAAGCGTTAAATAATAACAATTATTGTTTTTCAGGTTCATACAACGAAAACAAATACAACGGCAACAACGGATACGGACAAAACAACGAATACAAAAACAACAACTACAATTACAACAGCAACCAAAACGACGCCGTTGTTATCAACGCCAAACAATATAACAACGTCAGGCCCAACATCAGAAACAACGAAAACAATTTCAGATCCTACTTACCGCCTAGCTACTAAACGATAATTTGAAACCAACGACTAATGTAATTTACTGTAATATACAAATATTTGAAAAAAAATCCCTGTTTGATTTTTTATAGAATATTAGCGCAATTTCCCATCATAAGCGTGATGGCTAGGTATCAAAGTGCATTATGTATTAAGCATGCATCTTTGATAAACTATCTATCTCACGGAAACCATAAATATAATGGGAATAAAACTCGGCCAAGTTTCGTGAAAAACAACAAGAAATCACGTTTTTTGTTTGGGAGCCCCATAAATATTTTATTCCGTTTTAAGGATTTGTTAAATACATCATCTGTGAAAATTTCAACTGTCTAGCTTTCACGGTTAAGGGGATACAACCTGGTGACAGACAGTAGGACGGACACACAGATAGACAGTCTAGAAGCGAAGTTTCAATAATAGGGTCCTGATTTTAAGCAACGGACCCCTAAAAGTAGCTAAAGCCAGCCTTTGTAAATCGATCAAAATCATAATTATCGCGAAAATACTGATGTTTTCTGTTGTACACGTACTTCATTCCCATTAGTTCATAATTAATCATAACTGAAGGTACCAGACATAGTAATTTAACTTTAACTGGTATTTGGTTCAGTGTTAAGGCTGGAACTATATTGTCCGGGATCCGGAAGTCCGGTGAAAATTCTGAGAGCTGAAAATAACACTCTGTCCTATTACAATAGAGTTGAAAATCGAAGTGTCGAGTTTCAAGCTGTCATATTATATGTCAACATCATTTGACGCGACACTTGTGTGTAGGAGTTTCAGCTCTATTGTAATAGGATATAGTGTTATTTTCAGCTCTCGGAATTTTCCCCGGACCTTCGGATATCGGATAGTATAGTACCAGCTTTACCACTGAACCAAATACCAGATAATCTGCGCTAGCAGAGTTCTATTTTCGGTGCTCTGAATTTTCGGCGGGCTTTCGGATTCCAGACAATGTAGTCCTAGCCTAAGTGCTCTAATACCCAGATTCGAATGATTTTACATAAACTCTAGATAAACTAAGTTTATCTAGCGCCGAGTATCAAAAGATCCATCTAGTGGTCAGTAGATGTTTTTTTTCAAAATCGATTTTCAAATTTTTTAACTTTACTAACAAAAATAATAATATTCTGTAGTTTTTTAATTCTTTTCTGTTTCAGCGCCATCTATCAGTAGTAATGTCAATTACGAGGTATTGAATCGATAAACGGACCTCATTGGTGAGTTAGCCCAATTTTCTCCAACAACGTTTAACGCTGTGCTTCGGTTTAAGGTGTGTCCGTCCCGTTCTAACATTGATTGAGAGAGAGAGAAAGAGAAAGAGATCAAATCCGAGTATAGCGATAAGCGCGGTTAAAGAAATTTTGTAAAATTGGGGCTTAATCATAAGTGTTAAACTTAGTTTATATAATGTAATTTTGTCGTTCAGAAAAGAGTTAAATAACCAATTGTAGTGCTAATTAGTAGCTAAACTACCGACAAATTAACCTCAGAAACCCGGCATCAGAGTAACCGTTTGATCTGATTCATAGAGATCATCTGACATTCACCGCGAAGGTTACATTCATTGCCCTTGGCCGACGCTTCGATAATGATACACATCAATGGGTATATGGTTCTTGACTTTCCATAGTGCTTACGTGAGTAATATTTATATTCTCATCATTCTGATGTATGACGTCATACTGAGTAATCTTTATGTTTTGGTAAGTGTATTATAATTAAACTAGCTTTTGCCCGCGGCTCAATACTGCACTACCGACCTTCGGCAAAATCCGATCAATAGGTTTTGCGTGACAATATCACAAACATCCATCTATCCGTCCGTCCATCCATCCATCCTCACTAACTTTCACATTGATAATATTAGTAGAATGGGATAGTACGAGATGCGTTGTGAGGAATGTATCATACCCTCATCTGTTTTTGATTTGTAATCAGTTTTATATTATTATTATATAATCTATTAAATAAAATTATCGTGTCATAGTGTTACACACGCGTCCGAAACGGCTTGACTGATTCTTATGAATTTTTTTTTGCATATTCGGTAGGTCTGAGAATCGGACCTCCTCTCCTTCCACCTTTAAATATTTTTTTTTTATTTTTTCTATTTTTTTTTCTATTTCTATTTTTATATGATGTGGCATTTAAAAATACATACAATGGCAAAACAACATTTGCCGGGTCAGGTAGTATATGAAAATCAAATTAACATGTGGTAAGGCGATGCCGCAAATGGATTGCCTAATTAAATTGAGGGCGGATAAAATTAAATAACTAATTTTCGTTTATTTATGGGATGTAAAGCTCCAGCATTGAAACTAAGAAAATCAAGAACATGATTATTTTTCTTTGTTAAAACAGTTTGAAGCTATCCATTCCGCGACCAAAGTAACATATTATTATTATTTTTCACAAAACTAGTTAAATTGCCAAATTATGCTAACAAAATAATCGAATCTGTACAAATAATAAAATTGAAGTGTTCGTTTGGAATTTTCAATTAATAGCTTTTCACTTAATGCATATAGAGCTCGGCGTCGAAGTCGAAAATCTATCGCGAGGGGCCCAAAAGTTTGATATTTAGTCCGCCGCCGCCCGCGCGCCTGACCTAGTCTAGCAGTTCTATACCTGGCAGATTTCTTTTTACGGACCAAAATCTGTGAAGATTTTTTGAGTAAAAAAAATTCACAAGGAACAAGAACAAGAATAATAATAAGAATTTATTAATGCAATAAAGCAGACTGTAGTTCGTACAAAACTTACTTACAACTAGGCACAAGTTTTAGATCACAATCCAGTCACTGTGGGTGAAGTCCTGGTACCCTTGATAGGTTGATAAGCCTGTAAGGGTTAACAGTCCCTTTCCCTCTGAATATTACATAGAAATTACACTGAAGATACAGTAATTTACAGGGGTTCTGCATGGTCAATGGTCATGGTTAAAATAGAACAATAATTATAATATTGTTAGGTAGTGCATGCATGTGTGTGTGTGTGTGTGTGTGTGTGTGTGTGTGTGTGTGTGTGTGAGCGAATACGTATGCGAGTGTACTGACTGCATGGTAAATTAAAGTAAATTAGTTTAAATAATATGATACTATAATATCATAGGATTTATTTTGAAGGTAAGATCGGACTAACTTTTTGCAAGTGAAATTGACGACTTGTATATTGGTAGACTTCGGTTGATTGTATTGTAGAGATATGGGCCTAGAAAATAAAAGAACCGTTTTGTAAAAGACAATCTTGGTTTTTGGGATTGAATATATATATATATATATATATATATATATATATATATATATATATATAATCGTGATGAAAGGAGTGTTTCGGTGTTGCAGGAAACTGTTGTGATACACGGCTGCGCGCCAACTAGAAACCGATAAAAAAGCAAGTCTGGCAGTCCTACTCTTGACCAGTTTCCAGCCAGACCGCCCTGAACGTGTAAGAATTTGCAGCAAAAAAAGGTCATGGGAACAAGGTCAAGTTATACGCCAATCTGTTCGTCTCCTAATCCTCTTTCGAGAACCGTCGGTCTGAAAAATCAGTATTTAAAATTTTTGTCTGGACGGCTTTTAAAAGCTATTAATATTTAATTAAACGACTGGACCGGATTTTTACGAACTTTTACTGGCAGATAGTTGATATTATAAGCAGAAACTTAGGCTACTTTTATCTTAGAGTTCCGGTTAAAAAAACAGGGCTCTGTTTTTATTAGTTCTACGCAAATGAAGTTGCGGGCACCAGCTCGTAAAAATATATTTATCTATTGAGCCACTAGATGGCGCTTGTACGTCTCATAAACAAAAATTTATTATTTAATATTATTTGTATCCAATTTAATTACGCGAAAATAACTCATGAACTCACCTATATATTCCTTATAACGTATCTTAGACCAAAAGTAAATCTATTTTAGAAACGTTTAACTATTTTAAATTGGACACTATAACAGTTGATCAAAATAATAGACCTAATGGGCTTAGAAAATATAAATATTTTATGTACCATGGTGACATTTCTATCCATGTTATAAAAATATACTATGTTTTATTCTATTTAATACAATATTATGTATTCATATATACTATTATATTATTTAATATATTTATTGATGTGTGGATTCAGTTTGAGATGAAAATAAATGACAGCTAACTTTATAATGGCAAAATTTATTTCTATCACACAAATACATAATTTTAAGCTGTTCGTTAATGGCCTTTCGGTGGTAAGTATGCTCTTGATCCTGCTGTCGATTTCGCTTTCACTTAGTTGTTGATGGGTTGTGCCTGTTTAGTTTGTTCCAAGTGGTTGATAGCCTGAGTCTGAATATTTCCTTGTGCTGCGAGGTTGATAGCTGGGGCCTGTTTAGCCTGTTCCAACTGGCTTATAGCCTGGGCCTGAATGTTGGCTTGTACTGCGTTGTTAATGGCCTCTGCCTGTTTGGCTTGTTCTAAAAGGTTGATAGCCTGTGCCTGCATATTTTTGATAGCCTGTAAATTGGCTAGGTTGGCTGCAGGGTAGTTATACCCGTGGTTGCATCCTCTCTTGTCACCATATAAGTTTTCGTTGTAGGATCCTGTAATAAAAAAATGTTCTAGTTATGATCACGGTTAAATATTTTTTTTAAATGCATGCAATTTTTTATTTATTTATGTGCTTGTTATAACAATATAATCTCCTGAATATGTCAAATCTTATAAGCTAAAGAGTTTAAGGTTTGATAGAGTCAGGAGATTACATTTTTAAACTTGTGCTAAGTAGATTTGCAAAAAAAAACCAAGAAACCTACCATCATCAAAAATACCAGCGGCTTCATCACGGGCATTCTGCTCTAGAGACCTCAAAATGGCTTCTGGAATTGGTGGTGGTGTGGGAAGGTGGTCACCGACTGGCCTGAAGCCGTTCTCATCAGCTGTGTACCTAGAGGACGATCATTGTGTTATTGTCAAATAGTCCGAAAACGGATTTATAAAAAAAATATGGAATTCATCAAATGTTTCGATTGAATGGTGATGATTTTTACACTTTACAACAAATATTGGAAAAAAGCTAAAAAAGATTGATTGATGTGGATTATTATTAGCTGTCAATAAATAATCTTAATAACATTTATATTGGTACGTGAAGCATACATTTTCAGTACAGTTTTATGACAATTATATTAGTGTGATATTTGGTTTATACAGTTAAAATGTATGCGAAGGAAGGTGTGCTTTCAGCTTATATTTTTAAAATAATGCTTAGTAAAGAAAGAAATAAAATTAATAAAATAACAATCATCACACCCTACCTCAGATTAGAAACACACTACCGTGCGTTCAATACAACATTTCATTACAATGTTTAAATTTTTTTGTATCTAAGAGGCACAAGAACCCTTATAAAGTTCAAAATTCAAAATTTATTGAATTATTGTGGGCGAATTTTGACCACAGGGCAATATCTAGTTTTCGTAAACTTAAGCCCATATGAGAATTCTTACCTAACAGTGTACTGTCTTCCATCATCGCCGAGATAAGAGAAGCCTCCTTGGGCGACAACCCCGTTTGTAGCAATCCCAGTCTCTTCAGCAGTAATACCGTTCGAAGTATCATATCTGTACGCGTAGTTGTCCACATTGTTTACGTTATTATACCGGAGTATAGCAGCGTTCCTTTCGGAGACAGCTTGTGGACGTTCAGGTCTAAAGTTGGCAGCAAAACTATTGTAATTATTGAAATTACTTATAGGTTGCTGGAAACTTCCAGTATTGTGGTGTCCAAGAATTCCTGCGTTATTGTATTGCCCATTTATTCCGCCAATACCATACTGGCCAAGAATTCCTGCTTTGTACTCTCCATGATTTCCTGCATAATTATACTGTCCACTGATTCCATCTACTAATCCTGGAGCAGATTTTGGCGTTTCTAAAGAAGATCCACCCGCAGATTGTGCAGAAGCTGGAGGTAGGTAGGTCTTGTCCAGTTTTTCCCCATTAGAGAATACGACATATGTTAGAAGTAGTATCTGAAAAAGAGATAGTTTACAAGAAATATTATAAATAAGCAATCTAAGAGATCGTTTTCAAACTTATCAGTTTCAAAAGATATATTTGCACGATTTAACAATAAAGTTCTTGAAGCTCCTTTAGAAATTTCTCCGGGTAGTGTGCTAGATGCTCTCAAGAGACTCAAGAAAATGTCAAAGTGCGACACACTCCTGATGATTTCAAGTATGCCGCTTTTTTGGCGTCTTGAGTATCACTCGCTTTTCGCCAATTTTGCTCCCGTGATACACACCGTTCTGACCAATTACAACATATCAACTACAATGAATTCCTCCATTTGTTTCTTAACTTGTTAGTTTAAAGTGGTTTATCCGCCATTACACTACACTATTTCACTGCACAAATTGAATTTGTGATGAAAACACGTTGGTTTTAATTAGTTGGTAGGTTAATTTGGTAACATGAAGTTTTTTGTATGTTAATAAATATTATACAGATTTTAATGAAATGTTTTGTTTTACCGATTTCATCTTGTACTGTTGCGATGATGATTATGAGTTGAATGACTAAAAAAATGTAACGTCTTTATTTTTATACTTACTCTTTTCGCTCTACATAACTCTATCTCTAATTGCGTCATTGGTCAAAAAGGTGAACGCATCTTGCAGTATTTCGACCCTGAATTACATAAAATAATATGATCTAAATACACAATTGACCTTTCACCATTAACTCAGAACCTAGAAGTGGAATCATTAGTCATTATAATATGAACAATGACTGCACGACTGCCTTTAGGCATTTCAAACGTGTGAATGTTTTCCTACTCATATTATTATAACGACTTTATTTGATTGTTTGTTTGCGTTGAATAGGCTCCGAAACTACTGCATTGATTTTGATGAAATTTGGCACTGATATAGAGTAGACCACGGGGAAGGAGAAGGACATAGGCTACTTGTCCCGCGGGATTTTCTTTTGCGTGCACGAAGTTGCGGGCTAGTAAACATTATTTATTAATATCTGATCTTGTATTGAGCTCCATGGCCTCCATGGGTAGTGGGTAGACCGTTTGATTCGTACTCGAGAGAGTACAGGTTCGATCGCCCAGGTTGTGGCGTGTACCAATGAGACTTTTTCAGAACTCAGGTAAATTATACGGACACTCTAACGGTGAAGGAAAATACGTGAGGAAACCCGCACATGGTTGGCCCCAGACGTATTGATCAGTCATTCATCTGGACTAGGCTGACTGTGTTGTGAGAAAGCCGTGTGTGCTTGGGCAACCATACGAAATTTAAAAACCAACTGTCCCAGGCACTACAGTATTTCAAGAGTGGTTACTTCGCTCGGAGAATACTGTATAAATCATCCAATAACGGATGAAAAGGCATAAGATCTTGTACCTATTGTAATAAATATAATATAGATTCACAGACTTTTGTGTGATTTTAGTAAACTCAAATATTTCAAAACTAATGATAGGCAATGACATACATTTGACAAAAAAATCTTCAACACAAGAAAAAGTTACGCCACGGCCATCTTCATTTCAGAAGACTGAATATATGCGGAAAGCAATTAATGTCAAAATGTTAAGATGACAAAATGTCAAACCTAAATAGCCCCAAACAACCCCATGTTTGGGCCATTTAGGTGTAGACACTTTTTGCCTCGACATTGATGCTCGTCTATAATAATTATATACGTCTATGGATAAACATTTTACATACTAGATTACATACTTAGATAGCGTGGGTAACAGGTGGCGTCCATATAATATTTAGCAGTGTTTTCTGCTTACTCCTTTAGGTTCAGTGACTTTTGCCGAGATTTCGCACACCTCTGTCGGGCTCGGCAGTACAGATTAGTAAATAGTTACTGTCGGTATTCCCGTAGTGGTGGTCTCTGCCTACCTTTAGTGGGCTCAATGGTCTCTCCCTGACCCTATGGGCCTCGGTAGAATTTGCGTACCCCTACTCGCTGGTCTCTGCCGGCTCCTATGGGTCTCAGTGGTCTATGGCTACCTGTATATCTCTGGCTACCTACATATATTGTCCTCGCCGACGTTATCATGTGTGTGTTAGTTTTCGTAACCAAAAATAATTACGCTTAGCGCATATGTCTCTTTACTTCAATTGTTTTAAAAAGAGGTGTTTGAAGTACCATGAAGTAGTACTAGATGGCGCTGTAAAACAAACAAAATTATAGCTAAGTTTCGTAATTCGGGAACGGTATTACTTTTATTTCCTTTTTTATTTAATAATCTGTGATAATAAATAAAAATAAATAAAAACACATTTAATTTCCCTTGTAAAATGTCAATAACGAAACAGAAACACCATAATGGAAAATGAAAACATTAAATACCATGCATTTAAGTTACCTACATCAAAATTAATTAAAGTATGAAATATTTTTGGAGATCTTTGGCGCTAGATGCATAAAGTTCTACCATAAAAATATCACCGGTTTCGGTGACGGGAATAGTTATTTTACAGTGCCAAAGTATGTGCGCAATACACATGAGCACTCTCTCATCCTTTACTCTCGTAACCCAGTGGAACGGATGACCCACACGAAACGGCGAGAGATCAGGCGCAGGACCTATTTTTTACATGCCCAAGCTCTACCATAATATTCGTATTACAATGGTATCTCTACATGTGGCTTTAAAATTATGTCGGTGTATTGATTGCTTCACTGTCTAAGAAGTAATATTTCTTAATATAATTCGAAAAATTGAAATTTAGAAAAGTAAAATCCTAATCGACAATGTGCTGAGTGGCGAGTACGCGTTTTTGTCAGGCATAATATTTCATCTATAATTTGTATGGCGTCGAATTAGTTGCCATTGTTTGCCACTAGGGGCGTTGTTTCGATGCCATACAAGACGCAAGTTTCGTTAAGTTCTTCACGGCGAGTAGCGATAAAAACTCGCATTCACCACACAAGAAAAATTTGCATTTAAATTGTTTAGTAGTACAATTATTTTATGTACCAGGTAAATCATTACTTCATCCTTCCCTTTATGAATAAACAGTATTACATAATAGACAGAACATAAAAACATAACAACAAAAATAAATAGGTTTTATGTAATCAATTCCCACTCGACATAAAACTTCACCAAGTAATATGATTATTAACAATGTATAAGCTACCGTTCGCCCTGTGATCGAAATTCACCCATAATAATTCGTATAATTTTAAGTTTGAACTTCACACGAGTTGGCTCATAAATAGAAAAAAAATAATGTTGTGAGTTGTGAGTTGTGAGTTGTGAGTTGTGAGTTGTGACAGATCGACAAACGTCAACGTGTAACCAGATTGACAGTTGTTCCTATTAAACGTACGGTAGTGTGTGTTGGTGTTATTTTTATTAATTTGTTGTATTTCTAAGCATTATTTAAAAAATATTATTAGCTTTTGGCACACCTACCTCCACACAAACTTTAAACTTGTCAAATGTCATACTTCTCTATTAGCACAATTCTCATGTAACTTTTGCTTTATATTTAAAACTTTACTTTATAAAAGTTTTTGCTTTACGTGTTTATTAGTATACCTAATATATTAAATGATTTAATATCATGCTGTGAGTTAGGCAGTGCATTTTAATTTAATATATATATTTTTTATATTATTATTATCATAACTTTTACTTTTACATGTACATAATTATTGGTAATGCACGTCTAGGTTCAGATTACCTTAAGTATTTTAGTTTCAACAAATTACTAACAGATGTCGCTAAGCGCGTGAAATACAAACTATCGCTATTCCGAATTCATAAGTACAATAGGCTCGAGGTCCGATCAATTGTCAACTACTGAACCGATGATGAAATTTGGCTAAGTTTGTTACTCAATCTTAGTATTTTTTTCGCGCTCCTCTAGTTATTGCTAGATAAGGAGCGACTTATTAATATTGAATATTTTCCTAGTTACGACTTCGATAGGGGGTATTCCGCATAGAATGGTGTCTTGGCTTTAGTCTGAAATCTAAATTGATAAGATGATAATAATAATATTATGAACATCAATATTAATAATATTATTATTTTTTATTCCTGTTTATATTATTAATTCTTTTCACTACTTTAATTCAGTTGGTTGCAGTGAATTATGCTTATATCTTTTTTACCTTTTTTTATTTTTATTAATTTACGATTTGGCATTTATAGTACTTGATTTAATATATAATAGGTAAAGTACCTATGAAATTGCCGTTCTGCAGTACTGGCCATTTCAAATCAAAATAATTTTTGTTTGGCTAAGAATTCTAATTTCAAATTAATTTTATTTTTAAAACATGGAATTCTTTTTCTAAAAGTAGTCATTTTGTTTATTGATTAGTGTTTCATTTTCATCGCATTTCAATCTTTTTCGTCATCATGGATACGTTAAAAATTGGAATAATTTTGGAATATGAGTACCGTCGTGGCAGCAACGCGGCACAAGCGGCACGCAACATCAACGACGTTTACGCTTTACGGAGCTAACACTACAAACCAACGCACCGCCTGTTATTGGTTTGCTCGCTTCCGTTCTGGAAATTTCGACCTGAAAAATGAACCTCGCGGTCGTCCGAAGACTTTAGTCGACAATGACGAATTAAAGGCGATTGTAGAAGCTGATGATATACAATCTACGGCTGAATTAGCAGCAGCTTTCGACGTTAGCGTCAAAGCAATATTGGTCCATTTGCGTCAAATTGGCAAGGTAAAAAAGCTTGACAAATGGGTGCCCACGAACTCAATAATCGCCAGCGCGAAGTACGCGTCGAGACGTGCCTTGCACTGCTCAACAAACACACAAATGAAGGAATTTTGAACCGCATTGTTACCTGCGATGAAAAATGGATTCTGTTTGATAACCGCAAGCGCTCAGCAAGTTGGTTAAATCCTGGTTCAGCGCCTAAACAATGCCCTAAACGAAAACTTACCCCTAGAAAAGTGATGGTCACTGTTTGGTGGTTTAGCGCCGGTGTGATTCATCACAACTTCTTACCAAACGGGGTGAGCATTACTGCAGATGTGTACTGTGAAGAACTGAACACAATGATGGAGAAGCTGACACATCTCCAACCAGCATTGGTCAATCGCTCGTCTCCGCTGCTCCTGCACGACAACGCGCGACCTCATACTGCACAGCAGACGGTCTCCAAGTTGCAAGAACTGGGGTTGGAAGCTCTCCGTCATCCGCCCTACTCACCAGACCTTGCGCCTACAGACTACTACTTTTTCTAGAATTTGGATAACTTCTTGGCGGGAAAAAAATTCAATACCCGAGAGGCAGTACAAAATGCCTTTGAAGAATTTGTTGTCTCCCGTCCAGGTGATTTCTTTAAGAAGGGCATCAATAAACTGCCACTGCGTTGGCAAAGATGCATTGATTGCATGGGTGATTACTTCGATTAATACAAATAAAAAAATACATGAAAAATATTCTTTTAATTTTTTTCAGTAAAGACCTAATATAAGATATGTATTTATAAGATCGTTGTTAAAATATCTAGTACATTATATAACCCTACATTTTCACTCTGCTAACACCAACCCCATTGTTTGTTAGCGATATTGGTACTGTAACAATCTTCCTCCTCAGTGGTCTCTAACTCTTTCCCACATCACCTACAGGTGTAGGGGTAGGTAGTTAAGGAGGTGTAGGGATAGGTAGTAGGTGTAGTTGTCGGTGGTTACTTATTTATTCCAGTTCATAGTTCATACAGTACAGCGTCTGCTGGGTACAATATAAAAAGCAATCATAATAATTTGAACAATAATAATTTATTTTTAACATTTTTTAACAGCTTTTTTACAATTTATGCTATCCTTTTTACATGATGTTCGGTGGTAGGTACGTTCTTGTGTTGGGATCGAAGCTCTTCTGGTTTTCATAACTATTTGATGCGTAGCCACTGTTGCCTCCATGTAGGTTTTCGTTGTAGGAACCTGGAAAATATATTCATTAGTCCCCACCACAACAACCCACTACGGGTCTCCTGGTGTCCTGGCTGGCTGAGTCTGCTAGGCTACTATGAGCTTATAAAGTAACGAGGCGTAATGCCGTGCATGGTTAATATCTATAACGAACCGAAACTGGACCGATTTTGATATTCTACATCTGTGCCAAATTTTATCAAAATCGGTCCATCGGTCCGGAGCATATTCAATGCAAATAAACAGACATACAAACAAACTTTTCCTCTTTATAATATTAGTTTCTAGATGAGTTTACATGCCGTCGAAGATCGCGAACCGACCACGACAAGTCGCGTTGGCCCTAGTGGGGCACACATGTTGGAGACATTTTAACACTTACATAGGAAGTCGAGTTCTACTTGACATATCCTTACGACAAGGATAAGTCAAGTAGAACTCGACTTCGTGCGTGCAAACAGAAATCCCACGGAAACCGTACACTTTCCCGCGATAAATAGTCTATGTCCCTCCCGTGGTCTACTTTATATCTGTGCCAAATTTCATCAAAATCGGTCCAGTAGTTTCGGAGGTTATTCAATGCAAACAAACAAACGTTTAGTCTTTTGCATGTTAACAAAAAGTAGATAAAATAATCACCATCATCATAGATACCAGCAGCCTCGTCACGAGCGTTCTGTTCCAGGGCTCTCAGGATTTCTTCTGGGATCGGCGGTGGTGTGGGGAGGTGGTCTCCCTGGGGCTGGAAGCCGTTCTCATCAGCTGTATATCTGTAACATTCAAATATAAGTGTGGTAGCAAACGTTCTATACTCTGCTCTGAACCGATTTAATGTAAGTCTGATCACACATTGGGCGTGCGCGTTCATCGGGCGTGTGAGTGGCGCGAGCAGCGCCCGCATCGCTGATACGCCCGAGTAACGTAACGCCTAATGTGGGGGGCCTAAACCTAACAAAAATACAATTAAATGAGTAGGTATTATATCTAGCAATATCCCGCGAAAAATACACACAACTGGAAGTTTATGACCCGGTTTCAGAACCCCAATCGTCGTATTTAACTCGGACTTTCAATTTACTTTATATCATAAACTGATTTATGGAGTTTTGACCAATCAAAACGAGTTTGATGTCGGTTTGACGTTCATGTGAATACCATTTTGCTGTTTTAACATATCGATACTGCATCGAAACTGAATTATTATAATATTTAATAAGCACAATCGACCTAGGTTTTCAGGCTTTTTTGTCGGCAGTTTGTCTATTCTAATAGGGCTTTTGAATTTTATTAAATTATTTTTTACATGGTGTGGCGTTATTCAATCATTTTATTTGAATAGATCGAGATATTGAGTAAATAAACTGGCTATAAAAAAGCTCAGCAAACCGGCTGTTAGTTGTAGAAGACAGCAAATCATTAGTCACCATTTTCCAGTTTCATCTTTTACACGTCATCCATGTAATATAGAATGGTCACTATTTCAAAATACATTGCTGTTAATATCTTACCTAATGCTGTACTGCTTCCCATCGTCACCAACATAGGAGAATCCACCTTGAGCGTTCACACCGTTGGTCGCCACACCGTTCTCGCCAGCAGCAATACCGTTTTCAGTCTCATAAGCATACGCATACTTTTCGCCATCGTTCTCGTTGTCTAGACGAAGAATGGCAGCATTTCTTTCGAAGGCAGCTTGCGGTCTTTCGGGTCTTTGACTATCGAATCCTCCGTTGCGGTTGTCATAGTTATTGGCTTGGTATGAACCAAAATTGCCGTTTCCTCGGCTGGCTGGCTGGTAATATTGTTCCTGGTTTCCGTGTCCAGATTTGGGTGTTTCCAGAAATTCCGATCCGCCAGACGTTTGGGCAAATGTCGGGGGGAGATAGTTTCTGTCTAATTTAGCTCCATGACAGACGGCGACGAATGCGAGGACCAATATCTGCAAATATAATCCACTTTTTTTACCAAGATCTCGAATTATCGATGGAGTGTAAATATTGTAATATTCTTCTCGGAAGAATTACAATTAATTCGACTATCTTAAGCTCTATTTAACGTTGTAACTTGAAGATAGTAAAAAATGCAGCCTTTTGCCGGCATCCGAAGACCTCCTTATTAGGTATTTTGATGGAAATAATAAAGTTGAAATATTATTTATTTTAAATGATGTTCTAACAATTTCAATAAAATTTCCCATTTGATTATGACCCAATGGAATTTTTTATTTGTCTTAATTAAGAGTAATTTAGTTAAATGCAACGTCTTAGGCTCAGTTCACACCGCGAAGATACGCGGTGCTGCTTTTTTGAATAATATCATATGAAATTTTACGTTTCATATGACATCATTCACTGTACGTGCATATGCCTGTGCAACTCGACATTTAAACTCTTACAATGAATAAAGTTCAATTTTGAATAGGTATCTAAGTCCCGATATCACCAAACTTCATAAAACGCACTTAACGCGAAACCCGGATTCTTTCTTCCTCTCTCATTCAATGTTAGAACGGGATAGAGAGATCAATAACCTTAGCTCAGCCCTAAACGTCGGTTTAACGCATTGGTGAAATTGGGGCTTGAATATGCAGCGCCGTGTCGCGTATTGTTTCGTTTAGGTGTGAATTGACCCCTAAGCTTTTGGTTTGACGTCGTCATAATATGATTATCTGTTTCACTTTTTATACAAAAGAAATTACCGATCTCATGTTGCGGTCTTGCAGTTGCTGCTAATTGAATGATAAAAAATCAGATATGACCTCTTTATTTATACTTGCTCTTCGCTCTACATCTTGATAAAGGTTGCGTCACACTGGTCGGTATAGGTGAACGCATAACTCTTGCGAGTTTAATTACTTTCAATTACCAATATGCTTACTGGTAATAGCGTATTCTTAAAGGCTCTAAAAATTGATGACCTTTATCGGTTAAATAATTATTAGTAAACGAACTGGTTATATTTATAAAGATCTAAATAAATTAGAAGTGAATTAATCAAAGTGTTGATTTTAGTTTATATTGTTTTGTTCAGAACAGAAGGTCGATTATACTGATTAAATAATTGCATAATTCAGTTACGATCCAGACCCGATATATTAAAACCGCAAAATGGTATTTTCTCATAAACGTCAAACCCGTTTTGATTGGTTCAAACTCCAAAAATCAGTTTACTATATTAAGATGATCCATTTATAATTCAAAAAAAGTAAATTGAAAGTGTAATTTAATCACGAGATTCGGGGTTCTGATCAGAAGTAAGATAGAAAAACTGATTATTCCGAGCATCTAATATATTTACAAAAAGTTCTGGCAAACTTGTACGAAACATTAATATATATATATATATTCTTTTTCTTTTTTTTTTTGAAATTTTGTGAAAAATTGTACATTTTTGAACTTTTTATGTAACCGGGAAAAAGTGAAAATTAATATTAAAATAACAATTAATTAAATTAGAAAAATGGTGATTAATATCGCGTATTTCCTCCACGTGCTCTTATTAAAGTTTCTACCCGTCTAGGCATACTGAGAATGATGTTATCGATGGTCTCCTGGGATAGTCTCCGCCATTCCTCAACTACGGCGATTCGCAGTTCACCCACGTTGGCAGGAGCTGGAATTCTGGACTTAACTTTTCTTTTCAGCAAGTCCCAAACGTGCTCTATTGGGTTCATAACCGGTGATCTCGCCGGCCGCTCCATAACAGTGATATTCATATCATTAAGATAAGCTTGAGTTACCCGAGCGGTATGCGGCCGAGCATTATCCTGCATAAATCGTCACCGATATATGGGGCAAACGGTACGACATTTTATTCTAAAACTTCTCTGATATAGCGGTCTGCAGTCAGACTCCCTCTGTCAATCACTACCAAGACTGTGCGAGCTCCCAAACGAATGCCCGCCCAAACCATTATTGATCCACCACCGTATGCAACTGTAGTTTCAAAATTTGTCTGAATGTATCGTTCTCCTTTGCGTCTGTATATTCTTTGCCTGCCGTCAATTTGATTTAAGAGAATTCTGCACTCATTACTAAACAATACCTTACTCCATTGGTCCGCGTTCCATAGTCGATGTTCCTGAGCAAAAGTTAACCTGTTTCTACGATGATTTACCTCGAGCCTTGGAGCCTTGGCGGGCACAAATGAACCCAAACCAGCTTCTTCGAATCTTCTTCGTACCGTACGCTCACTTATGGTTACACCCCGCACTGCTTCTAACTCATGTCGGGCTTGGACGGCCGGCAAACGGGGGTTCCTACGTACACGAAGCCGAATGAAACGATCATCCCTACTCGAAGTGCGTCTTTTTCTGCCTTGTCCTGCTCTTCTCACATAAGTACCGGTCTCCCTGAACCGTGGATACTGCGATGGATCGTTGAAACTGGTCGACGAAGATCTCTGGATATCACTCTGTAGGTTTGACCATTTCTTCGCATTTCGAGTGCCCTGGCAATCTCCGTTGGGGCTAAGTCAGCCATAATTCAGTCCTCAACTCCAAAAAGATACGCGATTAAAAAAAACTAACAAAAAACAGCATTTAAATGAAATTTTAAATCAAACTCAGAAGGAAGAAATACTCGAAGTTCGCTCCAGATAAGGTGTATTTGAATAAAATTAAAACAATTGCATAAAATGTGATGTTCAGTTGTTTTCTTAATTTGAAAATATTTCTTTTTAAATTAAATGACGTATAAACCAACCAGCAACCTTATATGATACTGATATCAAACCTTTATTTTATGTTCCGCTAAATATGCCGGTGTGTGTATGTATATATATATAGTCCCATGATAAGTTCTAAGGATACCAGACAACGGAATTATATTTAAAACTTGTATACTATATTTAAGATATTTACTATAATTAAATACACTATAAATTTAATACACATTCATGACTCAGGAACACAGAAAACTTTTGCTCCCTTGGCGGGATTCGAACCCGCAACCTCCGGCTTGAGCGCCAAACCGCTAACTACTGAGCCACAGAAGTCGTCAAATATCATAAATAATACTAACGCACATTCGTTAAGCTTTAGTCATATATTTGTTATGTCATATCATATAACATGTCAGTCATATCATAAAAAAATGCGCCTGCGCCGGTTTTTTTGCCTAGGTAAGTACCCACTTATTAATCTCAGTTAATAAAATGACAACCAACCATCATTCCGTCTCCACTAAGTGCTAAGAAATAAAATAAAAAAGAGAAGTGAAATGCTATTTTTTTAGCTTTAGGTACTGTTTTATTATAATTTCTTAGTTTTTTACACAATTGAAAAGAAGCAAATCCGATTCGTCCAAATTAATGTGTCAATGTATATCTCTATTTCGCGGTTAATAAGTGACATATAAACTGGTAGCATTATTGTAGAGTATAATTGTTCACTTTGTTCACGTTTATTTTAGGTTTTTTTTATTTTTATGAAACGGACCAGGAAACGATCAGACGGATCGCCAGATGGTAAGCGATTACCGTCGCCCATGGACACTCGCAGCACCAGAGGAGTTACAAGTGTTTCTCCTCTGGTGTTGAGAGTTAACTCGCGTTCGTGGCCGTCGCCGTCTTCGCCTCGGTGTACAGGTATCGCTCCATCTGGCAATTATTTTGCTTAATGCAATTCTGAAGTTTTTTTTGTTTGTTGTAATACGCTTATTTTATCTGTATGATTACTAATCGTCTTCTTCTTTCTCGTGTATAAAATTGGATAGCAATTCCAATGTCACGCTAAAAGTCCGGAACGGCTGGACCGATTTGGCTCATTTTGATCTTGGAATAATTGTGGAAGTTCAGGGAAGGTTTGAACGGTGAGAAATATTAGGTGTGGGTTGTAGTTGTAGGTGCACTTATTTTTTAATTCCAGTTTATAGTTAAGACAGAACAACGTGTGTTGGGGACAGCTTGTACTGAATAATAATCATTGATTTAAGTTTACTTTTTGAAACAGTTCAAAAATAACTGAAACCATTAAACATACACAAAATTTTCACAGTATTTTCCCTAAGGTTGAAGTTCATGACCCGATTGTGGTATAATCATTGGTAACTCGTTTAAATCGATTACTCTTGATTGATGCTCACAAGATAATTAAATGTATTTAAGTGCGCAATTAAAATATTTCTAATCGACTGCGTACTTGACATAATCATCATATTCTGCCCTACGGCTTCCATTAAACAGTTCCATTAGTTTGATATTTGTACTATTTTGTCTGATTATGAAATTATCATCGTGATCATCATCATCATCACCATCATCATCATCATCACCGTCTACCTACTAACGTCACGACTTTAGTCTCTTTCTCAATTTTACGCTGGTCTTCTGATTCTGGTGAGCAGTCTTGTCGAACTCGCAGCGACAAGTTGTCTTCTCCGTTTGGGTTACCACAGTCCATACCTAGGTATACTTGAGATATTGGCAGTCTCGTCAGGGATAGAACCTACACCTGTGTTTTTACTACTGTTTTGATATCTTTCACATTGATCAACAATAGCCTAATATCATGAATAAAAAAATGCATACATAGTTAAATGATGATATGCATTTGTACAAAATCAGCAAAACTAGATTATTTTTTGAAAAGAAACAAATATAGATCGGAAAATGCAAAAAGTATACAAATCAGATGCTAAATTAAAAAGTTACAGGACTAAAAAACGACGATTTTTTTATTATAAGCAAAATTGTAAAACGAAAGTTACTGTTCAAATCGTTATGTTATTTGTGCCATTTTTTCTTACGACAATCATATACACAAACCCAGCAGTTATGTTAGTATTTACTAGTCAATTATGTTATAATATAGCATTTTAAACTGTGGCCAGGTGTCATTTGCCATGCATTTTTGGTATAGAGCGTTCTTAATGTTCTCCAACGATCTCACTTTTGTGATGACTGTATTTCGTCATCAGATCATACAAATGGCAATTTAAGGACAATATTTCTCAGCTTATTAGACTTTTCGAGAAGCCAATAAAAAATACTATGCATATTCACTATAATTGCACTCATAAGGTATTTTAACTTGGGATTACCGTAAAAATGGTTCTAAATGGTTCTAATTTTGTTGGTTCAAACGACAGATCGACTCTTGACCCCCGACGTGTTACACGCTGCTGGTTTATATTACTTTGACGACCTCTGTGGCTCAGTGGTTAGTTCGTTGGTGCTAAAGCCGGAGGTCACGGGTTCGAATCCCGCCAGGGAATAAAAAGTTTTCTGTGTTTCTGGGTCATGGATATGTATTAACCTTTAATGTCACCGGCGGGGTCTAAGCGCGTAGGGTCTCCACGCGCTGTTTTTTAACAGTAATTTTTGAAATTGACAAGTTACGATCGCGCGTGTTCGGCTAATCTCAGTGCGACGCGAGGCATTGCGGCGTGTGGATGTTCGCCGCTCTTCTGCTAAGGTAAGTTACATTTTTGCTTACGTGGGGATACCTGCAGACCCAGCCGTGATTTCACTTTGGTTATGTTTTTATTTGTTTCTTTTTCAGAATTGTTGTTGTTTAAATGGAAAAATGAGTCACTGACTAACCGAAAATCAAATTGCACAAATTACTAACGATTTTAGTGACTCCGAAAGTGAAGGCATAGGAGACACGACTCAAGAGAACATTTTGGAACAGGTAGGTGATATAACTGACCGTGAATCAATACATAGCGAACATAATTCAGCGTCTGAAATAGAGGAAAGCGATGACTCTGCCGCCACTGAGTCCGCAGAGGATATAACCAGCATTAGTTTTTACGGTAAAAACCGGTTCAAATGGAGCAAAACTCCACCACATCCATCTCGTTTTCGACAGCACAACATCATCGAAGAGCGCTCGGGTTTGAAAGGGCCTGCTCTTTCTAAGAATGAAATGTCACCAGTAGAAACTTGGGAATTATTGCTTACCGATGACATAATCCAACTTATAGTGCAGTACAGTAATCAAAAGCTGGGAGCCAAATATATTCCACCACTGACACGACCCTACTATGCCAAAAACATAGGTAGTTGTGAGTTGCGAGCTTATTTTGGATTACTTCTACTTTCTGCAATTTTCAAGTCAAATCACGAAGACGTTCGATCATTATGGGCATTTGATTACACTGATAGAGACATATTTCGTGGCGTAATGGGATTGAACAGATTTTTATTCATTCATTTCAATGTAACATTTGATGACTTTTGGAAGGAAGTCTACTGACAAACTGGCTGTGATAAGCGAAATATTTCGATAAATTTATCCAAAACTGCAGTAAAAACTATACTTGCTCGGAATATTTATATATATATATGAAATGTTGGTGAAATTTCGTGGTAGATGCTCATTCAGGATGTTTATCAAAAGCAAGCCTGGAAAATATGGGCTGAAAGTTCAATGCATGTGTGATGCAAAAACTCACTACTTGTACAACGCATTTATATACACAGGAAAACCTCTAATACAATTCTTCACTATCAGTACCAACTCAGGATGTTTTGAAGTTGACTGAACCGTTGCATCGAACAAAAAGAAATGTCACCGGAGACAGTTGGTTCACTTCGGTTGAACTAGTGGATCTTCTCTTACAAAAAGGACTCACATATGTTGGCACCGTGCGAAAAATAAACGAGAAATTCCACGTGAGTTTCTCCCCAAAAAGACGAGGCCAGTGGAATCTTCATTATTTGGATTTGTACGTGACAAAACATTGGTATCGCACGTACCAAAAAAGAACAAGAGTGTAGTTCTAGTTTCATCAATGCACCATGAAATATCAGTAAACGAGCAGTCCAAAAAACCGGAAATCACAAAATTTTATATCAGCACTAGAGGAGGAGTAGATACCTTGGATTTGAAATGTTCAAATTACTCATGCTCAGGTTGAACACGAAGATGGCCAAACGCAATTTTTGGTGATATATAGAATATTTTAATTGCTAATGGCTATGTTCGCTGGGTTCTATCTAATCAAAATAAGAAAATGAGCCGACGAAAATACATAATGTCTATTGCAGTGTCTCTTATAAAGCCACACATTTGCCAAAGACTGGAAAATAATCCTAACTTGACCAAATATATAAGAGCACTAATGTGCAAGTTGATCGACAAAGAGCAGCCTAGTTCAGATGAAGCTGGTCCTAGTGCCCCAAAGCGAAGATGCTATTATTGTCCCAGATCCAAGGATACAAAAAGTGCTATTGTCTGTAAGTCTTGCAAGAAAACTATTTGCAAGCCTCATTCAGTAGCCAATTACTTATTGCCTACCCAAAGAATAATTTAGTTAGTTTAGGGTAGTACGTTTCAAGAATTGTCATTTTTTTTTCTATAATTTTTATTGTTAATTTTTCTTATAATTATTAAACTTGTTTTTAATTCTTATTTTACTAGAAAAAAACAGTAAGTTAGTCAGAAGTTTACTCTTTTGTTAAATTTTAGTTTAAACATGTGCCTTAAAAATTCTATGTACGAGATTGTTAATTTGATAAAAATGTTCCTTATTGTCTAAAGACTGATTGTTTTATGACTAATAAATACTTTTCATAAAATCTAAAACGGCTTTTATATAATTTTTAATTCTGAATATATATGTAAATTTATATTGGGGATACTTCTGACCCTTCTTCTACCCCACGCGTGACGGAATGTTATCCTACACAACGCAAGTATTTAAAGGTTAAATGTGTGTATTGTATAATAGGTATAATAGGTATTAAATATATTTCCGTTGTCTGGCACCCGTTACACAAGTTCTTCGAGAACTTACCACGGGACCAGATTGACGTGGTGTTAAAGCGTCCATAGATATTATTATTTGGTATAACATCATTATACCAACCGGAGTACAAAATAATCGAATAATTGAGATAGTAAAACAGTTATTTTTTGAGATGCGTTGTGGGTTTCATTAAATCAGAACCCACGATCTCGTATTTAACTTAAACTGTATTATTAAAAATCGTCTAGATATTATAATAAAAGTGGTTACACACGTACCGATTTGGTCTAGAGCAGACCATTATGATAGCACGATACTCGTGTGTTTGATTTTCAGCTCTATTGTATCAGCACAGAGTACTATTTACAGTGCATTCCGTTTTTTGTGCAGTGTTCCAACTCTCAAAAATATTTCTTCCCAAACTTATATAAACTGATAAATAAATATAAAAAAATTATGTTCTGTAATATTTTTCTGTTCTTTTTACATTATTACAATAAAATAAACTTCTAAACGTTTATTTTATTTATTTTCTACAGGTTGACTTTTCAAATAGCTTGTTGATTACGCTCTAAATTAATAACGTATCTAAAATCTTAGATTGACTTCAATCTTAGATTCTCAAACAAAAATTGACGTAAATTGACGTGAAGTTAATCCTAGGGTCTGATAGAAATGTATTGAAATCTTGATCTCAGATGTAAAGATTTCATTTTCATTCATTACTAATTTCGGGAGTTAACAGTTCAATACCTTCATTTAATTAAAAACATGAAAATACAAACCTTCAAAAAGAACCCTAAAAAATCCTCCCCCTCGAGATTTTTTTTTTCCAAATTTTAGGGAGAAACTCCTAAGTTGGCAACCAAATCCGTGGTCTGCTCCGGACCAAATCTGAACGTGTGTTAAAGATTTTCCCCCGACGAAAACACAAGGATGCTACAAGTTTGACGTGTATGTGCATGTGTGTATGTGTGTGTGGGTGTATGTGTGCGTGTGTAAGCATGTGTGCGTGTGCGCGTGTGCGTATATGTGATGTGTGTGTGTCTCTCTCTCTCTCTCTCTCTCTCTGTGTGTGTGTGTGTGTGTGTGTGTGTGTGTGTGTGTGTGTGTGTGTGTGTGTGTCTGTGTGTGTGTGTCTGTGTGTGTGTGTGACATCGTATCTCCCAAACGGATGGATCGCTTTTCATCTAGATGTAAAGTAAGTAAAACATTGTGGCCAAGCCGGACAAACAGTGTGTCTGAGGAGCTTAACATTATTTTCGAACATGTAAAGCTATCTATTGGGCGAGGCCACGAGGCCTTCGAGGCCTCATCTGTACTCTGTTTAGACTTTAGACCCAATTTTATCTAAACTCAAAGTTTTCCGCGACTTCGAAGGCGCAAAAGAAAATCTCACAGGAACCATAAATTATACTGCGATAAAAAGTTGCCTTTGTCCTACCCGGTTAACCCGTGCCAAATTTCCTCAAAAACGGTCAAATTTATGGGGATTTAAACAATGAAACAATTATAGCGCCCTGTTACAATGCTACCAAGGAAAAGTTTCCATATTTACAGTGCTGAAAAAAAATACAATGACACATAAATTTGCCATTGTATTTCTATACTGCACATATTTTGTAGAGAAATACATAGACGTATATATTATACACGAGACATGTTAAGGCAAAAACTGTCTCCACTACAACGGTCCCACTTTTGAAGTTTCTGAGGCCATTTTGACATTTACAGTATGGTGAAATCAAGATGGCTGACATTTGAGGTATGGTGATGATGGCGTATGGCGTAAATGGCGTCATGTGTTTTGTCAAATGTACGTCATAGCCTGTCTTTAGTTTTAAAATCTTTGGAGAAATATTAATTTATGTAATAAAAAATACAGAAACCTTATTTCTTTATGTTTTTTATATTATTATATTTAAAGTATATTATAATATATACGTCTATGTATTTCTCTATAAACTAATATTAACTATTGTTAATATACGCCCTAAAATTCTAGTTTTCTTTACTAAATGTCAAGGTATATTAATAGTTATTGACTTTCGATAGCGTGATGGATCTAAACAATAAGTGTGGTCCATACTTCGAACTTTGACATCGGCAATTAGATTTTTGTCACGTTGTCACGTATCTAAAATTAAAGCTGCTATATAAAACAATGTTTGGACGGGTATCGTCACATCTGATCTGATCAACCCAAGCATCAAGATGAAAGCTTTTTTGGTTTGGATTTTTTTAATCTTTAAAATAATGGCCTAATACTGAAACGATAGTTAAATCGCTCAAGTCCTGGTCATTTCGGCTAGCACAGACAGCGACAACCTGTGAATAGGAGGGCTCTTAATTTTGATTAGCGTTTCAGTATTCGGCCGAAAGACATTTAAAATGTGTTCTTCATAATTAAAAAAGTATTAGCTTTAGCTAGCGTATATATAGCTTTTAGCCAATATTTTGATTTTTATTTATTACTTTTAATAATTTATTGTGTCCTATTGACTATTTGATACTGTATATATATTATACAGATTTTTTTTTCCAGATTCTACTTTTCGTGTCACTTGTTAAAGGTGACAAGCTCAATTCAATTTATTTGCCTCCACCTGGTGCAAATTATTCTGGAGGTGGTGGAGATATTGAAGTACCTTTCGAAGTACCAGCGGAAAATTTCGGTACAAAAGATGATAGTGAAACAAGATTGACACCTGGAATATTTCGAGATGGAGGGATAATATCATCTACTTTTGCACCAACTTATAATGGAAGAATGTCGACATCCACGTATGCGCCAATTTCAAATAAAAGGCTACCACCATCTACAAACGCACCAGCTTCCGATAGAAGAATAACATCATCTAGTTACAAACCTTCTTCTAATGGTAGGATTATATCTTCCACATATGCACCTAACACTTATCCATCCACGACTTTGAACTACAACTCATACTCTACAACTCCAAGTCCACATGGACAGTCATATTATGAAGTTACTGATGGATTATCAAATCGACCTAATAGTGAAAAGACTTTGGTTCCAAATCAATATTCAGATATAAAAGGCGAGAACATAAATTCGCCTTTTTCTAGTGAAAATCACTTCGAAAATGATGACGCTGATTCTGGTCGACCTGTCTTCTTTGGACCTAAAAAAACTATAAATAATAATGGCGGGAAAAAATTGTTCTATAGTAACAAAGGAATTAACACAGTAAGATATCCTGAAAAAAAAATAAGGCCCCAGGAAGAAGCTGAAAGGAATGCTGTTATATTGAACCACAAGAATGTGATAACTCCTGACGGATTTGCATATTCTTTTGATACGTCTAATGGTATTCATATTGATGAAAGTGGAACAGCCTCTGATGGAGTAAAAGCTAACGGGTCTTATTCGTATATCGGCGATGATGGTAAATTTTACAATATAACATATTCTGCCGATGAACATGGTTTTCGACCACGAGGTGATCATTTACCCACTCCTCCACCTGTACCGGATGCTATACTTAAAGTAATAGAGCAAGTGGCAAAAGACAGAGACAATGGTATATTTGATGATGGTAAGAATAATTCGAAATCTATTCGTATTTCATGTTCAGTGTTTTTATATTTTTTGTTATTATTATAATATAAATAATAACAGAATAATAACAAAAAAATGTTTTAATATACATTATAATTATATTATAAATATTCTGTATATTTATATTAATTATGAACAGTAAAAAACTATTACCCTGGTGAGTAAGTTTTCTTTATTTTTTAACCATAAATGTATATTATTTTCTGTGTAGGTTCGTACGATGAAAATAAATATGGATTTAAAAAATATCAACCTGTTCGAGATAGGATTTTGGGAAATAATTATCCTCGTCTAGAATCATCAATGAGACAGAACAACGGTTCATCCTTTAATGAGCCTTCTAACATTTCTGATAGCAGCACAATTTACAAGCCACGTGGACCTGTTTCATCAGACTTTCAGCGAGATTACAATAACAATGAAGACCAAAAAGGAAACAAATTTATCGAACCTAAAAAGTCCAACAATCAAAGCCCTAATGAATCTGTAAGAGATTTTAACGATGAATATTATCAGAATCAAGATTCCCAAAAATCTGGTTTTCCAAGTACCATACAAATCCCAGGCAATGAAATAAACATACATAATGACGATTCGAGGGATGGAACAACTAATAAGTATAATAATTTGCCTTCTATTACAAACGCTAATCAAAAAAATCGTTATAATTATAATGCTGAAAGAATATCTGATCCTGGAAGCAGTTTTGTTACCGATAATGGAAACGAAACAGTAGATGAACCTGATTTTGGAAATACATTTATAGAAACACAAAATGGGTACAGCTACCCAAATCCAAATCGCCAATTTGGTCAACGAATTCCCAACCAACCCTCAAGATTTGATCAAAATAAATATAATGATCCAGGATTCACTCAAACCGCAAACCAGTTTGCAACTGGTAAACCAAGAGAATACTATACTCCGTCAACTCAAATAATAAAAGACTTTGGAACTGACACAGTGCTGCCAAATAATTACTATAGTCCATCTACAGAGAGAGTAAAAGAATCTGAAGCGTATACAGATCGACCAAACGATTCCTATGGCGGTGAAGGGATAAAACAAGCTGACACTAAACGCCCAACAAACTCACCATCATCAACCGAAAGAGTGAGAGATTCTACTACTTTTACTGATCGAACAAGAGACTATTATAATCCTTCGTCTACTGACAGATTGAGTGGATATGACACATACACAGATAGACCGAGAGACTACTATAGTCCATCGTCTATTAAAATAACGTCTACTGAAAGAATAAAGCCGACTGGTTCCTTTAGTCAACCTAGCAACTACTATAAAAGTCCCTCATCAACTGAAATTCAGCAGTTTGGTACATATTATACTGAACGACCAAATAATAATTACTACCGTCCTACATCTACTGAAACTTCAAATAAATTTGTTACATACACTGACCGACCAAACGACAACTTTTATAGTCCGTCTAAAGGAGGAATAATGGAATTTGATACAGCTACGGGTAAACCCAGCATATACTATGGCCCTTCGTCTACTAATAGAGAATTTAGTATTTCTACTGTTCGTCCTAAAAGCTACTACGGTCCTTCATCAACTCAAGGTATAAACGAATATGGCAAAGTCACGGGTAGACCAAGTGACTACTATAATTCTCCGTCTACTGAAAGAAAAGAGTTTGTTAAATACACTGTTCTACCCAATGACAATTATAGTCCATCGTCTACTGAAAGTATAAAGTACTTTGGTATAGCTTCTGGTCGCCCAACAGACTACTACGCTCCCTCATCTACTGAAAGAAGAAAGGACTTTGGTACAGCTTCTGGTCGACCAACAGACTACGACGCTCCCTCATCTACTGAAAGAATAAAGGACTTTGGTACAGCTTCCGGTCAACCAACAGACTACTACGTTCCTTCATCTACTGAAAGAATAAATGACTTTGGTACAGCTACTGGTCGACCAACAGACTACCACGCTCCCTCATATACTGAAAGAATAAAGGACTTTGGTACAGCTTCCAGTCGACCAACAGACTACAACGCTCCCTCGTCTACTGAAAGAATAAAGGAGTTTGGTACAGCTTCCGGTCGACCAAGAAACTACTACGCTCCCTCATCTACTGAAAGAGTAAATGACTTTGGTACAGCTACTGGTCGACCAACTGACTACTACGGTCCTTCGTCTACTGAAAGAGTAAAAGACTTTGGTACAGCTACTGGTCGACCAACAAACTACTACGCTCCCTCATCTACTGAAATAACAATTGGGGAAGATTTCAGTGGACCTAAGCAACCTCAAAGATACGACCCTGAAACCGGCTACCATTACTGATATTATGTCTACATATTATTTGTCTTATTCTTAAACCTCAAGCAACAATTAAAGTCTTTAGATCAATACCTGTTATTTCATTGGTTCATACACTATGAGTAAAGAAGAAAAAAAAACTAGCTGAAGGTTATTTTGAACCGACTTCCAAAAAGGAGGTTATATTTAATAACATATTTTTTTTGTATGTTTAGCGACTACTCCACCGTTCGATTGCTGTAATCCTATATATACTCTATAGTCTACACTAATATAATAAAGAAGAAAGATTTGTTTGTTTGTTTGCATTGAATAAACTTAATAAAATGGGCTTTTTGGCGTGGTAAATGCACGGTTTCCGCGAGATTAACGTAACTTTATCATAACTGTTAAGACATTACAAACTATATTGTGAATTCAAAACTATTATTTATGTTGGTTCCGTATGCACTTAAGTGCAATTCCATTCACTGATGTACCGAGAGATCCCGAAAAACTGCAAACCAACCCCATCTAACATTTCAATTATCCAATGCATACTATCAGAGCTTGAGTACTGCGTTTGGTCCTGACGTCTGTTAGCTAGCGTTATATTTTATCGACAGATGGTGCTTTATTGCAATGAATTGACAGTTTACAGTTGTATTGACGGACGGACGGACAGAACGAAACTTGTGAGACTTAAACAACGGAAACCTAGTTAGGTAGATTGCTATCTAACTGTGTATATCAGTTAAAAAGCCACCTCCTGTCATAAGCTTATTTCCAAATATGTTACTTCCTGATCGCTATTCCTAAGCTCCACTAGGAATTACTGCGATTTTGGTATCGGTTGACTCCCTAGAAAACATCCCGTGGTACGGTACATATTTTTTTTGGGAATAAAAGCTAGTTTAACGGTGCTGGTCTTAGATTTTAGATTATTTTGAATCGACTACGGCGAAGCCAGAAAGAAGGGTGAAGGGATTTTGGCAGTATGTATGTAAGTTCCATCGGAGCGCCTAAACTACTGATCCGATTTTAATTAATAAGGTGTCAATAGATTCGCAATAATGGCCCAGGGAACATAGGCTATATAATTTAAGTAATAGTCGTGTTATAGTTTTTAACTTTTGATTAAATATAAGTTTATGATGAATGCCTATAATAATAGTACTCAGCTTTTAAGTGCTTTTTCATGTTCAGTTCATGAAAGCTCTATAAAATTGTTTTATACACTTACGGATTGTGTCGCGGTGCACTTTTCTTTTTCCCCGACGCGCGACGTATCGGGTCACGGGAGAACTGGGGTGGCATGTCCTATTTGTTGATCCCGTGACCCGATACGTCGGGAAAAAAAAAAGTGCACCGCGATACAATCCGTAAGTGTATAAAACAATGAACAATATTCGCGTAAACATAAGAAATCAATAAGCTCTATAAAAGTCATAAATTACAGTGTCATGAGACAAAACTGTGACTAACAGTATTACATCATGTGGCATTAATCGTTTGAAATGGCGCTGAGTAATAATAATAATAATAATAATACCTCCCCACACCGATTTCGGTGACCGGTTTCATTAAAACCAGGCCAGCTACGCAGGAGTTATTTTATAGTGCCAAAGTGTGTGCGCAGTACACAAGATCACTCAGTCTTCCTTTACTCTCATAACCCAGTGGGACGGATGACCTCTATTACTAAGACTCCTCTATCCATCCGTCTGTCCGTATGATTGTCTGTTCGTTCGGCTTGACCCATTGTTATGACAATTTTTGTATATATTTGGCACGTTAATAGGCCATTTTTATGACCCTAAGTGATCTTAATAATAAAAAAAAGTCTTGTCCCGAAAAAGTACAGTGTTCCCGTGGGATGTCGCGGGCAAAAGCTAGTAATTTATATGGCAGAACGACGCTTGCTGGGTCAGCCAGGATCGATTTAATAATTACCTACTTTTCACGATTGAAACTTGCGGTAACATGGTAACAGTACAAATACTAGAGTTGTAGCAAACCCGACGTATTCGGTACTGAGTAACGGGTGCATCATCTATTACCGAGTAACGAAACATTACACACGAATACATTTCGTTACTCGCATTTTTCATAGTACGGGTACCTATACTGATTCCGTCAACAGTTCACTTGTAGTTATACACTTTACACATTAAATCAAACTAAATTTAGAATAACTTAAACAAACACAAGTCTGGTTGAAATTACGGAAAAGTGAAAAAATGCACCTTACGCAGCTCGGTATGCAATGCATAAGTATGTTTTATACAAATTACGAATGTTGCGACACCGCGGCATCGTACTATACGCGTACGCAATACGACTTGATTCGTTGCTCTAACATAACCATGCATGTTATGAGGTATTAGAAGTAACAATACTATAGTAACGAGTACTAATGTTAAAGTAACGAATATATACGTGTACGTTGTTTTTTTTCATTACTTTGACACCTCTAGTAAATACACGTGGCAATTTTCAAGGTCAAAGGTCATTTTGATCCTCTACATACCTTCCAAGGTCGAAGCAATTAATTTTCGGAAAAAACTAATATTCGACTCATGTTAAAGTTCCGTGTTCAAATCCATTAGGATCCAGAAAAAATAAAATAAATAATGTAAAAAAGCCTTAAAACGGCCAGTTCTACTGTCTAACTAATTCGATTTTAATTATGACAAAAAGTGTTCAATATAGAGGATCACCAGAGGTTTTATAGTTTTTACTGTTTTTAGGGTTCAGTAGTACTAAAGCCCTTGTAGTTTCGCTCTGTCCGTCCGTCTGTCGCTTGATCGGTTACAGGTGTATATGGTGTTTTCGCTTCGTAAAATGGGGGTGACATATTTTGAAGGGGGGATGATTTCTTTTCTATTACAGCCCATCGAATACCAGTCGAGTAGATAGGCGAGGATGTTCTGTAGCCTGTCTTTTTTCATAAAAACATGTACGAGAGAGCTAATTGAAACTAAAATTTGCCCAGGACCCAGGTGAATGAGACGAGGAATGAAATTTCGGAGAACGGAGACTAAGTGCCAGGTTATCTGGATACCAGAACAAGACCTGCAAATTTTGTATAATTTTATATTCTATAGCTATTGGTGGAAACCTATTATTGGCTTAACTCTCAACTGTCTGCTTTCTACTTTTTATTTATAAGCTGTTGGTTCCCCGAATAAATAAATAAATATTTCACAATGAAACTTAGTACACAAACGTTATTTTTGATGTAATAATATAGAAAAAAAAATCCTAAGAAACTCAGTCGATATTTTTAAAAACTGATACAAAACCGTGACGAAACCGACAGCTTTCGTCCAGAACCATTGTTCTTAAATGTCATTGAGTTTTAATGTTTTGACCTTTAACCCCGAGATTAAATCATAACTGAACCAAGTTTAGTTAAGACTTAACCTTATGAAATTATGAAACGAATCTATCATGGAAATGAAGATGTAAATGAAGATGTATGAAGATGTATCTTACAACGAATTGAGAGCTAAACATAGATTTATTCTGCCGGAAATTGTAATCACGTTATTTATTTAACAGTAAGTTAATTTAACAGTTAACACGCGTTCGCTGATAAAATGACACCGCCCACGCCGCATATACATTTTATACTCAATACCTTGTAGTATCAATATACTACACACAAAAATGTGTAATTCCTACGGACGTTTCGATAATTCGGAAGGGACTTGTTTCTCCCTGTCCGGATTAGCCAGGCCCTACATACATTTTGATGACCTCTGTGGCTCAGTGGTTAGCGCCCCAGTGCTCAAGCCGGAGGTCGCGGGTTCAAGTCCCGCCGAAGGGACAAAAAGTTTTTAAGTGTTCCTGGGTCATGGATGTGTATTAAATATAATAAAAATCTTTAATATGTGTATAGTATATATAGTATTGAATATGTTTCCGTTGTTCCGAGTTCCTGTGATACAAGTTCTTCGGATATTAATTAGTACAGGACCAGATTGACGTGGTGTGGAAGCGACCATAGTTATTGGAGTTTACTGGATATGCATCAGCGGTATCAGCCCGGGGTATGAATATCTATGGGAGTAAAATCGAATTTACAATGTCTGACGGTCACACGGTACGATGTCACACGATGTTAGCCGAAGATGTCACTTGTCCTTTGTCCTTTAACCTTTTTTAGGGTTCTTCGGACTAAGACTTTGCTGTCGATCGTCTGTCCGTATGTTTGTCTGTTCGTTCGGCTTGACCGATTTTTATGAAAATTTTTGTGTATATTTGGTATGTTAATACGCCATAAACCATTTTTTATATCCCTAAGTGATCCTACTACTATTATAAATGTGAAAGTTTATGAGGATGGATTAATGAAATTTGGTATGGTTGCTCTGGATTAACACATATGAACTTAAACGCACACACTTACCATATAGAATATTTTTGTTTACGGTGTAAGTAATCTAATGATGTAGGTACGTGTTTTTAGTAATTGAGCAAAAAATTTGAAACTGTCTTGTATTTTTAGATGTATCTAATTACTAAACTACACATAAAGTATTAGGTATACTTTTCAACGTTTATCAATAAGTGATACCTCAATATTTGTAAGTATATAAATTAAACTAAATATTTTTCATGCACGTAGTCTTCTCCCATATTCGCGTCGACACGAGTGCTAAAGTGTGAATTGACACAATCACACTAAATACGATTATTTCTTTCAACAAAAGGAACAACTGATAAAGTACTTAACCTATTTTCCCATCAACATAAAATATAGCTATTAGCTATGTATTGACAAGGTGTACATTTATTGCAATAACAGACTTCATCGTCTTGGGAAATATAATCATAAAACAGTTTTGATGATCGCTAATAAAATTGCCTTATGCGCAATGATTGTAGTAGGCTTTTGAAAGCTTTTATTTATTTTTGTGTCAACAAAGCCGCAGCAGAAGTATGGACGCGTCACACCACGTGAATCTGGCCCCATGGTAAGATATCCGAAGAACTTGTGTAACGGGGACCAGATAACGGGAAGTATATTTAATATTTTTATGCTATGCATGTATTTCAGATTTTTATTATAATATTATAAACATATAATACACATCCATAACCCAGGAACATGGAAAACTTTTTGTTCAATCGGCGGGACCTACAGCCTCCCGGCTTGAGCGCCGACACGCTAACCACTGAGCCACAGAGACCGTCGAATTGAATAAAAACATTTACTGTGGAAATAGTGGAAGCCCCAAAGGGAGATCTCCGACCGAGCGAGGTGGTATGCTCGGTCACTCGGCCCACTCGTAGCAGTTTCAGGTGTTGTATATATACCGCCGATCTTAGAAAACTTCGATAGCGCGATTCAGGATTGTGGTGCTAATTGGTCCGCCACAGTACAACATATATTCATATTTATTATAATCACATAGCATTAAGTTTATGGTATAACGTCACAGAGGCGAATCTCTCTACAAATGACAGCTGCAGCACCGGCGAATGTCAGCCATGTTGACGTAAGCCTAAGGTTGACACTGAAATAATTTTAAACGTAAATTAAATAAAAGTAATATAATATATTTTTTGATAACGTTGAGCCACAGTATGTACCTAATGAATGGCTGCGACAAATGGCAAGTGTAACTGGTGCAAAATTTCATGCTAATTAGAATCTTCATTTGCACTGTACAGGCTGTTCATAAAACACATCCTACTGCTATTATAAATCTGAAAGTTTGTGGGGATGGATAGATGGATTTGTTACTCTTTCATGCAAAATCTATTGAACGGATTTTGACGAAATTTGGTATGATAGTAGTTTTTGGGTCAAGGATTAAATCATAGGATACATTATATCCCTGTTAAGTACAGTGTTCCCGTTGGATACTAGCTAGTTTAAACGGGACGTATTGTAAAAAGACAAATAATAATATTATTATTGTTAAGAGACTTCGTTATTTTTATATTCGGAATCAAGTTGTTAAGGACAGCGGCCTCGTAACGGAAAACATGAGTGAATTTTAATGTGAACAATAAACGTGTAATTAAAACGGTACGTAAAACTAGAATAGTGAACACTCAGTGACTATATGTATAGATTTATATGGCATCAGTGTGGAAAAATAGTGTTAAAATGGTGTTTTATCAAGTGCGGGTTATTTTGATTATATATTTTTAACTAAAGCTAATTTTAACGTAGCTTCTTTTGATTTATATAAATAAACGTAGTACATAACGTGTAGTATAGCGCTTAAGGTTATATAATAAATGGTTAAGAAATTATTACGAAAACAGTGGTAAAAATGTACAACATTTCATATAAGTTGAACCTTAAAATGTAAATAACTTTTCTATAGAATAAGATGTTTAGTATATAAGGGTTTATATGTCTGGTTATGATAATAAAGTATTTCACACAACGCGTTTTGCTTCACCTGGCTCATGGAAAATGGGGAAAATTATGGAAAATAGCCGTATAGAGAGGTAAAAATGAAATGGAAGATCGGCCCGAAAGAGGCGTACGGGCGGGGCTCTCTATACGGCATTGCCATGAGCCAGGTAAGCGAATCGAAAAAGTGAAAAAACGTTTTCCTCAAATAAGTGTTTTATTATCGCCCCGGCTCTGCCCAAATCGGTGTAACCTTGCTATCTTCGAGTCTAATCTGAGTCGGCGGTTGAACCCCTGTGAATTTATACAGTCCTGTACAGTAGTGCGCGGTCCTTTGGCGAGCCGAATTTCAAGATCGAAGAAAAATTCGAAGTCCATATCAAGTTGAAAATAACGAAGACGGCACTTAGAAAATTTTCGTCAGCTGTTCTGAACATAGAAAAATTTCCGAAGATTCAAGATAGAAATTTTTACGGAAGACTGGACTTAGAAAATTTTCGTCAGCTGTTCTGAACATAGAGAAATTTCCGAAGATTCAAGATAGAAATTTTTACGGAAGACTGGACTTAGAAAATTTTCGTCAGCTGTTCTGAACATAGAAAATTTTTTGAACATTCAAGATAGAAGAATTCTAGCAAGTCAGAACATTGGAAACTTTATCAAGATTTATCAACGGGAATCAACGCCAGGGATTAGATTGGACTCAGAAGATCGGACTCGAGGATACAAGGATACACCGCTGCGAACGGAAGCAAGGATTCGCAGATTTTTCATCGGAAAAACCTCCCGAAGATTCTTGAAAAGGAAGATTATTATGGAAGATTAACATTGAAGATTAACATTGAAGATTAACATTTGAGATTAACATTTGAAGATTAACATTTGAAGATGGTTATAACAAGAAGTCAGAGTGGGGCCGAGGAGAACCAGCAGCAACAACATCGATTTCCGGATCCGCCACGATCGCCGTCCGCTGCCGCTACAAGCCAGCCGCCGCCGACCGAGGGAAGAGCGGATCTGCTTCAAACTATTTTGAAACCGAGACCAGGTACCAGCAAGGCGCCTGCATCCTCGGAAGTACAAACCCTAGCCAGAAAGAAGGCTATTTCAATTAGATCGCGTCGATCGACAGCAAGTGTCGTCGCGCGTATGCATTACGAGGCGGAGGAGAAACTCGCCGCTCTTCGTAAGAAGGAACTGCAGATCGAAGCAGAACTTATAAAGAAGAAGCTCGCCGCTGACGTCACCGCTGCAGAAGATGGTAGCAGCCCCGACGACGACGAGCCATCAGAACAGGTGGAGCAACGTGTCCGAGCCTGGCTAAGCGAACAGGGTCCCGAGCCCGAAGAGGCTAGACAAGAGCCGACATCAATGGAAGAAAGAGAGACGCCGAAGCCAGAAGACATGCCACCGAAGGGAGCCCAGAAGACGAGGTTCGAGTGGCCGCAGCAACGCCGCCCACGCTCACCCACACCGCCCAAGTCTAGGGCTAATGGAGTGGAACAACTTGCCGAAACATTGGATAAACTGCTGAACCAACGCCAGCCGCGCCACACTACGGAGTTGCCCATATTCTCGGGCGCTCCCACTGAATGGTTGCCATTCAAAGCAGCCATGGAAGACACCACTGCGTTCTACAAGCTCAAGCCGATCGAGAACTTAGCTCGTCTGAGAAGCTGCCTACGGGGAGAAGCAAGAGAAGCCGTGGCACCACTGCTGAGCGTCGCGACGCCGCCTGAACAAATTATGAAGACCTTGGAACAATGCTTCGGTCGACCCGAGGTTATGGTCGATCGCATGATGGAAGATCTGAAGAAGATACCGAGGCTCGGAGGTTCGGCGGCAGAACTCAACCAATTTGCAGTGAAGATTCAGAACATGGTAACCATCCTGAGGAAGCTGAGGCACGGGTATCTCTTTAACCCATTGCTCACGAGAGACATCCTCGAGAAGCTCAGCCCATACGAGAAGAGCAAGTGGTACGACTACGCAGAAGAGACGTCGCGCTTCAGGAACGAGCCCGATGTCGTCCTTCTCTCTGAATTCTTAATGAGAGAAGCGGACAGGGCGCTGCGCTACGGGTTCAGCACGGCACCGAAGAAGGAAACACCGCGTCCACCTCTTAACAAGAACGAAGCCCGAACGAGAAGGCCAGTCTTCGCGATAGCAGACGAGGGCAGGGATTCGCCGAGTCGCAGCCAGCCAAAGAAAACACGCGAAGAGTCTAAGAAGTGCCCGATATGTGCCGAAGATCACGCTCTATTTCGCTGCGCTGCTTTCAAGAAACTGAGCATGCAAAAGAGA
This sequence comes from Phengaris alcon alcon, assembly GCA_037179445.1. NCBI lineage: Eukaryota > Metazoa > Arthropoda > Insecta > Lepidoptera > Lycaenidae > Phengaris > Phengaris alcon. The sequence goes on along the minus strand of JAYRCH010000263.1, from coordinate 1,053,265 downwards.
TGGGACACGGTCAAAAAGGAAGGGCTGTGTTTCCGGTGCATACGAAGCAGGCACAGAAGATACAACTGCAGGGCGAAGCCGTGCGGCGTGAAGGGCTGCAACTTGCCTCATCATGCGCTGCTGCACGAAGACAGGTCCGGCGGCGGCCCACAGACAGAGGACGCCGTGATTACCGCATCGGTCACCTCCGACCGTGCGGTGAAACTTAAGATGAGAAGAATTCAAGTTGTCGGTCCACGGGGCGAAGCGGATATCTTCGCGCTGTTCGACGAGGGCTCGACAGTGACACTACTGGATGAAGACGTCGCGAAGGCTATCGGCGCAGACGGCCCACCGAAGGTGCTGAGAATGCATGGGATCAATGCCGAGAGAAGGGAAGAAAAAAGCCGACTCGTACAACTTGGCGTACGAGGTCACGACGGTACCAGATATGACGTCACTGCGAGAACCGTGGCCGGATTGAACCTACTTACTCAGTCCGTCCCGGAATCACTGTTTCGACTTGCTCACCTGCACGATCTCAAGAACGAAGAGATATGCTATGAAGACAAGAAACCCCAACTTCTCATCGGCACGGACAACTGGCAGCTTATTGTATCTAGGGAGCTGAGGATCGGCAAGAGAAACCAGCCTGCAGCCTCGAAGACGAAGCTCGGTTGGGTAATCCATGGAAACATTCCCAGACGCCTCGCAAAGCAGGAAAAACACGAGAAAATCCTGCACGTGTCTACAATCGAGACCCGAGGCGAACGACGGGAGCAAATGGTGAAGAAACACTTCGAAACAGACGCACGGGGAATAGCGTCCAAGGCAAAGCTGACCAGAAGATCAGTGAGTCATCGACCTCTTTGGCAGAACGGCCAAACGGATGGAAGAAGGTCGATTCGAAGTGGGGCTCCAGTGGCGCAAAGAGGGCGTCACATTACCCCGGGGTTACAACGGGGGGAGCCGGACAATCTGCAGGGCGGGACCGGGATTCCAGTGGCACGCGGGAGGTGTCACAACCCCAGAGAACGGCGGGGGGAGTCGTGCGGACTGCAGATTGCAAGGAAATGGGGAAGTACGAGTCGTGTTGGCCGCCGCCAAGGCCAAGGTGGCGCCGCTGAAGGCACAGACAATACCAAGGATGGAGCTACAGGCTGCCCTGGTCGGAGCGAGGCTGGGAAACGCAGTCGCAGCAGAACACAGATGGAAAACGGACACGGTTTTCTACTGGATCGACGCACAAGTGGTTCTGTGTTGGATACAGAACGGCAGCCGCAAATACACACCGTACGTCGCACATCAGCTAGGGGAGATTGCCGAGCTGACGTCCGTTCACCAGTGGAGATGGCTGAGCACGAAGAGCAACGTCGCCGACTTAGCCACCAGAACGGGCTACGTTCCGAAGAGCGACGAGGACCCTTGGTTCCGGGGGCCGGACTTCCTGCGCAGGCCGATGAACGAGTGGCCCGCGGAGAGTCCCGCTAGAATCGAAAATCAAGAAGAATACGTCGCCTTCCACACCACGGAGGCGAGCGAGCTGAGCTGTCTACCAGATGTGACGCGCTTTTCAAACTACGAGCGCCTCGTAAGATGCACGGCGATGGTCTTGCTGTTCGTCGAGAAGTGCCGAGATCGTCGGGCCCACCTCGACGTACGACACCTGAAGAGGGCCGAGAGGTTGTGGTATCAAAAATCACAACGAGACAGCTTCGCACAAGAAATCGAGAAGATGGCAAGTGGCAAGACGGTGCCTAGATGGAGCTCCTTGTACCGGCACAACCCGGTGTACAAGGACGGGCTGCTCGTACTAGACGGAAGGATCAAAGCGGCGCAGGTGCCGGCCGAAATGAAAAACCCTATCATCCTGAATGGAAGACATCGCTTCACAAGGTTACTGGTGGCAAGGGAGCACGCCAGAGCGGGACACGGGAGCCGCGAGAGAGTCGTGAACGACCTCAGGCAGAAATTCTGGATATTGAAGCTGCGGCCGACGATGCGTACTATCATGAGCCGATGTGCGTTCTGTCGGCTACGACGGGCACACCCGAGGACCCCGCCAACTGGAGACCTGCCAGCCGAGCGCCTGGGGGCGTTCCAGAGACCATTTTCGTACTGTGGTCTCGACTGTTTCGGCCCGATGACGGTCACCATCGGCCGACGTCACGAGAAGAGGTGGAGAGCTCTCTTCACATGTCTGACGACGCGGGCAGTCCACCTGGAGCTGGTGGCTTCGCTGTCGACGGACTCTGCACTGATGGCAATGAGAAGAATGGCTGCGCGGCGAGGATGGCCGGCAGTCATGTACAGCGACAATGGGACAAATTTTAGAGGCGCGGACGTCGAGCTGCGGCAGGCGTACGCCGAGTGGGCGCCGGCTATGGCTCAGCTGGGCCTCACTCATCGGATGCAGTGGAAGTTTACACCGCCCGGGGCGCCGAGTCAAGGAGGTGCCTGGGAAAGAATGGTGAGGTCGGTGAAAACCGCCCTGCTAGCCACGCTGAACGAGAAGTCGCCCAGGGAAGAGGTACTCCAGACACTGATGGCCGAGGCGGAGTACTCAGTGAACGCTCGACCGCTTGTGCACGTATCGGTGGACCCCAACGACCCGGAGGCGATTACACCGAATCATTTCCTCCTCGGGTCGTCCACCGGACTGCCGTACGTCGGACCGTGTGTGCCGGCGGACAAAAAAACATAGAGGGTCGCGCAAGCCCTTGCCGACGAGTTCTGGAGGCGCTGGGTGAAGGAATACCTTCCCACGCTCACACCACGCTACGGGGCCCCGCTGAGCAACCGAGTCCTTGTACCAGGGGACCTGGTTGTCGTGGTCGACCCGACGCTGCCGCGTAATACGTGGCCGCGGGGGGTCGTGCACCGAGTCTACCCCGGCCAGGACGGACAAGTGCGCTGTGCGGACGTTCGCACGCGCAGTGGCGTGTTCCGGAGGCCGACGTCGAAGCTGGCGGTGCTGGAGGAGGCGCCGCAGTCGCAGTTGCGACCGCTGGCGGAGCAGACGGAGCCGGGAGCGGAGCGGACGATGCCGGGGACGGCGCCGGGCGCGGAACGAGCATCGGAGCAGTCTACAGCGAGCACGGACAGCTCGCAGTCGCCGGAGCGGCCCGCAGCGAGTCCACACAGCTCGCAGTCGCCGGAGCAGTCTGCGGCGGGCGCGGACGGCCCGCAGTCGCCGCCGGAGCAGCCTATAGCGAGCTCGAGCAGCTCGCAGTCACCGGAGCAGTCCACGGCGGGATCGGCGAGCCCGCAGTCACCTGAGAAGGCTGCGTAGACCCTGGCTACTGCGCCGGGGGGAGGATGTTAAGGACAGCGGCCTCGTAACGGAAAACATGAGTGAATTTTAATGTGAACAATAAACGTGTAATTAAAACGGTACGTAAAACTAGAATAGTGAACACTCAGTGACTATATGTATAGATTTATATGGCATCAGTGTGGAAAAATAGTGTTAAAATGGTGTTTTATCAAGTGCGGGTTATTTTGATTATATATTTTTAACTAAAGCTAATTTTAACGTAGCTTCTTTTGATTTATATAAATAAACGTAGTACATAACGTGTAGTATAGCGCTTAAGGTTATATAATAAATGGTTAAGAAATTATTACGAAAACAGTGGTAAAAATGTACAACATTTCATATAAGTTGAACCTTAAAATGTAAATAACTTTTCTATAGAATAAGATGTTTAGTATATAAGGGTTTATATGTCTGGTTATGATAATAAAGTATTTCACACAACGCGTTTTGCTTCACCTGGCTCATGGAAAATGGGGAAAATTATGGAAAATAGCCGTATAGAGAGGTAAAAATGAAATGGAAGATCGGCCCGAAAGAGGCACGGGCGGGGCTCTCTATACGGCATTGCCATGAGCCAGGTAAGCGAATCGAAAAAGTGAAAAAACGTTCTCCTCAAATAAGTGTTTTATTATCGCCCCGGCTCTGCCCAAATCGGTGTAACCTTGCTATCTTCGAGTCTAATCTGAGCCGGCGGTTGAACCCCTGTGAATTTATACAGTCCTGTACACAAGTGCTAGACGAAAATTTCTAGATTTTGTAAAAAACGTACGTAATATTTATTATATCAAGTTAAAGAGGAACTTGCACATTTTGTACATTGTATTCATGTTTCATAACAAAATTGCACTTCACAACACACTGTAATCCAGTCGCGAAGTGTACTAAACAATGAAAGCAATTTGACACCACTTAAGTTGTTTTCAATTGGCTTTTGATATTTGTTAGGATTATAAATGTGTGTATCATAGATTTGTCATCCTTTTCATTAGCTTCAATATTAAATACATTAAAAAGAGAGCACTATATATTTTTTGTGCGTAATTTAATTGGTTTTTGGTACTATCACCCAACTGCCGAATCGACCGTACAACGGTGATGGGGCGCCCTATATGGGAAAGTTAGTGATAACAGAGAAAATTCATTATTATTTAATAATTATAATTAAAAATTGACGACCTCTGTGGCTCAGTGGTTCAGCGCGTTGGTGCACAAGCCGGGGGTCGCGGGTTCAAATCCCGCCGAAGGAACAAAAAGTTTTTCTGTGTTCCTGGGTCATGGATGTGTATTAAATATGTGTATAATATAATAAAAATCTTATATATGTGTATAGTATAAAAGTATTAAATATAATTCCCGTTTTCTGGTACCTGTAACACAAGTTCTACGGATACTTAGCAGGGGCCAGATTGACGTGGTTCTGAAGCGTCCATAGATAAAAAATCTTCCCAATTTAAGCAGTATCAGGGAATCTAGTTCATAAGCAGATTGACAGTTGTAATAATTCGTTCGTATTATGTTATTAATATGATAGTATGTCCCTGACAATTTTATTGTGACTGCATCTGTCATTTTAAACTAATTTTATCTTTTCACTTCATGCTTAATATATGACAGTTAAATATATACCTACTGCACTTACAATAAAGAATGAATGTTTAAAATCTTTGTCTGTCCGTCTGTCAATCTGTATGTTTGTTTCGGCCAATCTTTGAAACGGCTGAACCGATTTTCACGCGACTTTCACTAGCAGCTAGCTGATGTTATAAGGTATAACATAGGCTATTTTAACTTAGAGTTCCGTTTCCGACAGTTCTACGCAAACGAAGTGGCGGGCGCCATCTGGTAAATAATAAGAACACTCTGCTTATGAAGTGAACTCCTTGATAGTACAAAACTTTTTTGTATGAAACGTTTTGCTCAACATCCTGTATACAAGCACAATTAGATGTGCCAGTACCATCTGCACAAGTAATGCCTTTTTACGTTTGCTGAACGGATCCCTCCTTTCGCTCTCGTTTTCTAGGCAAAGGTCAATTTAGTGAGGTCAATTTAAAACGTTTAATGGTCATTTATCGAGTGAATATGAATTAAATATACCTTAAGATAATATGAGAACAGCAATTTACAGAAATGGATTTAAATATGAATAAATATTATAGACAAGACTATTCTAACAGAATACGTAAACTAACCTATCTGTAAAAAGTATGGTAGTTCTTAGAATTGGCGATCTCTGGTAGCTCAGTTACCGCGTTGGCACGCAATCCGGAGATAGCACGTTCAAATCACGCCAAGGAACAAATAGTTTTCAGTGTTCTTGGGTCATGGATATTGGATGTGTATTAAACATATTGTGTAGTATTTAGTAAAAATCTTAAATATATGTATAGTTCAAAAGTAGGTAAATATGTAAGTAAGTTTTTTCGTTGTCTGGTACCCGTAACACAAGTTCTTCGAGAACTTACCACGAGATTGACGTGGTGTTGAAGCACATATTAATAAATACTTACTGCGTAACTATTTATTAATCTGTGAAAGCGTGTATAGATGTTTATGACACATTAATTTTCTACGAATTCAAACCTTAAAATTCCAATGTAATGAAAGCGAAAATAGTTTTTGGCTACACCATATTCACTAAGAAAATCAGTTAAGGGAATAGCAATGTTAAAAATGCAGTGCCGCGACGCGTATCATTTCGATTTGGTGTGAATTGACCCTTAGTCATAATAGTTACATGAATGACGTAAAATGCACGTACCAATGAAAGATAGGTACTTACATAATATCTTGTCATACAATCTACATTACTAAACCAGCCTAACTGACCCCTTACAAACAGTAACTGACTTTTGTGATGGCCAATAACTAGATAAACGCAAAATACGGGCATTCCGTAGATATTAGAATGTTAGTTTTTGTTTTGGATGAAAGCTGCCATGATCGAGAGTGTTCTTAGCTATAATTCATCATCATCAACTCGCTCACTGCTTGACAATACGGAGGTTATCTAGATGGTGAAAGGTTGTAATTGTAACCAACTTCCACTAGTCTGATCGGGTCGATGTTTCGTATCCTGGCACTTTAACAATATTAGGTACCTAAACTGATACTGCAGCATCACCAGGCATCACCAGGAATCCCAACTCCTCACAAACTTACATCAAAGGTATCGTGTTTGGGCTCATTTTATTGTACCTACTCAAGAAATGGGATATAGATAAATAGTGATCATTTGCACCTGATGATGCAGCATTACTTGGAATCTGCAGAAACTCAAACTCTTCACTAACGTACAGCAGACATATCGTGTTTGGGCTCATTAAAAAGGCTCCAATGAATAGGATGTATATTGTATATGGTGATCGTCTGCACCTGATGTTGCAGCATGATACTAGAACTATACTAGGCACCGCGCTGTGAAGAATTGTTTTATTTAGCTACGTATAGCTAATACAGAATATGTAGGTACCAGGTTTAAATATTTTATGTAAGTACCTTTTTTATAATTTTTTGTATATTGTGTATAATGTTTGTATACATTTCAAAAAGGAACGGTCCAAGTATCAATCCCCGTGGTACTCCAAACCCTAATTTAATCTTTTTAGATCTTAAATCGATGAACTCGCCATTATAAATGTGTCACATCACTTGAAGCTTAAAAAACAAATAATTCAATCCCTACAGAATCCTATAGAGGAGGTTTTGTTAATATTGAATGTATCGCTTATACTGTACAATCTAAATTACAAAACTAGCCTGACCCGCTGTCGTGATCGTAAACTATCTCATATTATGTTAAGATTTGATAATTATTGCAAATAGAGATGAGCGGCCTTGAACGTTCCCTTCTGTAAGGCTGTATGTACATGAGCACTAAGCCCCGATTTTACCAAACTTCTTGAAACTCGTTTAACGCGAGACCCGGTTTTTCCTTCTAATTATTTTTCCCTCTGTCCTTCAATTTTAGAAAGGGACAGACGGATGCTCTGCCCTAAACGTCGGTTAAACGTGTTGGTGAAATTGGGGCTAAGATAGACAATTAAACAAATGAAAACGATAAAATGTTTCAGTATTAAGGTGAAATTGTATTCTAGTTTGCACCTAAATCATTGTAATAAAAAATAATAAAATAAAATATTAAAATATACAAAATCCATTCTGACATTATTTTTATGCATGCCATAAAGAATATTATTATTAATTCGTCGCTTTTTATTTCGGTTTCTTTAAACGATAAAAAAACTACCGATTTAGTTTAAAAGTTACGAAAGTCTTTCTTTTGTAAGATTCTTTCTTGAATTGTCTTTTTCTTACATATCTAGAAAGGTGTATGAGATGAAAAAATTTTCTTAAGCATACCATTTATCATAACAAACCTTTTACGGAATAATCCATTTCTCATTAAAATTACACAGCAAAGGTTATTAGTAATTACACTCTAATTAAATAGTTAAGAAGGGTGACGGTTATGCACGTTAGTTTTAATTGTTACGAGTTATATCGTATGCGGAAATGTTAATAAAAGTTAAATTATCTAAGAATGTCATCACTTGATCTTGACTAAGACTAATCTTACGAGTAAATTAAAATATTCTCTGGTTTAAAATAAAAAATAAATAAAAATGTTGTATAGATTTTATGACTTTTATTTAATTCTTCATAAATAAACGTTTGTTTTTTAATTTATTCATCTTCGGATGAGAAAAATGAAAAAACAGAAATTATCCACATGAGAACTAATTTGTTGTATTGTGAATATGTGGGATATTTTGTTGTTTTAAATCAATGTTTGTGCTACTAAAACCTGATTTCCATCAGCCTCACTTGAAGCATCGTTATTTTTCTGCACAAAACATTATTTATATGTACGCGTTAAATGCTTCACCGTATTAAATGTTTTATATTATTAAATAATTTTAAGTTCTTCGTGTGTCCTTAGCTTTATAAGGTAATAATTGTGTCGAACTAAATTGCGGGCGGCGGCGTCTTTAGTCCGTAGTGTGGAATGTACATTACATTATATTAGTGTGCCGATGCTTTAAGTCTACGAACGTTTTCTAATTAATAACAATAAGCTTCAGAACTCTGTAGGTCGATTATGCTAATTAAATCCTACAATAATACAATTTCGATTCAGTCCTGAATTGTCATCAAAATGGTATTCTCTTGAGCGTCAAACCAACGTCAAACGCGTTTTGATTGGTCCAAACTAAAAACTCAGTTCATGATATCAAGACGATTCATTTATAATTCATTGAAAGTAAATTGAAAGTTGGAAGTTTAATACGAGAATTGGGGTTCAGAAGTAAAAATAAAATATGTTTTTGACGACCTCTGTGGCGCAGTGGTTGAGCACGCGAGCAACGCGGGGGGTCGGGTTCGAATCAAGATGAATGAACAAAACGTATTCCTGTGTTCCTGGATCATGCATGTGTATATAGAAACCTAGCAGGAACATTTGACAGCGGCGTAAACGTATCGGCATGGAATGAAGTTTGTATGGCCGCTGTCACGCTTTTGACAAATGGTAATACAATTCTCATTCGATAACGTTACGTTTACGCCGCTGTCAAATGTTCCTGCCAGGCCCACAGGCGAGAGTGCTAAGTGTGAGTCTTTCTTTTCGCATTCGATCGTGAGCGCGTTTGGCGTTTACTAGGAACTTGTGTGTGGTTTGTACAGCGCCACCTAGTTGTAAACGCGACAACTAGGTCAAATGTTCCTGCTAGGCCCACTGTTCGTGCTAAGCCCCTGATGGAAGCAATTAAAATGTCACTCATTTACCGTGCAGCAAAGAAATACAATGACAAGTTAATTTGGTCGAATTCAATAATATAATAATATCTATGGACGCATTCACGCCACGTCAATCTGGTGCGGTGGTAAGTTCTCGAAGAACTTGTGTTACGGGTACAAGACAACGGAAATATATTTAATACTTTTTATACTATACATATATTATGTTTAGGATTTTTATTCTATTACACACGTTTTATTTAATACACAAATATGGAAAACTTTTTGTTCCTTTGGCGGGATTGGAACCCGCGACCTCCGGCTTGAGCGCCGACGCGCTAACCACTGAGCCACTGTCTACATGTAGATTTTGGATCTGATTCTGAACAGATAGTTGTTTCCAGAGACCAGCAGGCCAATCGCGCTATTGTTTATCGTTTAAATACAGGTTCAACTCTGGTTTGGTTATGATGCAGTTTCGGTTCGATTCCGTTGCGGCTGAACAAAGAGAGAATCGTGCGAGAAAAAGTAGCATCGTATTAACTTTTATTTTGCGCTGTCAGCTTTTGCGCTTGGGCTGCGGTGCGGCTACGGTGCGGCTGCGGTGCGGCTGCGGTGCGGCTGCGTTCCAATTATCTGTCAAAACGTTAGCGCGATACCGAATCATACAAAAAGTCGAGTAACGTTCACAGTTCGGTTAAAATTCAGTAAAACACTATGATATACACGATATACAATACTATGACTTTCTGCATGGCAATCGCGCTAAGCTACGCCCTGCAGAACGCCATAGTATTCGACCGTTTAACGTTCAAATTCATCGTTAATTGCCTATTGAAGTCTCACCTTGATACTTGATAGCACAACCAAGTGCCGCCTTTTTCGATACGGGTCACCTTCATCTTCTCGTTAAATATGTAACATTGTAGCTAGGTTAAAGGCCCTTCACATTTATATAAAGGATTTTATAGTACCGAAAAGTTTACTTTTATATTTCATTGGTATTTTTATTTTGTTGATCAGGAAAATCTTACTTCGTATTTAAAACGTTCGTTTTATGAGATTCTAGTGCGAAAAGTGTGGATTTGTGGATGTGCGTTTGTTACTATTTTACACAAAATCCGGTAAATGAATTGGGACGTTTGACGTAGTCTATGCCCTAATTCTCCGTGGTTAACTCTATATATGTGCCAAATTACATCAAAACTGGGCCAGAATTTTCGGAAGCTATACATTACAATGCAAACAAACAATTAAATCTTGTTTCTTTATATAATTATAATATTACTGTATACAATTACGAATTACATACTATGTCTCTAACATACCAGTGGCGTGGGGTTCCTATAACTATATTCCTATCGGCTTCACTTGCCACTTACCTTTTGAAGACCCTCATCCAAATCACTACCTATTTATTATGCAGGCTGGGGCTTCCATGAAGGAGAACCAGCCTTCGTCACTGATACCTGGATATTATGAATTTTGTATTCTCGGAACAATAGATTTTTACTAATCGTCGTTCTCTAGTTAAACGCAGGTTGGAATTGAACTTAATACGAAAATTGTTGAGCCTATTTGCGTTCATTGAGTTTTTTGTATGTTTGTTATTATAATTTACTCCTGTCATTGTGTTGGTCTATTAAGTTTTTGCCACGATATTACTAATACAAAACTTAATGATCCTTATGAAACTCGAATGAGATGACTCAAGAAACGAGGTCTTTATTACATTTTAAAATTATTTCATTGTAAAAATATTTTTTTTTTTATAACAATTTTCCATCTTTTTGCTGTGATTTGACCCGTGGGAGCTACTTACTCCGGTTCTTCTCGCCGGGCTGGTTCCCGAAACGGTGGTACGTCAACTAGTTGTACAATTTTAATTAAGAAAACATTTTATTTCAAATTTATTCAGAAATAAAACTTTTGTTTTCTTTCTTTTGTTTCTTTCTTATTTGTTCGGGAGGTTATTATGTGCTTTCAAACGTCAAAATATTATAATAATAAATTAGTTAAATATATTTTTATATTGTTTATGCTTAGGGCAAACATAACACTTTTGACTGTATGATACAGTTAAAAGTAACAATCTTAACATACAAGAATTATTTGGTCTATGCTATTACTAGGACTCCGCTGTCCGTCTGTCACCAGGTTGTATCTCATGAACCGTGATAGCTAGATAGTTGAAATTATCAGATGATATTTCTGTTGCCGCTATAACAACAAATACTAAAAAACAGAAGAAAGTAAATATTAAAGGAAGCTCCCATACAACAAACATGATTTTGCCGTTTTATTAGACTGTACTTACTACCCTACTTGCGCGAGTCCGGGTCGCACTTGGCCGGTTTTCTGTTTAGAATCTAGCGAGCCGTGAATTATTTTTATTATCTTTGCTGGAATAAGAATCAAATAGTAGTAGTAGTAGTAGAGCCACAAGTGCATATTTTTGGATTACTTTTAAGCTAATATCCGCTATCTTTGGGTATTTTTAAACAAGCAAAATAAGCTACACAAGAGCAGAAAAATGATCCTAAACACGACCTCAAAAATGTTGGGTGAAGAGTTTCTGGGAAATTGTTTTTGAAATACTAAAAATAATATTTTTTTATAATGTCTTTATCCATTTTATAGATACCTACCTAGAGAATATTTGTGACAATTATGTACGATTTGGTTTCATTTCGTCGCAAAATCGACCGATAAACAGACAATTTATGTCAAACTAGATTATCAGTATCCCACGGGAACATCTGTACTTGTTCAGGATAAAAAGTAGCCTATGTTTTAATCCAGAGCTTAAGCTACTAATATACTACATTTCATCATAATCCGTTTTTGCGTGAAAGTGTAACAAACATCAATCCATCCGTCCCCACAAACTTTCACATTTATAATATAATTAGGATTTGTAAACACATTCTCAAGTTCACACGAGCGAAGTCGCAGGTCGCTACGAAACCATAAAGTATGCCGGTATTGCATACTCTTAATATAACACCAGCGCGACGCCGCGCGCCGTAAGCTACGCCATCGATGAAGCGTGAGTAAGGGTGTGTGCACAGTGATGGCGAAATAAATAGTAACGAATTTACAAATAAAATTATGCAGAAATAACCTAGCCAAGAGCATAATATCAGAACATGTCTAAGGATGGGACTATATTGTGATTCAGAGCACTGAAAATAGAACCCTGCGCTAATACAATATAGTTGAAAATGGAAGTGACGAGTGTCAAGGTATCATACATGACATTGACATTTGACTCGACACTTTTGTGTTCGATCTTCAGATTTATTGTATGAGCGCAGAGTTCTGTTTCCCGTGCTCTGAATTTTCCCCGGCCTTACGTAATTCCGTATCATATAGTCCCAGCCTGTAACAATCCGTGAATATCGACGCGCAATAGGTTTTCTTTAAATTACCTACTTTAAAAGTTGTTGGCCGATTTCGCTCAAAATAATTTTCCTATAGAGTATTTAGCATGATCTATCAAAATGGAAACTAACTAGTTTCAATCGCATAAAGTTTAGAAATGCTAGGCGGACACCAACTTATTGTTGCATAATGACAACAGCGGTTTTAAGAGATGTAATTGTCAATGTCATATTGACAGATGTCACGAGTAAAGCCTATTTAGATACGGCTACACTCAGTGTAGACTGTAGACGTATTTGTGTTAGACATATCTCATCATATGTAATACGTATCTGTGATAAGCACCAATAAAGGAGAATATAAGAATTGTTGCTGTATTATTATCATCACCACTCAAGCGTAAGAAGGACATACAAATGAAGAGGTCGTAGCCCGCTACACTTGCAAACAAATTTGGAGGCCGATTACTCGATAATGGTTGAGTATGTAATAAAATCATATAAAAAACATTGCCTTTATAAAATATCTATCTATATGTCCATACCCGACACGATGAGGTATTAAAATATCAACTGAATACTGGAACGATAGTTAAATTGAGTGACGCTCAAGTCACATGCTGTCCTTGTCATTTCGGCTAGCAGAGACAGCGACAGCCTGTAAATAGACTCCTGTTCCTCATAATTTTGATTAGCATTTCAGTATTCGGCCGTTAACCTCGAGACGACTCACACTGTATATTCAGTATATAAAGTTTGGTAAAATGAATTTCGGATGTTTTGGATATATGATCTACGGCTTATGTAAAGACGTTAGTCAGAAAAATTATTTAAAAAATTCGGAAAAGAAAATACTAATTTAAGTTATGTTACGTTTGTTACGGCACTACGGAGGCCTTTGACCTCATACAGCTGACTGAATTGTTATTAGTTAGGCAAATACTTTGCTTTTGGTTTAAAGTCAGCTGTTTCAGTGAGATTAATGACCTCAGCGTAAAGACGTTAGTCAGAAAAATGATTTAAAAAAATCGGAAAAGAAAATACTAATGAAAGTTATGTTACGTTTGTTACGGTGCTACGGAGGCCTTTGACCTCATACAGCTGACTGAATTGTTATTAGTTAGGCAAATACTTTGCTTTCGGCTTAAAGTCAGCTGTTTCAGTGAGGTTAATGACCTCAGCGCATAGAGAGCGCAATGAAATTTCATATAACTTAATGTATTTTTTTCGTAATTTTTAAATTACTTTCTGCATAAATGTCTTAATATAAGCAGTAGATCATATACCCAAAATATCCGTAATTGATTTTACCAAAACTTATAATATATTACACTATAAATTATATTCAGTACAATGTGCATACAGCCTTAGGCGGAGTTAGTGAAAGGTTCACCCGAGCCACCCAGCGCGTTACAGAAGACGCTACATTGTTACGTTAACCCATCTTCGGATTTTAGTAATCTTACTAATATTGCTAATTTACTACTGAGGCGGACCAATTAGCGCCACAATCCTGAATCGCGCTATCGAAATTTTCACAGTTCGGCGCTATATATAGAACATCCGAAGACTACTACAGTACAGCTCACCCGTTGCCCAGTGATGAAGAACCAGCACAACCGCCTCACTGCCAAGGTAAAGTCTCAACTAGAAGACCTAAACGCTGCAGACTAGATCCTGCGCATCCAGGAGGCGGTCGAGGACTGGCCCTCTCTTCACCTCTTTTGCCGCAGCCTTACCGGAGCCTCTGCCCCCATCAGCCCCTTGCTGCATTCAGACGGCAATCTAAGGTGCCGTGCAGAGGATAGAGCGGACATTCATGCCAAACACCTGGAATGCCAATTCACACAGCTGCCCACGACCGCAACGGATCACGCCCGAATGGTCTCCGAGGAGGTAAAGGCTTTCCTACTCCCCCCCCACCCCAACCCCCAATTTTCTCCTTTTCCCCGAGAGAGGTCCAAAAGTCTCTCTCTCGCCTCAAACCAAAAAAGGCCCCTGGCGCGGATGGTATCCCCAACACAGCCCCCCGACACCTTCCTTTTAGGATGGTGGCCGCCCTCACTCGCCTGTTCAATGGCATTGTAAGGACTGGCCACTTCCCCACCCCCTGGAAACTGGGGTTAATAATTACTATCCCTAAACCCCATAAAAATTTGAGACAGGCCGAAGGCTACCGGCCCATAACCCTCCTCTCAACCCTCTCTAAGACCTTCGAAATCCTATTCCTCAAATACCTCTCCCCTCTCCTCCAGCTGGTCCGCGTGATTCACCACCTTTCCGTTGCGGCCAACCAATAGAATTCCTCGGTCGCGGTTTTCCTAGACATGGAAAAGGCGTTCGACAGTGTTTGGCACGAAGGTCTGCTCTACAAGCTGATCCGTACCGACGTTCCCCCCTTTCTGATAAGGCTCGTGGCCTCCTTCCTCGGTGGCCGGACCTTTAAGGTCAGCGTTGATGAAGTCCTCTCCGGTGAGTACCCCATAGCAGCGGGAGTTCCTCAAGGAAGTGTGCTCTCTGGCACTACCGCAACGCTCTACGCAGACGATACAGCCTTCATTTCCAGCTCGCTGACCCCCGATTATGCCGTCATCAAGCTTCAGAGGACGCTGGACCTTTTCCCTGACTGGCTGAGCAAATGGAGACTGATCTGTTAATGCAGGCAAGTCCCAGGCGCTCGCCGTCACCACGAAAATAGGATTTCCGGCTCCTCTGAAGATCGGAGATGCCGAGATCCCATGGGGGAGAACGGCGAAATATCTCGGGGTCATAATCGACCGTCGACTCCCCCGAAGAGGAGGAGCCCTGACACAATGATGCGCCCTACCCATCGCTGGATCGCAGCCCTCCACCCTTTCCCTGCACCGGTAACCAAACGCCGGTGCTATTAAATTATATCAGGCGAAATATTTCTCAACCTAGGACAAAACTACATATATAACACAGAGAAGTAATTGACCTAAACAGTAAACACGCCAATTATAAAAGACCCAACTATTTTAGACATATAGATACGATCTTACGTTTTTATTATATTATAATTATATTTAATATTAAATATTCATTTACAAATTTACAACTGACGCGTTCCCCCGAATAACTAATAAAAATGGCAACGGTCCATACCCCACAAAATAAAAACCCCGTGAACCCGAACAGAATATCCATGGAGGAGCCGGGTTCCGCTGGTAGCGGAGATAGTAGCCGGCACCGAATAAAAACCAGCACCCCTCGAAATCCCGACGGCTCTCTCGACGCCCTTCTGGCCGAAACATCAAAAACTATACAGAATAGCGTATATTTGCTAAACCAGACCAGAAACATGAGGGGAGACCTAAGGTCTGGTTTAGCAAACAATCTTACAAAAATTTCAGGCCAGATAGGAAAAGTCGCCCTACTGAGCAGAAAAATGATGGAAATAGATAGTGAAAGAGAAGTTAGGGAAACTAGGGACGTGGAAGTACAGAGTGAAAGGGATATATTGAGGGAAAGTGTGGAAAATATAAAAGATATTGAATGTAAGGAAGTAATTATTGAGATATATAAAATGATGAAAGAATTCATAACTGAAAAGGTAGAAAGTGTAATAGAATATGTAAGTGAAGTGAATGAGAGAACAGGAGAAACATTGCTTGAAAGGGAGGAAAGTATGAAAGAGTATGTAATGGAGATGAATGAAAGAACAATAGAAATAATCACAAGAGAGATAAATAAATCAAACCAAGATGTTAAAAAAGAATGTAAGGATATGAAAGGGGAGTTGAATGGTAGGATGGAAGAAATAAAACAGATAAGTCAGAAATCAGCAAAAGAGAGTAAGGAAAATCTAAATAGGACAGTCGAGTTAATAAAGGGGGTAAAAGAGTTAAGTCAAGGAATAAAAGAGGAAACAGCTAATAAATTTAAAGAAATAAATAAATTAAATCAAGATATTATAAAAGAAAATAAGGGAATTAAAGGGGAAATAAATAATAAGGTAGAGGAAATAAAGCAGATAAATCAAAAATTGGCAAAAGAAAGTAAAGATAATTTAAATAGGGCAGTCGAGCTGATTGGTGGGGTAGAAAAGTTAAGTCAGGACATAAGAAAGGAGACAAGTAACAAATTAAAAGAAATAAACAAGTTAAATCAGGAGGTCTTAAGCGAATGTAAAGGTATAAAAGGGGAAATGAATTGCAGGGTAGAGGAAATAAAAAAGGGCAATCAAGAATTAGCAAAGGAAAATGAGAAAAATTTAAGCAGGGCTGTCGAGGAGTGGGGGGCCAGGGCCGCGGCAGAACCGCAACCCGCGACTTACGCGAGCGTGGTCAGTGGTGGAGGGGAAACCCAAACCACGCCACCGGAACCGAGGCGCGTGACCCTCCACTCCCTGATAGTGACTGACAGGGAAGATTTCATGACAGGATCAGAGATAGTGGCGGAGGTAGGAAAAGTGATAGAGGCAAAGAAAGAAGGAATAAAAATAGATAGAATTAGAAAAGGGAAAGATAGGAAAGTCGTTATAGGATTTAGCAATAGGAAGGATAGGGATAAGGTTAAAGAAAGAATAGAAAAAAGTGGAGAAAAATTAGAAGTACAAAGTATAGAGAATAAGGATCCGCAGGTCGTGTTGTATGGGGTGCTTAAGTCTAACACCAATGACGACATAATACAGGCAATTAAAAGTCAAAACAAGCACCTCATACGACGGGCCCTGGACAGGAAGGAGGATAGGATGGAAGTAAAATATAGGAAGCGAGGAAATGATGAAAGCACTGAGCACGTGGTGCTGACTGTGTCTCCGGGACTGTGGCTGTGCTTCACCAAGGCGGGCTATCTATATTTAGATATGCAGCGTGTTCGAGTCGCCGACCAGTCCCCCCTAATACAGTGTTCGCGCTGCTTAGGGTATGGACATGGGAGGCGATTCTGCACCACCGCCGAGGAGAGGTGCGGCCATTGCTCCGGGACACACCACCAGTCTCAGTGCGAGGAGCTGAAGGCTGGGACTAGAGCCTGCTGTATAAATTGTAAAAAGGAGGAGTTACGCGAAATAGAGCATAACGCTTTCAGCGCGAGGTGCCCGGTCCGACAAAAGTGGGACGCTATGGCGCGCGCAACAGTCGCGTATGGTCCGGAGGACCAGTAGTGTCAGCGCCGCCCAAAACAATTAGATGTCATTTAAACTTAGATTTTTAAAACACTAATTAGAAACAATATAAGTGGGCGGTGCGACACTGTTGGGGTGAAGCTGGGGATACATATGATTATGGTGACATAAGGTAGCATATGTACCCATAGCAACCAAAATCTGGTACCATTAGCGTATGCGCGCGCCATGGAGTCCCACAAGGTATGCAAAGGATCCATATTAATATGAATCCCGAGCATACTAATTGTCGGGACGGACACTTCGACCTGGGCGCAGGGGGGCTAAAAAAGTGTAAGGGTAGAGTTGCAGAAGTAGCAAGAAATGTAATAAGGATGGATGATAAATGATGGAAATGTAATAGATAGTAAATAATTTTAAGAAATAATTAATGTAATAAAGTGAATGTAAAATTAGGGAATTAGGTAAAGGAAATGTATAAACGTAAGCAAGAAATAGAGTTGTAGAAGTAACAAGAAATGTAATAGAGATAAAGAATTTAAAGGATATGGATATAAAATAGCAAAAAATTTAAAAATAAATAATTAATGTAAAGTAAATATAGATTAAAATAGAGAGAAGAAATGTAATAGAATGGCTAAGAATGGAAATGTAATGATGGGAAAAGAAATAAAAGTAAAGTAAGAACACGATGTAATGGAAAAATAATAAATAAATACAAATGTAAATAATGGAATAGGGAAATGGTAGTGTATAAATGTAAGCAAGAAATAGAGTTATAAAAGTAAATAAGAAATGTAATAGATAAAGAATTTTAAGGATATGATATAAAATAGTAAACATTTAAATAATGTAAAGTAAAATATCGATTAAAATAGATAGAAGGAAATGTAATAGAATAAGTAATGAGGGAAATGAAAAATAGGAACTAAAAGATGTAAGAAGTAGATGAAAAGGAAATGTATGTGATTTAAATAATAATAATAAATGTAAAAACGAAAAAAGCAAAAAATTGTCCTGGCTAATGGCCGGGGGAACTAGTTAAAAAAAAAAAAAAAAAAAAAAAAAAAAAAAAAAAAAAAAAAAAAAAAAAAACCAAACGCCGGTGCAACCTCTCTTCAAATCGCCCGGAGCCTAACGTGGGGCGGCCCTAATGCCCCAGCCGTCGCCCCCGTGGCGCTATGAAGAATTATATATTATATTATATTACTTGTGTGTAACACAAGTTCTTCGGATACCAGACAACGAAAATATATATTGCATACTTTCATATCGTGGTCTCAGTTCAATGACAACGACCTACTTCTAGTTACGACTCATCACAATGAAACACCTGTAAGAAATATGAGGTGTATAAACCATTGTTACAAAAAACTTTGGTCGTAAATCCACACTAACTTCTAAACAAATAGACTGACAATAAAATAAGGTTTTCCATTGCAAAGAACAGAAAAAAAACATAAATCACTTAAAATAGTTCATATACATACAAGAAAAATAAGTTTTTTAGTTGATTTATTTTTTTCATTTCTTTTTTTTTGCTTCTTCTGTAAAGTGGGGTTTTTGGCTTTTACGGCGTTTCTACCCCAAGGCATCGATATATTTTTTCGATTTCGGTGACGGTGGCCGGTTTCATTGAAACCAGACCAGCTACGCAGGAGTTATTTTATAGTGCCCAAATGTGTGCGCAGTTTCCAGGGATAAAACCTAGCTAGACAGATTTTCTCCCCCACAACTCGCTGCATATTTTGTTATATTATACAAATTTAATTTAGATGCCCATGACCCAGGAACATAGAAAGCTTTCTTGTTCCTTTGGCGGGACTCGAACCTGCGACCTCCAGCTTGAGTACTGACGCGCTAAACCACTGAGCCACAGAGGCCGACAAAGTAACCGTATCATTTATTAACACTTGTCAAAACATCGATTGGATTGATTGGATGGCAATTAATTTGACAGGCTATTAATAATTAAAACGTAAGCTTCTGCTAAGAAATGTTTTTCTCAAAGAGCAAAGCTGCGGGAATAGTAACATATCATCCCTATCCCATAATTACGTGAGAATGACACCGTAATGGCCTGCTAATAAGGTAGCCATTGAACTGCAATGACATGACAATATTCTGTGTCAATTAACTTTGAAACGAAACGATACATGACGCGGCGCTGCATTTTAAGATAGCTATTCAAAATTGAACATTATTCCTTACACAAGAAGATACACGTTTTATATTTTTGCGTTGTTCAGAAATTCGGATCGTGGGTTCGAATTCGGATGGTGGGTCCGAATGCCGGTCAGATTAATGTTTTCGAGACAGCGACAGCCTGTGAATAGGAGGGCTCTTAATATGATTAGCATTTCAGTATTCAGCCGTTAACCTCGAGACGACACACAGTGTTTATATTCAGAATAGTATATATATATATATATATATACTTTTACTTTATAAGATTGCCACCAATTGATAAGTGTTGGGAACAAACTTACTAAATAATAATTAAGATAACTGCGAATTGCTTAACAATTGCTAATATAAAAGTTAAAAGCTTTTCAACAAACAAATAAATGAATTGTTTTTCAATAGGAGTATCTCACGCGACTTATAGTGTACTCACGAGCGCAAACAATGATTAAAGCCGTTGTGTTAAGCAAAATATTGTTATTCAGAGTAACGGAATTTGAAAAAAAAAATAATATTATTATAACGAATAGTATGACTATAAAATCTCGCGGGAACAGCAGGCCAATCGCGCTATTGTTTATCGTTTAAATTCAGGTTCAACTCTGCTTTGGTTATGATGCAGTTTCGGTTCGATTCCGTTGCGGCTGAACAAATTTCAGTATCGCACTTCCTTCCAATCGTAACTCAATTTTACATTTATTTTACAAGTAATTTTTACCTCATATTCTCGACAATTTAACACACCAAAACATGAAGCATTTTAGAAACATGCGAGAAAAAGTAGCATCGTATTAAATTTTTGTTTGCGCTGTCAACGTTTGCGCTTGGGCTGCGGTGCGGCCGCGTTCCAACTATCTGTCAAAACGTTAGCGCGATACCGGATCATTCAAAAAGTGGAGTAACGTTCACGGATCGTTTACGATTCATCTGAAACAACTTAGCGCGATGCTGCACATTTTCCCGAGATAAAAAGTAACATAATATTATATTATGTCCTTGCCCCTGGTTTAGGTACTTTAAATCTGTGCCGAATTTCATCAAAATCGATCCAGTCGTTTCGGAACCTACTCAATGCAAACAAACAAACAAATCTTTCCTCTTTATTATATAAGTATAGATGAGTATTTTCTATGGTAGAATATAAATTACAGATTGATAAGGATAGTCTGAAATTTTGTATTCTTTCGTAGACTAAACCCATTTCTACAGTAGTCATGTGACGCATGCACGCCTATCGTTAGATGCAATAGTAAAAAGTAATGTTTTATAGACAACTAGCATTAATTGGCCGCATGAAATTAAGTTTAAAACTTTCATCCCCTATTTTACCCCCTTGGATGTTGAATTTTGTGAAATCCTTCCTGAGCCATGCACTAAGTATATGAGAAATACGTGTGCAAAATTTCAAATTTCTACCTTTAGGGTTTGGTCTCTGCGTTGATACATCCCTCAATCAGCTTTGCCTTTTATATATAATTATATATAGATATAAGATACAAGATAGTAATAAAACAAGCGGAGAGATCGTTTGAATTATTACTTTTATACTTACAATAGCCAACTAATCCAATAATGTTACCTTATTACAATGGCAATAAGGTTAAAAAGTGATACACCGCGGGTATTCACGACTGTACCTAAAGTGGGTAAGTATTCAAATATATTTTAAGTGAAGTAGGTCGTTAGATTTATAAAAATAATCAAAACGGAAAATGTATGATCGGGGTCTCCGTTTTTAAAGCTTGCTAATTGCGATGAACAAGCAAATTGTTTCCCGTATCTTTTCAGTACGAAATTTGAATTTCCATAATTACTATGATTATTATGATAACACAATAATTAAGTTTATGTCTTTATTTACAGTTGTATGTTATGGTTTTGGTTTCTTCTATAATAGTACCTACTAATTGGCATAAACTTTAACTGGATTTTGCACTGCGTTTAGTTTCTTTTATTAGATTGATTTATGTAAGTGCTCATTGCTAAGTCACTATAATATAATGAATTTTAAATAATTGCCACGCGACGCAGCGCTGCATTTTAAGGTAGCTATTCAAAGTTGAATTATTATTTACAGAAGAAAATGCACGTTTCATTGTAAGAGTTCGAATGTCGTGATGCACCGCGCTGCACAGCGCATGTGCAGTGTACGACTGATGTCATATTAAGAAACGTGTATCTTTTTGTGTAGTGAATAAAGCTCAATTTTGAATTGCTATCTTAAAATGTCGGTGGTGTGAGTTAACCCTTAGCTAAACTACAACGAATTCCTAACTAGATCACAAGATATTCCTTATTACAAAGTCTATAAGGTTTAAAAAACAATAAAGTCAGCGTAAATGCTCACGTGGTAAAGCCATGCTTATCTCTTATGTCACGCCAGAAAACCGGTGTGAAATAACGCTTGCGTTGTGTTTCGCCGAGTGAGTGAGGTTACCGGAGGCCCAAAGAGGGTTGGAGATTGTAAGGACCAAGAACACAAGTGCGCAACACCAGAGAAGTAACAAGTGGAACTCTTCTGGTGTTGCGAGTCTTCTGGTGTTGATTTACTTTCAGCGATTACCTGATCTTACTACAGAATACCGGCGATTACCGCTGCCCATGGACGTGCGGCGGTAATCGCTTACCATCAGGCGATTCGTCTGCTCCTTTCCTGGTCAATTTCACAAAAGAAAAACTATATGAGCAGTACCCCCAAAACAATTGCCGAAGATGCAACACATCGCCAATGTAATAAGGTCGAAAAGTGTTACACGGGATCTGTCGGCAACCGTACATATATGTAAGGTATCATACGCATATCTCGCGTTATGTCGCGTCTGGTTATTGCGCTAGAGAAGCTGGACAAAATATAAAACATTACGCGTGCGATGCGATACTGGCAGATCACTGCATGTCGATCACAGACCAAATAAAAAAGTGAAGATAGAGTCCTGTGAACCTCACAGTGAGACCTGTACTTACACAGTGTCATGCACACACATGTAACGAAACTACGCCTTACCTTGTAACGCGATCTGTCGCGGTGTTTGGTTTTTTATGTATGTAGAGCGTAGCCACACGCGCACTAAATACATAAAATCCGGGCAAGTGCGATTCGGACTCGCGCACGAAGGGTTCCGTACCATTATCTATACAAATGGCAAAAAAAATACGTTTGTTTGTAAAAAAATCAACTGTCTTACTATCACGGTTCATGAGATACCACTTGGTGACAGACGGTCGGACAGCATAGTTTTAGTAATAGGATCCCGTTTTACCCTTTGAATATGAAACCCTGAAAACAAGCCTCAGTTTTGACATTGGAAATGTCTTTTCGTTCGCTCCCAGTGTAGGCTCCGATGTCACGAAAAAGTGCGATCCCCTTATATCTCGGAGAGTTGTGAAGATATAATATTCATAAAAGGCTCAAAAGACGCGTATCCACGATAGTTTTAAGGTGCAAAAAGAATTATTCGATAAAGTCAAAAACAAAAAAGTTATGACCGAAATAGTGAAAAAAAAATGTTTTTTTCTGAATTTTTGATTTTGGCACTCGACATTTTGGAAACGAACAATGATATCAAAAATTTGAGAAACTCCTCTGGACAAATTAGTCAACTATAATTTTAGCCTAAAACAAAGACGATCGGGTTAAGGGTTTGCGCTGTAGCCTAACCTTTTTGAAAAAAGTCAATATTTCAGCGACATTATTTTTTCGAATTCCGTAGATTAATTTCCAATGTGCTTGATAGTCGTGTGAGGCACGAAATCTGTGAATTTTTCGACAAAGCTCTGTCTTCACTTTTTATTTAAACTGAGATGTCAATGTACGAATTTGCACATCTTAAGCGATTGGTTAGATATTAGGTACATAATATTAGTCTAGATTTAGTACATCATGCCGAGCCTAGTGACATGGGTTAAGCGGTATTTATGTTTATGAAATAAGTCAGTGAAAGTGAGTTAATATTGAAATATTAGTATCTCTTGCGATTCAGTTACTAAACACTATAAATAGCTTAAAAATATTGAAGTGTTGTAAGTTACAAGTACTTGTAAGTTACAACCCTACCGAACAGATGATACAGAATCTCGAAAAATCGACGTGAAAAGCTATTTTTATATAAAGTTTTGCTAAATTTGTAAGGAAACGAAAGCTAAGGAAAGTTTAAAATACTGATAACTTACTGTCAGGCGATCTGCTTGCATATTTGCTGGTCCATAAAGCAAAATATATAAAACTAACTGGCGCAACTTCATTTGCGTAGAACTAACGGAAAAGAAACCTTAATATTTTTAACGCAGATCTAACGTCCGAAATTAATAATCAATCTTAATCTCATTTAAGTTATCTGAGATCAAGATTTCAATACATGATGCTGGGATTAACTTCACGTCAATTTATGACTTTTTTGTTTGAGACTCTGGGATTGAAGTCAATCTAAGATTTTAGATACGTTATTAATTTCGTGCATAAGTCTATTTACAGAAATCGTATTACCTCCTTACCTCGACACGCGCGCCGACGTGCGTGTCGAGTTACTCGAGGTACTACGAGGTCCCAATACATTGCGTCCAGAAGCTACGCGCGTATTTTTTTACTAACGCGCGTATCGTCCACCACATGTAGAGGTGACCAGACATTTTGCCTTTCTGGTCAAGGTCTAAGATAAAAGTAAGTGGCTCCTTATAACCTCAGCTATCTGCCAGAAAAATAGACAGACAAAAAATAGTTACAAAAATATATTGTGGGTACCGATTATACTTACATAATATGCATTTAGAGAAAAGCTTTTAAGTGTTAATTTAAAAATAAAAACTTGAAGTGTCTGTGAAAATTGATGTGTTTGTTTGTAATTTTAAATTAACAGCTTTTCTAAAAAAAAATGGTTGTCAGTCTGTCTGTCTGTCTGTTTATTCCGGCTAATCTCTGAAACGGTTGGTACGATAGACTTTTATATTAGGGTTCCGTTTTAAAATAAGGGTTATGTTTCTATTAAGGCTCTGTATAATGCCAGTGACCTTCAAGTCCCATACTAATTTTGTAGGCGACAAGAGGGTATCGCGCCGACCGGAGAGTATTGAAATGGGATTAAAAACCGCTATAAATCTTTGAGACAAAATTTACCTAAAAACTAAAACGATCTTCCCCTGAGTCTTATTCTGCCTAAAATACCGAAATAATTTTCATACTCGTGTGACTTATAGAAGAAGAGAAAAAAGGTTTTAACATTTAAAAAAAAAGGATGGACTTAGCATATTTTAAATCAATCTTTAAATAAAAAAATCAATTTTCAAAAATACAGTCCTCGGCTAAATATAATGCAGATTAACATATATTTTTTTGGAATTTTTCAATACGACCATCACTGAGATAAAAGGTTTCAAAGAACTTCAATTTTCAGTTACATCGAGCCCACAACCCCTTAATAGCTCCACACAAACGAAGATGCGCGCAAAAGCTAGTTACGAATACAGATGGGGACAAACCAAGTATATTCAACTGTCGTATATACATAGAGTATCACATAGCGTTACTATTATCAAGTTACTAGCAATTGTTATTTTGTAAGTTTCATAACCTTCGTAACGAAACTTTTAGAATAAGCGGTGTATAATTTCGTCTCGAATTCGAGGTCAGAACATGACAATAACTATCCTCTTAAAAACATAATTGGATCATTTCTAAAGTACCATTCTAATTAGGCTAGATATTTATAAGTTCACAGACTAATGACGTGTCCCCGCGAGGGGGAGCAGTAGGCTGTGTTCTCGACCGGAGGATTACCATAGCCTCACAGGAAACTTTTGCGTTAAATGAGTGAGGTTATTGAAGGCCTTAGGATGGAGTTTATGGAACAGAAACGCACTTGTTACTCCTCTGGTATCGCGTGTATCCGTGGGAACAGGTAACGCGTTTACCGATGTTATTCCATAGGAAAGTGTTTTCTGCGCAGAACAGGATTTCTATAAAGGCCACTTTAGGTGATTCATATTATGTTTAATATATTTTTTTCCATACGAAAGTTGTGAAATTTTAAAATGGCTACACGATTCATCTGATTTCATCGTATTAGAAAACATTAATTTTGACAGTTTTCAATAGAAATGCGTAAAATTACGCACATAATATGAGTTGAAAAAAATATATGAATCGTAATATGAAACACCTAAAGAGGCCTTTTTAGACCACCTGAAAATTTTATATTGGTTGTTGCATAACATCAGGTGATCCATCTGATTGTTTGCCGGTGTCGTTCCACAAAAAATTGACATTATCAAACGTCTGTATTATTTGAACATGTCAGCTAATGATATCCAGGGTCCTATGAGAATATCAAGACGGATGAGGTCACAGACTCAGACCAAATAAAAAAGTGTTGACAGAGTTCTGTGAACCACGTCTAAACCGACCGAGACTCACTCTCTGGTCTAGACTACGCCTGGGCACAGTATCACAGACACACACATCGCGGTTTGTGGTTTTTATGTATGTAATGCGTAGTTACACGCGCACTACATACATAAAAAAGCAGCCTCAGGTTTAGTTTGACAAAGCGCTGTCTTCCCTTTTTCATTTGGTCTGAGGTCACAGCTTATTATTGGAGAATCATCACACAAGTTCATGGGCAAATGGGTCATACTTAACAAAACTAAATAGGGCTTTGTTATCTATACTAATATTAAAAGAGGAATAATTTGTTTGTTAGTATAGAATAGGCTCCGAAACTAGTGGACCACGATCATGGGATGGACATAGGCTACTTTTCTACATTGTTTACATGAGGTAAAGTGGTAACACCGCGGATTAAAAAGTATTACGGGATAAGAACACTCAGTATTTGATGTAGGGGACATTGTATATTATATAATACCTGGGTATCCGAGCTTTTCTTGGAGTTCTGATAAATTAAAACAATAAAAAAAGAATTACAGAAATATTTATCTAACCGGAATTCGAACGCACACCAAACTGCCAAGCGGACTAACTTAATACAGTAAAAATGATCGATATATTGTTGCACGACGAAAGAAAAAACATAATATAAGTATAGCTTATAAATGTGCGATTTCCCAGGGTAGCACCTAGGTTTTTCAGCCCCCAAAACTCTGCATACTAAATTTCTTACTTGCAGCCGACTCCGAGTAACCGATTACACATTAAACGAGTCAATCTTGTATATATATACAAGATCTCGTTTAAAGTATAAGAACACAAGCACACGGTAATAAAACCAATACAGTAATCATTATTAAAAATAAACTAAAAAGGATGATGTTAAATTAAAATTATTTTGCTATTAACTAAACATTAATTGTTAAACTAAATAATATTTTCCTTCGTACTAAAAACAGTCGTTTGATATATTAAGTACTAGCTTTTACCCGCGGCTCCGTCCACGTAAATGCAGTATCCGACGAGAACTGTACATTTTTTCGCGATAAAAAGTGGACTATATCCTTCCGCGTGGTCTACTTTTTATCTGTGCCAAACTTCACGATGATCGGTTAAGACGTTCTCACGCGAAAGCGTAACAAACAAACAAACTCACATTCACATTTCTATTATAATATTAATAGAGAAGGATATTACGCAGCACTTGAATGTGAACCGTTTGAAGTGTCACTGTAATTCGTAAACGTAATTTTCTTTTTGAATTTTAATTTGAATGTTAAACTAAATTAAAACTGTCCTGCTAGTAAAACTAAACACCAACTTTATACCTTAATGTTATGTTAGTGTAACCAAACATGATTCCTTGTTTACAGTTAAATGAATTTTAAATTAAATGTCAAAATAATATGCACACTAACGGCCCGTTTCAATAACCTATCTACCAATAACTATGTGTTAGAGAGGTGTATCGTAAAAACTATCAAATTATTGAATGGCGATGTTTATAACAAATAGTTATAGATATATAGGTTATTGAAACGGGCCGTAAATAATATTTACCTTCTAAGGATATTGTTGTTCTGTTTATAAGTAATTACTAATTAGTAAAAGTAGGACGTACCTGTTAGGTGCAATAATGTGCGGCGCTGGTAGATAGCTGACGTTACGAGTAACTTAGGCTATTTTATCTTACGGTTCCGTTTCCATTCATAGTTCCACGCTAACGAAAAGACTTTACTTAATTAATGATGAAATTTAGATTGTATTGTCTTACATAACGATCTGTAAAACCAATTACAGAAAATTTGGCCATATGATTTAATGCTAATATAACCTGTCCCTAAATAATATTAGTATCTTAAACTTTAAACGAGACAATCTTAATGTGCGCCATTGCCGAGATTACGATTATCTATATAATCGTAATCTCGGCGGCAAGTATTTACATGAAATTTAGTATGCAGGGAGTTTTGAGGGAGAATTTTCGGTCTATGTAGGTTTTATCCTTGAGAAACTGCGCATCTTTAAGTTATATACGTTTTTTCTTTCATCGAGCAACAATATATCAATAATGTCGACGCTATAATGTCAGTCCGATTGGCTGTATGGATAATTTTTGCGTTGTTCGGAAATTCGGAGTGTGGTGGGTTCGAATCCCTATAAAATGTTTTTGTGATTTGTGAGAGCTCTGAGCAAAGCTCGGTCACCCAGTACGGTACGGTACTTAATATTTAAACGTAAAAAAGACGCCTTCTTTAC
The DNA here is from genome assembly GCA_037179445.1 of Phengaris alcon alcon. NCBI lineage: Eukaryota > Metazoa > Arthropoda > Insecta > Lepidoptera > Lycaenidae > Phengaris > Phengaris alcon. The sequence goes on along the minus strand of JAYRCH010000263.1, from coordinate 1,024,934 downwards.
TAAAAAATGCGTTTTGAATTCAGCTGTGAGGTGAATCAGCCAATAGTGTGAGGTCAACGGCCTAATAATATAAATAATAATATAATAATGATATCTATGGACGTTTCACACCACGTCAATCTGGCGCCGTGCTAAGTATCCAAAGAACTTATGTTACAGGTACCAGAAAACGGGAAGTCTATTTAATGATTTTATACTATACATATATTTAAGATTTTGATTATATTATACACATATTTCATACACATCCATGACCCAGGAACACAGAAAAACTTTTTGTTCCTTCGGCGGAATTCGAACCCGCGACGCACCACTTGAGCACTGTCGCTCAGTATAAAGTAAGCAGCGACAAAACTTCCGGAAGAGCTATTCGTCACATATACGGCAATCGTGAAATAAACCCTAAACGTCGTTCGAACAGTAAAGCCGCTTGTCCACCGAAACCGTCAACGAGAACGAGATCATTTCTGGTCGAGATTAGATTGACGGGACGGGCGTGCGGTGGACAGACGGCTATAGTTAATGTATGTATCGCTACTTCGGCGCCGCCATGTTTTTCTCGTTGTCGTCCCGTTGACGGTGGCGGTGGACAAACGGCCGTTAACCTAAGCCATGAGCCCAAATTTTCTGTTATTGATTTAACAAAACGTAATCAATAGATCAACTTGTTTGATTTATTAATTTTATTGGTTACATAAACTTGTTTAACATGGGCAACACTTAAACCATTGTTCCCATGATCGTTGCGTCGACTGTAATCTGTCAATACATTCAGAATTATCGCTGACAACTCGTTGTTACATTAACTTTAATGCACAAACTATGAGAAACAACGTCTTATGGCCGATTTCGTCACTCGTAGTTATCCTACGATTAGAGTTATCCGTTAGTTAACGTGAGTTAACTGGATATTTCGTTTTCTTTACACCAGTTTCAGAAATAACCCCCGAATATTTTTGTCCTAAGGATAAATATTGGGCTGACTTTATACCTGGCAGTTAACTTACTGATGTCAGTGTGTGCGTAAGAACTCTACAGTGTAGAGTTTACATGGACTGTACATGCTTGTACAACGATCCTTCGAATGTCAAATATAAAATGAAAAATTTCCTTCCCACTTGTGAAAATTTTGATTGTTTTAAACAAATAGAGGTATATATATATATATATATATATATATATATATATATATATATATATATATATATATATATATATATATATATATATATATATATATATATATATATATATATATATATATATATATATAAGGGTAGCCCAAAAAAACCGACCATTTTTTTTTCGATCTGCCATGAAAATTTGTCGGAAAAAAAAAACAAAAAAAAATTCAAAAAAACTAGATAATTTAGCCTAAACAAATAATAAGTAACAAACTTTTATTAGAACGGAGAAGTAGGTAGTAAATATTTTTTAAGTACATTCATTAAATTTGGGTCTAGACTCTAGAGGACCCCTAGAGTAGGTATACAGCTCACAGTCACACATACATGACCATACGATAGCTAACCCGTCGGTCTGATGAAGACAACCATCGAAATTTTAACCCTGGAATACGTATATCTGCCGAATAACAAACTCTAGTTTATCTCTTTCATGAAGAAATCGGCCATTAGTGTGATTGCGATTCTCTTTACTAGTGGTTTGGATTCTGTAAAAGACAATTGACTAGTTGAAATATTACTACCCACGTCTGAATCATCATTTTATTAATACCATCTGACATGACAAGTTATCCGTCAAGAAAAATGATCAAAGATATGGGTCAGCTACCTAGACGCGTCGCAACGCGGCGGCGGCGGCAATATTTAAGATAGCGATTCGAAATCGAACTTTATTCTAACTACTCAAGAATATTTGGATATTTCATTGCAAGTGCGGCGGTGCGGCGCTGCGCTGCGTAGCTCGGTGCAACTCGAAATTCAAACTCTTGCAATTAAAACGTCTGTCTTCTTGTGTAGTGAATAAAGTTCATTTATGAACCGCTAACTTTAACCTTAAAATGCAGCACCGCGTCCCGTCGCTTTTCGTCTCAGTGCGATCTGATGCTATGGTAAAAATTTAGATTCGTTAATATTGATAACATAAATACCCGGCTTTTAGCTTGAGGAGAAGATATACCCGTATCATTATTCTTATCATGTCATGCTAATGGGGAAAATATAATGTGAGTTATTATTAATAGTTAGTCGCATCCCAAATTTTTCTAGGTGTTCCTAGTTTTAAACCGACTTCCAAAAAATAGAGGTGGTTATACGGTCGGCTGTACGTATTTTTTTTGTTGAAGCTTTCTTTATACAAGTGACATTTATAATATTACTATAAATTAAGATTATTTACATAATAATAAAGTCGTTATTCGTACTATAAAACAACCAAAAATACAATCAAAGTTCAAAAACTTATTGACAAAAGGAAAAAGACATGGATCTTTTCTCTTGCACTCTTATGGGTTTTTGCGTTTTTTTTTTATGTGAGACATATTCTGCTTTGATTCTAGTGATCCTTTCATGTATATTCTTCTTCCAAGGGTGAAAAGGTGGTTTCTGCCTGTGCGGTACCAGCGTTGATTAACAATATATATGAATAAAAGGTCCATTTAGGACTTTTGCTAAGAAGCCTGATGATCCGTTGACAGTATCTCGCCTTTTACTTCTCGCTCGCGCTGAGTTATTTCGCCGTGAGTCTGTGTGCTCAAACAAATTTTCACGGCTAGTAGAGACAAAAACTCGCACAGTTTTTGTCTCTACTAGCCGTGAAAATTTGTATGGCATCGAATTAGTTACCATTGTTTGCCACTAGGGGCGTTGTTTCGATGCTGTAGAAATTGTAGATTAACTTCTTCACGGCGAGCAGTGACAAGAACTCGCACTCAGCAAATTGTGTGCTGAGTGCCAGAGAGAGAATGAAACTATCCATGTATAAAATACTTTTTATCGGAAATGCGCGTAAGTCAATTAATTGCATATATAGAACAAGATAAGTTGGAAAATGGGGTTGTGACCTGTTTACCGCGAATGATAAAGTCAAAGCGATAACACAACATCTGCTGATTTCCACTTGCCGACCGAAATATTCATAGATTTTTGCTCCACCGGCAGCCGGACAGTTGCCATCTGATATCATCGAGATATAACACCAATGTGACGACACATTATAGGAGAATCTTTCTTCTATGCTGCCTATGAAAAAAGTTTATCTCTGAAAGGTGTTGTCCAAAATTGACCCAGAGTCGCCAGCGACGAAATGTTTGCCAATGTTAAAACGATCAATCCGGAATGAGATCATGCCGGAAATAGAGTATTATAATCAATTTTTCTATGGAAACGGCAGACGTGAGACGAATACGACGATTCCCGAATGACATTAAATATGTGGTTGTAATATATTACATATTGTGTATGTTGGTGTAGGCGTAGGTGTAGTTTTTGGTGTTGAAATTGTAGGTGTACTCGTACATACATACGCTTAAAATTTTAATCTAGGTACGGAGGTACGATTTCGGATGTACGATTTCTTGCGAAAGTTCTGCAATTGTGGAGGCGGAAACGAAGCTCTGGTACAACTCTAATCTGTACCTGCACCTACCCAGGTGGGTGGGTGGGTGTGTAGGTACACAACTATATACATACACCAACAAATACTCAAATCTCCACCTACTATGATTTTCAACTTTATTCTTGCTCATTACTTCTATACCCGGCGTATTTGTTACGTTTGTTATTGTTTAAAGTTAAGCCATTGGGAAACATTTCTGTCAACTATGGGTTTTTTTTTTGTATGGATTTTAAACCATGTCCTGTAGTAACCTGTGCAAAACCTACGAAGGTAAAACATCTTCAAAGGCAGATATCGGCCAAACTGCAGTAAGCGAGCCTATTGGACCAAAGTGAATAATCATTCTCACTTTAAGAAAAAACCAGTGTTCTAGTGACCGACGATGATGATGATAGGAATTTCAAACAAATAGCTCCTTGGTATTACCAATATTATTGTTGTATGCTCGCTGTCTCGGTGCATGTCACTATTAGGGTGGTGATAATAATACTAGCTCCCACACCGATTTCGGTGGCCGGCTACATCCAAGTGCCCAAGTGTGTGCGCAGTGCACAAAGCACTTTCTTTTCCTTTACTCTAATAACCCAGTGGGATGGATTGACGGCCCGTTTCAATAGCCTATCTATCTATAACCATTTGTTAAAAACGTCGTCATTCAATAATTTTACGGTTTTTTTGCGATACAAATTTGACGTTTCGAACAAATAGTTATTGGTAGATAGTTTATTCAAACGGGCCGTTAGTCAACACGAGAGATCAGGCGCAGGACCGACTTTTTACACGCCCGACGCATGAATCATCTTTCTTGTCGGACAATCAGGTGGGGATCAGCCCGCATTGTCCTATCCAAAATTAAAAACAATATTTTTTGTTGTTCCAACGCGGGAATCGAACCCACGGCCTCCGAGTCAAGAGCCAAGCTCTAAACCACTGCACTACGGAGGCTGAGGGTGGTGGTACCAAAGACACGGCAACGCTTATATTGAATCTTCTATAACGTGTTATACGGTACATAACAGAGAGATGCTTTTTTTGTAAGACACATCAACACTAAACAGCCCTCTCACTAACTAAATTAAACAGTCCGAGGCATCAAAGTCACTGTCATTTTGACATATTTTGACGTAAAATACTTTTTATGTAGTAGTGAGATTTAGTAAGAACTATGCAACAATTACAACACGATCTTATTTTAGACATCCGCACCTGAGAGTAAGTTTTTGGCCTGAGGCTCCGTCGAGCGATGTATTTAAAATATCACACGTTTTATCAAAGTCAAAGGTCCAATACTCTTTGTCTTCCAGAGCTGTGTAGATAGTGGAACTAAATACATAATATCATACTTTAAACCTCTATAGACGAGCTATTGTATATAAATAATCGGAATCTCGGAAACGACTGCAAGTATTAGCATGAAATTTAGTATGCAGGGAGTTTTGGGGGAGAGCTAGGTCTTATCCATCCTGGAATTGTCGATAGCAAACTGCACTATCAACAATTAAACCATCAACAATTCCGACTCCAACATGTCTAAAAGCTAATAAAATATAACGATAAAATTTCTAGATTATTTACTAGCACAATTTGACGTAAGTAGTCACTGGTAACCATATTATAGATACGAGTACATTTCTAGTGCTTATTGTCAAGTGATCGCTATTAATAATTATTAAAAAAAATATCCACACACAGTCTCAAATTTTTTATGAATGACAAAAAATTAGGGGCTAACCTGAATATTATTAGACGATATCTCAAAACTTTTTACGGTCGAAAGACTTTTCTCTTTTTCAATTAATCGTTTTGTGGGTTAAAATCCTCTTTTTAATATATTGTTAATATGGTTAAAACCTTATCTATACAAATGATATTCCTTATCTATACTTATGATACAAAGCTAATGTCGCCGTGAAGAAATAAAGAAAAAATATTTTCCATCCCCATTTCACATGTTTGACGACCCACCTCTAAAATATAAAATTATTATTATTTTATTATGCAAAACCCGAGATATATACACAGTCCTTAACTGTGACAAACTTCATCCATTTATGGACAGACAGACAGACGGACAGAGCGAAACTATAAGGGTTCCTTGAGTATTGCGGAACCCCAAAAAGTTCACATCTGCGCAAGCTGAACTGCGTCCCATCTGTCATTTTACACATAACATCTTTCATTCTTATTTTTTTTTATAAATTATATTAACAAACTAGCTCTTACTTGCGACTCCGCCCGCGTTGTATAGTGTTCGCAGCAAAAAACATATTTATCAAATTTCTCTGCCTAATAATATATACTTGTTATAAATTTAAGTTTTAAATTTTATTATTTGATATTTCTTTCGTCCTGCTGTACTTTTTCGGACTTCACTACCATACCGAATTTCATCAGAATACATTCAGTAGTTTTGGCGTGAAAAAGTGACATCCATCCATCCGTTCATCCTTACAAACTTTCACATTTATAATTATAGTAAAAAATAAACTTTTAAATAAAAAAAATTAACCTCTGTGGCTCATTCTTTGTACGCGTTGGTGTTCAAACCGGGGGTCGCGGGTTCGAATCCCACCGAAGGAACAAAACGTTGTTATGTGTTCCTGGGTCGGGGATGGGTGTTAAATATGTATTGTGTATAAATTAATAAAAATCTTAAATTATATACCTGTGTATAGTATAAAAGTATTAAATATACTTCCCTTTGTTTGGTCTCCGTAACACAAGTTCTTCGAGTACTTATCACGGGTCCAGATTGACGTGGTGTAAAGCTACCATAAATATTATATATATTATTATAGATTCTATGTAATTTAAAATCAATTAATACAGTATTGCCCTACAAGTAAAACTGAATGAGCTTAATTTTATCCGATAATTGCATCAGTTGGTCGATTCTACTAATTAAATCTTACAATAATACAGTTTCGATGCAGTCTTGATATGTTAAAATAGCAAAATGGTGTTGTTAAAAAAGTATGTTCCACCGTAGCGCTTAAACTACTGATTTAATTTTAATGAATGAGGTCTCAACAGATTCATAATAATGGCCCGGGTAACATGCTATTTAATTTACGTAGTTGAGTTAAGGTTTTATAAAAATTATAGTTATTAATTAATCAAAAAAAAAAAACAATAAAAAAAAACTCAAAACTGTTACGGATTTTGAACTTTAAACTTTGCATAACCTTATAAGCAAGCGCGGCCCTGATACCTTTTTCAGTACAATCTAAGGTAAGATGAGAGGTATATAATCATCAGATGATCAGGCACAGACACAGTCCATCGCCAGCCACCAGACACATCAGTCAATATGAAGCTGGTAAGTCTAGATTTTTTGTGGCTAGGATAATGGATCCATACAAAAAAGATCGATTAGTTTTTAGTTAGTAGTAAAAAATAATAGATAAAGACACTTTTATAATAACTAAATCAGTTTACATTTCAAAATACGTTTTGGAGAAACTACAAAGATAAAAATTTTGAGAAAATTATAACTAAAAAATAATATAAAAAAATCACAAAAGTTAATGATAATTTAATGTAAAAATTGTCTGAAACATGCAAGAATAAAAAGTCAAGTTTTCCATCCCCTTTGCCTCTTTTATGTCCAAAAAGCTTCTTTTCTTATTTCTTTATAATCGAAGCTTCCATGAGAAGAAATTAAAGATTTAAATCCTTTAGATATTCAGTATCATTTTATTCCCTATTTCACTATTATATATAGTGTCTTGTCCGTCCGTCTTGTCATTCATGTAGATATTCCAAATCATAGCAATAATAATTTATCTTAACTAAATCTGATACCATTTCTATTGTTACCCAGAAATACTCCCAAGTTTTAGGGCCTGTTTCACAATTCACTGATAAATGTCAGATAGCTTATCGGCATGTTATGTCGCTGTCGCTCAATATAAAGTAAGCTGCGACAAAACATCCAAATAAGCTATCCAACACTGATTAGAAGATTTTAAAACAGGCCCTTAATGTAGTGGGTTGCCAAATCGATAACAATTATTACTTATATATTTTAACAGCTACTGTTTTGTACTGTTTCTAAACTCAACTCAATTCTACCGCCCAGCTCTGCTCTACATTAAAAGGTGGCTAAACTTTACTTCTGACATTTGCTTAACCTTTTCGTTTTAATTATTTACTAGCGTTCATTACAGCATAATCTATGTTTCTACACCTACTACGAACTCATTAATCTTCGAATATCATTAAAATATAATTATAGGAATATCGTTTGGTATCAATTAGAAGTACAAATATGATTCGATGGGGCAAGAGATATTTTTTGCCGGATCAATAGAAACATACTTATGCGGCACTAACCGTCCCACGGGTACTTCTTCGGTATAAAAAGCCTGGCCTATGTGTTAATCCAGAGCTCAAACTACTGCCATAGCAAATTTCATCAAAATCCGTTCAGTAGTTTTACTAATAATAGTAGTAGGATTCAAGTTCTCTTTAAGTTCACAGTTTCTTTGCTCCGTTATTTTACTAAACCATCATTCAGCATAATGTACGCGTCACAATTCATCATTAATATGTAACCAAACGGCGCAGTATTTCTTTTAAACATGACTGAGCAAATTAGGTGGTTTCGTAATTAATATTTCTATCAATATTTGTGCTTACTTAGTGAAATGGTCCTTTACAAGATGATCGATATAATTTATATATTTACATCACATAACTCCTATTGTAAATGTGAAAGTTTGTGAGGATGGTTGGATGTGTGGATGTATGTTTGTTACTCTTTCCGGAAAAAAATACTGAACGTATTTTGATGAAATTTAGTGTTGCAGTAGTTAAGGCTCTGGATTAAAACATAGGCTCCTTTTCATCCCGAAAAAGTAGTGTTCCCGTGGAATACTGTATTTGCGCGTGCGGAGCCGCGGGCAAGAGCTAGTAAATTTAATAATTTGGAATCCATTTTGGTCTAGCTTCTACGAGTACATCAAGTTTTTGTAGTTCAACTTCTGAAATATTCAACTCAGAATAGCCTCAGCTATTTAAAGAAATAATATTTTTTCTCACTCTTTACCCCTGTCTCTTTCTTTTCCAGTTCATAGTCGCCGCCATCATCGGAGTATGCTCCGCAGCTCGTCTGGACAACGCCTACCTGCCGCCTAGAGGAGGGCAGGGTGCAGGATATGGAGCCACAGGCGGCGGCGGTGGTTTCGGTCAGGGTTCCGGCGGCTTCGGACAAGGCAGCGGCGGTTTCGGCCAGGGAGGCAGCGGTGGTTTTGGCCAAGGAGGCAGTGGCGGATTCGGCCAAGGAGGCAACGGAGGCTACAACCAGGGCGGTTCTGGAAGCTTCGCCAGCGGTTCTGGACGTTCAAATTCTGCTGATGCCAATGCCCAAATCCTGAAACTCAACAGCGAAGTCACCGCCGAAGGATTCCAGTACGAATACGAGACCTCCAATGGTATCAAGGCTGACGCCTCCGGTGTTGCCACCAACGGCGTCCAGTCCCAAGGTTCCTTCTCCTACAAAGGCGATGATGGTCAGGACTACTCCATCACGTACACCGCCGACGAGAACGGCTTCCAGCCCCGTGGTGCTCATCTGCCAACCCCACCACCGATCCCAGAAGCCATCCTCAAGTCTCTGGAGCAGAACGCTCGTGATGAAGCTGCTGGCATCGTAGACGATGGTAAGTCCATATCACAATGAACTATTAAATTTAGAGAGAGATAAAAAGCTGCTATCACACTATAGTGCGGGTGCCAATCTCTTACCATTCGGCGATACGTTTCCTTCTTTGCCGGTCTTATATCATAAATAATTTTAGCACAAAATATATTATTTTGGTGTAGGTTGGCCTAAGGCCAACAAAAATATGTAAATATAATTATACACATTATGGATTCGGTTTTTTATTAAAGTCGGACTCGTGCACGAAGGGTTCCGTACCTATAAAAACTGCCAAAGAATCACGTTTGTTGTGTGAGAAGCCCTTAAATATTTATTTTATACTGTTTTTTGGTATTTTTTGATTTAGCGGAAATATCTGGTACCTTGTCTGTGAACATTTCAACTGTATATCACGGTTCATGAGATACAGCCTGGTGTAAGACGGACAGATAAACAGACGCACAGCGGAGTCTTAGTAATAGGGTCCCGTTTTACCCTTTGAGTACGGAACACCCAATTTAGGATAATGTTAAATATCATAATAGCTTAAATAGTTTTAACGACTATTTTTACTAAACACAATCTTGGATATATTTGTTTTAACCAAATAAGCAGATATGTCTGTATATTTTCCTCCTAGGCCCGTTACAAAATACTTTATATAATCGCATAGATATAATCGAGGCAATTAAACCTTAACTTTTATAATAAAATTTTAATAACAGTTACAGTAGTTTTTAAATCTATTAAAAACAACTGTAACCCGACTACGTAAATGATATAGCCTACTAGCTTTTTCCCGCGTAAAAATATGATATATCGAGTATCCCAAGGCAATTTTCCGGGATAAAAAGTAGCCTGTGTTTTAATCCAGAGCCTAAGCTACTACCATACCAAATTTCATGTAAATACGTTCAGTAGTTTTTGCGTGAAAGAGTAACAAACATCCGTCCATCCATCCGTCCTCACAAACTTTCACATTTATAATATTAGTAGGATGTTACCCGGGCTGTAATTACATAATCTATTGACACCTCGTTTATTAATATCGGAGTAGTTTAGGCGCTACGGTTGAACAAACATTCATACATACGTACATAGACCGCCAAAATCCCTTCTTTTTGGCTTCGCCGTCGTCGGATAAAAAGTGTAGAAAATTTAATCATCTTTGTAATAACCATATTTTCGACCTATGGTTTGTTTAGCATTGTCGCAAAACTAGAAATATTTTTAAATGATAACTGCTTTAGGCGTGTTGGGCATTTTTTGAGATGGAAAAAAAACCATTGAACTCGCGACACGGGGTCGGGGCGGACGGGATCGCGCGCCGCATGCTTGCCTGTGCGCTATTATTTACACCCGACGAAAACAGAGGGGGTTATAAGTTTGACGTGTCTGCTGTTTGTGTGTCTGTCCATGGCGTAGTAGCTACCAAACGGATTTTGATCTAAATTTTTATGTTGAGAGCTTTTGCTTTTTTGCCTTATGGCCGTTTTCAATAACCTATCCACAAATAACTATTTGTTAATAACGTCATCATTCAATCATTTGCCGGTTTCTTGCGATACAAATTTGACGTTTCCAACAAATAGTTATTGGTAGATAGGTTATTGAAACGGGCCGTTAAAGTGTAGCTATTAAATGACAGTAAACTTGACTCCTATTACCTATATATTCCATAGTACTGACTCTACATTCTAATACACCAGCAATTCACATTCTAATGCTTCTTCATTACAAAACAGTTGTTACAGTAACTTGCTCAAGTCACCAAGCAGATTATAATAATTGCTGTGTGTCGTCCTTTATAATGAAGTTCGGAATTTCATCTAAATATAGCGTCTCATGCGTCGGCTTACACGCTTCGATGTATATCCATTAGGGCCTGTTTCACAATGTAACATAATATGTAATATCGCTCGATATAAAGTAAGCAGTTCCAAAACTTCCGAATAAGCTATCCGAAACTTTATTTTGATTAAGAAGATTGTGAAACAGGTCCTCAATTTCTAAAATATATTTTTTCATCAAAACAATACTTACTGCATTTCAGCCTGATCTCCTGTTGGTGTGGCGTGGCAAAGTAACGCATACCAGGCTTATTATTTTTTACCGCTAATAGTGTAAATAGCGCAAAAGAATTGCGTTCTTAGTTTTTTATCTTCATTCACATGACTTAAAAACAATCAATTCAAGTCTGCACACGAAAGTTGGAACGTGTAGTCGTGTTATAACGAAGATCGGAGTAATTTCGTCTAAATATGGCGCACCGCGTCTTAACCTTGCTTTTGCTATTACATCCCATCAATTATTCGTAGGGTCACCAGATATAATGTTTTTTGTAGGACATTCGTATTTTGTATTCATTAGAATATTCGTTAATTTAATAGAATGCTAAATATTTCCATTAACTGCTAAGCTACATTATACCTTTAAATTATCCTGAGAAGCTAGATTATACCTTTAAGTTATCCTGAAACTGCACTTTTTATAACCCTTGATTTAAGTAACTATATTTTAACACCTAATTTATTTTAATAAAATAAATTTTATTTTTATTTTATTAAATGCACAAAACATTTTTACTCACAAGTCACAACACCAGAATTAAATTTTTACATAATCTCCACAAAAACTGAAAATAATAATCAATCAATCATGTCCACTGCTACAGTAGCATGTGAGACAGTCCCGCGGTAGTCCTCTCGTGTGGTCACCCCGCACTGATGAGCCGTTGCATCAGGTGGAACCAGGGCATCTAGGCCGTAGGTCATATTGCACTAGAAAATTCTCCGACGCTAATCATTAGAAAGGAAGTTAATAGAACTTAACATAGTTTATCTTAGCTTGATTGATTAAGAAATTATTAGTAAGAGGTTATCGAGAGTTTATCTTTTGATTTTTGCACTTTGTAACATTGCGTTATAGAGATTTTGCGATATAAGTGAAACAACGATCAGCTAAAGATAATGAGCCAATTAGTTTCATTTATTTTTATGAAATGGACCAGGAAACGAGTAGATGAAACGCCTAATGGTAAGCCATTACCACCGCCCGTGGACAGTCGCAACTACTAGCGGACTACACTCACTACACTACACTCGTAACTCCGCTGGTGTTTCGCACCTGGTCCTTAGAATCCCCAAACCTGTTGGGCCTCCGGTAACCTCACTCACTCAGCGAACGCCGGTTTTCTGTGAGGCTGTGGTATTTATCCGGTCGAGCCTGGGCATTCTTGCCGAAGCATGGCTCTCCCACGAAAAATGGAACGTTAAAATAATAATTTTACCTAAGCCTTTCCATATGTCCATTCAAATCCCAGCACCTTATCATCATTTTCATTTGAAGCGATTATATTCAATCTCTTCACATCCATCACCATTTTTCATCTTCATCAAACTTTAACCCTTTCTATCATTCCATTCATTCCAAATCCCCCAATATTCACGACGTCATTATCGAATGTGATCGCTAAATATCAGACGTCCATCCCGCTCACTGTAACCTTTGCTCACGGATGTTCGGAGATTGGACATTCTATTGTTGATTGAAATCTACTTAGAATTCCAGAAATAGTTCATCAATTCCATATCTTCCAAAGACAATACGGAAACGAAATTGTCCCAATTCATCATTACGATCATAGACTTAACCGTATGAATGTTTTTAATTTTGTTTTTTTTTTTGGAATTTCCATTCACTTTAACAACCTGTGTATCCTACAAAAAATAACCATTATTGTCTATTCCTAATTCTCATTAGTTGAATAACTAGCACGATCATTTTTATCTGATTAATAGAACAGTCCAGAGACACTTAATTTGTCCATCGGGAACACCTGAGGTCATATCTAAAGGCCAGGGGGTCTAAAAGGCCACTTTGGGAGTTTCATATTATGTTGCATATATTTTTTTCCATACGTAAAGCATTTGGAATTTGATATAAAATAATATGATACTGTTGTTTTAAAAACGACTGAAGGACTTCATATCCATGGGCGTACATAAATAGAAAATAAACAAAAAGATTCTGCTGATGTGGGATTTGTGTATGATACATCTAATGTTCTGTTATGTGGCCCTTTTAGACCCCTGTTGGTAGGTCTGTACAGGTACTGTCCCGCTAAACGTAAAAAATATTGATTTCTCAATATCTGGGGTATGAGCCTTTCCTTGACGTGTTTAAGCTGTAGTATTGTCCACATGAGACATTGTTCTCGTTGTGACTTGTTGTCACATACCACCTGTATACAAATAAATAAAACGGAGGTGCCTGTTGTGCGAGAATTGTGCGAACGTTGGAGTACGATATTTGGATAAGTTAAAGTTTATGTGGAGGAAGGTGTGCAGAAGGTTAATATTTTTAAATACTGCTTAGAAATAAATAAAATTAATAAAAATACAACAACTTCCGCTACATGAGACTATTTCTATATAAGAGGCAAAAGAACCCTCATAAAGTTCAAACTTAAAAATTATATGAAATACTAGCTTTTTCTCGCGGCTCCGCTCGCGTAAATATTTTATCCCACGGAAATGCTGTACTTTTTCGGGATAAAAAGTAGCCCATGTTTTAATCCAGAGCATAATCTTCTACCATATCAAATTTGTTCAAAATCCGTTGGGTAGTTTTTGCGTGAAAGAATAACAAACATCCATCCATTCATCCTCACAAACTTTCACATTTATAAATATTATAGGCGAATTTCGACCACAGGACGACATCTAGTGATTATAATCATTCGCATTATCAATAATGGATTGAGCTTTGTGAATATTTGCGCATAATAAGATTGCTCTGTTACCTTTCCCACAACACAATGGCCACCGGTGACCACATTTCGCATTTCCCACACCTTAGCAGACATTAACGTGAATATATTATTGCTACATTTAATGGCGAAGGAACTAGACGATAGTTTCTTCAGTCTGAAACAGATTTGATAATAAAAAGTCGAAGTCGAGTCGAACTGACCGATAAAATCGACTGTTAGTATTGTTGGAAAAGTAGCAAGTATGTTGTCGCTTGAAAATTTTAATTATTATAATTCTATAAAGGCATAATATATTAAGAATATAAATAAATTACGCCTGATAGAAATACGAAGCAAAACTTTTTAAACGTTATAACATTTTATTAGCTGCTATGAAATTTTAAGTTTAAAACAGAATATTACTGACAATAATTAATTTATCTGATTACAATTTGAAAAACTCACATATCGTTTGTTAATCTTTTTACTTTAAATTTTCTAATAAAGTAAATATATTATAACTAAAGTTTGCCCGAAGCTTCGCCCGCGTGAAATTAGGTTTTAAACTTTCATCCCCTATTTTAACCCACCTAGGGGCTGAATTTTAGAAAACGCTGAAATACATAATTTATTATTTTTCCGTACTCAATTCATACGAAATATCATGCAAATATTATGTCCAAGGAATAAAAAGATTCATACAAACTTTTATCCCCTATATTACCCCCTTGGGGGTTTAATTATGAAAAATCATTCACATCAGTGGATGTCTACGTCATATGAGAAATACGTGTGATTTTTTTTTAATTTCTAGCCTTAAGGGTTTGGCCTGTGCGTTACATCAGTCAATCAGCTTTGCCTTTTATATATAAATATATATAGATATATTTCAACTATTAATACCTACAGATAGTATTAGTATAGAATTGTATGATATTTTATATCTTATTGTTACACTACCTTCTTATAATAATGTTGGAACTCTAGTAGATACAATTGCAACACGCCCCTTCACTGACTGACGGATATAAATACGAATCATTTACTCCCAGTTGTGAAATTACATCGTTTTACTCATCATCAGTAATAATAATAATAATATACATTATTTTGCTGCGAAACACATAAGTGGGTAGAATTAAATTCATACCAAGGCAAAGGTGCGACTCGTATAAGTGACGATAACAATATAACTGTAGCACATTTAATAATATGGTGCTTGGCAAGATTTGTCATGTGAGGTCGAGAGATTTGATGTAAATTGATCTCTAGAATGACAAATATATCGTTTATTTTATATAGGAAACTAAAATCCAAATAATCAAAAAGTAAATCAATATAACCCGACTACGTAAATTATATAGCCTATGTTACCTGGGCAATTATTAGGAATATATTGACGCCACACTCATTAAAATTGGACTAGTAGTGGAACAAACATAGACCGCCAAAATCATTAATTACCCTTTCTTTTGGCTTTGCGTATTCGGGTAAAAAAGTTACAGAAACTGACTAGAAATGCTGTCATATTCCTTTTGTGTTACTATAATAATATAAACGTTATAAACTAGATTATAGATTTGTGGTTTTCACTTTCCATCAAAAGATTTATTGGTTCAAGTCGTCAAAAGCTAGTTTCTCATAAGTAGCTAACCGCATAGCAAATAAAGCTATTGGTTTTATGATTAATGGATTTTAGACCACCAATGTAAACGATACAAGCTGATCTTTGAACTTTATTATTCACGTCTTTACTACTTAGTGTAGTGGATGTCTTCACCCGCACGATGATATTATGAATGATTCTAATCTTCTTATATATATAAAAAATTATGGAAATTCCAATGTCTGGCTACAATTCGAGAACGGCTGGACAGATTCGGCTAATTTTGGTCTTGAAATAATTGTAGATGTTCAGGGAAGGTACGAAACGGTGAGAATAATTATTGGTGGATTATACTTAAGACGAACCAACGTGTAGCGGAACAGCAAGTCTAATAATATATTTAGGCTGTAACTACGCGTAGAACAAAAATTATATATCCGACGAGAGCCGTACATTTTTTCGGGATTTCACACAATACATAGTCTTACGACCTAACACTGAAACGATAGTTAAATTAAGTGACGCTCAAGTCACATGCTGTCCTTGTCATTTCGGCTAGCAGAGACAGCGACAGCCTGTGAATAGGAGGGCTCCTAATTTTGATTAGCGTTTCAGTATTCGGGCGTTATGTATATTAGTAGTACTAAATATAAAATCACGCCAATACACATGCCTAATAACAATAATATTATTAACTTCATTTGTTTGTGGACTTAGGTTGTAAAAGAAACACAAAAATACATTTATTCTCACAGACTTTCACATGTTGTATCTAGATTAGGTACGCAAAGCTGTAGATTGTAGTTAGAAATTGCTACGCGTCTAACAATCTGAAATAATTATTTAACAATGAAGGGAAATCACGTCTTCACAAAATACTTAACAACCATGATTGTTAACGAATATTTCAAAGTACGTAATTCACAATTCTAGTATTTACTCTAAACACTAGCCTTTAGTACTTTCAGACCACAGCCTTGTGACGATTTCTGATTTTGTCGAGACGAATATCTTTAAAATCTTCTGACAATACTTCACATTAAAATTGACAGAGACAATTATAAATGTGAAAGTTTGTGAGGATGGATGGATGGATGTTTGTTACTCTTTCGCGCAAAAACTACTGAACGGCTTTTGAATGAAATTTGATATGGTAGTATTTTAACACATTGGATGTAAGTAAAAAAGTACAGTGTTCCCGTGGGATGTTTACGCGGGCGGAGCCGCGGGCAGAAACTAGTTTTACAGAACTCTTGTTTTAATCTAAATCAATATATTACTATTATACCGTATATAAAAACACAATAACTTTTTCCTTTATCATCCATTTTTTGCCAGCTAAAGTTTTTTGGCCATGCTTTATAATATCTTGCTCTAAATTCTGAAATGTATTCTTTTTCTCCTTTCAGGCACATATCGCGGTGAAGGTGCTGGTGCAGGCGCAGGTTCTGGTGCTGGCTACGGATCCGGCAACGGCGGTCGTGGTGGATACTCCGCCCCATCCAACCAATACGGAGCCCCCGGCTTCGGCGGTCAAGGATCCAGCTTCGGCGGTCAAGGATCCAGCTTCGGCGGTCAGGGATCCGGCTTCGGAACCAAAACCTCCGGCTTCGGAGGCCAAGGATCCGGCTTCGGAAACGGCGCCGCTTCCCGCCAATACTTGGCGCCCAACGCAGGGCCGAGGGGCTCAGGAAACGGTAACTTCAACTCCCAAACCGGCTACCGTTATTAAGTGCGTCCCTCTCTAATTATCAAGGTGCGAAGAGGACGGAAAGCCACCAATATAGAATCCTCTTTTGACTAAGCGCCATCTGATGTCGTTTTCCCACAATTAATGCTGTGTACGGTTTTGTAATGTAAAATATTGTAAAAATCTTGCTGTTGGTGCCAAATGTTATAAATGGTCTGATAGTTAAACTCCGTAAAAGATTTGTTAGTATCTAAGAAATCATATGCGCAAATATCTGTTTAAAAGTTAATTGATTTTTTTTATGTACTCCGATCTATCAGATCAAGCATAATATTTTGCGCGTCTAGAGTTGCTCCTCTGTAATTTAATACTCATCTTTGGACATATCTTCTTGCCTTTTCTATAATAATGATCTCAGTAATACTTTACTGCTCTGTAATATTTCTGTTTCTTAGTTGTAAGTAGATCAGCGATGTAAATGGACAGTACTAGTTGTAAAAAGTTTTTAATAAAAGCATAACTTATAGTTTTTACGATTGTAAATATGAAATATAACGAATAAACTATTTAAAGCAATTCTTTCTTGTTCCTTACGTTAAAGTATAACCATATAACCTACCTACTCGACAAGTTGGAATTGGTGACAAATAGAGATACTGGTCCTACAAATACCTCAATGTATTCGGAATCACGTCTAGAAAATTGCTGTAGAAGCGTTTATCAGCACATTCAAATTGCAAAAGTTATAAACAATTACAAAATACACAAAGGAATTTTAGTTTTTTGTTAATAGCTCATAAACTACAAATATATAAGAAATTTGAAAAAAAGTTTCGAAAAGAACAGAATATTTCTAATAAAAGACTCTCATGTTGCTTAACTCTGTCCCCCTATTATTTATAACCTTAAATTAACGCTGAAAATAAGTCTCCGCGTGCCGTTTTTAAGTTAGGCGCGCAGCGTCAAAAGTGGAGGACCGAATACTGAAACGCTAATCAAAATTAGGAGCCCTCTTATTCACAGGCTATCGCTGTCTCTGCTAGCCGAAATGACAAGGACAGCATGTGACTTGAGCGTCACTTAATTTAACCGTCGTTTCAGTATTCGGCCGTTAGTCGCATAAAATATATTTTTTAAAAATAAATATGATTAAATAATGTACTTTAAAAGAATTTATTCGCCATGATTGGCGAATTGAATTCATATTTATGGCGGGCAACATCTCTATTATTAAAAATGCAAAAGTTTGAGTTTGTAGCTGACTTTTTTCACGCAAAAAACTCTAAACAGATTAGAATGAAATTTAGAATACTAATAGTTTTGCAGCCTGGAATAGCATAGGCTACTTATTGACGTTACTTATTGTTGATTAGGAGCCACTTAATCAAACGGTGAGTTAATATAATTTGAAGATTGGAATTTTATAGATGCCACCTGGAGTCGTAAATTCTAATTACTTTACTCAATCTAAGGTCAAATTAACCATTTTAATTGCAACCTTATTAATGAAATAAAATTTCAGTAGGTAATAATATTATCTATAATTTTATGGATGTGGCAACCGAGCTTCGCTCGGAGCTCTAGTAGATTAAAAAGAAAAAGAATCACAAAATATTTTACCGGGGTTCGAACCCACCGCATTTCGAATTTCCGAACAACGGAAAAATATTAGACATAATATTCGAGTCGAAGTTATTGATAAATTGTTTTTAGACGAGATGACACATATATAACTTAAAAATGCGCAGTTTCCTATTAGGGGAGAAAAATCGATCTAGATAGGTTATCCCTAGATAGATTTTTCTCCCCCAAAACTCTCTGCATACGAAATGTCATGCAAACACTTGCAGCCGTTTCCGAGATTACGATTATGTATACAAGATTGACTCGTTTAAAGTATAAGATATATCTAACTAGATGTTGCCCGTGCATTCGTGCGCACCAAAGTAAATCCCACGGTAACCATCCATTTTGGATCGATAAAGAGTAGTCTATGTCCTTCCCCGTGATCTTCTGTATCTTGCCTTTCATCGAAATCGGTTCAGTAGTTCCGGAATTCGAAGCCTATTCAATGCAAACAAACAAACAAACGTTGAAACATAACTCTTCCGTCCTCCTTATAATATTTTTTTTTACTAGTTTTGATAGTCGTGGGAGTTCTAGTACCAAGTGTACGGAAAAAAAATGGCGATGGGTGTTAATAAATCACAAAAGTATTAGTCTGACCGGAACTCCTTCCTACCCATACGTAGCTGAGCCATCAGCTATAACAAATAAATAACGAAATAGCTCATATTTTATTATATATAGTGATGTTAGGGAGGGTCAAACCCTCCCATCGTCTCTCACTTAATCTAACTACCAACTAGCCACCAGGCTAATTAGAGTCCGATTATTATGCAACGGACGAAAAATAATATAAAAACTAACAAAAATCGCGTTTCCTTGGGATAAGACCTAGCTAGATCGATTTTTCACCTACTAAATTACATGTTGAATGAAAAAGTTCTTTCAGAGATTTAGATTATACATAGATATTGTTGCATATTGACAAAAGTAAGTCAAAAATGACATTGACAGATGTCATGAAGTAAAGCCTATCTAGTTAGTTTAATTTAGTTGGCCAAAAGGCTATAAGGGAACGTACCCATACTACGTGACCCATTTAAGGGGGGGAGGGAGGTCTTTCAAATACTACGCTAAGTCACAGAAGCGGGGGAGGGTGGCTTAGATTTTTGTCACGTAGTCGATTTCGCCGAGAAAAATTTCGCGCGCTTTTTCGAATTATATTTGAATATGGCGCGGAGTGTTTAGTGCTTTTCACACATGTCGAGACGTCAGCTGATTGAAAACAGACACTGTTTGTCAGATATTTTTTAGTTCAGCGAAGTTGTCAAGCAAGTCGAAGTGAGTTCTTGCTGTATAATAATGTCGTTATACGATCGGCTGTACAAAGCTTTCATAAAATGTTACAAAGATTCCTTGTCAATGCAAGCAATACAAAATAAAACAAACGAATTTTGGGTGCCTTTAAGAGATGAACACGAAAAAAATCCAAAAGAGCTAGAGCGTCTTACATTGTTAAAAATTGAAGATCTTTGTCAACTTGGGACTAAGAAAAATGCTCGCCTTCTCAATTATTTCGTATGGGTAGGTATTCTGAGCGTATTTTATCGAATGATTAAAATAGTTTATGTTATTTGCATGTTTTTAAAAGTTGGTCGAAGATTATAACTTATGTGATTTCCGGCGTTAATTTGACATGAAAATGGGGTATTCCGTTATTTATACTGTTTGGCCTAACTTCCTTTTTAGCCTATACTGACTTATAAAAATCCCTTTTTAATATTCTATTTGTTGCATGGGTTTGATGATATATTGCTTTCTGTTGTACGAATAAATACCTTATTTTCATGTTAAACATGAAAATAAGGTATTTATTAGGTATTTATTATTAGGTAAAACGGAAACAGTCGAAGTATTACTTCTGTTTTGGCAACATAACAGACGAATTAATTTGTTTCTGCTCTCGCATGTGTGAACATTGATGATGTCTGTCTCTTTCTTTGTATTTCGTGAATGTAGCTATCTGCACAAAAAGCAGCCACACCAGGTGATCTCGAAGCGCTTCCTAATACTGAAGGTGGTAATGTCACGGAAGATTCTCTTTCTATTACTTGGAAAGGTATAGCCAACTACTTTCTGCTCTGTCAGTGCCAATGGTTTTTTCTATTAAAATAATATACAAATTAATACTTTTTTTCTAGCTTCCAGTAACAATGAATCTTCTGTTGACCAGTCTTCTGCTTTAATGCTTCCTTCATCTGTACCTACAACAGTCTCGACACCAAAACCTTCTGCTTTAATGCTTTCTCCATCTGTATCTAAAATAGTCTCAACACCAAAACAGGACGCTTTGAAAACTGAAATTTCAGTACTTGAAGCTGAATTAAATGCTGTCGTAAGAAAGCGAGATGCAGGACTTGGAGACGAAGGGATTGAGAAAACAATAAAAAAATTAAGGCTTGATACCGATAAAAAGAAAAAGCAGTTACATAGCAAAATCGTCCGTGCAACGAACATGCGAAATTTTAGAGCAAAACAGAAAGTTGAAGTTTTGAGCCTGAAATCCGCTCATCCTAACGTGCAAGCTTTGTCTATAAGGACTCAGCCTGGACGACCTTCTCTTGAACAAAATCAGTCAGGACTTATTCAAGTGATTTGCGATATAGCAACACATGGAAACTCAGCTGCTGATCGACGCAGATCAGAGGTATTGAGAACTTGCAAGACTCTTGATCAATTACACACACGGCTTCTTGAAGATGGATTTTCCATATCGCGGACCTCTACATACCGTAGGCTCATTCCAAAGTATTCTGGATCCTTAGAGGGTAAGCGTCATGTAACGACTGTGCCTGTGAGATTGTGTCGAGCCCAAACAGACAGACACCGGGATCACGTCGATCAACATTTCTGTGAAGCTACTGGCTAACGGTCTCGAGGAAATTGCATCTATACTTGGGCCTGAACAGGTAGTTTTTATCTCTCAAGATGATAAGGCAAAAGTACCGATTGGAAAAACAGCTGCAAAAGTACAGGCTCCTGTTTTAATGCATTTAAATTATAAAGTGCGCCTTGATGACCACGATTTTGCTGTTGGAGAACGTCATCAACTTACTCCTTCAGTATATGCTGGTATTATTATAAAAGAAAACTGCATGGGTAGGAAGGAAGCTGTTACATATTCTGGTCCAACGTATATCGTAATCCGCAGTGGAAAACATAGCAGTTCCACGGCAGCAACTCACGCCAAAGATCTTAACAAACTTTTAACATTAGATGATTTTAAAAATTTTGCCTTAGGGAAAGATGGAAAAGTCAAGCCTGTAATGATTTTATCGGTAGATGGTTGACCGGATGAAAATCCACGTTATAGTAAAGTGATATCTAACTGTATATCGCACTTTAAAGATTACGATTTGGATGGGCTGTTCGTGTTTACAAATGCACCTGGTCGATCAGCTTACAATCGAGTTGTGCGAAGGATGGCACCTTTGAGCCGTGAATTAGCCACCGTTGTTCTTCCCTATGAACACTATGGGTCACATCTCGATTCTTAAGGAAAAACCATTGACTGCGAGTTAGAGTTAAAAAACTTTCAACATGCAGGTACATTTTATTAAGTGATACATAGTCTTCTCTGCTGCCAATATATTTAAAGCTGGAATTTCAAATTATGTATTTTATTTTCAGATGAAACGTTAGCTGAAATTTGGTTTCAGATGGTTATTGACGGTCATAATGTGATAGCAGAATATGTGCCTCCTGGGGAAGTTCTTCCGGCAACTGTAGAAGTTTGTGACACCTGGTATGGAAATCACGTTCGTGAGAGCCAATATTTCCTTCAAATCACCAAGTGCTCAGATAATTCTTGTTGTGCTCCTCGGCGCAGTGCACTAAGAAAAGTTCTGTACCAAGGCTTTTTGCCGGCACCTTTCCCGATGTCCCAAAATCCTTTCCGTATACCAAACCCAGATGAAGTTGGGTCGGAAGTTTTTCCATCATTTCTTGTGCGTCAATGTATAACATCACGGCCGGGTCACATCACATTAACATCACATTCTCACAGGGTCGAGAAATACCTTATGATACCTACTGTCCATCTCTAAAGGACGATATCAACGGAAGAACCTGTTCAATTTGTGGCCTTTATTTTGCCTCAAAAAGAGCTATGAACAGCCATCGAAAAAATGTGCATAAGGAAAATGCAGCGGACAATCTGTCTCGCGTGCGACCTCTACGGATTCTTTCCAGAAGGCCACATGAGGTTTTGTGTGTTATGGGAGAAAGCGTGGAGTGGTTAGACGTCGAGGCCGTCGATGAGGAGGAAATAACCAAGTCTAAAGAAACTCCCGATAATAGTGCCCCCGTGATTAACGATGTATCCGAATGGATTGATGCTGGGAATGTATTTATTGAAGACGTATGAGATAGATGTTAATGTGACCTTTTTCTATTTTATTTTTCATAATATTTAATTTACTATTAACTATAAGTATGCATGCAGTTTTGTGCAATAAACACCGTACGAATAAAGAGAAATAAGAGCCAAATTATTTTTATTTTTTTCACTTTCAGCGTGCAAAATGACTAAAAATCACATTTTCCAATACTACGTAACAACTTGAGGGGGGGGGGGGGTCTTAGTATATACTACGAGCGGTCACCAAGGAGAGGGAGGGGTCGAATAATATTAATAAATAGGTCACGTAGTATGGGTACGTTCCCTAAATAGTGTAGACGGTATATCTCATATGTAATACGTATCAGTGTTAAGCACCAATAAAGGAGAATATAAGAATTGTTGCTGTATTATTATAATCACCACTCAAGCACAAGAAGGACATACAAATCAATAGGTCGTAGCTCGCTACATGGTGTAAGAAAAAGAAGTTGTCAGGAAAACGAAAATCATGAACGCAAAAGAGGGTACATCGAAAACTCCGGAAGCTTCGAGATAATCTGACTGCGGGAACTTAACAATGGCAGGAAACGGAGTGCAGAAGCTTGAAATCTCTACAGAAATTATCAACAATTATGCTAAAAATTTCAAGAAATGGACGCAGTCTTTCGAGATATTCCAACTGGCGTCGGGGATGGAGAAATCGGAAGACAAGAGAAAAATTGCAATCATGCTGCATTCCATGGGAGAAAAGGGTCTAAATATCTACAATTCATTAAATTTGGACCTAAGCACTGCTACATTCCAAGAAGTCAAGGCAAAATTCGTCGAGTATTTTGAACCCAAAAAGAATTTAACGGTGGCGCGGCACAAATTCTTTACGTTGAAACAACGTGTGAACGAATCCTTGGAAAATTTTCTAATGGAATTAGAAAACGCAAGTCATGCCTGTGAGTTTGGTTCGCTACGCGATTCACTTATAAAGGACATTCTCGTTGCTAATATGGCCACAAACTTCTCGCAATTTCGTCAAAAGCTCCTACAAGAGCAAGATCTATCCCTAGAAAGAGCCAAACTCCTCTGAATAACACTCACAATGGCGCAGAAAAGTGAAGAATCAATCAATGCAGCAGATGGAAAGGAAGAAGCCACAATATACAAGCTACACAAAAGTCGTCAGGCCAGTTCCCCCCCATACCAGAAAAGAAAAAACTCATGATGCCTGACTTGACTGCAAAACGCCTGATATATTGTGTACCTGATATGGTATCATGATGTGGTAGATCATATTATGTTGTGGATACAAATGGTGTTGTGTATAGGAGGAATAGGGGACACATTAGACCTAGAAAAAAGAATTTAAAATAAACAAATCCTCCACCTTCTTTTTATGGCAACGGCAGCACTGACAATATGCCTCCCATGCAGGAGAGTATAGATCCCATGAGTTCGGCACAACTCGGAATCGGTCCTGTTCAAAATTGCATTATCGATGATAACTGTATTCCTATGGAGAGTCTAGAAAATACCGGTTACGTAACCAGGTCTGGTAGAAGTGTGAGACGTCCTAAATTGTACATACATGAGAAATTTGAGTAGATAAGTAATGTATTGTTAATAGTTATGTACTTATAATATTAGTTTGCTTTTTTCTCGAAAAGGGAGATGTTGACAAAAGTAAGTGTCAATGTCATTTTTGACATTGACAGATGTCATGAAGTAAAGCCTTGTAGTTAGTTTATTTTAGTTGGCCAAAAGGCTATGTACATAGTGTAGACGTATATTTTGTGTTAGGCATATCTCATATGTAATACGTATCAGTGTTAAGCACCAATAAAGGAGAATATAAGAATTGTTGCTGTATTATTATCATCACCACTCAAGCACAAGAAGGACATACAAATCAAGAGGTCGTAGCTCGCTACAGATATATTATACTTATACAAGAATTGCTCATTCAAATGTTTCCACGAAACAAGTAAATTCAATTAAATCTATACATGGTATCGCCAGACATTCTGCAGCCATTTATAGCTCGGCGAGGTCAAGCGCAGACGGCGAGACAGACTTGTATGCACTTTTCTCTTATATTCTAATGTTTTAATTGGCATTTGGTCCTTTATTTTATTACTCACATGGAAATCTGTAAAAACGGATACATTATTTAGTATTATCTGCTTCAGTAATAAAAACTTTAGGCCGAATACGCAAATTACATACCCCACCTATGTCTCCCGGGTCATTATTACGAATCTATTGACACCTCATTCATTAAAATCAAATCAGTAGTTGAGGCGCTACAAAGGAACAAACATACATACATATGTACAGACTGCCAAAATCATTACCCTTCCTTTTGGCTTCGCCGTAGTCAGGTAAACATCTTATTGTTCTCTGGTGGGTGTTTGCTCGCTTGTCAAACTGCTTGCCCAGCGCGTATTATTACATTATAAAAATAATCGGCTCGTGAGGGATTCGAAGCCCCGAGGCCCCGACCTACACAAAGCAAATGATTAGTCCGAGTCCATTTTTGGCCATCGCCGTTCCTAGTTTCTACTGGTGGAAAAGATGTCGCTCTCAAGAAGCTGTATCGCGCTATCGCTTCAATTTTGTAAGTGTACACTGTACAGTGTATTTAAACAGAAAACTGCTACTTGGTGCTACCGCGCGCGAGCAACCACACTCGTCAGAGAGTGAGGAAGGGGTCGGACCCCTCAGCAGGAGGGACCACGGTCTCTCCAGACCTAAAAATTGCTTATTCGGTTTTTGGGAATAACTATTCCCAAAAACCGGTTCGTACATTACCCGCAGGGGGGTGATGTAGGAGGGGGTCAAACTCCCTCATCGTCTCCCCACCAAAACGACTAGCCAAATGGCAGTCACCAGACCGATTAAGCTAAGACGGCCAAAAGCCATTAGCGTAGACCCATTCGAAAAAAAAACTGCTACTCGTACTTTAACGTTTAAAAATCATTTGCCTCCAGAAATAAAAAAGTTTTAGCAATAAAATAAAAAGTACACAACTGAGGAAAAGGAGGACCGATTTTCAAGATTCTTTTTTTAATGTAAAGGGTATAATCCGAAGTTGTTCCCGTTTTCACGAAAGTGGATCCAAAAGCACTGAACAGAACTCCTTAGTTTTTAAAGATACGCGTTTGGAAATTTCGACATTGTTTAAAGAACTGCAAGCATATGCCATTATGTAACTTAATGTAATCATCATCATCATAAATACAATACCTAATGGAATCTTGGCGCGTATTCAATTATACATTCGGTTGTTTATTTTAAACGTTCTTAAAATGTATTAATAATAATTTAATAATTCCCCTTTTTAATTTGGCCCCAGTCGGTACCAGCCAACCTGAACGTGTTCTATTTTAAATATTGTTTTATCAGGATGTTGTTCGGGCTGGTACCTACTTCAAAATTATGAAGATTGAGTAGAGAAATAGTTAAATTTTTTGCCAAATTTAAAAGGGGAATTATTTATAAAATAAGTTTTATTTCTTACTTTTTTGTGCATTTTTACTTTGGAAGTCGGTTTAATTTTTTTGTTTAAAAATAATTATAATTATGTTTAGGTAAAAATATCGCATGAAAAAGGTGTAGTTTCTATGGGCGCAGACGTGTGAAATACTATCTAATATCAGTATGATTTTTTTTTCTCACAACAGTCAAACATTTAGACCATATTGCAATATTATGCAAACAAGACCTATGTCCTAGGGATATAGGTCTTGCCTTACCACGTAGGCTATTACGCAATCTATCTAGCTCAAACGAAGATCTCAAAGAAAGACCTGACCTCTTATGGCAATAAGCTCATCTATCTGTATATGGCGGTTAGGCTGTAGTTAGGCTGTTTTTGTGCCCTCCATAAATGGTCTGTAGCCATCTTGTATGAATCGTGACTTCAAAGTGTAAGGGACTACACACACTTTTTTGTGTTCAATCGTATTATTCGCTAATGTCTGGATTTGGTTTTTATCATATTTCTTCTAAGAATGTTAATAGCAATATGTTAAAGGTGTTGCTGATAAGACACTTTCATGGTTATCCAATAATAAATAAAAAAATTATTAACAAAAGTTAAAGATGTTAATATTTATCATCTATTTCTAATTCTCAAAAGAAAACAACGCTAATTATTGTTAATTAGTTTTTCTGTTTATACAATTATGTTATAAAAAAATTACTTGTTTACACTTTGCTATGGATCTGAAAACAATATGTTTAAAGTGAGTTAAATAATTTCGTATAACAGATGATTTGTACAAAATAAGACATCTATTTTGACAAATTATTGTCGCGTGCCTTAATTTACCAAAAATAATTTTCGCCAGACGCCTAAGCGATTGAAAATAAGTAATTGTATAGAAATGTTCTAATCAAGCAATAGCATTTCCATACAAATTATTTCACTGTTTTAACGCTTTGATAATTCGAACCGTCCGAAAATTAGCTGTCCGAGACCAGACGATAAAGTGTGTTTAGTCCCCACGCATTGAAGATGATTTATTTGCATAGACATTTGGATTTTCGCTTGTTTTAATTACTAATGAATTATGAATGAACTAGAGTAGACTTGAGCATTAATAATGATTGATTATTATTAATGAAAATTCATTAATTAAATGCAATGAATATTGGATTGAGTTAAGAGGTTGCGTTTTTGTGCAACACCTAGTGGGTTTTTAATACTTGGGTTAACTTGTGATTTATTATACTTAAAATTGAAATGTTATACAAAATTAATAATGTTATTTTATATTATCTAAGTATTTGTAATTATTTCATCCATTATCTATTCTGTTCATATCCAATCTTCCAATTCTCCAATCCAATACGAACAAATTAATCAGTCATTGTATTTCATATTGCAATTCAATTAATACTGACATTTAAATGTCTTTTGTAGACTAAATGACTCTATAATGCTATAGTGTACTGGTATTGTTTTGTCTACAAAAAGTTGTAATTGGATGTCTGATCACAGATTTTGTGAGTTTATACCTTAAGAAACGATTTTCATAATATATAAGCCCGGGGGTATGAAAATGTTTAGGAGTAAAATGGAATTCACGGTGTCATTCATCAGTGATTTTATGACAATTCGATTTTATGATGAATGACGATGAAATCTCGATGATAATATCCCCAACAGAATCTGGATAAAGGATCTCCAAACATACCTAATGTTGTAAACGAGCTGATCTAGGTTTATCAACAGCAAATCTGACGTAATATTATTAAATAACTAGGTGTCCCGACAGACGTTGTTCTGTCTTAACTATGAACTGGAATATATAAATAACTACACCTTTTTAGAGTTCCGTAATATACAAGGAACCCTTATACTTTCGCTCTGTCCGTTCGTCTGTCTCCCTGTCTGTCTAATGTCTGACTGTCTCTCTGTCTGACAGTCTCTCTCGACAGACAGACAGACAGAGACATACAGTCTCTCTGTCTGTCTGTCCGCGCTTCTAGCTTCTGTAATTATGAATATAAATGGATGAAATTTGGTATAGTTAAAGTAGTATAGTTATATAAAATAATAATAATTTTATATTTTAGGGGTAGCTCTCCATACATGTGAAGTGGGGATTAAAAATATTTTTTCATTCTACCCTATCGTGTGGGGTGTCGTTGAAGAGGTACTTTAAAATAAAGGTATGGTTTCATAAATGACTTTTTTACAAAGTCGACCTTTTTCGAGTAATCGGCCTCCAAAGTGGTTTGTAAGTTGGTCTCCCCCCCTAGCATTTTTAAACTATAGAAGATATAAATTGGTAAGTTTCCATGCTGTAAATCATGCTAAAAACTATATAGAAAAAATATTTTGAACAAAATCGAACAGTAACTTTTGAAGTAATTAGAAAAAAAATACCTATTACGCATTCATTGTTACGGAACCCTCATTTAACATGTCCTGACATGCATGCTCTTGGTTAGGTTAGGTTAGGATAGGTTATTTTTACTTGGGGAAATCCTTTATAGATCCACGGCGGGCAGGGTACGTCGGCCGGGGTATGTGGAACTCTCCCGGGCGCGAGTGAGGAACGTACCCGGGGTGACCGCTCTAAGTCCCCAAGATGCCTCCTCCTCCGCTTGGTGCTGGGTCGCCAGCGAACAGCCTAGGCGATAACAGCAGCGGCCCAGTAAGCGGCTGCTTTCAGCAGCAGATCCATCGCAGCAGCCTGTCGACGAGGCACCGGACGTTCTTCTACCGGATGGGACTTGTGAAAAGGGCGTACACATTCCTCAATCTGCACGAGTCCATTGTAGGAAGTGAGCTGGCGCGGTTAGCGCGCCTGCGCCCTCCTCGTCTCCTGCGAGCAGGATGCGGCTACATCCGCCTCTCTCTCCCATTCTGCGGCCTCCTTCTGCGTAGCCAGTAGGAGTGTAGCCATTGCCTCTCAAGCATCACTCGACCGGATCATACCTTCAATGATGGCCAGGAGAGTTAAATCTAGTCCGAGGACGGCACATGAAATCACCGGCCGCGGCAGCTCGGCACAGGTGGGGCGGGCCTCGAGCATATGCTGGGCCGTATCGTCTTGTTACCAACAACCTACTCCTAAGTCTACACCTATAATAACTACAATTACTATAAAAACTATTTAGGTATATAAATATTTCATAATAGTTTAGTTACCTCTGGTTTATTAAAAAAAAACGGCCGCTTCCAGTAGGTTGGTGTAGATGAGGTGTAGCTGTAGACGTAATTCAATCGTTGTTCTTAGTATTTTCCCTGTAATTGTTCCAAAATTTGTCACTGTTTAACCCTGAACCTCCCCAATAGTTATTTTCAGACCATTAGCCAAATTGGTCCAGCCGTTCGTGAGTTCTCGAGCTTAAGCGAGACATTGGAATTGCAGTCCATTTTTATGTATATAAGAAGAAGATAATATTTTAAAAAATTAAGCTATAGGTTAATCGATTGTAATTAAAACAAAACCAGCCAAGCGCGAGTTGGACTCGCGCACTAAGGGTTTCGTACAAAGCGGTAAAAAAACACGTTTTAGAATGGAAGCTCATCTTAAATATTTATTTTATTATAATATAAATATTTAAGAGAAGCTATAATATGCCGCTATAACAATAAATAGTTTTTAGTATTCGTTGTTATAGCGGGAACAGAAATACATCATTTGTGAAAATTTTAACTGTCTAGCTATGCTACATGCGAAACAGCTGGGTGACAAACAGACGGACGGACGGACAGTGGAGTCTTAGTAACAGAGTCCCGTTTTCACCCTTTGCATACGGAACCCTAAATGAAACGTTTAAGTCTCCGTGATTAAGCTATAAATATAACCAATTACGTTTTTGGTCAGTTAAACTGAGTTACTTCTGTTTCCAGTTAAACATAAATCAAATTAACAGATACTTTTACTAAAGCGTCCTATCCACAGCTATTTGTAAATGTATGTCGGGTATGTGGATAATTAATTGATCGGTGATCAGCTGCGTTCTTGGTTTAGTAGTAACTAAGCAGTAAGTATACTAAGTAATATAATAAAAAAGGTTTGTTTTTTTGTTTGTTTGGATCGAATAGGCTGCGAAACTACTGGACCGATTTTGATGAAATTTGGCACAGATATAGAGAAGACCACGGGAAAAGACATAGGCTATTTTTTACTGCTGCGAAATGTACGGTTGACGCGAGATATCTTACCGCGACCGCTTCCGAGCAGGCCGCAGCTCAGGGGCGACACACTTTACACAAAAGACGTCCCTTTTGTTTTGTTAAATACGTTATAAAGTTGACGACTAACTATGAACTGGATTATATAAAATACTCCAACACCTACAAGCTACACTTACATATACACCTACAACAACAACCTGCAGCTACACCTACCGACCTGCGTGTCTGGGGTAAACTGAACGCACCTATTAAAATTTGACAGTCAAGAGACAAATTAAATACAGTGATCAGTATCGGAAAATTCAATCGTCGTTATTATATCTCTAACCGTTTAAACCTTCCCTGACGTGCCACAATAATTTCAAGACCAAAATTAGCCAAATCGGTCCAGCCGTTCTCGAGTTTTAGCGAGACATTTGAATTGCAATCCATTTTATAAATAAGATTAGCCCCGCTAACATCGTCTAGTTTGAGGAATATGTGTCGATGATATTCATCTAACCGACACTAAAAAGAGACTGGGTGGTGATCTTTTATATACAAGAATGCCTCAAGAATAAAGGCGCTGCTTATGAAGTGTTGGAAGGGGCACGATCGCTCTCCTAGTAGCAAATATGTGGCAATACGATTCATTTCAATTAATAAACCATCAAATATTGACTTTAATGAATAAAAACTGTTGGAAGCAACAAAAACGCGTCAGTCACGACTATATTGAAGCATGATTGGGTAATTGATTTGTTATCAACGGTTGTTATGGTAACCAATTATGATGTTAAGAGGTTTTCACTGGCTGTGACGCAGGGTCCCGCTTAGGGAGTAAAGTAGTTAGCAATCTATGGTTTTAGACACACTTATGAACTACCAGCTCAAGCAGGAACAATTGACAAAAACGTATCCGTGGCGTTATCGAATGAGAACTGTATGAAAATCAATAAGCGCCTATATAGGCGTACATATACATTACGTTGGTATCAATTGTTCGTGTTATGCCCCTTGAATCAAGAGCATTTGCGGAGATGAAAACTTTGCAATATTTTTTAAATTCGATTTGAAAGATGAAAATATTTTTTTATTCGTTTTTTAAACTATTCATTTAATGTAACATATTGATTGATGTATTATTCATTACACAAAAATATACGTTTCATTGTAAGAGTTCGAATCTGCACAGCGCATGTGACCATAAGGGTGACCGACCACTAAAGTTTTTAAATTTTTATTTTAATATGATGTGGCATTAAAAAATACATACAACCCTACATTTTCACCCTTCTACCTATATATATAAATGGCGACAACGTTTGCCGGGTCAGCCAGTATTCTATATCCCCCATATAAAAATATTACATTAACCAATATGGAGCTAAAACGGATCTTGTCAATCACACATTCCGCGGCGCATACCCAAAAGAATTTACATTAATATCAATGATGGACTCACGATGTTTCAATTAGCGCGATCCTTCTGTAATATCAATTAATAACACCCTTGAGATTAATACACTTTTGACAATCGAGGCTGCCGCACAAAAAGCGTTTGCTAATCACTAGGCCATAGCTGTGACGTCACATCAGGATTAGGTTACCGGTATATAATCCGTCTCTGGGTTTATGGTGTACAGTTTGTGCGAGAACCACAAAGGAACTAGCCGAAAATGAAATTGGTAAACTTTTGTGATATCTAACAATAGGCATGTTGGCTAAATACATTTTTTTTTCGTCTATTCAATGTTAGAGAACATGTTAGTAAACAATCTAGAAGCTATTTTCGTATATCTTAAAAAATAACGAAGACACAAACAATTTAAATTTACAACATGAAAGAAAGCGATATATCGGCGTGTGACGTCACGAGTTGCACCCGCCACACATTTGTCATTAAAAAATGTATGGCCGTCGCAACTTGTGACTCGTTTTGCGAGAAAGAGATGGGCAATATTTTTTATTTGATTATAATTTTTAATCGCGTCAATCTAAATACCTATTTCTTTAAGATTTATGTATCTTTAATCAACAATTTTAAAATTTAATTTATGCAAATGTGATATTCCAGACTAGGTAACATCGGTATTTTAATTATTACTGAAATGGAGAAAATAAAAATATTCGGAGTAAATCTATACTAATATTATAAAGAGGAAATATTTGTTTGTTTGCATTGAATTGGCTCCGAAATTATTGGAGAACTTTGTAAAGTTTTCGCTTAGTGAACAGTGTGTAGCAAAAGATTATATGGGATTCACAAATAATATTTTACTGAAATATTTTCTTTATGTTTCAAATATTACTAAGTATGAAGTGTTTATCTGATCGTAAGAGTCAATTCACACCGAAACGAAATGATACGCGACACAGCGCTGCATTTCACAGAAAGCTATTCAAAATTGAACTTTATTAATTACACAAGAAGATGCACGTTCCATTGTAAGAGTTTGAATCCAAGTTGAACCGCGCCGTATGACTTATTTCATATGAAACATGTATATTTTTGTGTAGTGAATAAATTTTCAATAGCTTTCTTAAAAATGCAGCGCCGCGTAGCATCGCGTATTGTCGCGATGTGAACTGACCCTAACTAAAGCGTTGTTACAGTTCGTAGTAGCTGCGTTAATCGCTGTGGCCGCAGCTGGCCGCTTGGAGCATTTGGAAAGGGCCTATCTTCCACCAGACAACAGTGGCAACAACGGTGGATCCCACTTCGGCTCGGACTCAAACGATTTTGGCTCAAGCGGAAATGGTTTTGACTTAAGCGGCTCAAGCAATTTCGGAAGAAGCTCGAACGGCTTCGGCTCTCATGACTCAGGCAGCAATGGTTTTGGACAAAGCTCCCTCGTATCCAGCCATGGATCCTTAGGTTCCAACCAGGGTTCCAACTTCGGCGCCGCAACCTCCAACCGTTACCTTCCCCCTGACCATGGACCCTCAGGTTCGTCTGGTTCCTCAAACAGATTCAACAGCTTCGCCAGATCATCTGCAGGAGGTAAGTTGTTATGAATATTGAAAGCTTATCTTGGATCAATATATTTGCTTTACTTGGGGTCTGATTCACAATCTCCTAATAAGTGCCGGATAGCTTACTCGGAAGTTTTGTCGCTGCTTACTGTATACTGAGCGACAGAGAAAAAACACGCAAGTAAGCTATCTCAGTAAGCACTTATCATTAGATTGTGAAACAGGCTCTTATGCTCACAAAAGTATAATTTTAATTAGAAAGATATTATTATGATTAACTGTTATTTTTATCCTCATAATCTTATCAATTGAAAAATTTATAGCAACGCGCTTAATATTTAGAGCAAAATAAATTATGCCTCTCATTGATACTAACTAGAGTCGCCCTGTGGTTAAAATTCGCCCATTATAATTAATATAATTTGAAGTTTGAACTTTATATGGCTCTTAGAAAAAAAATAAGAATAAATAATATAAAATATAGAGACAGATTGACAGAATATGTCAACGTGTAACAAACAAATTTGTATCGAACGCGCGGTCGTGGTAGTGTGGGTTATTAACCTGAGGTAGTGTGTGTTGTTGTTATTTTTATTAGCTTTATGTATTTCTAAGCACTATTTAAAAATATATTAGCTTTCTACACACCTTCCTCCACTTAAACTTTAACTGTGCCAAATATCATACTCCTCCATTCGCATAATTCCCGTGAAACTATAAAGAAAGTTTTTGCTTCACGTATATAATATTTACTCGTAATAATAATGTAATTCATTGCATTATTTATCATAACGCAAATCTTCTGCGCGTGAACTATCGTCAAGTCTAGAAAGGGTATTATTTTTCACTGTTATTTTAAGACTTGTGAGTACAAATCAATCTAACAGAGTTTAATTTTTCCCATTTGCAGCTTCATCCAGCTTCGGTCAGTCCAACGGCTTCAGTGGTCAATCCAACGGCTTCAGTGGTCGATCCAACGGCTTCAGTGGTCAATCCAACGGCTTCAGTGGTCAATCCAACGGCTTCACTAGTCAGTCTAACGGCTTCAGCGGTCAGTCCCACGGTAACTTCGGTGCCGCCACCTTAAACCGCTACCTCCCTCCCAACCACGGTTCCTCCTCGTCCAACGGAAACTTCGGAGGATCCTCGTTCAGATGTAAGTTTTACATTTTAGACAACAAAACTTTTATTCGCTAAAACAGACGAATTGAATACAATGTTTAATTAAATCCTACTACTGTTATAAATGTGAAAGTTTGTGAGGATGCTTGTGAGAATAGTGAGAAGGAGGATGGATGGATGGATGGATGTTAGTTACTCTTTCACGCAATAACTACTGATCGGATTTTGATGAAATTTGGTATGGTAGTAGGCTCTGGATTAAAACATAGGCTCATTGTTATCCCGAAAACTAAGCGTTCCCTTGGGACACTATTATATACAGGAGTAATATTATAGATAAGCATAAATTGCTTTGCTTGAATTTCTTTCCTACTAAAAGATGCTTTTCTGATGGCCTCGAAAAAATGTGATATTGTTTGGAATTGTTATTCTAGGACTGGCAACGCGGGCCATCTTTTGTCTGGCGTAAGCGAATAATTTGTCTTCGATATTTTTGTGGACTGTATTTCAGGAGGTATCTGGCGTCGCCAGGTTAATATACAGTAATAATTAGATGAAATGGAGAGGTATAAAGAGAGATACGCTTACCGAACCAGCTTCGGAGCGGGGCGTCTGCAGCTGGACTCCTCGTCTTCCTTTTGTTCACAACACTTTAGTCTTTCCAGTATTCTTATCGCGTACGTTCCTATAGGAATATCTCACTTTCTTGGGCGGGAATTAGTAGCGGAAAAGTCTAAATAACACACGCGCTGTCGGCCATTGCACACTCACTCTCGATGCGCACTCGTTGCAATGTACTCCTTCGCGTATCTTCGTATTTCTTCGGTTTTCGTTGGAGAGGGGGGGGGGGGGGGGGATACGGCTTTATCGATATTATGAGATGCCATTCATAGTGGCGTTCGACGCTCCTAGATGGCGCTACCAAGGACTTTACGCTCATAGCAAAAAAATATAATACAGTATTTCTAACTTTTATATTTTTATTCCTGAACAAAAACAAATTTTGTAGATCGAGTCAACCATTTCAAAAATTACCCTCTTTTCCCTCCTCGTTGAGTTGTTTCAGCTGCTTCCAACTTAGCATCCTTCATTAAGGATGCTAAACTGGAACTATTTTTCAAATTAATTAATTTAAAGGATTTTTTTCAGCTGGTTCCAATTTCGGATCCTCCTTCGGCTCTCGTAACAACCAGTACGAGTCCCAGCCCCAGTTCGGCGCTAGCCGTCAGTACCTCGCACCGAAAGCATCGTCGAGCTTCCGAAGCGCCCCGCAGCAAGCTTTCGACGAACAAACCGGATATCAGTATTAGATCTGTAGCTAGAGCTTTTTAAGCTATATCTTTTACTTATCTAGGCTTTTAGCTGCATCTTACAATCTGTCAATTTTTATATTGTGTTCATTTAAATTTTATGATTAAAAGTTGACATATATTTTTTTGTTTCCTTAAACATGACTCTCGAGTTTCTTGTTATGTACATATTATTAACTATTATTGACCCCATACTAATATGACTTTTATAAAAGAAACCTTTAATTCTTATGTTTCCTTATATAATTTGTCGTGTTTCTTGTTATGTACATAATATTAACTATTTTTGACCCCATAATAATATGACTTTTATAAAAGAAACCTTTAATTCCTATGTTTCCTTATATAATTTTTCGTGTTTCTTGTTATGTACATAATATTAACTATTATTGACCCCATAATAATATGACTTCTATAAAAGAAACCTTTAATTCTTATGTTTCCTTACATAGTTTTTCGTGTTTTTTGTTATGTACATAATATTAACTATTATTGACCCCATGATAATATGACATTTATAAAAGAAACCTTTAACTCGTATGTTTCTTTGTATAATTTTTCGTATTTCTTGTTATGTACATAATATTAACTATTATTGACCCCATAATAATATGACTTTTATAAAAGAAACCTTTAATTCTTATGTTTCCTTACTTAATTTTTCGTGTTACTTGTTATGTACATAATATTAACTATTATTGACCCCATAATAATATGACTTTTATAAAAGAAACCTTTAATTCTTATGTCTCCTTATATAATTTTTCGTGTTTCTTGTTATATACGTAATAATATTAACTATTATTGACCCCGTAATAATATGACTTTTATAAAAAAAACCTTTAATTCTTATGTTACCTTATATAATTTTTCGTGTTTCTTGTTATGTACATAATATTAACTATTATTGACCCCATGATAATATGACATTTATAAAAGAAACCTTTAATTCTTATGTTTCTTTGTATAATTTTTCGTGTTTCTTGTTATGTACATAATATTAACTATTTTTGACCCCATAATAATATGACTTTCATAAAAGAAACCTTTAATTCTTGTTTCCTTACATAATTTTTCGTGTTACTTGTTATGTACATAATATTACTATTATTGACCCCATAATAATATGACTTTTATGAAAGAAACCTTTAATTCTTATGTTTCCTTATATAATTTTTCGTGTTTCTTGTTATATACGTAATAATATTAACTATTATTGACCCCATAATAATATGACTTTTATAAATGAAACCTTTAATTCTTATGTTTCCTGACATAATTTTTCGTGTTACTTGTTATGTACATAATATTTACTATTATTGACCCCATAATAATATGACTTTTATAAAAGAAACCTTTAATTCTTATGTTTCCTTATATAATTTTTTATGTTTCTTGTTATCTACATAATATTTACTATTATATGACTCAACTACCTACATAATTTTGGCCTCTAACGGCCCGTTTCAATAACCTATCTGCCAATAACTATTTGTTAGAAACGTCACATTTGCATCGCAAAAAACCGGCAAATGATTGAACAACAACGTTTTTAACAAACAGTTATAGATAGATAGGTTATTGAAACCGGTCGTAAAACAATCTTGCGCCGTTTCTTAATACGATTAAAATAAATTAATGATTATGTTTTAACTGTGCATTTATAATACATCATTATTATTATAAATGTAATCTTATTGTAATTAGTTGTAAGTTGCAAGTTTTGTAAATAAAAAACGGGAGCTTTTGCAAGCATGAGTGAATAAATATGCGCCTACAAGATAAGACATAAATGCTTACGCTGCTACACAAAAACTATTTGTAATAATTATATTTACACATTAAATTACAGGGTAAAAACATTTCAATTTTATAATAAACATATAATTGTTCTTTACACCATGTACATTTATATATAAGTGGCTACTTACCTAGGTACTTACAATTTGTATGTCCAGGATAAACTTATAATTATAATTTTTGTAACTAATATACTTGGTGTTTTTCTATTCAGTGTCCAAGCTTTCAGGAGTGAATGTACTCTTGAATATAAGCAACTTTCACTACGGGATCAACTTTCCTACTTGAAAAAAAAAATCACCTGTTTCCTACAAAAGGGCTACGGCATAGATAGCATTTTGTACGAAACAGCTGTTTTTTTCCCAAATTATTAAACATCCTGTATAATAATATTACTAGTACCTGGGTAACCGAGATTTGCTCGGAGTTTTGATAAAAAAAAAAACAAAAAAAAAGATTGACCGGGGTTTGAACCGACCATATTCCGAATTTCATAACAAAGCAACAATTACATTCAAGACATACCAGACGAATTCATACCAAACTGCCAATTGTTGGACTGGCAATTATTGATATATTGTTGCACGATGAAAGAAAATACATACATAGCTTGAAAATGCGCTGTTTCCAAGGGACTAGGTATATTTCTCCCCCAAAACTCCCTGCATACTAAATTTAAAAAACTTGCAGATGTTTTCGAGAAACCGACTATATATATACACGATTGTCTCGTTTAGAGTATAAGATTATGATATTTGACAGTACGGATACTGTGCTACATAACACAGATAGTAACTTCACATCAACCAATAATTGAACTGGTTTTGTTGAGATAGCAACACAAATATTTCTTTATAATCTGTAGGATAGACTCCTTTTGTTATCTGTGGTTTATGAAAACTACTTCTTCCTTCCGGTAAAAATGGTTTTTCTAGAATGATGTGCTAGGTATGTTAGAAATAAATAAAAGTAATAAAAGTGAGTTGTTTCAAGTTAATGCAATTTAATTACAAGAACATTCTTCTAAAACACATATATTCCAATAGTTATGGGCCCAGATCCCTTTTCCGAGAAAATCTAAAAAAATTCGAAGCACGAGGGAAGCAATATTATGTCGGCGAGAGACGCTATGAATAGTAAGTACAATATACCACAATTTGATGGCGAAAGCTTCAATACTTGGGCATTTAGACTAAAAAGCATTTTAAAAGAGAGTGGTTGCTATGAGGCAATTCTGCAAAAGGATTTTAAAGATGAAAAATTGGAAGCAAGAGCCCAAGCTATAATAATTTCCGCAGTGGCGGATAGCCACCTAGAGTATTTGAGAAGTGATACAGCTTACGAGATGTTTAAGAACCTAGAGGAGAGCTTTAAAAATCGAGGCACCCGTAGTAAATTGTTCCTGCGAAGGCAGTTGAGTGAAATTAAATATATTGAAACAAAGTCTTTGAAAGAACATCTCACTCATTCTATGCAGGAAATCATTACACAACTAGAGGAAGCAGGCTCTGTGATGTCAGAGGAAGAAAAGGTCAACATCTTCTTACTGTCCATGCCAAAAGGTTATGAAAATATAGTGACTGCGCTGGAAACTATCGGAGAATTAAAACTTACTACTGTAAAATACAGATTACTGGCAGAAGAAGAAAAAAGAAAGCAGTTTCACAGCAAGGAGATTGTCACTCCAAGTGCATTCTCATGCTTTGTATGTGGGAAACCAGGACATAAAAAATTTCAATGCCATAAATTACAAGGAAACGGATATAAGAATTTCAACACCGGACAAGGACATAGTAACGGGCAAGGATACAACGCTAGACATGGGTTTCAAAGAGGACGTGGACAAAGAGGACAAGGATTTTATGGAGGACGTGGACATACTTTCAATAACCGAGGTAGAGCACAAGGTGGCCATGTGAATTTTGCGGGGAATAATCCAAATGTATTTATGTGCTACGACGAACAGTATAATAGTGGAAATAACTCATTGATTCAGTTTTGTGTGGACTCTGGGTGTACAAACCATTTAATTAATATTAAGGAACATTTTATAGACTATATTGAGTTAAATGTACCTAAGAAAATTGCAGCAGTCAAAAATGGGGTTAGTTTAGAAGCAGTTGGGATTGGAAATATGGAAGTATCATGTCAAGTGGGTAAGATTTTAAACAAATTTCTAATAACAAATGTTTATTATATACCTGATTTAAGAAAAAATTTATTATCTGTGTCAAAAATGGAAAGTGCTGGTTTTAGAGTAGTTTTTAGCGGAGGTAAAGTAAGAGCTTATAAACAAGAGAACTTAATGATGATAGGTAATAAAATAGACACATTGTACACACTAAACTTGCAAAGTATTGTAACTTCATGTAATTTTTCAAGTAAAATTAATAATGATGAGTATGACATATGGC
The DNA here is from genome assembly GCA_037179445.1 of Phengaris alcon alcon. Lineage (NCBI taxonomy): Eukaryota > Metazoa > Arthropoda > Insecta > Lepidoptera > Lycaenidae > Phengaris > Phengaris alcon. Next base: position 984,442 of record JAYRCH010000263.1, on the reverse strand, counting down.
ATAGGAGGTTTGCTCATTTAGGAATTAATAATTTAAATTTATTGGTAAACAAAAACATGGTACATGGTTTGGCAGGATTAAAAAATAAAACTATAGAAAATAACTTGTTGTGTGAGCCCTGTGTATTAGGGAAAATTTGTAGACAACCTTTCAATAAACCAGGCATTAGAGCGAGGCAACCTTTAGAGCTTGTGCATACTGATGTATGTGGACCTATCTCTCCACAAACTTATGACGGAAAGAATTACTTTGTAACATTCATTGATGATTTCACACACTTTACAATAGTTTATTTAATGAAAAATAAATCAGAAACTTTTGAATATTTTCAGCATTATTATAATTTTGCAACGAAACATTTCAATAGAGATCTTTTAAAATTAAGAATGGATAACGGTAGAGAATATTTTTCAAATGAATTTAAGAATTTTTGTAGTAGGAACGGAATAGTGATGCAGTACACAGTGCCATACAATCCGGAGATGAATGGAACAGCCGAAAGGATGAATCGAACATTAGTGGATAAAGCTAGAACTATATTGATTGACTCGGGAATGAAAAAGGAGTTCTGGGGAGAAGCAGTTTTGTATGCAGCATATGTGACAAACCGAAGTCCAGTTACTGGAAGAGATAAAACACCAAGTGAAATGTGGGAAGGTAGAAAACCGGACGTATCAAACTTAAAAATATTTGGATGTATCGCTTATAATTATATACCAAAGGAATTGAGAAATAAACTAGATCATAGAGGAAAGAAAATGATAATGGTTGGATATAGTATGGCAGGTTATAAGCTATATGATGAACAAACAGGAAAAGTTGTGACTGCGAGACATGTTATTTTTGATGAAAAATGGAAGAAAATTAAAGGATTAGCTAACATACCTGAATATGAAGAAAACGAGAAAATAGAAAGCGTGAAAGACAGCACAGAAGAGGAAATAAATGAAGAAGTTGAAAGACAAGAAAGTAATGAGAAAGCAAGAGATGAAATAGTGGAAATTTGTAAAGAAGAAAAAAGTCAAGAAATAGGAAGAGGAAAGAGAAATAGAATGAAGCCAAAATGGCAGAATGAATATGTAACCAGCTTTAGTGATGAAGATGATGCCATGTATGCGTTTTTATGTATGAATGATGACGTGCCGTTTACATATGATGATATAAAAACCAGAGAAGATAAAAAGGATTGGATGAAAGCTGTAAGTGAAGAATTGAAAGTACTAGATGAAAATGAGACTTTTGAAATAGTTCCGAAGCCAGAAGACAAGAAAACATTAGATGCAAAATGGGTATTTACAAGGAAGGATACAGGAAGAGAAACGATATGTAAGGCTAGACTAGCAGTACGAGGTTTTCAACAAGAAGAGAAATTTGATGATGTTTACTCACCCGTGTTAAAGTTACAGACGTTAAGGATATTGTTATCTGTAGCTGCTCAACGAGATTATCATTTAAGTCAGATGGATGTGAAAGGAGCATTTTTATATGGGAATATAGAAGAGGAAGTATACATAAAACCACCAGATGGTATGAAAGTGCAACAAGGATTTGTACTGAAACTAAAGAAATCACTATACGGTTTAAAGAAATCTCCTAAATACTGGTATGAAAAGTTTAATAACACAATTATATCATATGGTTTTAAACGTTCAAATAATGATTATTGCTTATATTACATAAAAGATATATACTTACTATTGTATGTCGACGATTTGCTTATACTAGGCTCAAACTTAAATAAAATAGAAGATTTAAAACAATTTTTGAAAACTAAATTTAAAATGAAAGATTTGGGTAGCAATAGTTTAATGTACCTTGGGATATCGATTAAAGAGACCTCTATTGGAATAACTATTGATCAAACTAAATATTTAACAAGTGTTCTTGAACGTTATAATATGAATGAGTGTAAGGGATGTGAAACACCAATAGATGCAAATTATAAATTTGATGAGAACGGAGATATTGATTTATCATATGAAAAACAATGTCGATCATTGATAGGGTCACTTATGTATGTTACTGTCGGTTCAAGGCCAGATTTAGCGGCATCTGTTTATTATTTAGGTAGATTTCAATCTAGACCAAATATTGAGCTCTGGAGATCTCTCAAACGTTTGCTAAGATATGTAAAACATACAATTAATTTTGCATTGTTGTATACTAAAGATGATTGTAACATACCTTTATTAGGGTATGCAGACGCTGATTTGGCTAGAGATTTAGACAGAAAATCGACATCAGGATATATGTTTAAAATTTTTAATAATACTGTTGTATGGAAGTCTAGGAAACAAAGTACCGTTGCCTTAAGCACAACTGAAGCGGAATTTGTATCATTATGTGAATGTATTATGGAAGCTTGTTGGATGTTAAAATTACTTGCTGATTTAAATATTAATGTTAAAAATGTAACTATTTATGAAGATAATCAAAGTACTATTAAAGCTATTAAAAATCCTGATCAGAAAAGGCTTAAACACATGGATGTTAAATATAATTTTATAAAACAGAAAGTAGAAGAAAATATTGTTACTGTAAAGTATATTAATACTAAAGAACAGATTGCTGATATGTTAACTAAACCTTTGTCTAAGAATATTTTTAAAAATTTAGTTTCTAAATTAAGTTTGTGTTCTATAGATGTTTAAAGTTAAAACATTATTATTGTGTTAGAGTTTGAGTATGTTAAAGTTCAAAGTTAGTTATTTACTTTTGTGAATGTTGAGGAATTTAAGTTTAATAAATTTAAATGTAAGTTGTTGTGTATCTATGTAAAAGAAATGTTTGTGTTGAGGAAGAGTGTTGAGATAGCAACACAAATATTTCTTTATAATCTGTAGGATAGACTCCTTTTGTTATCTGTGGTTTATGAAAACTACTTCTTCCTTCCGGTAAAAATGGTTTTTCTAGAATGATGTGCTAGGTATGTTAGAAATAAATAAAAGTAATAAAAGTGAGTTGTTTCAAGTTAATGCAATTTAATTACAAGAACATTCTTCTAAAACACATATATTCCAATAGGTTTGAATATTGAAAAGAAAAATATTACATATATACAAAATGACATAGATTTTTCAATTAATTTTTATGTTTATTCTGACTTTTTTCTTACATTTTTTCCTGTATATTAATAGTGTCTGCTGCTGCTGTAATTCTAATTGGCTTAGTATTATTTAGTATTACCTATCCACTGTGGAAATAACATTTCAGGTGCTGAAAACAAAAAAAACCAGCTTAGTCGACATTAATCAACTTGTTATTTTGCAGTTGTAATATAAAATACTATATGAAATACCTTTGTTGTGTGCACCACGGAAAAATTAATCTAGTGTTTGAATAATGGGACTTTGACTCGCCCATGATCCACTTGCGCTTGTCTTTATCTTGCGAATCGTTCGCCGAGTCTATAAGCGAATATAAATTTTGTATTTCTCCTAAGATTTGACAGTCGACAGTCGACACGTCATATCCTGAATTTTATTCTTTTTAATTATTGATACATTCGGACTATGAGTAAAATTTATAATGATTTCGTTTGTAATTATGACTAATAATACTTTAACACATTTTGACATAAGTAATATAAATAGGTAATTTAAAATAGTTGATATAAGTAAAATATCAACCTTTCGCATGCTGTAAGGTGGACTGTATAAGGCTCCAAAAACATCTAATTGTATTACCTACATTCTATGCAAATAAAAACTATCTATCTATCTAAAAAAGCTTTTTATGTATGATCCATGCGCCTACATCTTCTATAAGCAAAAACATTTCTTGGATATTGCTTTTATAAGCACTACGTAGTTATCAATATTAATCATAAAGAGGAAAAATTTTGTTTTTATGTTTGTTTGTTTGCATTGAATAGGCTTCGAAAATACTGGACATTTGCTACTTTTTATCGCGTAAAAATGTACGGTTACCGCGTGACTGACTTTTGCGCGCACGAAGTCGCGGGCAACATGGGTGCGCTTTAGGTGTATTTATAGCATAAAAAGAGGTTTATTATTCTCAAAGCATCTGAATTAAAATATTATAATATACGGAAAGTGAAATCTGAATGAAAATTGTACAATCTAAAATTAGTATTTTAATTTAGGTATGACTCATTCGTGACTTTTTTAAATCATTAATTGTCATTGTGACAATTCATAATACATTGCATTACGTGGCGCTGCAGCTCTCGACGTAGAGCGGTGCGTCGCGACGCAGCGGTATACCTGCTATATATGCGCGCCGTCACCCGCGTGATGAGCGGCGCGACATAGCTCGACGCCGCGAGACGCAGCCTGAGGTCGCCGCCCGACGTCCAAAAAACGTCATAACAAAACCAAAAAAGGAGGTTTTTTACTGTCGCCACATAGATACAAGTTCGGCTGCACGCGCGGCGCCTCGCGGCGTACTGCTGCCAAATGCGCTTAGCGGCTATGCGCTGCGCAGCGAACAGTCACCGGTATCTTCAAGTATCGTCGCGCCGCGTCGCGTTGCGGTCTGAGCTGACTATAGTATTAAAAAGAATAATAATAATGTCTCCTACACCGAATTCGGGGGCGGTGGCCGGATTGAACAAAACCAGGCCAATATTTTTTATAGTGCCCAAGTATGTGCGCAATACACACTCTCTCTCTTCCTTTTCCTTCCTTCCTTCACTCTTGTAACCCAGTGGGACGGACACCGACACGTCTGGTGGGAGGTCAGGCGCAGGACCGACTTTTACATGCCAACCCGACGCATGGATCATCTTTTGCTTAGGCAAGTCTAACAAAATCTACGTGTATAAGTTATCATGAGTTGACGATTTAGCATCACGTCAATCTGATCTCGTGGAATGTGATCTTCCTTGTTTTTATAAAGCAGGAAATATAAGGGCTAAGCAAAGCTAAGTAACTTATTGAGGTCAAATATAGAAGTCATCACTTCCGTGATCAGATTTAAAGCTTAAGCGTGATTACGAAAGCACTGGCTTGTATGTTGGTTCAATTCCTAAATTGCTATCTTTTCTTATTCCCAAATTTAAAAATAAAATAACTATACTATTCAAAGTTGCTGTCTTTGTCTGATACGTTGGAAAAGTCATTTGACAGGAAAGGACGAGGACTCAGATTGACTAATTAATGATTTAAATATTTATATTAGTACGAGGTTACTTTGGACTCTATAGTTTCTAATATCCATACCTAGAATACATTATTTTTCTTCACTTCCATTCCGCCGCTTCAATTCGTCATTATTTAATTGTTCTTGTCAAAAATGTTAAAATCAGAAGCACGCAAAAACGATAAATGTTTAAAATGAATACGAATGTGGCGAAAGAAACCTGCCAGGAGCAGACAAGCGCGCACATATACATATTGGCAAAAAGTACTCGTCAATTATTTTTTTTTAATTATCATTTTTTTTAACAATCCACTCCAATTATCGATTGCTCAACTCACGACGTTATTGAAAACGTGATCATTAATCCCTATTCACAATATGTCTCATCAGATCAATTAAAGACACCCTTGAGTCTAATACGAAGGTCTTGACAAAAGTCTTTGCTAATTTTTGTCTTCAAGTATATCTCAGTGACGTCAAGGTACGTGAGATTCAGGATTAGATTTGGGTATATATTAGATGTGTGGATACTCAAAAGCACAGTTCAGTGGAAGCCTTCGTTGTCAGCAAATATGAAACTGGTAATATTTTACTGTAAATAATTAACTTTAGAACACAATTGATGATTCAGTGTTGATTTTGGCTAATTAATTTATTGTGGTTATGGCATTAAAGTTTTATGAGATCGCTTTCAAAAAAACACTTTGTAACGCAACCAAAAGTAATTTTAAATTACTCCGGCCCATTGAAAATTTATATGTAAGCTCAGCAAAGACTTCTATGTACTTATCTAAAAATGATAACACAGCTTTATCTTAGCAACTTTTAATAACTCACGAAGTATTTGGTAACCATCATAATACAATATCTTTTTTTTATCCCGCAGTTCGTACTCGCAACCTTAGTAGCTGCAGCTGCAGCAGCTCGTCTGGAGCACCTGGAGCGAGGCTACCTTCCGCCAGAAGAATCTCAAAACTCCAACTCGGTTTCATCTTCACAATCTGGCTCAAATGGTGGCGCTGGCCAAAGCTCTTCTGGATCCAACAGTGGACAACCCTCTTTTGGCTTCAGTGGTTCGAGTGGATTTGGCTCCGGTGGATCAGGAGAATTCGGTTCAAGCCAGCAAGGTTCTAGCTTTGGTGCAGCCACCTCAAACCAGTATCTCCCTCCTGATCATGGTTCCAACTCCAATCCAAGCGCAGGTTCCAACAGTTTTGGCAGCTCAACCGGTCAAGAGTTCAGACGTAAGTGAATTTTTATTACTATGGACAATTGAATGTCGCATTGAAAGCAATTCTGAAATAATTAAGTTCGACAATTTGATTATTTTGATTAGTGATAATTTTTAAGTTATTGTGCTTTTCAAATGTTTGGGTGTTTCCAAATTTTAAAATACTCTCATCTGTTAGCAAGTTTAACCTTCATATTATAGAGAAGAATTAGATCCCTGGACTTTCATCTGGTCGAATCTTATAACAAGGAACAGTTTTAATTCATCTAAAATACTGCATATTGTGTAAAATCAATCACCAACATCCAACAAATCAAATTTTACAATCAGCTATCATCTAAACTATTCACAATTCCTAACCGTGATTTTATTTTTACAGCTTCAAACAACGGTAACGGACTAGGTTCCCAAGGATCTCAATACCAATCTCAATCCGGAGCCCCAAACCACCAATACCTCAGTCCACAGTCAGCCAATATCCAGAGCTCCACCCAGCAACCTTTTGATGAGGAAACTGGATACCATTATAAGTAAACAGATACGACGGACGTCTTACAACTTTTCCCAATCTGCTTTCAAAAACTCTTAAACTTCTGTAGTCTACAAGCCAACGCTTCATGGGTACTGTCTCTATAATTTCCGTATTTTGTTTTCAATCTCTTCGAGTATTTTTTGATAAATGAAATTAAGTTTGTATTTTATTTTATGACTCTTTCTATTTTCTTAATGTCTATAACAATGTATATATTTTTGTCTATAACAACCGTACCATTAAGTTTAATTTGCAGACCAGTATTATGTTTATTTAAAATTATGAATTAAATGTCTATACCATTGTGTTCAATTTTATGTGTATCGAATAAAAATATTTTTGGATATGAATATTTTTTTGATTTTGTTATTTTTTTGAAAAATTCCACCCTTAAAGTGGTGAAATAGCGGTTAAGAGTTTGTATAGAAAATCTTTGAATCTACACCGATTTCAATGAAAATGGGATTTATGCCTTTAAATACATATTTTCATTATAAGATGCGTGTTTCAGGATTTGTTAGAATTTACATTCCGAGGGTGTATTATGGGTTTAAGTTTGTATGAAAAAAAAACTGTCCCGATTTTCATGAAATTTAATATCCGAGGATTTAGTCGGATGTTAAATTTAAAAAAAAACTATTAAACTCAATAGAAATTATTGAATTTTTTTTTTAATTCATGTCCAAAAGAGTGAAATGGGGGTCCAAAGTTTGTATAGTGAAATATCAACAGCTGGTCGAATTATGTTAAATTTTGTCGCATTATTAGTCGCGTTATTATTACCCAGAAATCCGTTACAAATTATCTTATATATTTTAGAACTTTTATTTTAATAAAAAATAATGATAAAGAATGGATGGACAAAGATGCGCACAAAAGTAAATTGGGAAATTGGGATAGGCATAAACGTATATTTTATGCCTATCCCAATTTCCCGTCTACGGTGAAGCCAAAAGGAACGGTAATGATTTTGGCAGTATATTATGTATATGTATATGTATACAGTTTTTATGTATGTATGTAGGTTTGTTCCACCGTAACGCCTAAACTACTGAACCAATTTTAATAAATGAGGTGTGAATAGATTCGTAATAATATCCCGGGTAACATAGGCTATATAATTTACGTAGTCGGGTTATAGATTTTATAATATATTTATTAACAATATTAGGAAGTATCATCGAATGCCTCTTCGGATGCCCTTCTTTTCGACCTTGGCTTAGTGACCCCACAAGATTTTGATCTTAATACGTTATGTTTTTAGTTGACAATGATCGCAGTCATGTTTGTCCTTTGTTGCAGCGAAGGTCATCTAGGAGTTCTGGGACCTGTATTCGCTAGCACTAAAAAGGTTATAATATTACTTTGAAATTATAATAAGTGATATTAAGATATGTGACATAATTGTTAACCGACTTCATATATATATATATATATATATATATATATATATATATATATATATATATATATATATATATATATATATATAATGTATGTTCAACGATAACTCCCCCGTCTGTTGACCGATTTTTTAAATTCTTTTTTTGATGTTTACATCAACGGACCAACTTCGGAGTATACCCTTTAGGGTATACTCCGAAGTTGGTCCCGGTTTCATAAAAGTGGTGGCCTGATGAAGGGATCTATGAGGAATCGAGGGAACTCTTCGAAATTTATATGGACACATATAGTGATTTTGACTTTTTCAGAAGTAGCTAAAGTATCTATATGCTACCAAAAACTAAGATTCTGCACCAAGGTATACCCTGGATCCAAAAGCACTGAACAGAACTCCATACGCGTTTGGAAATTTCGACATTGTTTAAAGAACTGCAAGCATATGCCATTATGTAACTTACAGTCATCATCATCATCATCTTGTATGAAATACCTAATGTAAGCTTGGCGCGTATTCAATTATGTATTAGATCGAATTTAAAATTTAAAAGGGGAATTATTTAGAAAATAAGTTTCATTTAATACTTTTTTGTGCTTTTTTACTTTGGAAGTCGGTTTATTCTGCTAACAATGTAACCATTTCAATAAGTAATACTTATTAACACACGTGGCACATGTGGCTTATGTAACATATGTAACATATGTGGCTTAGTGGTTGAGCGCATTGGTACTCAAGGCGGGATCGCGGATTCTAATCTCGCTGAAGGAACAAAAAAAGCCAGAAATGCTTTGTCATTTGTTCCTGGGTCATGGATGTGTATTATATATGTGTATAATATAATAAAAATCTTAAATATACGTTTAGTATAAAAGTACCTATTAAAAATACTTCCCGTTGTCTGGTCCCCGTAACACAAGTTCTTCGGATAGTTAGCACAGGGCCAGATTGACGTGGTGTGAAGCGACCATAGATATAATTATTATTGTTATTTAGTATTACTTACATCCGATACGATTTTTGTATGAAACAATTTTAAAAAGAGTCATACAAACGAAAAACCCCGTTGACAAAAATATTTTACCAGACTTGTATAAAATTATAGCGGACTAGCTGTTGCCCGCGCTTCTACCCGCGTAAATACAGTACCCCACAGGAACACTGTTCTTTTTCGGGATACTATGTGTTAATCCAGAGCTTGAACTACTTGAACTTATACCATAGTAGCTTGAACTACTACCATACCAAATTTCATCAAAATCCATCCATCCATCCTCACAAATCTTCCACATTTAAAATAGTTCACATTTAAAATTAGTATAGTATAGTGTAGCATAGTTGTGAGACAAGTCTTAATTACCTTTAACGTAACAAACAAACTAAAATATAGACTGAAATATACATATAATGACATGATCCACAATAATTACGATGGCAACGCCTGCAGTCGTGACGGAGTGGTGACTGCAGTACTATCGAGGGCAGTGCATGATGCAAAGCATGTAAGAAGTGCCGAGGTACCATCAGTTGCCGCTCGACTAGGCAGAGATCTGTTGCATAATGACAACAGTAAGTTTATGAGATGTAATTGTCAATGTCATATTGACAGATGTCACGAGTAAAGCCTATTTATTTAGGTTTATTTTAGATAAGTAAAAGGCTATTCTCAGTGTAGACTGTAGACGTATTTATGTTACACATATCTCATTTGTAATACGTATCAGTGTTAAGCACCAATAAAGGAGAATATAACAATTGTTGCTGTATTATTATAATCACCACTCAAGCGTAAGAAGGACTTACATATCAAGAGGTCGTAGCCCGCTACAATCAAAGTCGCATGAAACGTGCGCACGCACACATACTCACGTGTAAAAACGTAGTTCAACTTGCAAAGGTTACAAAGGAAAAAAATTTGAAACTGGCCGAAACTTGTCGATATTGTACATACATTCAAATGTTTACAACAATCACAAATTACAATATTGCTTAAGTAAAGTAAAAAAATGCATGCAATCTCACTATCCATTAGAAGTTAAAATTTTATTTTTCCTTTCCAAATATCTTTGGACCACCCTTTGTAGCTAACAGTATAGTTTCTACTTTATATTTTATATAATATTATATATTTTCTCTTTTCATTAAACGCGTCCAATTTGTTAATTAATTAATGAGAAGAAATTAATAAACCCAATGATTAATTAATTATTATTTTGAATTACAGAAGATGAAATGGACTTCACAGACGATCAAACAAAGGGTCAGAATTTGAAAGTGATAGTGTCCCATCCTCAAGGTTCATTGGAAACGTGTCGTCTCCCTCGCCCTATATAAACAGAAAGCTCATATGAAGGTATCAGTATGGGTGCACAATGCTAACAATTAATATGTATTTACAATGCTATGTAAGTCCAGTTTCTGTGTAAAATAGTCCAAGCCAGCCACCTTCAATCTCAGATTCCCACAATGTATTTTATGCCTCGTGATAACAAACAGGACTATTCACATATTTTGTCCCACTTTTACACTGACTTGATTTCCATTTTCTTCCACTAAAATGTTAGCTAATTTTGGTTTTACTACTTCTCCTAAACGACCTTAGCCCTAACTAGACATTATGTATTACACAATTGTGACAAAGATGACGAAACAATTTGCCAATTTCTTGCAGCTAACAATGATTATCTTCGGTACAACATTGGCTGGCACACTACCAGAAACATATTTGCCACACAATGTAAATGCAGAAAATAATGATCAAGTTAGTACAGAAAATAGAAGACCACAGCAGGATACTGAGAAAGACGCTGCCATATTAAGACTGGAAAAAGAAGTAAGAGAAGATGGTAAATAACACTTTCATAAAGATTTTTTTAAATAGGTATCCTTCAAATCTTTACCGTATGTTTCTAAAAAAAACTATAAATTCAATATTCATTGAGTTTTCTACCTAAAATATTAGGTAGAGCTTGAAAACTCAATAGACTCCTGAAATTAATTGAATTATGAAAAACGTGTAACAAATTTGCATCTATCAAAAGCATGGTAGTGTGTGTTAATCTCTGTATTGAGCATTATTTAAAAAATATTAGCATTCTACCTATACACTTTAATTTACCATCCAATTTTCATACTCCTCCGGTTTCCCAATTCTCGTAAAACTCTACTGAAAATGTTCGTTTCACGTATTAATATAATAATAATTACAGGTTATCACTACGCATACGAAACGTCAAATGACATACAAGCAGAGGAATCAGGAGATACCTTTCAGACGCGTGGAGCATTCGCCTACAGAGGTGATGATGGGAAGATCTACTCCGTGAACTTCACGGCCGGAGCAGATGGCTTCAGACCTCATGGCGATCATCTACCGATCCCACCACCTACTCCTGACGAAATACTGATAGCACTGAAGAAGAACGAACAAGACGAAGCGGCTGGCATTTTTGATGATGGTGAGGTTTTGGCTTTGGCCGTATTAAAGCTTAATGTATCCATGATAGTAGGGGAGCCCTAGTGGGAGATTCTTGCAGTAGCTCGAATGCGTCAGATTAAGATTTCATTATGTTAGGTAGGCCTCAAAGAAGCTCCAACTTAAAGTAATGACGATTTACAATTAGCATCATGTGTCCACCTGTGAGAAAAGTAGAAAAAATAATATTAATTGTAAAAAAAACGTCCGTTTTACGAGGAGAAAAGCGCTATCTAGCGTTTATACTTGTAACTAAATTAGATAAAAATATTCATTCACGAGCGGCGAGAGCGCAAGTTTTACGTCCTTACAGCGACATCTAGCGAACATATTCTGTATTCACTTATCTTGAGCTTTGTAAATGTATCGAAAGGTAGAAATCACTTTAGTTCCATGTATAATAGCTAGATGGTACTTACTAACTTTAAACCTTGTGCGAAACTTGATTTGTTTTCTTTATAGAAAAACACGTGTGAACATAGAATCGTGACTATTTTCTACGAAATAAAAGAGAGGCAAGAGAGTAGAAATCGCCTGATGGTAAGCTATTGCCTCCGCCGATGGATTTGGCCCCCTATAGATGGCCACGCCAAATAAGTTATAATTAGCTATTTGACAAGTAAAAATTTTGAGTATAAAAATACATTCAGAAATAATGACGTGTTAAAATAAAGGTTAGTGTAGTTTGAAATTACGTGCATTTTGAGGTTACAAAAAATTGGAACATTTTTGTACATAATTAGTACATAAAACATACTTAATTAGTTTACTTACATCATATTTACCATGGTAAGTATGAAGTCTAAACGCAACAAACTTCGGATATATTAGAATTTGTGCATGTGACCATACATTTCGTGCCAACATTAAAAGCAATATGACGTCACAATCGCAGTCGCAGGCTTTTGTTTGGGGCGTTTTCACAGGACCCACAAAATGTTTCAAACATTTCACAGTTTCTGATTTTTAGTTGTAATTGTATTCCTTTTGTAAACTTTCTTACTTTTCAGTTTCATTTAGTTAGGTGCGTAATTAAAAAAAATACAGTCAATGCATTATCGTCTTTCACAATGCAAACTTTTCAGGGAGTTTTTGTTTGAACCCTAGCTATCTCCAGCACCGATTTATGTGAAAAAATTATTTTGTTTTCAGGCCAATATCGTCCAGAGGAGTCAGAAAATGACCACAGAAATTCGGATTCCGGGTATAGATATATTATGTAAAATATCTCGTTTAATTAAGTTTTTAAATATCCAAATATTATAGATAATTACTTGTTTTGTATTAAAATATACCTCTTAAGATTTGAATCTCTCCGAGGATTCTACCAACATAACCTAATTATAAGAAAATTATTGCAAAAACTTTCAGTACAGTTTTATGAAATTTGTGCAAGCGGAAGAGTATGAAATACATATGTGTAAGTGTGCAGACTAACAACAATACACACTACCTCAGATTATTAACACACACTACCGTGCGTTTGATAGCAACCATTTTGTTACACGGTGACGTTTGTGAATCTGTCACAACATTTATATATATTTTTTTTATTAAAGAGGCAAGTGAACCCTTATAAATATCAAACTTAAAAATTATAATAATTCTAGCTGTTGCCCGCGGCTCCGCCCGCGTAAATACAGTATCCCGCGGGAACACTGTACTTTTTCGGGATAAAAAGTAGTAGTAAAAATATGTTTTAATACTTACGTTTTAATACAGAGCTTAAACTACTACCATACCAAATTTCATCGAAATCCGTTTAGTAGTAAAAACGCAAAAGCGTGAAAGAGTAACAAACATCCACCCATACATACTATCCCATCTATCGATCCATCCTCACAAACTTTCACATTTTAATATTAGTAGGATTAGAAGGTGAATTATTATGAACGAGTTTCGACCACAGGGTGACCTGTAATGATTTTTAAGTTAGACTTTATATTTTGTTTGTAATTGAATCAATTTCCTTTAATCCCTACTAACATTATAAATGAGAATGTGAGTTAGTTTGTTACGCTTTCACGCAAAAACTACTTAACGGATTTCGATGAAATTTGGTATGGCAGTAGTTTAGACTCTGGATTAAAACATAGGCTTCTTTTTTCCCGAAAAAGTACAGTGTTCGCGCGGGATACTCGATAATATATTTACGCGTGCCGAGTCGCGGGAAACAGCTAGTATTACATAATTTATTGTTGCTATAATAATTTGTCTAAGCTTGCAATTGTGAATGCCGTGTCCCGTATCCCCAGCTGCGGCACCGTGCATCGGCCAAGTCTTTACGATGTTGTGATTGTTTATATAAGGTTTTTAATGTATGTACCTATTGTTAGTAAAGCGGCGCTGCATTTTTAAGATAGCTATTCAAAATTTAACTTTATTCAGAACACAAAAATATACACGTTTCATATGACATCAGTCGTACGCTGCACATGCGCTGCGCAGCGCGGTGCAACGCGACATTCGAACTCTTACAATGAAATGTGTATGTTCTTATCTAGAGTAGTGAATGAAGTTCAATTTTGAATAGCTATCTTAAAAATGAACCATGTCGCATATCGTTTCGTTTCGGTGTAAATTGACCCTTAGTAGCATTTTTGGACACCTTCTCGACTCTCTCGTGTTTATCGCGACGAACTTCGAAGTAGAGGTAGAGATTGGGGACACGGGTAATAAGAATAAAATATTATTTTGATAAAGTTTTTATTCATAGAATAAATAATAATTCTCCAACGAGTGGATAAAATCTTATACAGTAAAGAATATCACATTTTGTATTGAAGAGTAATACTAGATGAATAGAAGTATTTACATGCTAATGATTTGAATCGAATAAGGTAAATTCAGAGTAGATGGCACGTTTGAAGACAATTCCTGGTTGTGAAGTTTAATAAACCTGTAACCAAAACGATTTGATTACAGATTTAAAAAACGTGTCATAATATAGATGAAACAGTAGGTCAATCATAACATAAAGATTATAAGATTATTCATAGGTCATTAATTTTTTGCTCTGTTCAATTAGCCTTTTGCCCAACTTAGCCTCTACTAGCCCAATGAGTAGTGGAAAGGGAAGAACACACTATGAGTTATTATTCTAGAACTTGTATGGTTGACGGAAGGGCTGATTCTGGATGGGACGATAGGTCTGTTTGGCGGCAGCGGCCTCGTACTTGCCGGGCTGGTATGAACCTGAAAATAAAAAAATATTATATCAGTAGTTTTAACTGCCTGCCTGATTAAAGGTAATAAAAAAGTCTAGCCAAAATCCAAATTCAGATTGTTTTTCTCTCTCTCTGTCTTGCCTTATCTGAGAGAAGAGAGGAGAGAGTAGAGACGCGTTGGTATGATTTTCCTACAATGTTAAAGTGGTTATCAACATCCATCATTAAACTATTTAAGAAAACAGTAACTCAAAATATTGTACTACATCAAGTCGACACGATGTTAAATTTATGTCTGTGGCGCATTTAATGTAAATGGTAGTACCTTTAAAGATTACGATTTTTAAACTCGTGTCTAGAGAAACAAAGAGTAAGAGAAGCTCATGATGCTATAAATATATTACGCGTTTGCTCAACATAATTTAAGAAACGGCCTATTGCCATGACTCGCCGACAAAGAAAATAGCCGCCATTATGCGCGAGCATAGTTAAATTATAATATATTATCATTTATAATAATCTTGTTTCATCACATTATTGCAAAGTAAATTACCTAATCCTAATGTATTGAATTATTTATTTTTTAAATTTATTTCCAAAGTTTCGTCTAGATCTTATTTGGAACTGTTTCTTAACGTTGACCCAATGAACTGATGTAAAAAAGTCGTTAAAAATTTCCACGCCACGTTAACTTACTGTTTTTGTTTACTGTGACGAATATGATAAATAAATTCAATCATGCTATTCTTGTTACAGTAGCAACAAAACAGTAATTGCCTTATGTCAAAAGCAATAATATCAATCATTTATTATAATTATGCCCGCTATCGTCCGCTTGCAATAGATTTTACCATCTATCTTTAGATATCTGTTAGTTACATACGCCTGAAATTAATAACATATCTAAAATATTACATTGACTTCAATCTTATATTCTCAAACAAAAATTTACCTAAATTGACGTGAAGTTAATCCTAGGATCGTTGAAATGTATTGAAATCTTGATCTCAGATGACTTGAACGAGATTAAGATTGATTATTAATTTCGGGCGTTAAAGTACCATCAATATGAGTTTCATCTATTTAAGATATTAGCCAGGACGAACAGAAATAAAGACAAAAATTCGAAAATTGCACAACGACAACTGATCAAATATATTATCACATGTTTTAAAATTTCATATTCTGTTGACATAACAAATGCACTTCAATTTTATGCGTCTTCAGATTTAGCAATCATTCTCTTGTTGTCCTTTGTTGTAAATAATTGAACTTTTGTATTCCATCTTCGATGCGGTTGCGTTAGTAAATTAAACTCTGTGTTAAATTGGAAATGAATTGAGTGAATGAGTCATAAAATGAGGCGTGGATGAAATGTCAGATTCTCAGGCTGAGAGGTGCTGAGGTCACATTAGACCTGAGGCTTCATCTAACGCTTGTAGCACTTTGTATAGGATACATAGTATATACAATATACACATAGAACATACTACATTGTTGCCTTTTCAATGACAACTAATACAATAGGCATGTTGATCAAAAAATTACCGAGATACTGTTTGTATCTTCGTTTTTTTTTTACGACAACCTGTGACGTCACGACATGCTACCGCCATACATTTGTCAAACAATGTATAGTATTGAATATAAAAAGGAATAAAAATATGATTGATTGATGAAAATAAAATGAATAAATAGTATGATTGATTGATGAAAATAAAAATGAATAAAAAGTATGATTGATTGATGAAAATAAAAATGAATAAAAAATATGATTGATTAATTGATGAATTTAAAAAAATATAATTGATTGATAGACATCTGCAATACCAGAGGACTCGTTACTCACCATCATCAATGATGCCGGCTGCCTCATCACGGGCGTTCTGCTCCAGGGCGACGAGGATCTCCTGGGGGATTGGCGGGGGGGTGGGGATGTGAGCGCCCTGGGGAAGGAAGCCAGCCAGTCCCGCGGTGTAGCTGATGGTGTATATCTGGCCATCGTCGCCAGTGTACGTGAAGCCGCCTTCCGCTTCGATGCCCTGGACCTGGTGACGATGATGACGGTTAAGGGAGTCAATATTGATATAGGATGTGTTTTTTATAGAAATGTCAATTTACTGACTTTTTTATTATGGGTAAGGACTTTTTGATCCGTATAGTTTTGTTACGCTAAACCACAATAATTAAAATAGTATAAAATATTTTACAAATTTTATATATTAAAATAACTAACAGAGAGTTACAAAATAGTCTATCTATGTTATCTTTAGCGAATATTATTAATTTAAAAATACACGTCTCAATATGATACGCTAGAGTTTACAATCATGAGTACTATAATTAACAAAATTCATTTTTAAAATTTTTACATTTTACACATTTTTTGCATTCTAGAATATTGTCAACATCCTTGTGACCGAGTAATCGTTTACTTTGCGATGAACACTTTACGAGCTAATTATTGTAATCGATACAGTCGATGTGCGAGCAATAAAATTAGATGGGTCTATAAATACTGACATTGAAGGTACAGTCGCATACACGTCAGGTTATCATTTAGGCTTGCTTCTAAAGAACAATTATAAATACGAAGAATTGTTAGGTTTTAACTAAAATTGAAGAAACTAGTATTAAATAATTGAATAAATAATGTCTTTTTAGAATTTAGATATTAAGTGTTTGAATATATTATTATTACCTACACTTTAGAATATAATTATTAATTAGTTTGCTTTAAATAGAAGAAAAAAGAAACTAATTCGAGATTTAATTAGAAACTGCGTACATATTCCATCTTTTTTAATGTAAACATTTTATGTATACTCCTAGCATCATTAAACAAATGTTTCCGTCCGTCCGTCAGAAATTGATATTAAAGTAATTATGCACGCAAGTGTACAAGTACATGGCTAACAATAAATCTAAAAATGTGAAGGTTGCATAATCTGATCGACCTTTACGGATGGACAGCGACCTTTCGACCCGGCTAGAACACACCCTGTATCAGTTTAAATCATATTAATGGTTGTATATCGGTTGTACAAATGTTATTTCTAGCGGTTTATTATTAATTGCAACATATTTTAGTCGCATTAAGTGAAAATACGATTCCTCTATTACTAGTCCTAGAACTTAGATTACTTACTCAAGCTTTGCAAGTAACATGATTTCTTAGTTTAGTTTTTATATCTGCCACCTCAGATTAGAAAACAATTTAATTTGAAACTGCCACATAATATTTCGGAGTTAAAAAAAACTAGGTTTCTCTAAGTATAGTAAAGAAATTAAAATTACTCGTAAATTAACTGAATATCCTGGGCGATTTTTTATTCCATTTCGTTTTTATGCTTTGTATCAAAATTAGATTAAAACATATTTTAAATTTAGAAAATTTTAAAAAGGTCACCGGTCAAGGTCTATAACTGCAGGGTGAACTGCTTTTTGAATGTATCAATTACTAACTAATTATTTTGAATTAGTAGTGCGATTTAAAAAAAACAAATAATTTTTTATCACAATTATTTTTGTTTTGACATACCTCACGTCCCTGCTCCTGAGCCTTGATGCCATTCTCCGTCTCGAAGCTGTATCTGTACGAGTCCTCCTTCACGTCAGAGTCCAGGGCGAGAATTCTCGCGTTCCTCTCATACTGCGCCTGAGGGCGTTCATTGTAGGCGGGGCCGAGGGCGGCGGCGGCGAAGCCGAGGACTGAGGCGATGATTAACTGTGGTAGAAATTGTTTGTGTGAATTTGGATTTTTGGTGTACTGTGGGATCGTTGGTCTTAATTGGGATTTTCTGCGTAAAATGGGATTGTTTGTGAGAATTGGGATTTTTGGTGTAGAGTGGGATTCTTGACGTAAATGGAATTTTTGATAAAGTTTGTTAATGTTCAAAGGGATTGTTAATGTTTTCTTTTTTTACCGAATGCAGGTCAAAATCGCGTCCTGATTCCTGATCCTACTAATATTATAAATGTGAAAGTTTGTGAAGATGGATGGATGTTTGATACTCTTTCACGTAAAAAGTACTGAACGGATTTTCATGAAATTTGGTATGGTAGTAGTTTAGGCTCTAGATTAAAACATAGGCTACTTTTTATCTCGAAAAAGTACAGTGTTCCTTTGGAATACTGTATTTACGCGGGCGGAGCCGCGGGCAACAGCTAGTCTTTCATAATGGAAAAGTTATTCATGTAAATTACGCGTTGGAGATATCAGATAGCGTAAACTATACATAACATAAACTCTACATGTTTTATTACAAATGTCTTTTTGTGTGCAAATAAAAGTGACAATTGTATCATTGACTGAAATCACATTGTTTACAAAATTATTAGCAAGTTTCTTGTATTATTCTCTTATCAAAGTATTTTTAAACAATAAAAGCGAACTTTGAATATTTCAACCACGTAAAAAAGGCGATAACATCTGGCATTTGAAATCTCATCGAGTCTGTCGTTAAACTAATTACGGCGCAAAATAATTATTCCGACCCGCCTTGTTGTAACTTTAATGTGAGAAAATAATTATCTCCATCATGAAGGTTACTGACAAGACGGATTCATTAATTTTATTTTTTTAATGATAACTGTCTAAATAGTTGAACCAAAATAGGGAAATGAAGTAATCGTGTAGACAATAAGTATTATGTTCGTCGAAAGGTGCTGCAAGTAAATTATTAAGTATGGCTTCAAAATAAAATCATTTGAGATACAGATATTAAATTAATAATTAATATTTTCTTTTTTGAAGAGGTGCACGAGTTACTATTATTATTAATACATTTAATAAATTAAAATTAATTCAAGTTCATGATGTAAAGAACACTATTTCTTGGGTTCTTTGCATCATCAACCTGAATTAGTGTCTCGGAAATATAGAAAATTCCATATAACTTTATGCCATTTATGCAAATCCTAAAACACAACAGTCGCTTCGAACTAATTTAAGTTACAAAACAATACTAAAATTATTTTAAATAAATAATTCCATCAAAATTAACATAATTAACAAAGCTATAATTATGAATTTATACTGATCTAAGTTCTATTAATTACGTTTTGACGACAAAAAAAAATAATAGAGTCCACTATTAACAAAAAAAAAGATTTTTGGGTAGATTTTTGTAATTACATGTTTTAATGTTTTGGTGTCAAATTTAGAAAAAAAAAATCTAGACATTTTTTTTTTAAACCAGCATAGAACTTCTAAGTTAAGAATCTAGACCTTGTTTAGATTTTTTCTTGTGAGAAGTAACGTATTCACGGGTAACCGAACAATCGTAAACATTCCCACGGCAAACGCATTGTGCGCAACCCTAAATTTACTTTGTTCAAGAATGTTTCTAACGTTGTGATCCTTTTGATTTTAAATAGAGATAATGTTAAGAAAAAAGGCACTCATAAATATTATATCGCATTATATTATATAATGTAATGATGAATGTTGAATTTGTTTGAAATGTTTTTTTAGGCAGTTTTTTGGAAGATACCCACCTATTTTGCCGGCAAAGAGGACTGCTTTAACCATAAACTATTCGTCTAATAAAAGTCATATTATACAATAAATCATTGCAATGAGAACCGATTGACAAGTATAGATAAAGAAAGCACTAACAAAACATAAGATGAAAGCTACCGATCAATGATAGTGTAATTATATCATTATGAACACACACTGATATATTATCTTTGAATCCATTGAAATTTTGGATCATTATTAAAGTGATATTGACCTATGGACCATGAGGCTTACAAAATTTGAGCTACATACTGTTTCACAATGCATAATGAGTGTTTCGAATATGGCCTATGATCTTGCGATGATTTAGATGAAACAATAATTATATTATGCTTGTTTGTTACGAATGTATACTCTGTTCTTCTCGTATTTATAAATGAATCGTCTTGATACTCGTATCATGAACTTACTTTTGGAGTTTGGACCAATGGAAACGCGTTTGACGTTGGTTTGACGTTTATGAGAATACCATTTTGCTGTTTTTACATGTCGAGAGTGCAGCTGTATTTTTTTAAGATCTAATTAGCTGACTTGACCCACTGATCCAGTTTAGTATTTTTGTGAACAAAAGGACATTAGTACACTGTAATGCAACCAATTTTAATGTCACTTAGTTACCGTGCCTATACAATGACAATAATTTGGTAGGATTCAATATTTTTGTTTACAATATATACTTTAATTATATGTGAATTTAAACCTACTTTTTTTATAAAAATTGTGATGTAATTCCAAAAATAAGTATGTAATATTTTTTCTATTTGGATTATATTAAAAAGTAGCAATGAAACATAAAACAAAAAGCTAAATTATTATAATAAACACAAGTCATCTATGTTAATAGGATCGCTAAAAGGATTTTAATGATGTAATGATTAATATTATAAATTAGTAAAAATAAAGATAATTTAAAGTTTAGAGATCCAAAGAAGTAAGTGTTATAATCAAAAGGAATGTTGATTTGACTTCAATTTTTGTTCAATTAATTAATTTCAAAATGTTGCTATGAAAATCGAGTAATTTTAATTAATTTATAATATTTAAATTAATTAGGAAACTGTGTAAAAACTAAGTGTTAGTTTATTCTAAATTCTATACGTTTCAAAACTAAATCACTGAATAAGGGATGAAAAGGATGTTATGAGTTTTCGATAATCTCGAGATATCGATTTCAATCTCGACATTTCGACTTTAATCTCGAGCCTTCGATAATCTCGAGATGTTACGAGTTTTCGATGTACTCACCAGTTGCATGTTGATGTGTTTGGTTCGAAGTTGAGAGGACGAGTGATGTCTCCGGCGAACTCCGCCGCATTTATACATGCGTGCAATGCTCTTACAAAATTAATTCATATGCTTTTCCTAATAAATAAATGAACTTTTTTGCGCAATTTTGATAGATAAGATTTATTGTGTAAATGATGGATCAGGAACTGGTCATTTGGAGCCAGATGTTGGGTAAAACAAGAGCTCTAGCAGATATATTTAAATGTATAGAGAGGAGGAGACAAAGAAATGTAGAGTTCTATCTTTTCTTGACGGTTTGTATTTAATGTAAAAATTTAACTTGCTATTTATTTAGATTAAGTGAATTTAAAAAATATATAATATTTTTATTTCACATATATTGTAATTATATTTATTCATTTATTTTTAAGCAATAGGATAGCTAAGCTCTCTATAGGGTTCCGTACCCAAAGTGTAAAAACGGGACCCTGTTACTGAGACTTCGCTGTCCGTCCGTCTGTGTATCCGTCAGTCACCAGGCTGAACCATGATAGTAAAACAGTTAAAATTTTCTCAGATGTAGTATTTCTATTGCCGCTATAAAAACAAATACGAAAAAACAGAATAAAATAAATATTTAAGGGGCTCCCATACAACAAACGTGATTTTTGCTGTTTTTATAGACAATGGTAAGGAGCGTTCGTGCGCGAGTCCGACTCGCACTTGGCCGGTTTTTTTATCACCTAATCATCTACAAACTTCTACTTTCTATTAAACAAATTATTATTACCTATTTCAGAACTAGGAACTTTACAATTAATGTCTCTATTCATATTAATAAGAACTTAATAGCACACTTAGTTATATCATTAACTACCCTTTTACATTACCCTATCAGGCTACAAAAGCTTCTTTATATTATATATACTTATATTATAAAGAGGAAAGATTTGTTTGTTTGATTGTATTGAATAGGCTCCGAAACTACTGAGCCGATTTTGAAGAAATTTGGAACAGATATAGAATAGAATACGGGGCATGTATCTATCTTTACATATGCTGCTTTTATACCGCAAAAATAAGGTGTTCCCATGGGCTATGTATTTACGAGTCGCGGGCAACATCCAGTAATGTCTATTGTCATTTTTCTAACATAGCACCGTACTGCCATATTAGAAATGTCGACCGACCTTGACATTAAAATCACTCTCACCGATGTTAACTATGAAGTGGTTAAGGCCGTCACGATGTTAGTTTACTCGCTGAGTTGAGGAAGTCGAGAGATACCGATAGTTTAATTTTAAAATTTCGTTACTTCCGTTCGTAAATTTTATACAGTCTTTCAGCTTTATAAAAAATTTCTAGCCCAATCTTTTCTAGCAAAGTTCATTCGGCATCTTTGGATAAAGATCACAATGATTTCAGTCATATTTTCAGTCACTAGATTTTGCCCGCTGCTCCGTTTAATAAATACAGTTATTTCCGTGGGAATGCTGTACTTTTTCTGGATAAAGCGGAGCGTAGATTTTAATCCAGAGCCTAAACTACTAATATACTAAATTTTATCAAAATCCATTCAGTAGTTTTTGCGTGAAAGAGTCTCAAACATCCATTTATAAAGCTTTGTGGCCAGTTCAGGGATAGTTTATCAGCTCAGAAGCATTTAAGGCATAGGTTTTCAAGTATTGCTGGACTATTTTACAAATAACTAAAATTTCTGTACAAGAACTATAACCCGACTACGTAAATTACAAAGCCTATGTTACCCGAGCTAGAAAGCCTATGTTACCCGGGCTAGAAAGCCTATGTTACCCGGGCTAGAAAGCCTATGTTACCCGGGCTAGAAAGCCTATGTTACCCGGGCTAGAAAGCCTATGTTACCCGGGCTAGACAGCCTATGTTACCCGGCCTAGAAAGCCTATGTTACCCGGGCTAGAAAGCCTATGTTACCCGGGCTAGAAAGCCTATGTTACCCGGGCTAGAAAGAATCTACTGACACCTCATTTATTTAAATTGGACCAGTACTTCAAGCGCTAAGGTGTAATAAACACACATACATACATGGACTCCCAAAATCATTAAAGAGGCCGGGTAAAAATAGTGAAAGTAATATTTTGTTATTTATGGTAATAATAATAATAAAATTCTTTATTTTCACAATTACTTAAAAACAATATGGTTTCTTTGCAACAGTAAAAGAAAAATTTAAATAATATCAGTACTATACAAATGGAAACTTAAAACTAACTCATACTAGTTTGTCACATATTATGACAGTAATATTATACTTTCAACGAGACAATCTTGTATATATATATATAATCGTGCTCTCGACAGCGGCTGCAAGACATGAAATTTAGTATGCAGGGAGTTGTGGGGGAGAAAAATCGGTCTAGCTAGGTCTTATGTCTGGCCCCTGGGAAACTGCGCATTTTAAAGTTATTTAGGTTTCTTCTTTCGTCGTGCAAATATATATATATACAACAATATATGACAACAATATATAAATAATTTCGACTCTGTAATGTCAGTCCCATTGGCAGTTTGGTTAATTTTTGCGTTGTTCGGAAATTCGAACTGTGGTGGGTTCGAACCCCGGTAAAATATTTTTGTAATTTTTTTAATCTACTAAAAAAATAACTGGAGATAATTATTTTAATATTGCTACCAGCTTCCTAGGTAATCTACCCGCAGCCTCCGACCTAGATTCAGTTTTTACCTAAACCAAAATTCCGCCATTTTTTATTGTGCATTTAGACAATAACTTATATATATATATAGTTTAGATAATAATTTAGTTATTTTAACTAGTTTTTAATTCCGTATTTTTTTAATATTGTAATGGAACCTTTTAAGTTATTTTATATCGTATATAATATACTCGTATCTTAGTGCACACTACATTAGATAAATATAATATTTGTACAATTTAAATAATATCATATCTAACAATATCCCGCGAAAAAATACCCACATTTTTTTGCAATTTGTGGGTGCATTTTTGGGTAAAGTATCGCCTGATTCTATTACCTTTAATACTTTAATATTTGTTATAACTCAAAGTTTCACAAAGACAGAAGCTAGGTCTAGGTAGTAGTGTCTTTTACAAATAAGTTTTAGAAAATAAAAGATTATTAATTATTTATTTGAGCTGTTCAAGTATTACGTACACTATGATTTTATGGGTTTCAGAATGTACAACGAAAATCATTGAACTCCCAAAAAAGGAAATAAAATATTTTCATCGTTAAGTATGTTACGAAATAATCAATAAATGAATTTGAACTTGGAACACGAATTTGGCGAGAAATTATGGTCAAGGTCGAGACTGGTCTATTTATCGTTTATTTACGATGTTAAACTATTTTATTACTAACCATTTAAAATTGAATATTAAAAAGAAAAAAAAACTGTAGGGGTTCGTATTCCACGCGTCGAATAAAAAATCTTTGAAATGTTTTTAATAAAACTATGCTTCATAATATTAATCCTTTAAAAAGTTTTTAACATAAGGAAATAAATCATCACCTAACAAAAAATAGAAGTGCCAAGCCACCGCCAAAAATTATTTTATACACATTTAGCTCTATAAAAACGGATGATCTGTCACAAGACAATAGGCAACGTAAACGTGGTGGTGCGTTACTTCGTCACGTCACGCGTGTTGCACACCTCCTACAACAAGCTCTGTCTGAAGACGTTATATAAACCGCGACCTTCACACTAGCAGGAGGAGCTTAGAAATGGACAGATGTGGCAGCATTCATCCACGTGCTCATGCAAATTTTTTTATCACCATACAAGTACATAATATTGTAATAAAATAATTACTGTTGGTAGCTGTTTGTAACAGAACTATCGATTCGAATGACATGTAGTATAAAATTCAAAGTTTAAAATTTAACTTAATGCGGAGCTTACGGAGGGCATGTTAATTTTTATTATTCTTTTTTTAATTGCTACTATATACTAAAATTTTCATTTATAAATCATATGTCAATTGGACTATATCAGTTCAAATTTTAGTTTTTAATTGAAGAAATAAACATAACGTTATTTTTTTTTAACTATTATAATATTTGTATAAATGCAACAAAATCTTATACTTTAAACGAGCAATTCTTGTATATTTATATGTTTCTGTGGTCTCGGAAACGGCTCTAACGATTTCGCTGAAATTTGGTATATGGGGGTTTTCGGGGGTAAACAATCGATCTAGATTAGTCTTATGTTTGGGAAAACGCGTGCTTTCGAGTTTTCATGCGTTTTTCTGTCCACGCAGAATATGGTCGCTAATTTCGTCTTGCCGGCCAATGTCCGTCTGGTCCAGCGGGTTAAGACGCGGACGGCAAGAAACGAGTATTACGGGTTCGAGTCCTGCTCGGTGACTTACTTTTGTTTTTTTTATATGCTCAAGTTTATATATTTTTAGTTTATATATAATTTTTTTATTTTTATTGTTTTTAGACAAGTTTAAAAAAATGTAGTTAATGTTTGAGATAACAATATATATATTTCTCATAAATATGTCTCACATTTACCTATACTGATTACGTGAATAAGATTTATGCTTTCGAGTTTCACCATATTACAATAAATAGTAATAACCGAGCAAAGCTCGGTCGCCCAGGTACTATTATTTTATTTAATAAAAACATACCCACAGGCTTAATGCCTATTTTTACTACCCTTTTTTACTAAAACTACAATTATTATGCTCCGGACATTTATAAATTTCCTACAATTATTTTATTTATTATAATAAGAGCGTTTTCCGTTTGTGCTAATAATGTGTGCAATATTAGCATACCTTGTCTACTAGATTCTTAGGTCTATCGGCTGTATTGCAAACACCATACACTTCATCATTAGATAAATCATGGCTACTCTCGTAAATGTTAACCATTTTAAAATTTGGAATGTTTGAAATAATTATCATAATATTTATAACGTAATTATGTGCTATACAATGAGAGCTAATGTTTTTATAATTGTTAAGATACTGTAGTTTCTAATAAAATTCAAATTTTTTTTTTTAAATGCATACTTAATTATACGAGTCGCCTAGTGATGAGGAATTTGGCCATAATTCCTATAACTTGAACTTTTCATCCGTTATTGGATGATTTACACAGTATTCTCCGAGCGAAGTAACCGCTCTTGAAATACTGTAGTGCCTGGGACAGTCAGTTTTTAAATGTCGTATGGTTGCCCAAGCACATACGGCATTCTCACAACACAGTCAGCCTAGTCCAGACGAATGACTGGTCAATACGTCTGGGGCCAACCGTGTGCGTGTTTCCTCATGATGTTGTATTGAGATGTACTTGAGATCTGTACATGCCACAACCTGGGAATCGCACCTGCACTCTCTCGAGTGTGAATCAAACGGTCTACCCACTAGGCCACGGAGCTCAAGATGTATATTACTGTATACTTTTATATCTATATACTTGAGTTCTTTTGCCTCTTATATGAATTGTTTATTGAATGTGAAAAACAAAATTGTGTGCAAAAATCGTATCAAACGCACGATAGTGTGAGATATTAATCTGAGGTAGTGTGTGTAACGTTATTTATAATAAACAATTTAATGTATTTTTAGGCATTACTTTAAAATATATGTGCAGTTCACTCTTCCTTCATATAAACGTTGACTGTGCCAAATTGCATACTCCTTCGTTCGCATTGTTTTCATAATAAGGTTTTTGCTTCACGTATACTGTTAGCTTGCTAGATTTTAAGATAATAATATTTTCTAAATGTTTTTTTTATTTATTTATATTGTTTATGCAACAAAAACCACATTCTTAGGTCTTGACTTTTGATATATTTTACGTTGTAATTATTCGTTTCCTCAAATAAGATTTGCTCATAGAAATCAACATATTTCGTGCTAAACGTGTATTTGTAAAGAACTGAAATAAAAGAATTCAACGCGCGGTAAGCTCTGTAGTGTTAAATTGTTTCTCATACATTCATGAATAAATAGCTCAATAAATAAATAATTTGGTGTTTGAATAGGCAATAATAATGTAACAACCTCCGTGGTCCAGTCGTTTAGAGCTTGGCTCTCTACTCGGGGGTCGTGAGTTCGATTCCCGCGTTGGAACAACAAAAAATGTTTGTTTCCAAGTTTGGTTAGGACAATGCACGCTGATCAAATGATTGTCTTACAAGAGAGATGATCCATGCGTGGGATGGGCATGTAAAAAGTCGGACCTGCGCCTGATCTCTCGCCGGTCGTGTCGGTCATCCGTCCCACTGGATTACGAGAGTGAAGGAAGAGAGTGTGCTCCTGAGTACACACACTTTTGCTCTGTAAATAATTCCTGCGTAGCTTGCCTGGTTTCAATAAAACAAGCCAACGTCACCGAACCGGTGTGAGGAGCTATTATAACGTGCTAATATTAATCCGTATTCATTCAATAAGCCCAATTCAATAATACAAAATGAAACAGTACAAAATTATAAGAAGCAGTCTAATGCTTGAACTTTAGTTCCTCTACGAAATCGTGGTTTTGGTACGCCGACAGGTGTAGACCATTAAATTAATGTTTTGCACAGACTGTTCTGCAACTATATGTTACATCAAAACATATTACAAAATTTCAATTTAGGTGTATTCATTAATTAGCATTAATTTATTTTTGTGGCTCATTTAAAAAAAAAAAAAACAATAAAACTGAATAGGTATATCAACACTAGCACTATATGCATTCTAAGTTTAAAAAAAATATCAGTATGTAAAATATATTTTCAGAAGCTATTTAGACGGATAATTATCCATATCTAGGAGATATCTTAAAACTATTTTTAGTCTTCCAAAACCACGATTGTACGTGTGAAAATTTATTACATTGTATATATATTTACTATGTGCTTATTACCTAATATATTGCAGGTATATTTGCTTAAGAAGTTTTTTGCCACCAACACTCTACCACGCGGGCGGAGCTGCCGGCAAAAGCTAGTCAGTAAAAATAACAACAATACACACTACCTCAGATTATCAACACACACTACATTTGTTCTAAAATTGGAGTGCTTATAATTGGTAATTGATTAAAGAGAGTGGGCTAATTTGGGCGTTAGTTATCTGCTTGCAAATGCATCCTTTTAGTACGGTATGCGACCTTTGGCGCTATCCCCCGTTACTCATCGTTTTCATCGCTATGTCGAGGCCGGCCCTATTGTAGAGGCGGTAAAGTTCAACAGCTCGATATACAGGTGAGGTGGGTGTTTTCCTGTTGTACGATCATTATCGGCGACAAGCATGTATATTTGTTGTGGAAAAAAATATAATATTGTCTATATATTTCATTTACATTTTTCACATAATTATGTAGCTAAAAAATATATATTTTTGTTTCAATTTCAGAAGTAATTAGCGAATTGTATTAACTAGAAATTTAGTTATACATCTTTCCAAATAAATAAAAATGAAGTGTCTGTTTTTAGTTTTAAATTAACAGCTTTTTACTTAATGCAAATGAAAGTATGTATGGTACTTACAGTAAAAATTCAATTTTTTTAATTATTGTCTGTCCGTCTGTCTGTTTGTTTCGGCTAATCTTTGAAACGGCTGCACCGATTTTCACGGTACTTTCACTGGCAGATAGCTGATGATATAAAGTCTAACATAGGCTACTTTTTCTTAGGGTTCCGTCTGAAAAATAGGATTCCGTTTTTATGCAAACGCAGTGGTGCCCAATGAAAATATTATATAGGGCGCAGATCAGAATTAATACTTGAAGTTTTTACATGTTCTAGATTTTGTTTTTTTTTTCATTTTTTATTTATTTTTCCATATGTGAATAATTGTGGCTTTCTAACCTCCAAAGAGGCCTGGTCTTTCGTCAAGCGATGAAACAATATAATGATAGAGTTGGATCTATCGTGACATTTAACGTGCAAGTGACCGCGGGTGACGTGAGGAAACCTAGTTAACTATCATTGTTAAACTCATACGGTTTTGCAAACGGGTGGTCAGTTCGATTCTTACTTTCGTCATTGGGAAAAGTTGTTTTCAATATGTTTATTACGAAATAATATTGAATAAAATATTTAATGTAAGCGGCCGCGCAATTATTTGTTACTATTCATTATTATCATCCAACCAGCAAAAAGCAAATTTTAATAACGTAAGTATAAGGTTTTGAATAGTTAGCGCGGTGGCGCTCAAGCCGGGTTCGAATCCCGCCAGGGAACAAAAAGTTTTCCATTTTCCTGGGTCGTGGATGTGTATTATACTACTATTGTAAATGTGAAAGTTTGCAAGGATGGATGGATGCTTGTTACTCTTTCACGCAAAAACTACTTATCGGATTGCGATGAAATTTGCTATGGTAGTAGTTTAGGCTCTGGATTAAAATATAGGATAGGATTTTATCCCGATAAAATACAGTATCCCCGTAGAATACTATAATTACGCCGGCGGAGCTGCGGGAAAAAGCTAGTATATAATAAAAATCTTACATATAAATGTAGTATAAAAGTATTAATACATATATTTCCGTTGTCCGGTTTCCGTAACACAAGCTCTTGAAAAACCTACCACAGGACCAGTTTGACGTGGTGTGAATAACAACGCATAAAAACGCTATATAGTCTGCTACTTAACTCCGACGGATGTGTGTAACCTTAGCTCAAATGTAAGCGTTATATAATATTTGTCAAAATTATGATTGAGTGCTTTTGATTCCCAAATGACAATTATAGTGTTTTGGATTTTATGGGCCGTAACTTATGTATGAGATATCTTGCGCACTCGTTCTCATAAAGTATGAACGAATAACTTTGTACTGTCTGATAAATCGATCACAGTACATAAACTGAATGTATTTATTAACTAGCGTTTGCCCGCGGCTTCGCCCGCGTAAAATTAGATTTTAAACGATACTTTATGATAATTTAAAACTTTCATTCCCTATTTTACCCTCTTATGTGTTGAATACAAGAAAACGTCGAAATACGTAACTCATTATTTTTCCGTACTCAATTCATACGAAAAATCGTGCAAATATGTCCAAGGAATAGAATAGGAAGTTTCATACAAATTTTTATCCCCTTGGGGGTTGATTTAAAAAAATCCTACGTCATAACATGAGAAATACGCGTGCAAAATTACAAATTTCTAGCCTTAATAAGGATTTGCCCTGTGCGTTGATACATCAGGTTTGCCTTATAAATTTATTATATTATAGATTTTCCACTTACAGAACTTTACGATTATTACTGATTTTCATATAATTTTGTAACTAAAACCAATAATTATTGGTAATACGTCTTATATTAATTATAATAAAGACTCTTAATAGACATTTCATCTGCTGTAAGTTAATAATTATAATTAATAGACATTGAAGTTGGTTATTTTAGTTATTAAATATTATTATTTTAGTCTGAAATCGACTAAACTACATTATACTTACTTCTAAACGCGAGTTTAGGGAGAGACTATAGGGCGAGGCTACGACACTTGCGCCATCTATGACGCATCGCCAAAATAACGTCGCATTGAAATAGCTCCCCACACCGATTTCGGTGACGGTGGCCGGTTTCATTGAAACCAGGCCAGTTAGGAGTAATTTTATAGTGCCCGAGTGTGTGCGCAGTACACAAGAGCACTCTCCATTCCTTTACTCTCATAACCAAGTGTAACGGATGACCGACACGACTGGCGAGAGATCAGGCGCAGGTCCGACTTTTTACATGCCCATCCGACGCATGAATCATCTTTCTTGTCAGACAATCAGGTGATCAGCCTGCATTGTCCTAACCAAACATGGAAACAACATTTTTTGTTGGAAGAACATGCGGGCATCGAAACCACGAACCTCCGAGTCGAGAGCCTAGCACTAACCACTAAACCACGGACGCTGTTCAATGCAATACAATTGTACAACTTCGTAGTAACGCAGTCTTATCACAGAGTAGAAAATATATTATACACGTATTTACGTACAGAGAAACAGCTTTCATAGAACTGTTTATGTATTCCTCTTTCTTTAATCTGTGGTACTATGGGTTCGCCCATAGTCTACTCGCTTTAAAAAGTCAGTGAACCACGCGTACAAATGTCTAAATTGACCAATGACTTATCAGCTGTTCACATTAATCAACTGAAGTAAGCTATTTTGATATATGTGCGTATGATTCACTGAATTTTAACGCGAATATACTTCGATTGTAACTCTGCTGTTGCGTGTGTCCATTGCCGGCGGTAATGGAATCAGGCGATTCGCCTGCTCGTTTGCTGGGCGTAAAAAATCTATTAGTATATAGTTCGATGATGATGGTGACCTTTTGTCCATCCATTTATCCATTATGGATGCAATCGAACGTCGTGTTCGCAATAAAAATGTTACGGTTAATGTAAACGGTGGCATTTAACCAAGGTTGACTGGCTGGTTACCGCAACCATCCCGGATGAAGATGGTCTGATCTTGAGCCCTTTATGGACATAGGTCAAACTCCTCTCCTGCGAGCGTTACTGTTTTGTAATAATGTAAGAACTTCGATCGAAATGCATAATATCTTGTATATGTTTGTGACTGTATACCTCTATAATATATATCTAGTACAATATTTGACATGTATTTATGAAATGACACCAGCAAAGGCGGTGCGTCTGCACATGGAAAGCGGTAACCGCCTTCCATAAACAATAGAAAAGACACTAGTGCGTTAGGTCTTTAGGGAGGAGATCTTTTCTGGTGAGACCAGAGGAGAGGTTTCGTGTGAGACCGCGATTATATATCTCCGGTCACGCCGGCCTATTCGTGTCAAACATGGATTTATAGGGTTCCGTACACAAAGGGTAAAAACGAGATCCTAATACTGAGACTTCGCTGACTGAACCGTGATAGCTAGACAGTTAAAGTTTTAGTTTACCGATGATGTATTTATGTGGCTGCTATAACATCAAATACTAAAAAAAAATAGAATAAATATTGAAGGATATTGAAGGAAGGATACAACAAACGTTATTTTTGTAAGGAACACTTCGTGCGCGAGTCGACTCGCACTTGGCCGGTTTTTTCATGGTTATATGATAAGTCATTTCTAGTCCTATAAAATTAAATGCAAGGAAAAATTAATAGCGTTTTACACCATCTTCATCTCGTTATGTGAGAAGTTAGCAAAGCTGTATTAATTATAATAAAATCTACATAAATATTCATTTGGCAATACTGGTTAAAACAAGGTTACTGTATTAGTTTTGACCGACTATGGCTTATAGCTGGCTGAAATTAGGGTTCTTTAGGTGAAGATATTTTAAATGTACTGTATAGAGTCAGAACTTAAAAAAAATTATATTTATCATAATAAATTAAAATTATAAGCACCTTGGTTTAGTTTGGCTGCGTGGAATACGAGAGTTAAATGATAATTACCTATCATAATGTTGCATTGTATACCAAAAACTTAAAATATTCTTTGTATTACTTCGTTCACTAGCAAAACATGGCAACTTTCAATCATTATTGTCACTAACCTAAAAAAGCTACAAACGATATCTACAAAAATATTTTACAATTTAAAAAATACAATTTAATTAGTAAATCTTGAAATATTATTCTAACATGAGCGTGTTACGTAATACAAAAAAAAAAACAGAAATTTTCTGTAACAATTTTTACAGGTTGCTTATTTTCTACGGAATTGAATTTCGCAGACCAAGTCTGGCTTGACCGTAGATATAGAGAGAGTACAGAAGCGACAGTGGCGTAGCCGTTAGGTAATAATTAATAGCCTTCATGAAGTGCCACCTACTGTTTATTCTTTTAACACAGCAGTGTTTGAAATTAATGAAATAGATTAGGTTATATAGAATACTAGCATTTCCTTGCGACTTTGTCGATTAAAATGAATAATATAATATCGTTAAACGTAAATATTATGTACCTATTGTAAAAGAACCTTACAACTGAAATAAAAATGTAGTCTATAAACTAATCCTGTGTGCAAAATGTCGTTTAAATAGGTCCTATAATTTCTAAGGGTTCTGTAGTACTACGAGGAACTCTTATAGTTTCGCACTGTCCGTCCGTCCGTCTGCCCTTCCTTGACTTTGAGCTATTTCGGACAATACCTTTTGAAGTTATTTGAAAAAAAAAACCTATTGCGCGTTGATAGTTATGGAACCCTCCTCAGACATTTCCAGACATGCTCTTGGTTAGGTTTTTTAAATTATAACGGTTTGATCTGCCCTATTTTGTTTATAATATACAGATATTATAAAAATAAAAGAACTTGAATATTATACAATGAACAAAGTAAACAAAATACAATTTGCATATTTATACTTTTTTACATTGTATTTCTAATTTTACATCCATATTTAAAACAGTTATTAAAATGTTGGATATATAATTAACTTTCATTAATACTTTCTTTCTTGTAAAAATAATGACTATAATCCTTACTAACATTATATACGCGAATGTTTGTAAGAATCTAACGGATTTTATTGAAAATTTATATAGTACTTTGAATGCTACACATACGCTTCTTTTTATCGCAGCGAAATTGAATAATAAATTAATCGTCTTGACATTATAAACTGATTTTTGGAGTTTGGACCAGTAAAAACCAGTTTGACGTTTGTTTGACGTTTATAGGAAACCATTTGGCAGTTTTAACATATCGGGACTGAATCGTAACTGTATAATTCCAGGATTTAATTAGCAGAATCGACCTTACACATGTAACATCTAAGGTAAGTGTTAAGAGGTCTCCCAGACGTGTATTTCAACAGTAGCAGTCCCCTAGACCTGCTGTGGGCGGTAATGTGGCTAATGAATGTGAACGTCTTTACCAGTGTTTCCACATTAGACGATGAGTAGACAGCGAAATAGAGTCGATATTTCAAACATTATAATACTTTTTATGTACATAAAAGACTCATTAAACTAAACTATTAGAAAATGTTAGATAAAATATTAGAAACATAGACGTATTTATTATAGACGAGACATGTTAAAACCAGTCCCCACTTAAATGGCCCCACTTTGAGTTATGATGAAATCAAGATGGCGTAACTTTTTCTTCTATGAAGATTTGTTTTGTGAAATGTACGTCATAGCCTATCTTTTGTTTTGAAATCTTTGGTAAAAACGAAATAATAATATCTCTGCAGCCTGATCACCTCGAAAAGTGAAAATAACAGTGACAATCTTCAAAACTATGTAATAATTCAGATAACCCATTCTAATACTCTCAGCATGTCCTGCATGAGATTGAGAAAATTTAATAATTATTAGATTTCATAAAAAACAAACTGGCCCCAAAAATTAAATACTCTTTCTATAGGTATACTGAATATTATCTTGAAGTACCAACGTCAACAGCCAAAAGCGCGTGAAACAATTAGGCAACAATAATTTAGCGCATTCAACTATGAACGGACTCCACTCTCTATTTCGCTACCTACTCTATGTTCTCTAATATGTTATAGATTATAGACGAGTGACCTTAGAGTATTCAATAAATTTTCAACAACAGACTTACGATTATATTTGACGTTTTGTTGTGGTGTAATTTGTTCGCGTACACTCGGATACAAAAACGACATTTGTATTGATTCCTTATAATGTCGATATTGTTTTATGCATAAAAAGTATTTTAAAATTTTAAGTATGTACTAATAAGGCATTGTGCGCATTTCCTAAACTTTTTTTGACAATTGCCTGAGGAGGGTTCCGTAACTATCAACGCGCAATAAGTTTTTTTTTTTTCAATTACTACAAAAGATATTATCCGCCTTTGATTTAAATAATTATCCCGAAAGTGTTTTTAGCAATGATCTATTAGCATGGCAAGTTACAAGTCAACATAAACTGCAAACTATAATATTATAGTTGAGAAATGCCAGTGGCAGGGGGCAACATGTGAGCCTTTTTGGAGGCCAATTACTAGAAAATGGAAACTTAAAAAAAAAAAAGGCCACGTATAAATTTAATTGAAAAGACCTATTATTCATATAAGGCTATACCATCAGCTAGAAAAATATCGACCCAATTTCGCATGTATGGAGAGCCACCCCTAAAATATAATATTAGTAATAATATATAAATACATTAACCATAAAAACATATTATACTACATTTCATCCATTTATATTCATAGACATAGGCAAAATGTACGCCTTCAGCACGCACGAAATCGAGGTAACATCAGCTAGTAATAAATAAAAATCATATTGTTCTGGTGTTTGTGATATTTGTATGTTTGCCATTCCTCCTATACAAGCGAAAACCGTTTACAGATTTTTGACGTGATAACGTCTTATAATTCGCTGGAGCCGGCTGCACGCACGAAAAAACATGACTCATGCGGCGTTACCGGCGTTACCTCGCTAAACATGACTCATGCGGCGTTACCTCGCTCTGAGGTGTTCCATTTCTTATGACGTTGTCACGTTCAAC
The DNA here is from genome assembly GCA_037179445.1 of Phengaris alcon alcon. Taxonomy (NCBI): domain Eukaryota; kingdom Metazoa; phylum Arthropoda; class Insecta; order Lepidoptera; family Lycaenidae; genus Phengaris; species Phengaris alcon. The sequence continues at coordinate 948,352 of JAYRCH010000263.1, read as the reverse complement.
TATCGTCAGTAAACCGACTTTACAGACAACCGATTTTTTTTTTTTATTTGTAAAAAGATATCCTGGATATTAGGCACATACAGGCTACCATATATTACTGTAAAACGTACACTTTTCGGGAGTACGGTACGGTACATAATTAGAATAGAGTCCAAAAAAATCATTATTCTTACTGTGCCGTCTCCTTTGGGAGGTTGGCGATCATTAGGGCGCTAGGTCTAGGTCTAGATCATTAGGTCCGAAAAAAAAACCTTAGGCCCAAAGAAATCTACATGCCTTGTTTTCAGGCATCAGTCAGTCATCAGTTTGAAGTTACAATCAAGTAAAACAGAGCTTACTTGTAGCTACTGTAGTACATTTTTTGGCATCATCAGGTGATCAGTTGAATGAATATAATAACATACATTTAAATACGACATTGAATATAATTTATTATTGATATTAAACAAACATCTATCATTTTTGACATGATAATTTTAATTTGCATAGATCATATATACATTTAGGGTCAGTTCGAACCGAAGCGAAACGTTTTTAAGATATCTATACAAAGTTGAACTCTATTCATTACACAAGAAGATTGTATTGATGTTTCATTGTAAGAGTTTGAATTACAAGTTGCACAGCGCTGCACAGCGCTGCACAGCGCTGCACAGCGCATGTGCTGTGTATGACTGATGTCATATGAAACCTGTTTCTTTTTGTGTAGTCACAGAATACATAATAGTTGGTGTAGTAAATAAAGTTCAATTTTGAATAGCTATCTTAACAATGTAGCGCCGCGTAGTCTCGCGCATCGTCGCGTTGTGAACTGACCCTTACCTGAAAACCTTAGCTGGCAGTTCCAGTTGGCATAGGTTATTGTTGCACCTAGAAGAATTTTGGTATAGCAGATGTATGGAGATAGGCGCTAAGAATAATACGGACGCTTTCACACCACGTCAATCTATTCCTGGGTCATGGATTTATATTGAATATGTGTATTATATATAATAGTAAAGTTTACTATAGTAAAGATATTAAATATATGTATAGTATAAAAGATATATAAAATTATTAAATATATTTCCGTTGTCTCGTACCCGTAACCACCGAAACACAAGTTCATCGAGAACTAAGCATGGGGCCAGATTGACGTGGTGTGAAGCGCTCATACATTAATTATAATTTGTGGTACGGTTATGATGACAGTGGCTTAATCAAGTCAACGACCTTGCTGAACAGCTGTGTAGGTATTGCGCATCGTATAGAAATTTTAATCAGCGTAACCATAATCGGCGAAGCTTATACCTAATAAATTCGTCCTCTGTCCGTATGTCGCTCGTCTATTTGGACATCTTGTGTTGCAACATTATAAAAATAGGACTAACATATCTATTTAAATAAGCTCTGCTTTAATTGAATATTTTTTTAATTAAATGGACCAGGAAACGAGCAGACGGATCGACTGATGTTAACCGATTACCACCGCCCATGCACACTGGCAACACTAATACGTATCATATGTTTATACACAGTTAAATAGCTATTTAAACGTAGATGATTTTCTAAATATCCGCAGAGTACCTGTCATATTTGATTTTTTAGGTGTGCGTGCCTCAAAGAAAATACTACAAAAAAGAAGGAAAATTATTTTTTATTTTTTAATCTTCGCCTACGACTATGTTTTCATAGTTAGCGGAATGAATGGTATCACTAATAATAAAACGGCTCATTATCTGCATAAAAACTAAAAAACAAATAATTTAAAAGCACTAATTTGGACAAAAAAATACTTACAGGTCCAAAATCTTGTAAGATATTTATTTTGGAAAATGGTTTTCATTGAAGAGAATATTGGAAAATAGCTTGTTCTCACGGCTCTGCACGCGTAAATATAGTATCGGCTATCCCGCGGTAATACTGTACTTTTTCAGGATAAAACGTAGCCTATGTTTTAATCCAGAGCCCAAACTACTAAACATACCCAATTTAATCGAAATCCGTTCAGTAGTTTTTACCTCAAAGAGTAACAAACATACATACATCCATCCAACCTCGTAAACTTTCACATTTATAATATTAGTAGGAGGATCCAAACTACAACCCCTCAAGGATCAACATCGTCTTTACCTATAACCCTGTATATTCTACTTTTTAAAGAAAACGTGCCTCTTTTCTCTCGAAACGGAATAAAAAATCACCCACAAGAAGTGATAAGTACTAGATAATTTCTGTAAACGAAGTCAGGTGACTAAGTGTAATATAATTAAGACCTAGGCACCTATGTAGGGCTTTCATCGTCTAGGTAATAAGCTATCTTCGAGTTAAGTGCTTTCCTGTTCAATATGACAATTTGATTTATTTCCTTCATACATAGGTATATGGAGATTATATTAAAGAGTTGCTTTAGTTATCGGTAATATAATGTTTTCGTATCGAAATTGCAATAGTACCACAAACACCAAACGTAACGAAAACTAACGATGAATGTTAAAATTAGTTGTAAAAATATTCCTACTTTATTAAGACTATAATAATCGTTTATTAAGAACTAGCTGTTGCTCGCGGCGCCGCCCGCGTAAGTATAGTATCCCTCGGGAACACTACTTTTTCGGGATAAAAAGTAGCCTATGTTTTAATCCAGAGTCTAAACTACTAGCATACCGAATTTCATCGAAATCCGTTCAATAGTTTTTGCGTGAAATCGTAACAAACATCCACGCTTTCACATTTATAATATTAGTAAGGATAATTAACTATTAAAATATTTTAGCAAAAAAACTGAATATAAAAGTTCAAGTTCAAGCTTGAACTGTATCTCCAAGGGTTAGTTGACACCGCGACGATACACGGCGCTGCATTTTTCAGATATTTAAGAATTGAACTTTATTCGCTACACAAAAAGATGCACGTTTCATATGACATCAGTCGTACACTGCACATGCGCTGTGCGGCGCGGTGCGACATGACATTCGAACTCGCACAATGAAACGTGCATCTTCTTACGTAATGAATAAAGTTCAATTTTCAACAGTATCTAAAAAATGCAGCGCCATGTCGTGTATGTTTTCATTTCGGTGTGAATTGACCTTAACGATTTATCAACCAGACAATGTCTTTAAAATTCTACTAAAACTACTTACATTAACATTTTACAAAGACTAAATGACTATCGTTTCTCAAGCGGGGGGTCGCGACTCTTGGGGGGTCGAGTTTGTTATTAAAGGCAGTCGCAGTCCTCTTACGAAAGATTCCATTCCTTTCTCGAACGTATCTTTTGTATCGAACGTCGAAAAAATCGTTCGAACGTTCGAACCGGTGACGGCAAATGTATAGCTGATAAAAATAGCGCGCTATGTACGTAACATATTATTATTATATAGTGACGGGGTTGCACGACTTTTTACTTAACTTTTTGGCTCTTTCGTGGGTCGCGACATAAAAACGGTTTTGAAACGAAGTCTTAGACTAATAAAAATAATAAAAAGTAAAATAATAAAAAAATAAAAATAAATAAAAAGGTGTTGAAGTATGAACAATAGCGTCGGTAGCAGTGACCTATTATATTATCATCAAATCTCATGTCTATAGGCAAGACCAGCGAAAGACCAACAATCCTATATCGAGTCATATATCACGAGGAAATGTGGATCGTCGGCATCAAATGGCGACAGATAAATCACTCGTGTCGCAGTGTTTGTTCGAATACTCCTCCGAAACCGCTTGATCGATTTTTATTAAATTTTGCAGGTGTATTTGGTATGTTTTAAATTATTTGTTATGTCCCCTAAGTGCAGGGTGCCTTATTTTGTTTTTTTTTTTTGTATTTTTTAATGTACCTAGTTTTTTTTTAATTTATAAATACATAATATATCCCTAAATTTTCACCCTTCTAACACCAACCCTCATTGTCTGTTAGTGACATTAGTACTGTAACAATATTCAACCCTCAGTTGCCGATAACTCTTTCACACATCACCTGTAACTTAGAAGTTTTAGGTGTAGGCATACGTGTTAATTTGACAGTAATCCACCTTTAACCCCGTATATCTATCAGTGACGTGGGGTTCCTATAACTCCATTCCTAACGGATTCAGTTACCACTTACCATCCGAAGGCCCTCATCCAAATCCCTACATATTATATCGGCTAGGGCTTCCCTTTAAAGGAGAACCACCCTTCGCCACTGATATCTATATTCTATATATCTCTGCAGAGCCAACTGCTTATGCTATAAAAGTAGACATTATCTTGGTTAATAGATTTATGACACTAATTACAAATAATGAGACATTATAATAATCGAGAGAGTAAATGACGGGTAACACAGGATGTCAGTGAATCAATAGACTTCTAATACTTACCTGACATGTCTAAAACTGAAGGTGTTGGATGACATGTAATAGTCTAGGAGGCGGCTGTGGATTTTGTATTTCAAATGGGTTTTTTAAATATTTACTCTAAGAAACCATCGTTTCAGCGGCGTTGAATTTTGGAGAAAATACAGCTTACGGTAACACGTCATACGATAACCTGGAAAAATGTTCAGCCGAAATCTCATATTTTTACACAGGTTCGGTAACACTATATACTATTGTGAAACTAAAAATAATAAAATGTTTTCAGCTTAAGCAATTAAATAGCTGTCCCGACACACGTTCTTCTGTCTTAACCATGATCTGGAATGAATAATTTATTGTTGCATATTGACAAAAGTAAGTGTCAAGAACCTGTTCAAAATTGCATTATCGATGATAACTGTGTTCTTATGGAGAGTCTAGAAAATACCGGTTACGTAACCAGGTCTGGTAGAAGTGTGAGACGTCCTAAATTGTACATACATGAGAAATTTGAGTAGATAAGTAATGTATTGTTATTAGTTATGTACTTATAATATTAGTTTGCTTTTTTCTCGAAAAGAGAGATGTTGCATATTGACAAAAGTAAGTGTCAATGTCATTTTTGACATTGACAGATGTCATGAAGTAAACCCTTGTAGTTAGTTTATTTTAGTTGGCCAAAAGGCTATACATAGTGTAGACGTACATTTTGTGTTAGGCATACCTCATATGTAATACGTATCAGTGTTAAGCACCAATAAAGGAGAATATAAGAATTGTTGCTGTATTATTATAGTCACCACTCAAGCGTAAGAAGGACTTACATATCAAGAGGTCGTAGCCCGCTACATTTATAACTACATGTACAAACTAAACCAACATCTACAACTCCAACCTTCTTCATATTCAGTCTTTATAATATTTTATGTGTGTAATGTGTATCACCTTCATATTATAACTTTGCGCAACTGTTTCGTTTTATGTATGTTCATAATTATTATGTATTTTTGATGATTAATAAATTGGATCCTGAATCGACTTGACGTTTCTACCAACCCTGAACAATGTGGCCTCACTAAGACCCATCTCAAAGTGTCTACTCCTAGACACATCACACATAAATCTACACCTACACCTACAGCTAGAACTATATCTACACCTACCAACCTACTGGAGCCAACCGCTTTTTTTTCTTAATAAAAATTAAAGAAGTAAACTAAACGCGCCTATTAATATTTGACAGGCAAATGACTAACTGCACACAGTAAACAGTTAGTCGTTTTAGAATTTTCTTCACAATTTTTTAAATATTTCTCACCGTTTAAACCTTCCCCGAACTTTCACAATTATTTCAAGATCAAAATTAGCCAAATCGGTCCAGTCATTGTCGAGTTTTAGCGAGACATTGTAACTGCAATCCATTTATCTTTATGAAGATTTAGACTGTATTAAATACTGTAAAAGCTGTGTTGTCACGTCACGTAGACAAGTCTATCCTAAATAAAAAAAAACAATACCAATAGCTCTATTTTATTTTATTTGGTAAACAATATCATGAGTAATAATTAATGTTTTATACAATAAAGAAAAGAAATAGTTAAGTCTCAAAAACTACGTTTGCCTCTTAGATTATATCTGTAATCGGTGTTTCCGAATATAGTTGCGACCTTGACGGAGCGGGGAATGTGGTGTGTTTCACTTGTCATTTATTTTTAACTAGCGACCCGCCCCGGCCTCGCACGGATGCTATGTATTATACATAGAAACCTTCCTCTTGAATCACTCTATCTATTGCTGAAAAATGTATTAAAATCCTTTGAGAAGTTTAAAAGTGTTGTGAGCTTGCCGTCTTGGTTCTAACATGTACTTCTTATCTTAGAGTGGTGATACCAATGATACAGCAATACTTATTAACTGTTCTTTATGTATGTATTACATTATACATATGAGAGAGATGCTTAACACAAATACCTCTACACTATACATAGCCTTTTGGCTGACTAAATTATTATATCTCGATAGGCTTCACATGTGACATCTGTCAATAAGACATATACTTTTTATGAAACATAAAGATCTAAGCGAACAGATATCGGAAGCTACCTCATTTTCTGAAACATGTAATACCATAATGTTATACGATTCATATTAATAGAGAACATATCGATCCCGTGTATAAAATAATTTGGTAACACATGCCAGGCGGTTCACGACGGTTTATTGATTATTAATGCACGCTGCAAGCACCGCAGCAAATTGACAATCACTTCTTTATTATTTAATGGCCTTTTCTATTTTATAGTCTACAATACCAGAACATTCGTTAGGTAGCATTTTATCTTGACAATAAAATATTAACAACATAAAAAAATGTTTTGACGCAATCGTAAGGTTTAAGTGCGCTGGCTACGTTAGTAATGACTGAAATTGAATCCTGAAACCATCCTGTAAAATTGACTGCTCTAGTCTAATCTTAACTACGTAATAAAACCAAACTCCTTCAGTCCAAATACAGTCGCGCGTTTTCCACACCGTCTTGTACCGAGCGTAAATCGCATCATCTGGTCAGATACTAAGTGGAATACACCTATGAGTGCCATTATTTAACAGCTTGTGGCTAGTGCGTTGGATGCCATTGTGCTGGAAGACGTGGGCTCCGGCAGATGACTCTGGTCGGATAATGAATAATCCATTCGCTAGGGGTCATCATCATCAACCCTAAAGCCTTATACCAAGAACGTTACCTACCTACAAGATAGTTGGTCTAAATAGTATATAATATTCTAAAAGGTTCTTATGGGTAATTTTGGGCTTTCCAATAAACATTTTACTCATTATTTAATAGCTTGTGGCTAGTGCGTTGGATGCCATTGTGCTGGAAGACGTGGGCTCCGGCAGATGACTCCGGTCGGATGACGAATAATCCGAATGGATTATTCGTCATCCGATGTTGATGTTGATCCGGGTTGATGATGATGACCCCTAGCGAATGCTAGGGGTCATCATCATCAACCCTAAAGCCTTAGGTAGGTAGGTAGGTAACCAAGAACGTTACCTACCTACAAGATAGTTGGTCTAAGTAGTATATAATATTCTAAAAGGTTCTTATGGGTAATTTTGGGCTTTTCAATAAACATTTTATGCTATTAAGATCCTTGACCGTCACAAAAATAATAAGTTACTCGTAGAATGCATGATTGCGATGTTTCAATGAGAACGTTTACATTCTGAACGTTATGTTAAAGAAGAATACAATAGACTGGAATAAAGGTTTTTGATTACCTTTAAAAAGCCGTAAGGGTCAGTGGCGCTGCATTTTAAAATAGCGCTACAAAATTGAACTTTGTTCACTACACAAGAAGAAGCACGTTTCATTGCAAGAATTCGAATGTCAAACTGCACCATTCTGCATAGCGCGGCGCCGCTATAGCAAAGAAACTTGTATCTTCTTGTGTACTGAAAAAAGTTTAATTTTAAATCACTATTTAAAAAATGCAGCGCCGCGTCGCCTATTATCTAGTTTCGTTGTGAGCTGACTCTAAGTCCAATTTATTATAATAGTTTAATGACTTTTTCTATTATTTTCGAAGCTATTTATATAATTATCTTCTAAGAGTTATTTCGTTACGCTTTCTAAATACGTAAATTACGTAAATTAAATAATTTGAGTTACTTATCGTAGGTATATACTTACTGTAGCGTACTTATGTTAAGATTTAAAGACATCTTCATTGTATGTAAGTTATGTAGGGGAAGGTGACCCTGTTTAATTTTGGCATCTTCCCAATTATTGGCCCCCAAAAATTCATAGTACATACTCTGTGTTGGGCACCCCCCATTTATACACTAACTAGATGCAGCCCGCGACTTCGTACGCACAAAAAGAAATATCACGCAAACCGTACACTTTGATGCTATAAGAAGTAGCCTATGTGTTAATCCAAAGTCTAAACTACTACCATACCGAATCACATTAAAATCCGTTCAGTAGTTATAGCGTGAGAGGGTAACGAACAACCATACATCGATATAAGAATATATCGATGTATGGTTGTTCGTTACCCTTCCGCGTTTATTATATTATTGGAAAGCATAATCATAAATAATAAAAGGCATAATTCAATTATAAGGAGTATAAAAAAAAGTTGACGTTGTCATGTCACCCTAAAATAAATTGAACAAAATATTGAAAATAAATCGATAAAACCAATTTACGTGACGCCGAAAGTAAATAAATATACATGTTTAAGTATTTGCAGTAGAACCAAATATAATTTATAGCGCCCCAAGTGGGCCAAACTGTGAGTAGATATCCCAAGCAATTCTCCCATAAAACTGACAAGGCCCGCGACGGAGGAAGGAACAAGGCCCGCAACAGAGGAAGGAACGAGGCAACTCCGAGAAGCCGTATGCTAATTTTTTTGCGAAAAGTGAGCCAACTGTCCCACGCTCAAGCCTACATTCCCCCAGAAAATGACCATAATATAGTTCAAGGTTTTTTTAAATATTAGTTAAGCAGTTTTTTAATTTTTTGTCTATAGTTTATTCTATTATATAAGTTATCTTTTATAGTTTATCTTTACCAACCTATGTCAAGCAGCCAGGATGCAGGGACCTCTAATATTTCGACCGTGTCCTTTGGAAATCTGTTGCAATGCTCCCACTGTTCCCGATATTTTAAAAGCCAGCGGGGTTTGAACATCCACGTAGGCAAATGCCACAAACAGCTTCTAACACTCATTCCCCCAATAACCAATTCACTTCCGAACCCAATTTATGAAACAAATTTCTGGCAAGAAATATCCAAATTTAAACGTTTTATACCAGTTCTAAGACGGATCCCTAGGGGTGCCAGAGTGACTGTAGCCCAGAAGCTTGCCGAGACGATACGCCACACAGTGCTGGAGAACTCGAGGCAAGCCTGGGAAAATCTACTCACCTTTCCCTACCGTTTTCTGCATATCACTAGAGATCCGCTCAACAATGCCTCCCTCACTTCAAGAATCAAAAAGAATTGTGTTTCGGATATTAACCTCAACCCAAATTTTTCTTCACATTCCACGGTCAAACATAACATCGTGAAAACTGTGGAAAATAAAATAAGTGAGGGAGACATTAAGGGTGCAGCGCGGCTCCTGTTTTCCAATGACACGGTCGCCCCCGACTGCCCAGAAACCCTCATCGCCCTGGAAAACAAACATCCATCACAATCCAATCCTTTCACAGTTTCCGATGACGTATTACCACCACTACAAACGTCGACAGACAAAGTACGCGGAGCCATCATGTCCTTTCTTCCGGGTTCAGCTGGCGGCCTCGACGGTCTCACCCCTCAGCATCTGAAGGACCTCACCAGCGGTTGCTGCGGGGAGGCCGGCGGGAAGCTCCTGCATGAACTTACGAATCTGTGCAACCTGATGCTACGTGGAGGGGTCGCATCAGATATCGTAGACATTCTGTATGGAGCTAACCTCTGCGCCTTGAGGAAGAGAGATGGTGGCATTCGTCCGATTGCTGTCGGCTCCACATACCGGCGCCTTACAGCCAAACTAGCTTGCAAATCGGTAACTTCCCTCGCGTCATACTTCCAGCCAAAACAGCTCGGTTTTGCCTGCAAAGGAGGTTGTGAGGCCGCCGTTCACTCTTTCAGGACAGCTATCCACAATCAAGGCGATGATGTGTTTCTGAAGGTCGATATCAAAAACGCTTTCAACTCAGTTGACCGAGGCGCCTTGTTGGCCCAAATTAAATCTAAAGCACCTGCCATTTTACCATTTATGCTCCAGTGTTACAACGACCCCACCAAACTCATTTACAAAGACCACCTCATCTCATCCGAAGTGGGCTGCCAACAGGGCGACCCTCTAGGTCCAGCAATCTTCAGCCTTGCTATACACCCGGTCATCGAGCTTCTAGATTCAAAATTTAATGTTTGGTATTTGGATGATGGGACCCTTGGAAGCGATGCACCCACTGTACTATCAGACTTCCGCACTCTGATCCGCGAGTTCCAAAAAATAGGTCTGCAGCTGAACCTAGGTAAGTGCGAATTTTTTGTGCCAGACAGTTGTGGGGATAGAAACGCGATTATATCCAGCTTTAAAGAAATAGCTCCACAACTGTCTGTCATTGACAAGGATTCGCTCTTCCTTTTGGGCTCACCTATTTTAGACGAATCTCTCCCGGACTTCTTAGATAACAAATTACATAATCTTAATGAAACTTTAGACCGCCTCCTCCAAACTAACTGTCACATGGCCTTTACCCTAATCCGTTTTTGCATTTTCGTACCTAAATTGACATATGTCTTACGGTGTTGTCAACTGTGGAAGTTCCCTCAACTTCTCAAACAGTTGGATGATACCATAAGACAAACGCTCTCCACTATTTTGAATACAAATTTCGATGACCGCGCATGGACTCAGGCAACGCTTCCAGTTAGGTTCGGTGGCCTGGGTGTTCGAAAGCCCTCTGACATATCGCTTCCAGCCTTCTTGTCCTCAGTCCACGCGAACCATAGTCTTATCTCCAAAATACTACATCACCCATCCTACTCCAATACAGTTACCTTTCTGGACGAGGCCAAGGACGCCTGGAGCGTAACTAGTGCTTGTAGCGAATTGCCTGACAATACTTTTTCCCAAAGGCTCTGGGACGAGCCACTCTGCAGACTGGTACGGAATAATCTTCTTAATACGTCCTCCAGTCCTGTGGAGCAGGCTCGCCTCTTAGCTGCGGAGAAGTGGGAGTCGGGCCTTTGGCTACAAGCATTACCGTCACCCAATACGGGCACATTGCTGGATCGAAAAGCTTTCCGGTTAGCTACTTCCCTGCGTCTTGGCACCCCCCACGTCGTCCCCCATCGCTGTGTTTGTGGTGCAAATGTGGACAGCCTCGGACACCACGGGATGTCCTGTCAACGAAGCGCCGGCCGCATCTCCCGACATCACTGTCTGAACGATCTCATCCGTCGGGCTCTTGTCACCGCCGGAGTGCCAGCTGTGCTGGAACCCTCTGGTTTGGCGCGCGACGATGGCAGGAGACCAGACGGTATGACCCCGGTCCCTTGGAGAGTGGGACGGGCTCTTGTATGGGACGCTACTTGCGTCGATACACTTGCTCCGTCCCATGTCCAGGGCACCTCGAGTTCTCCAGGTGCGGCCGCTAATCAGGCGGAAAACCTCAAGCGGCGCAAATATGAGAACCTTAGTGGGGATCTCATATTTGAACCGTTTGGGGTTGAAACCTTAGGTACATGGGGTCTGGGTGCGCACAAACTTTTCGGAGAAATCTCCAAAAAACTCATTGAGGCCACCCGAGACCCCAGAGCCGGCACCTACCTGGCCCAGAGAATAAGTATCGCAATCCAGCGAGGAAACTCTTTGAGCCTTCTAGGTACTCTGCCTGGTGGGGATGACCTGGGAGATTTCTTTTTTTTGTAGCATTTTAAGTTTTGGAGTAGTTATTATTTTTTTAGTACTTAACTACTTTTATGGTTAAATTTTATTTTATCCCCTAGATATAATCTCCTAGTAAGGTTTAATATTGTATCTGTCTAAATAGCTTTTGAAAATACCCAATTGTTCTTAATAATCTAGTATAAAATGGTAAACAAAACGGAGTTATAACGCGTAACGCGTATTTCTTATAATAAGGCGGTAGCCTATAATTGTTAGGGGACCAACAATTGGTTATTTTGCCCTCATTCAGGGAAAATAAATGTTCCTTAGTTTGTCAATTCACCGTCAGGAATTGTGTGTTTAAATTTTTATAATCTTAACACTCCATTTCCTCGACTGTGTTAGGTAAAGTACGAAAATGGCATTTTAACAATGTTTTCTATTTATTAACCAAACTAAAATAAGTTTAACAATAACAACTCATACGTCTATAAATTAAAAATTCACTACCTACTGAGAAATTAGTGATAATAACCATTTTGGTCTACAATAGTGTATTCATCTTGATGCTCCTGGATTGGGTTTTGGTTGCTCTCGTCTATTTGTGGTCGGCGGTACTGGTGGTATTGACCTGTACGAAGATAATAGAAATCAAAACAATGGTATACCTTAACATTAAGTTACAACAACAACAATAATAATAATAATAATAATAACGAAACTTACTCCAAGTTATGCAAGTCGTATATAACATTTTCTGGTAAGTTTTATTATAAATAGTCCCTCAAATTTCAAATAATTTGTAAACCTTTTAAGCCCAACCTAAACCTTTTAAAACGACGGGCTTTTAAATATTAAAAAAGTAAACCTCTTAACAAGACGAATTTTAAATCAAAAACAAGCAGATAGGTCCGCTGATGGCAAGTGACCCACGTCCGCAACACCAGCCAGAAATCCTTTACGGTTGTCATAACTAATTCACATAACGACTAACTCGCGTTATGTTTAAACTGATTCTGAATCCCAAATTCCTACTCCTAAAAAATTTAAAAAAACCTTTTCAAATTTTTATATTTGAAAAGTTTTTTTTTTCAAGAAATAAATCGCTAAAAGTTTAAGACTTAGAGCATATAGAGTACATACACATAATAATAATATCTATGGACGCTTCACACCATTTCAATCTGGTCCTAAGGTAAGTTCTCGAAGAACTTGTGTTTACACCCGTAACCAGACAACGGAAATATATTTAATACTTTTTATACTATACATATATTAAATATTTCTACTATATTATACACATATTTAATACACATCCATAACCCAGGAACACAGAAAAACTTTTTGTTCCTTCGGCGGGATTCGAACCCGCGACCCCCGGCTTGAGCACCAAGATGCTCAACCACTGAGCCGCAGAGGTCGTCGACTCTAAATATGAGTTGAAAATGAAAAAAAAAAATCTCAGAATAATTAATAATTTGATTTGAGTGTCTTTCAATTTCTTTTTAAATGTCACGAAAATATTCTATAATTATTAGAAATTTACAAATTGCAAACAATTTGTTAAAAATTTTCTGCTATACATAATATATACTACTGTAATACATAATATATAATTTTTGTGCTATACATAAGATAAACTGTTTTGCAACAGGTTAATTTAAAAGACTTAACATTGAAAAGAAAATGTTTTTTGTGGAGAAAGCGAGCGAGTGGAGTGAGCGAGAAATTTTTATATCATTACTATTGCAGATAAAGTTTAATAAACTCCTATCGGAAACGCTGTCCACACTAGAAATTTTTCAAAATAGACAGTGCTGAATAGTCGTAGGTGCTTATTAATGTCATTATGTCTGGTCATTGTTCAAAACGCGAGCGAGCGTGCAAAATTTACTTTATATTTACCTATTAAAACACTAAAATGTACATCTGAATTGTACACGTAAGAGAAAAATAGTTGAGTATAATAATATAAACAGAGAACGAGTGGGGGGCTACTGAGAACAATTTTGCCTTTTTTATAGCAATTAACTGTCATAATAAGAAAAAAATATATGAAAAAAAGTATCTAGACGGCAATGCACTTTTTTAAGATTTGTAAAAAACTACAAAAAAATGAATTACCTGCATCCAAAGTTACACAATAACTACTTTATAATCTTTATTATTATTTCTGCAAAACAAAAACAAACGGAAAAAAACAAGCCCCACTAAATCTGCCTACAAAAACCCGGACAGCAAATGAAGTCCGACCTGGATGATCCCCGGACGCTCCCCGGACGCCCTCTAAACTAGGAATAGACCGGACAAGCCCGGACGGATGGCAACCCTAGTCTAATGTATCATTTAGCCCATGTCGCGAGTGGCCTATATGGCTAAAAAGAATAACTCTCGTTTTGCTTACTTCGCGATTTGATTTAGGCATAATGCGAGTTAGTCATTTTGTAAATTAGGTATTTCAAGCATAAAGTCCAAAAAAATGTGTATCATGCATCGCTAATCTTTAAAAATGAAGTATTACTTTACCATCATCAACGATTCCATTAGCTTCATCTCCCGCGTTCTTCTCCAAAGCCTGAGCAATTTCAGCTGGTATTGGAGGTGGTGTTGGTAGATGATCACCCTGAGGTCTAAATCCATGTTCATCAGCGACATACGTCACTGTGTATGACTTCCCATCATCACCCACATAACTGTAGGCTCCTTTGACTGTGGAGCCTTTGCCTATCTCACCAACTTCATGGGCTTGGATACCTGGAAACATTATATTAATAGTTGTGTTAAAATAAATTGTTTGTTTGAGAGTTGAGATGTAATTGTTCACGGTTCATAGTAATATTGAACTATTTAACACAATATTCCCATAACCTTTTATTTGTGTTATCTAAATGATTTGATATATGGCGACGTTTTGTTTTTTCTTTTTAGTTTTAAGTTTACATTTTTAGTCGCATCAACTTTATTAACTCCATTTTTGCTTACATTATTTTATCATCTAAAGGCTTACCATTTTCTGTGCGATATCTATATTCGTATGCATGTCCATTGCTTTGATATTCGTTTTCAAGTATCTTTGGTGTTTTTGCTTTATATTCTAACTGAGGCTTAGCATATTGAATATATTGGTTTAAAGGTGGTTGCTGCACATTTTGCTGCATATCATAGCCTTTACCTAAATATTGGTCATCATAATCATTATTAACTGCCACATTTTTATTATTTTGTATATATTCTGCAACATGTGTGTACATGTTATGATTATTATTATTCTGGCTACCATAATTTTGGTTACCATAGTCTTGCTGACTTTCTGGTTCACTATTTTGGTTCATAATTATATACTTTTCCTGTAGATTTAGTTCAGGCATTTGAGAGTGTTGATCATCCAAATATTGCTGATTTTCATAAATGGGCTTTTCTACCTCTTGCTGATATTTTATTGGTATTCTATATTGTGCCGGATTTGAGTAGACTGTGAAATGTGGAGGTGGGCTAGGTGGTGGTCCATAGTAATCTTCTGATGCAGTAGCGAAGGAGATTACTGCAAGTATTGATACTACCTGCAAAAGAAATAATTTTTAAAAGTATTCTTTTAAAACAAACTTTTATACCAGCCACGTATCATAATAATATTATGGTCGCATTTAATTTAATTTTTAAGTTTAATTCAATCATTGGCCATGGAACTCTTACACAAAAGTGACACATGCGGTTAGTGATTTAACAAAAAAATATTTGTATCATTGTTAAAGAATTTAACATCTATGTCCATCTCTGTTTCAGACATGACACTTTGTTTATTTTTATTCGTAATAAATATTAGCATTAAACACTACCACTAAAATCTTAGGCCAATAAACACTGAATATTTTTCATTCACATACTTTCAAATCACTTAACAACAAAATTAACCTACCAGCCTCATGTTGCTATACTAACAAATGTATTCGAATATCTTCACTTCCGCTTTTATATGCCGACAACAACTAATCTTTACTACTGTTCTTATTCCTTTCATATAGAGTAATAGTCTACATAAACGATGAACCTGCGAACTTTACTTAAAACGCGTGAGTACCTTAAACGTTATCTTAAAAATCATGTAAGTGGTATTTTTTTAAGCTATTGCATATTTTTTATCGCGGGGTTTGAGCGCGGCGACCGAATCATGAAATTCCGTAACGAAAATAAACCTAACACCCCCCACTGCAAAGCCGTGCATCGTCTAACGTCGTTTCAGTTCGGCAGACTTCGGCACGGTGTTTGTGTGCGTGCGACTAGACGTATGCGTGTAGACTTACTATGCAATAGCTTTACCGCGGCAGTCCCCGAGTGCCACACGTATTTTTTATTTAACTATTTGTTTAAATTTCTAAACTTATCAACACTTTTACATTTAATTTAATCGTGCTTATTAATTAGGTACAAAGTCAAATTCTTGTGGCCTTGTTGTCTAATACTCAAAAAAGTCAATAATATTCTTTACAAGATTATGCTCGCATTCGTTTGCACAACATTAAAATCTGTCTATCCCACAGAAATAAATCCACAGGGAGAAACCTAGAAATAATGTAACTCTGGAGTCTGTAGCTCAGTTGCCATCACTTATTACGACCACGAAGTTCGAAAAAAAAAGACATAAGCATCGCTCAGTGATATAGCGATGTTTAAATCACTTAGCGATGTTCATGTCACTTAGCGATGCTTATGTCAAATCCCATACATTTTTGTTTTTGATCTTCGTTATCGTAATTAGCGATGGCATCTTAGGTAAAGGCTAAGGCACTGATTAATTATTCTTATTGGTCTAGCGGTTTGTGGAAAAGTTCAACATATTACGTACCTAAAGAAATATAGAATCACAAACAACCGCTTTTTCCAAAGTTATTCCAATTTCCAAAGTCCATAGCTTATGTAGCCTTTAATTTTATAGTGAGTCTGGGCCGTTCCGTAATCTTAGGTAACAAGATGTGCCATACCACTGCACATGTGGTACAGTTTTTGGACAGAGCTACGAATGTTTTAGAAGTACCAGATTATGAAACTTGTAGCCAAACAAAAAGAGACCCTTACGATACTGGCTTAGAAGTGATCTGCGCGATGAAAATTACTTTACAAATCTTATAACAAACACCTCACGATGTACCTATTCATCTTAAAATGTTTTCATTGATTATATGTTAGAGTTTCCTCTTTAATATTTGATTGTTTGTTTGTTTGCATTGATAGGCTGCGAAATTGCAGGACTAATTTTTATGAAAACTATCATAGATATAGATGAGACCACGGGAAAGAATATAGGCTACTTTTTATTGCGGCGAATTTTACAATTTCCGTGGGATTTCCTTTTGCGCACACGGAGTCGCGGGTAACATCTAGGAAAAAATATTATGAACATCATGAGAAAATAATAAACTAAGGTAATATTATTAATTTTAGACTGGAAAATTCAACGTAAAGCAATATAATTTTAGCTATTAAATCAACACTACATCTTTTTAAATGATTTTAGAATATTTACGGTCTTGTTTAGTACGCCTTATTAATTTTATTTACTAACTTGTTGCCTGAGTTATGTTATATTTATGTAAAGCCATTTCTAAACATTCATAAGTCTATTAAAATTGTACAGTTTTGCTATTTTCAAATAAAACCGAATTAAATTATATCATTATTGTTTAAACTTTAAAGTGTTTTGTAAGCCGGCATTATGTGATAAATCATTAAAAATATTTGTTGAGTGCCATTTTGTATGACAAAATCATATGAAACTACGAAACTATTCTAGGCTTTTACTTTGGATTCTTATTTCGGAAACCAATTGACGTGAAAATATTAAGACTCACCAAAGTTATTAATTGATATATTTTTTATAAAATTTCAATGTAACGATTATTAATATTATGATTTGATTGAATTAAGATAATTAAAATAAATATTTTACAAAAGTAGTCACCTTTGCTAATATATTTACTAAAATATTAGTATTACTAAAGTTAAAATATTAATTATTATAATTAACAATTCAAATATTCTATCTCACAAAACAATAGTAAAGTAAAAAATTTAAAAAAAAAATGTTACCAAACTTTACAGAGAATAATTATTCCAAGGGAAAATTGTATTCGCGTCAAAAGGGCGTAACCCAAAAATGGCGATTTTTATAAAGATAAAAAAAACGTACACACCATTTTTACAGCGTCTAAATATTCAGACATTGTCTTGTAAAATTCAAACAATGCCTTAATCATCGGACAATGGGGCGAGGTTAGCAATTTGCCAAAGAATTAGAGGATATTCAAAGACAATATGCTAAGGCGTGAGAACAACCTATATTACATTACTTATTCATAGCTAGCTCCCGATATCTGTACTAATATTATAAAGAGGAAAGATTTGTTTGCTTGCATTGAATAGGCTCCGAAACGACTGGACCAATTTTGATAAAATTTGGTACATATACAAAGTAGACCACGGGGAAAGCTATAGACATTTTATCGGGGCGAAATTCCTGTGGCTTTTTCTTCAGCGCGCACGAGGTTACGGGCATCATTGGGTAAGTAATATTTGAGATTTTACCTTAACCTTTTTTAGGGTTCGTATCCAAAGGTTAAAAACGGGACCCTATTACTAAGACTCCACTGTCGTTCGTCTCTCCGTCTGTCTGTCTGCCTGTCAGCAGGTTGTATCTCGTGAAATGTTCACAGATGACATATTTCTGTTACCGCTATAGCAATAAATAAAATAAACATTCAAGTGGGGCTCCCGTACAACAGGCGTGTTTTTTGACGCTTAGTACGGAAACCCGAGTCGCACTTGGCCGGGTTTTCTTGATAAATAGCAGGAGACTGCAGCTTATGATCCTCCCCAATTGGGAATGTGCCAGTTTCCCTATACTGGGGACGCATGTAAGTAGCGCCGCCCATGAGGATAATGACTAGAGTTAAGAAGACCAACATCATAGCTAATATGATCCGTATTTCATAATTTTTGAACATATAATAATGATAATAATAATATCTATGAACGCTTCACACCACGTCAATCTGGCCTCGTGTTAAGTATCCGAAGATCTTGTGTTACAGGTACCAGAAAACGGGAAGTATATTTAATATTTTATACTATACATATATTTAAGATGTTTAATATATAATACACATATTTAATACACATCCATGACCCAGGAACACAGAAAACCTTTTTGTTCCTTCGGCGGGATTAGAACCCGCGACCCCCGGCTTGAGCATCAACGCGCTGAACCACTGAGCCACAGAGGTCGTCAACATAATATGCGTGATGCAAAAACTTTGAGTACAGTTTAACGACTTGTGCGAACGGTGGAGTATGAAATTTGGCACAGTTAAAGTTTATGTAGAAAGTGTGCAGAAAGCTAATATTTTTAAAATAATGATGAGAAATTAATAAAAATAACAACAACACACACTACCATAGATTAATTACTCGCACTAGCATGGCCTGATACAATCATATTTTGTCACACGTTGATGTTTGTCAATCTGTATATCACATTCAATAGACATTTACATTTTTATTTCGTATCTAAGAGGCAAAAGAACCCTTATAGAGACTTAAGAATTAAAATATGAATTATGATCGATTTTCGACCACTAAACGACCTCTTTTATCAATTAATAGAGTAACTGCATTAATATGGGTTTAGGAGTGTATTACTTACTACGGTTTACTCAAAATACACCTGATCTTGCATATTATTGATCTTATAAGAGATAATATCACATATTATTAACCCACTAACTTTAAAATCGGAGAGGCGTCAAATGTTAATAATTTTATCCACCCATAAGCCTTTTAAGCATACGACATAAGGTTGAAGGCTGATATCTGAGGTCGAACCATATACGTGTTGATGCATGTAAATGTGAAATATTTACAAATTTAAATAATTAATGCTCTATACCATAAATAAAAGGTGTAATAAATTTAAAAAAAATCGATTTATGGCTCTTTGTGTGGCTGATGTTATAAATTGTTAGTTATCGACCACAGCCCGACACAGCAATACATAAATTGTGTATTTTGTAACAATCGTAGGAATGTTTTTATTGTAGCTTCATCAAGGACCTCCATAATATATTGTCCTTACTAGCTTTTTCCCGCGGCCCCGCCCGCGTAAATATAGTATCCCACGGGAATATTATACTTTTTCGGGATAAAAAGTAGCCTATGTTTTAATCCAGACCCTAAACTACTACCATACCAAATTTCATCGAAATCCGTTCAGTAGTTTTCGCGTGAAAGAGTAACAAACATCCATCTATCCATCCTCACAAACTTTCACATCATACTAATATACTAATAATACTAATAATATAATAAATGTGAAAGTTTGTGAGGATGGATGGATGGATGTTTGATTTACTAAATACGTACCTACTAAATACCCGTTCAGAATTAAATACTTATAGGATAAGCTTTACATTCTGCAACATAAAGATTAACCGAAACACACGTATTTCTTATATCTATTAATTAATCTTTAATTAACATGTCAGTTCAAATTTACCGCCTTCAATATTTATTGAACGTAGAATCAATTAGCGAAAACACCGCACGTGGGAAGTAGACAAAAGGTGATAAGTCAGAAAACCCATTTTTGCAATGTTTGCAAAGTGTTAATTGCTATTTTACGCAAAACTAGGTTTCTATGTACATTCTTTTCTATGATCCAACTCATAAAAGCACAGGAGTCTGAAAAATTGTGAGACGTCGCGTTGTGAGTAAACCAGCGCGTGGCTAAAAGGTAGTAACTAACCCATTGAAAAAAAAATGAAAAAAAACGCACCATAAATATCACGTGATTTATTGCTTAAAGATTATATACAATACGGTTACTATATTTATATGGCACTACAGTTCTTTTAATATCGTCTGTATGGTCGGTAGGCGGGTACAGGTACGGCTGGTACGTAGGGCTGCTGCGCGCGCGCAGCGAAGATTCCGGAGTCGTATTTGCCTGAGTGGTAGCTACCTGTAATTTGAAACAGTAGAATTATTAGAACTGTCATATTATACACAAATAAATACAATTGAAGTGTCTGTTTGAAATTTTTAATAAACAGCTATGTACTTAATGCATATGCATATTATATATATTTTTTTTAATTTTTGTCTGTCTGTCTGTTTGTTCCGGCTAATCTCTGAAACGGCTGGAATGACTTTCACAGGACTTTTACTGGCACATAACTGATACTATAAGACGAAGCTTAGGCTACGTTTATCTTAAGGTTCCGTTTAAAAAAATAGGGTAGGGTTAAAAAAAATCCGGGTAACGCAAACGAAGTTGGCTATCCCATAGAGGAGTGAATACCGGAGGCCCAAGAGGGGTTGGGGATTTTAAGGAACGCAAGTGTCCATGGGCGGCGGTAATCGCTTACCATCAGGCGTCTACTCGTTTCCTGGTAAAAAAAAGATTTTAACCATGAATTGTCGGAATCTTACAGTGGGAGAGCCTCTACCGGAGTGATACGACAGCCTCACAGAAAACTGGCCGGCAAAATTGCTTGCGTTGTTTTTTGCGGAGAAAGTGAGGCTACCGGAGTCCCATAACTAGTCCTATAGATTTATTATCCATTTTATCAATGTAGCTAATATTTTAAAACTGTAATGTCAAAGTTTTTATTTTGAACGTCATAGTACAGATTAAAGAAAACTAGGTCCAGATAAATAGATACATACTTAACTTTCCATTAAATTTCACTACTACAAGCATACAACGTGTGCACAATTCGCCCATCGCGTACACGACAATAGTGTCAAAATCCGTCAAGATTGTGCGCCGTCGAAAGGACGTCAAAATTTTCAAATTTCGTGTTTGGGTTTTTATGTCATGTGTTGTTGTATAACATTATTTTTAATATTATATATTTTGCGTCTAATGAATGTTTAATCTTTATAATATAAGAATATTAAATACAAATGATATGAAACATAAAAGAGGTTATGTATAGTAATTAGTATAGTAGTGGTTATATATCTTATTTTATCTATCAAATATTTCATTCTCTAGGAGATGTCTTGCTTTATTATAAGAGCGTCCATGACCTAATGAATAATCGTATACTGACGCTAGGCTTAGTTTAATTCACCCCCATCTTCTGTGACAACCCTGACAAAATTTGGCCCGTTCTATGAAGGGTCCTCTGTACGTAAGTATTTTTACTCTGTGATGGTACGTGCTGGATCCAGCGACGCTGCTATTCAGGGATAACAAACTCGTTTCGATAATATGTTCTGCATTCTGATGGATAGATAGTTTTAGCACAAAAGACAACGTGGTTACTGTTTAGATAGTTGTTACTGTTTTTTTTTTCTTGACAGAAAATTAGACAAATTTTTAAAAAGGGTTTTAGTCGATCCCACATTTGTTTTTTTTAAATGGAAACAACATAAATGCGGAACGAGCTTACATTTATAAAAGCGAGTTGAATGAAAAGAGAATTATTTTAACCCCCGACGCAAAAAGAATGGTTTTATAAGTTTGATGTATATGTGTGTCTGTTCGTGTTCGCGGCATCGTACCTACTAAACGAAAGGTCCGATTCAGATGCGTTTTTTTGACGTGATAACGTCATAACACGACGTTATAACACGACGAACGCCGGCTGCACGATCGAAAAATTGTCACGTTCCGCCTGAGCCGAGCGTGCAAGCGAGAGCAGACGGATTACCGCCAACTGTGCACACCCATATTTTATTCCCCATCCCCCTAGGGCCTTAACACAATGCTATTTGAGTTAAACGCTTAGCCAGCAATAGCCTTTCGTGCCGAAATATGGCTCGCACGGTGTAATACAAATTATTATTACAATACACTTCCAGCGCAAATTAATTTAAATTGAAATCAGTGTTTCTATGTTGTAATACTTAAACACTGGCATTAAAGCTGTCATGTCATCCAACATGACATGTCATTATTCAATTTGCTAAATACCAACATGAAGTGAATGTTTCACACTCCAGATTAGTGTAGTAATAGTCGAAAACAATGGGTGGGTATTTAGAAGGTAAACAATATTATCATGATCTTTAATTGAAACCGAATTAAATCTCAACGATTAAAGGAAATAATAAATTCGTTTTTTTTAATGTCCTTGTATATCCTTCATTGCATAGTAAAGTGACATTTAAATTGGTAGCATTATTTTTTGATTTTTTTTCCATTGACGACCTCTGTGGCTCAGTGGTTAGCGCGTCGGCGCTTAAGCCGAAGGTTGCGGTATCGAATCCCGCAGAAGGGACAAAATAAAGTTCTATGGTCCTCGGTCTTGGATGTGTATTAAATATATTTCCGTTGTCTGGTACCTGCGATATAAGTCCTTCGGGTACTTAGTACAGGACCAAATTGACCTGGTGTGGAAGCGCCCATAGATATTATTATATATTGTAACATGCCATTGTGTCTTGTCAAAATAAGTTTGTTTGTCCTTTTGTTCGTTTGACGTGTATTATTTGTTAAGAAGTTGATAACATTTCTCTTACATTCTTACTGCTTGCTATTTTTTTAAACTAGGCGTTAGTATTTACATGCTAATTAAACTTTTGAATTCTATTAAGCCCAAAGAATAAGAATAAATAAATGGTAGGAAAATAAAACGTAAAAAACATCTCGTAAAAACTTGAAATATATAAACTAGGCATAAATATTGTTTTCCCTCTCACATATTAACAAAATTAATATTTAAAGTTTATATAAGTCATTGATTCACAATTCAATTTTGCTAATTTTATTTATGAGGCTATTACAATTTAAATTTTAAAATCTCTTCAACAAAAGACGCACAACGCGGGTTTATGACCCGCTGTTTAAAAAAGTGTCGACTATAAACCAAAATACAATTAGATTGTACAATTTTCATTCACATTTAATTTCCTGTAATTATTTTAATTGAGATCCATGGAGAAGTGGAGATAATCAATATATTCTTAATCATATTTTATATGAATATTCGTTGAAATAAATTAAAATCTATGAGAATTTACCCCACCTCCTGCAGATATGCGACCTGTGTCGTTGTAATGGGTGTAATTACGCGTGCGTCCAGCCTAATTTTGTATTTGGTAGCCGTAGTAAATTGTTCCATAGAAAATTCCCAGCGTCCTTGAAATCAAAATTTCCTTACATCTTTTAATATTATGTTTCAAGTGAATGGAACAAAATATAAAATGGTATCCATAGTTAAGTAATAAGAGTATTAGCATAGAATAGGTGACAGTTTGATTAGATCGTACTTAGGTCCTTATTAAAGTTCTTTGTTACTCCGTGTCCTGTCAATCAATCCTTTATTAGGACTCAAATTTTGTGTAATTGAAGTAATTTTAGATAATGCATGTTTTGTAATAAGTACTAGTTTTCAGATTGTAATAAATAATAATTTTTGTTTTCAGAATATACTGTCATGTGAGAATTCTATTTTCTAGATCGTAATATTTAGGTACGAGTGTAGTGAAGGAACATGTTATAATTATTTCCAAAATAAATCTGGAAATCCTTAAGAATGAAAGTTTAATTTTATGTAGTTTTAAATAATACGTTAGATACGATAATTTGTTAGTTTTGAAAATATTGGATGATAGTATAGGTATACATATCAGAATATTAGATAGTATAGGTATATATATGAGAATATTAGATAGTTAGGTTTATATATTGAGTTATATTTTATTATAGAGTTATTATTATTTTACAGTCAGATAATAGTACCACCAAAATTTTGAACAGTTCTACATTTACCTTTTTAACGTATAAACTATTTATTATCAAATCTACCACATCATGCTGATTTCTACAACTATAGGTACTACTTCCTCTTATTCTTCATTTATAATAATCTGCATTTTATTATTTATTAATAACGTTTTTTTGATAGAATTTAAAGTTTTTTTTTAAATATTTTTTTTATTTGCGTTGTTCTGCCTAATGCGGGATTTACATGGGTCGATTTGGGCCGAACGATTTCGCCCGCACGGCAAAAATCACCGGCAATGACAATTCGGCTAGGTTCTCCAAAGTAGCCTCACCATATTTTATTGCAACATTGCCTAGCAAAGACAAAACAAAAATCGTGAGGCAATTTGTCAAGCCACTCGCCGCATGGCGAAAACTAACACATGTAGTGCCTTTTTTACTTTATTTGTGAAAACAAAATCTTCGCAATTTCTCAAACACATACAACTAAGTACCGACAAAAGACTCACCATCATCAAAGATCCCGCTCGCCTCATCCCTCGCGTTCTCAGCTAGGGCCCTAGCTATGGCCTCGGGGATGGGGGGTGGGGTTGGGATATGCGCCCCCACGGGCTGGAACCCGTTCGCATCAGCCGTGTACCTAATGCTGTACACCTGACCGTCATCGCCCGTGTACGAGTAGCCTCCAGCAGCTTGAATGCCATTGGCTTCACGGCCAGTTTCATCAGCTGAGATTCCTGTAATTGAATCGCTTGATATTTTACAAAAAAAATCTGTGGGATCATCGTGATCCCACAGATTCGGGATATTTTTGATGTTGTATCCTCTTAGAGGTGGAATTTGAAAACTTCTTTAATAAATAACTTTTTGTTAGCGGATGCTTTTCGCATTATAACTGCGTTCTTGCTTTTCACTGCAATTAGTTAAGTGTATTGAGTGACAACATGCATGTTAAAAGATCTGTTAGTAGATATTTTCTTTTGTACACGACATAAATCGTTGGTTACAAAACTGTACGTATCCTCAATAAATAAATATATAGTATACTGACGGCCGAATACTGAAACGGTAATCAAAATTAAGAGCCCTCCTATTCACAGGCTGTCGCTGTCTCTGCTAGCCGAAATGACAAGGACAGCATGTGACTTGAAAGTTACTTAATATAACTATCGTTTCAGTATTCGGCCGTTAATAGCTCAATTTGCCACGATAAAGGCGCGGGAGTCAAAAATGTAATATCAAAGCGCTTGGGATTCTATTGTGGGATTCTATTGTGTCCCACATCCGACACGACAACACGTACAGACGTACAGACCGACCCTAACACGGGACCGGGCCCGAACCCGAGTTCGAGTTCGCATCCTAGTAGTCTAGGTACACTCCTAAATAGTGTCCGCGACCGCGATATTGATATAGAGAGCTCTACCAATACCGCGAACGTCATCGACATTAGGACTTACGCGCGCGAGTCATCCCGACCGTACGCGGAAGGGGAGAGGGACGGCCCTCTCAGTACCGATAGACAAAAACAAGAACTCCTCTATCGCGATAACTCGCACGCCGTTAATTTTTGCTACCGCGCGCGAGCAACCTCACTCCTCAGAGAGTGAGGAAGGGGTCGGACCCCTTAGCAGGAGAGACCCGCGTCTCTCCTGTCACAATAATAGCTCACAACCCGTAGCTGTCCCCAATATCCGGTATAAACATCACCCGGGTGATGTTAGGGAGGATCAAACCCTCCCATCGTCTCTTACCTAATAAACTAGCCACCAGGCTAGTTATAGTCCGACGTAGCTACAGCGGTCTTAACCCGACCCTGAGCGTAGACCCTTTCGAAAAAAAAAAATCTATTGTGTCGTTTATAACAATGTCTCGTCTCTCACGCACTTATCACGGCGAATTCTCACAGAGGCTGCTAGGCTAACATAAATACGTAAGTACATACCATTCTCAGTGTCGTACGCGTAGTAATATCCCCCTTCATTCCCGTCTGATACTGAACGGAGAACGGCTGCGTTTCTCTCCAGAGATGCCCTGGGTCGCTCCTGATAGTACGGCCTGTAGGTCGGGTTATAGGGGTTGTACCCGGGCACCCCGGGCAGTGCGCAGGCGCACGCACCGATTAGTGCGAAGAGGATTATCTGTGGAGAACGATAGAAGTTAAACTTCCAAACGTACGGTATTCAGCTGTGGATATAATATTGCAGAGATTTTGAACACCCTTTTGGGGAGATGAAAGTGGAAGTTAGAGCGTTGCAGGTCCCGTGTATCCCCAATAGCACGAGTATGTATAGATTTTCAAATGAATTTTCACGATAATAGCGTCACATCACAGGAAAATCGCGTAATTTTGCTAAAGAAAATCCTGTAGAACTGACTGTCACCGTTGGGAAGATTGGCTGGTCAGTGGTCTGAACCAACAGTTAAAGCAGTTCAAGTTCAGAGACTTGTAAAACTCGTTTCAAAATGCCTTAATTATTAGCTCTACATAGAGTTGTAAGTGGAAAGATTAGAGAAATTTAAATTATTGTTTCGTAAGAAAACTATATTATTGCTTTATATTTTTATTTGATGCTGTCCGCGGCGCGGAGTATCCCACGGGAACATAGTACTTTTTCGGTTAAAAAGTAGCCTATGTCCTTCCCCGTGATCTACTCAGTATGCCAAATTTCATTATGATCGGTAAAGTAGTTTTTACGTGATAGCGTAACAAACAAACTCACATTCACATTTTAAATATTTGTAACGATAACATAGCTATTAGCACAAGATTAGCATATAATAAACTTTAAAATATTAAATATTAGAAGAATTATTAAAAAAAATTTGAAAAAAAAATATGAACCACAATTTTATGTAAATCCAACCAACTGATTAACCTACTTGAACGTACCGATTTCATGTTGGCTGTTCAGCTGTCTACGTTGGAATACTGCTGTCGCCGTCCCAAACACCTTTTATACATCAATCTCACTGCCAAGGCTAAGGATCATTGGCGTTTTGGATTATAGGAACTACACCTAATGAATCAATATTGCTAGGAAGATCTTTATATAAGAGATATAATTTTTTTTCGATTGCTATTATTTTGAGATTATTATAGTATAGCTTTTTTTTTTACCCGACTACGGCGAAGCCAAAAGGAAGGGTAATGATTTTAGCAGTTTATTTATGTTACATATATGTTTGTTCCATCGTAGCGCCTAAATTACTGATCCGATTTTAATGAATGTGGTATCAATAGATTCGTAATAATGGCCTGCGTAGCTTAAGCTTTTTGCGTAGTCGGGTTATAGTTTTTAACTTTTGATTATTACAAAAAGTAATGCGATAATGATATAGGCTAATTTGGTTGTGGTTTACAAAATATAAACTTCATTGATAATCGTAATCAATTTACTGCTATATATATATGCACCACACACATTTTTGTAGGCTGTAAGTGAGACTGATCCGTCACGCTCTGAGGTGAAAGGCTCGATCGGGTGAACTCGGGACCGAGTGTACCCGAGCGAGAAAGCACCGTACACACATTTCTTCGTAGGCTGTGAGTGAGGCTGATCCGTCACGCTCTAAGGTGTTATTTTACGTTATGGCCACTTAAGGTGTTTCATATTATGTTTCAAATATTTTTTCAACTCATATTATGCGCGCCATTTTACGCATTTCTATTGAAAACTGTCAAAATTGATGTTTATTAATATGATGAAATCAGATGAATCATGTAGCCATTTTACCATTTCACGATTTTTGTATGGGAAAAAATACATGAAACACCACAAATACATGAAATGTATGAAACACCTAAAGTGGCATTTTTAGACTCCCTGCTCATCATTATATCGGTTGGTTCACGCCTCAAAGTGAGGGGGAAGAGTCGACGCTACTTTAAATAGCCAAATTTAGATATTTGGAGTAGCTGACAATAGTGGGCGGTTCTATATAACTTAATTAAGACAATATTCACGTAAGATGTGTATTAAAACCCGACCCTGGCCCAATGGACTACATAACAGGGTTACCAATGTGGGATTGCCCCAAAGGGAGATATCCGACCGATCAGATAGTATGCTCGGTCAAGCCAAAGCCCCGGTGTAGTCATTTTGGGTGTTGCATATGACGAAGCCATCTAGTTATATTCGCCAGACAATGCAACGCCTTGGGCATTCATCATACGCCGGCATCTAATCGAATAATCAATAAGTAGGTATACCGATAGTTATTTAAACTTGAATCACTCATCTGTGTTCTGATTGGTCCGCCACAAGCCTAATCCTCTTTCACTCCGAGGAGAGAATCAATGGAGACGTCGATGGTCAGTGATGATGATGATGATCTGGGAGAGTACTTCCAAAACGAAATCTGTGGAAATCACGCTTCGTCACGTTTTCCTGGTTCGCACCATGTTATTACACTTAGGCTACATTTTTTGCGGATCTTCGGTACGTGATATGTTTATAAAGCGTGCTTTTTAGCCTGTTGAACCAAGTCGAGAAGTGTTATTCAAGGAATATATTCATAGGTCAAGGGAACAGGTTGTTTTTAGGGTTCCGTGGTGGTGTAAAGAACAGGGCTCTATTACTAAGACTTCACTGTCCGTCCGTCCGTCTGTTTGTCACCAAGCTCTATCTCATAAACCGCTCATAGCTAGACAGCTGATAAATTTTCACAGATGTTGTGTTTCTATTTTAACTATAACAACAAATATTAAAAAGGTAATACATAAAATAAATATAATTTTTTTGGCTCGATATTATAACAAGTGCTCGATAATAGTACTAATAGTTGAATATAATAATTATAATGGTATGGAACCCTCCGTGCGTGAGTCTGAATAGCTATTGGCCGTTTTTTTTTTACTTCGGTTATAGTTAGATTCCCGAGAGATGACTAAAACTCCCGGACATATACCCACCATACGTATAACCATGAAGTAAATAGCTAATCCCACAAAAACATTACCTAAATGAAAAAAGTCAAGTATTTCCGGCCAAATAACAAAACGGTACAGGCAGGAGAGCTGTTATATTTTATCCAGATGCGGTTATGGAAGATTTAAAATAAAATTTAAAAAATTGATTAAAAATATTCGAAATTAAAACAAAATGTCTCTTTTTCGAAAGTCACAATAAAAAGAGAGAAAAAAAGATTACAATTACCATTCCCAGAGGGGTTAGGAACCCTAACCTGGCGAAAGAAAATTCTCTTAGGACCACATAGATTGTTTGTCTGAAATTGTACGTAAGCTACCCCGGCAAACGTTTATTGTCATTGAATGTGTTTTTAATGCCACATCATAATATAAAAATAAAAAAATTCGAAGAAATACAAAAAAATTAACCCTTATCATTCAGGGATTGAAAAAATAGATTACGACCGATTCTCAGACCTACTAAATATGCAAAAAAAAATCATAAGAATTAAGCTGTTTCGGAGGAGTGTGTCCTATGCCACGAGAATTTTATATATTAGACTAGACTGACATTAAAATCAGGGTGCTGCTATAATTAATTACTATTAAAATTTTATCCTGCTTTACAACATGATGAATATTTCTACGATGCAGTAATGTTTAATTTTATTGATGCATTGAAGGCTATATATCCCTACACATTGACACAAGATATTAAGAGGTTCTATTGATTTCAGTATCGTAGCTCTGTACCTTAGCGCAAGATTTCAAATTTCTTCCATTTTCAGACCTTTCAAATCCTATCATACCTTGCACGTCACAATATCATAATATGCTGATATACTATCCTGTCATTCCTCCGGTTCCTGTCATAATATAACATGTTTTCCAATTTCAGATTTCTTTCGTTTTCAGACGTTTCATATCGTGTCCTACTTGTCACATCACAATATGCTGATACATAATCCTGTTATTCCTCCAGTTCCTGTCATTTAACATGTTTTCCAAGTGCGTAGCTCTCATGACGTTGACCAAAGATACTGATATTATTATACGATTTTCTAGTAATCCTGTATGTTCAGGATCCTGTCATATAGATCTTATATTATCAGGTGTTATAAATATGTGATATGTTTTGACAAAGTCTCAAACAATTACGCATACCCATCTTGATCAATTGTGCCTCCTACGCCACGCCAAGGGTTACGATTCATGAAGGAAGTGGGTTCAAATCTTATATTAGAATCTAATAGTGCCTTGACCGGAATTCCAGACCTTTAAAAACCAAATTCTTTCACGGTTCAACAGTAATTACATTTCCATACTCTTCATTTGCTCTTCAATTCACATCGCAGAATTCAACTGGATCGAATTGAACAATGCGGCATAAAACTAGTTCTATCTGGACATTTCTAGAATTATTTGAATTTATATAAAGGAGATTAAAACTATGTATCCTCCGTTTTTATATGAAAATTACAGACGATGTATGAAAAACAACGATTGCCGAAAGACATTTAGTTCATGGTCGTATCTCGTATGGTCGTATCAGTGAAATTGCTGTATCTCCAGGTGGTTAAAGAGAATTTTCATTCTTGATAGTTTTAGTTGCCCCTTCGTTCTTTAGGTTAACTATTGGTCTGTATGTTTTCAGATTGAGTAACTTTTTATCTGGTAACTGGCACCCATAAATACTCAAAATAAATAGAAGCTTTTGATATCTTTGCATCTTAAATTTCTTGGATGATTGTATACCTAAAATTCCACCTGTCTGTAAAATGCCTTCCTGGTTGAAGAAGATTTGTCGTGACTTCGATTAACTTACAGCTACAATAGGCGTGGGTGACTTTAATTGCACAAGTCAAGCTGACAAATGGATGTTTACGTATGAATTATTCATTGGACTGAAATACCATGAGTTTTTTTGGTACGGCATCTACGGTATTTATTGTTACATTTTGGGATCAACGTCGATGAAGTCTTTGATGTTTTTGGTCTATAAAAGCTCCCACACCGATTTCATTAAATTTCATTAAGAGTTTATTTTATACGTCCCAAGTGTGTGCGCAATAGAAATGCGCTTTTTCCTCCAACACGACTAGTGACTGGTGAGAGATCAGGCGCAGGACCGATTTTTATATGCCCATCGTTACTAGACATACAATCAGCTGGTGATCAGCCTGTATTGTCCTAACCGGACATGAAAGCAACATATTTTTGTTGTTCCAACGCGGGGTTAAAAAAAATAGGCAGAGCGCCGAGGTGTTACTTTAATTTGGCT
This sequence comes from Phengaris alcon alcon, assembly GCA_037179445.1. Lineage (NCBI taxonomy): Eukaryota > Metazoa > Arthropoda > Insecta > Lepidoptera > Lycaenidae > Phengaris > Phengaris alcon. Next base: position 916,710 of record JAYRCH010000263.1, on the reverse strand, counting down.
GTTAAACAAGTATATCCAGCAGCTAAACACGTCTAGTTTCGACCTTTTCTTCTTATTTTAATATTATGCACTGAATTTGTGTCATTTAAAGCTTTGTTGCTTTAATTTTCTTGTCTCAATTGCTTTGTCTCAATCATCTATTCATTGTTATAAATATTAACGGTTAAAGGAAACGATTTGAACCTATTATCATCTTTTCCACGATGATTTGCATCTAACAAATGTTTAGCAATCGTAGCCTAAAAACTATCACGAATTTTATCTTTATTATTTAATAACCCACTTAAATCTTTTATCGTATTATAGAACATTTCTAGAGAACGTTTGTATATTGTTTGTTAGAGTAAGATGGTTTATGTGTAAAGAGGACCGAACTGATTGTTTTATAAATAAACTACTTTTGTACTGGAATATAAAAAAACCATTTATATCTTGCATGATTACAAAAATCCTATTAGAATCTTTTTCGACTCCTACGCGGACGAAGTCGCGGGCAAAAGCTAGTAAAATAAGCAGTCCTTTGTGTCATCTTTCTTTGTTAACTGTATTGTCATAATTTTCTGTGTGTACAATAAATTGTTAAATAAATAAATTAAAAAAAAAATAATATAATATTGTTGTCGCAGCCAACATCACTTGCTGCAAATATGTTATTTATTGTATAGTCAATGTAGATAGGATTTAATATAAGAGTTACGATGGAACTAAAATGGTCACCTTGTGAAAAAAGTCCCTTCAATAAAATAGAGAAAAAAAAATTTAAAAAATAGAATATAATATCTTGTGAAAAAAAGTGTCACAAAATGTATTGATGTTTTGTTTGATTTAGTATTATTATTATATATTTCTTATTACGCAATACGGTATTTTCCTCTTTTTTTATTTATTAAATGAATAAGTGCTCTGAAAAAGAAAACTGAAGAGAATACTAAAAATCAAAATGCTCAAAGATATTGCGGATTGTTTGAAGCCTTTTTGTGAGTCTCGTGAAACCGCCCCATATATAAGTCGTACAAGTAGGTGACGTCACACGCTAGTAATGTTGCTACGAAAGGTATGGCCATACGCACAACATTTCTGATATCTCGTAATTTAGCGCGTTTATACAAAAAGATTTACATACCATAGTATATCATTTTGTACTTGATGCAAGTAAACTAATTAAGTAGGTTTTATACTAACGTTTAAAAACAATATTTCAACTTTTTTGTGACTTCGACATGCATATAATTACAAAACTACACATAAAATCCTAATTCTTTTTACTTTTATCAAGTTGTATTATCTAATTATTTCATAATTTATTTAAAAAACTAAATTTTTACAATACCCAATTTCATAAGGAAATTACGACTCGTTGAGTTTTATTAATTTCTAGCTGGTGGCCGCAACTTCGTTTGCGTGGAAATAGTAAATGGAAACGGAACCCTTTTTACCCGATCACGGCGAAGCCAAAAGGAAGGATTATGATTTTGGCTGTTTATGCATACATAAAACACATATAGTAAAAAGGTCAAGCATGAGTCTGACTCTGAAGAAAAGACATTCATACCCCCCGTTCATCCCTTTAGGAGTTGAATATCTAAAAATCATGAAACATGTTTACTTATTTGCCTTTAGGACAAATTTATATTATTTATTATTTTACAATATTTACAAAGTTCCAAGCCGAATCGCTCATTTAATTTTTTTTCCCATACAAAGTTTAGTACCCCTTTTTACCACTTAAAAGATAGAATTTTAGAAAATATTGAATTAGAATTTTAGACAATTATGCCAAAGAGTAATATCACGAAATTCCAAACAGATCTGACCACAAAAAAAAAGTTACATACAAACGTTGATATCCCATTTTACCCCTTTAGGCGGTGAATTTTGCAAAATCCCTTCTTAGTGGACCTAAACGTCACAAAAGGAAGCCATGGTTCAAATATTGCGTTTCTAGCTTCAGTAGTTTTGCCTCCGCGTTGATGAATCAGTTGTATGAAACATCGCTTTTATTTAAAAAGGCCTATTCGATGAAATCGGAAACGGAATATTCTTCGTCGTCGTGTTTGAATGATTTTGAAAATCTTTTGAATACTAACATTTTCCATGTTAGTAGGTATTAGGCGTATAGATTTGACCTTAAAAATATTTGGGATTGTGGTCACCAATCCTAGTTGAATCCATGTCCGGCGTTGCTTAACATGAGTTAGCGCTACGACCATAATAGAACGTCTCTCACTACGCTTAGTTTTAGCCAGTTCAACTGATTAGTTATTCTATAGCATTTTTATGTTATATTCTTCATAATAGCTTCCGTGGTCTAGTGGTTAGAGCTTGGCTCTCCACTCGGAGGTCGTTGGTTCGATTCCCACATTGGAACAACAAAAATGTTAGTTCCAAGTTTGGTTAGGACAATGCAGGCTGATCACCTGATTATCGGACAAGAAAGATGATCCATGCGTCGGATGCGCATGTCAAAAGTCGGACCTGCGCCTGATCTCTCGCCGGCCGAGTAAAGGATGGGCACTATACAATTACTCCTGCGTAGCTGGCCTGGCCAGGCTTCAATGAAACCGGCCACTGTCACCGAAATCGGTGTGAGGGAGATATTTATTTATTATTTTTATGTTATATTCTTTAGACTGACATAACTTTTATATTTATGAACCGATTGAAATGAAACAAACACAACATTTTTAGTAGAGCAAACCAAAACGGATTAGTGAAAACTGCATTCAAATCGGTTAAGCCGTTGACTTCGTACGCGCAAAAACAATTTCGTGAGAACGGTACATTTTTTCCACAATAAAAAAGCATTTATGTTAATCCAGAGTCTAAACTACTACCATACCAAATTTCATCAAAATCCGTTCAGTAGATTCTGAGATTAGCGCGAACAAACGTACAGACAAACAGACAAAAATTCTAAAAATATTTTTTTTTGGTTCTATTTATATCGTTATAAAGCGTTAATAATTTACCTATATAGGTAATTACTTGAGCCCTAGACTAGACTAATAACTTGATCAATGGACGTCGACACAAATTGCGCTGTGTCAATCACCGATGATGATTATTAATGTTGTAAATAATGTAATTAGCTTATTATTCGTAGGTTAACTAGGGTCAGCTGTACCATCGCCCGCATATATAAAAGCTATCGAACGGTAAAGAATCTAATCTACCATAGGAGAGCCAAGCTTCGAACTGGCCGGCTCGGTCGGAGATATACGACAGCCTTACAGAAAACCAAAGTAAATAATAGCTATGTAAAAAATACAATATATTCGTCTGACCAAGATTCAAACCCGAGAACCCAATTTTCCAATAATACAAAAAGTCCAACGGTAACCAAGCATCCAACCGGATTTGACTTTTAGAAATCGAAATCATTCGTTTTATATTATTACGTGACGTAAGAAAAAACAATATATAACCAAAAAAGTTACTTAGGGATAAGGCCAACTGCATACTTAATTTCATGGAAATACTTGCAGCTGTTTCCGAGATTCTAAATATATATTATACAAGATTTGCTCATTTAAAGTTTAAGATAATAATATACATTGTTTGGTTCAGATATGAGATCCAATTTAATATACGCAAACGTAAAGGCAATATAACACTATAATGATTTCAATTTTAGTGTCACTTCACTTACCCCAAAGTGATTATAAATATTATATTTCTCTTACCTCACTTGACCTTACGTTTTTTTTATTACTCGTTGAAGATTTGCCAGTTATTCCGAGGTTATTTTAAAAGTGATCTATAGAGTACCTTTAATACCTTGACATTATCAAGAGTAACAAATTACTAAGAAAATCTTCTTTGTTTATTGTTATATGTTTGAACAAAGGCAATGAAAGTATTATTTTGGAAAACGCTACATGGTAAAAAAATATGTCTATAATTGAATATGACCATTAAAATGCAATGTTTTACTAATTCGCAATAGAATTCCGTAGATGTTATTTATTTTTCGTGGTAAGTACGTAGGTACGGGATGGTATAAGTGTGGAACTGAGACAAATGAAGTCTACATATGATATGTCAACTGCTCATGATCTATATATGCAAACAAAGTCGTGTTAGTTACACAATTTATAACTTACGAACGGCTGAACCGATTTGGCCGAAAATTGGTGGGGAGGTAGCTTAGGACAAGGAGACGGGCATAGGATAGGACATTTTTATGCCGTTCCCGTGGGACGTGACATAAAGCTTATAAAATGTGTGATTTGATATGGAAAATTACAGAGTAATGGAAAATCTTGTCTTATATATAGATAGTAAAAATGGATTGCAATATCAATGTCTCGCTAAAACTTGAGATCGGCTGGACCGATTTGGCTAATATTGGTCTTGAAATTTAAACGGTGAGAAATATTGTAAAAATTGCGGGGAAAATATTAACACTATATTTATAGGTGTGACAAAACAACATGTGTCGGGACAGCTTGTTTACTATGTATATACATTGTTTGTCTTAGTACCTAGTACACCTCTCTTTATTTGAGCGAGTATTTTTAGGTGAAATCAGGGGTACTTTCTTTTAGCTTGTATTGGCCTTTTTGTGGAAACTTCGAGCGTTTTCACATTGCGTGTAGGATATCGCATATAGCACCGCGCAATGTGAAAACGCTCTTACGGTTTACCCTACAAAAGACCCTGATAAACTGCTGACCATATAATCTTGATGGTGTAATACCATAATATAGTCCTAATATGTTAATATGGTTGTTTAATATATAATGCTATTAACCGTAATATTATATCGCAATGAAATTAAAACCTCTGACACTTTTTGTGGGTTAAAAAGTGATCTTATCTGGGTTAAAAGTTAGGGAAATTACTCCATAATAGCTCCCAACACCGATTTCGGTTAAGGTGGCCAAAGTTATTTTATACTGACCAAGTATGAGCGTAATACACAAGAGCACTCTCTATACGACTTTTTACATGCCCATCCGATGCATGGATCATATTTCTTGTCAGACAATCAGGTGATCATTGCCTGGATTGTTCTAACTAGATTAGAAAACGAATATTCTGAACCCACGACCTCCGGGGTCGAGAGCCAAGCTCTAAGCCCCTGGTCCACGGAGGCGTCAATCCTACTAGTATTGTAAATGAAAGTTTGTGAGGATAGATGGATAGATGTTTGTTACTCTTTCACGCAAAAAATTCCGAACGGATTTGGATGAAATTTGATACGATACTTTTTATCCCAAAAAAGTATATTATTCCCTTGAGATACTGTATTTAAGCGGGTGGAGCCGCGGTAAAAAGCTAGTTGCCCCATATTTCACCGGAGGAGCAGGTCTGCGGGTCGAGACTTGTTTTCTTTGAAAGGTGTTATTACAAAACGCGATGAGCGTTATAATTTATGTATAAGTTATAATCTATTTCTAGGTACAGTTGCTTGAATGAAAACTCAGGTAACTAGTATGTGACTAGAGAGCCTTTTAACTTTTAAGAAGAGTTTAAGAATTTGGATGTTAATGTTGCATAATATAGCAGTAATAAAAAGTAGAAGTATCAATGTCTTATTGACAGATGTCACAAGCACAGCCTATCTGGTTAGTTTATTTCAGTTAGCCAAAAGGCTAAATAGAGTGTAGACGTATCTGTGTTAAGCATCTCTCTCATATGTACACCCACCAATAAAGAAGAAAAAAACAATTGTTGCTGTATCATTATTATCACCACACAAGCATAAGAAGGATCTGTAAGAACCGAGACGTCGCAGCCCACAACAGTTAATTTCCATAAAAATTCTTTAGACGTAAAGTTAGATAGGGCGAGGGGACTATCTCATGACTAGCGCCATAGTCATCAAATTATGCAAAAGTTGCTGAAATAAATGTATCTGATTGTACCTTCAAACGGGTGCCACCCATAACATATAATTTTATATTAAACTTCGCGAATCATAAAATAAATTTATTAGTCCGTGAATACCAACCGGCCAGATCTAGAAAATCAGATTAGTGGTAGTAGCGATAACTAGAAGATTCGCAATTTTTTTTATTGAGGACGCGTTTGCCAAATGTGTTGTTTGACAGCGGCCGAGTACGGGCTGACATTTCGTTAGAAATGTTTTGTGTTGTGTTTAAATACAGACAGTGACCTCATAAAATGAACCTAATGCCACGCATTAAGGTTTATGAATAATGTTAAAAACATTATTAGGATTAAAATGAGACCCTTTTGATGTAGGTGATAAATAAAACTATTTATTTAGTTTTATTCAATGTAAGGTTAGTAACCAAAACATAAAATATTTAATAACCTTGTAGCTCGGGGGTTGAGGGTTGCGACCTCCAAAAGACTTATTTTCTCGCTAAAATTAAACTTATTAGCTGCTGTTAAAATCTCGAGACGACACACTTTATTATATATATCTATGTTATTAATAGTTTTTTACCGACTTCCAAAAAAGGAGGCGGTTATGCATTCGGCTGTATATATTTTTTTGTATGTTCAACGATAATTCCGCCGTCTGTGTACCAATTTTCAAAATTCTTTTTTTGTAAAGGGTATAATCCCAAGTTAGTCCTGTTTTCATCAAAGTGGCACCACATGAGTGGATCCATGATAAATCGAGGGAACTCTTAAAAATTTATATGGACACATATACAGATTTCTACTTTTTCTGAAGTATTTGAAGCATATGCTACCAAAAAGTAAGTTATTGTACCAAGGTATACCCTGGATCCAAAAGTACTGAACAGAACTCTTGAGTCCTTATAGATACATGTTTGGGAATTGCGGCGTTGTATAATGAATTGCAAGCTTATGCCATATTCATACCACTTACAGTAATCATCATCATCATCACCACCAACCTCACAAGAAACACCAACATTGACATTGGTATAAAGTAAAAATGCACAAAAAAGTATGAAATAAAACTTATTTTATAAATAATTGCCCTTTTAAATTCTGAAATTTTAACTATTTCTCTACTCAATCTTCCTAATTTTTAAGTCGGTAGTCGGCCCAAACATATAATATTTTATAGAACTCACGTTCAAATTCGCTGGTACCGACTTCAAAATTAGGAAGATTGAGTAGAGAAATAGTTAAAATTTTAGCAGAATTTAAAAGGGCAATTATTTAGAAAATAAGTTTTATTTCATACTTTTTTGTGCATTTGGAAGTCGGTTTTAATTTTTTGTTTAATTATTATATTTTTTGAAAATAAATAAATTTTCAAAAAGTTATTCGAGAAAGTCAAAAACGAAAAAAGTTATGGCCGAAATAGTGAATAAAAAATTATTTTTTTTCCGAATTCCGTAGATCCAATGCTCGATAGTCGTGTGAGGCACGAAATCTGTGATTTTTTTAGTTGAGAAAGAATTTATAAGTGCCATTATCAAGCCATAAAAGCATTTTTTTTGAGTTTTGAAAGTTATTAAACTAGAGTAGTTTTTAAAAGCAATCGTTTAAGACGTATTCTATAATGCCTCTATAAGGCTTTACAGTCGTTATTAACAACAAAAGGCATCGGAAGCCAAAATATAATTAACAAATAATCGTTTATTTTTAACTGTTCGTATGTATATGCTATAAAGTATAAAAACAATGAAGTTTTCTTTTTGTGATGTCAATTATCTCATATCCGACATTTTGGGTTTGTATGCTGATATTGAGAATACTACACATATTAATGTCATCGCACACTTTAGCAAACTAAAAGGCAAAACTGAACAAAGGCAAGTTAAAAACAATTTTAACTTGCCTTTGGTCAGCAAAATCTATAGTTTTAATAAAATTAATATATTTTGTGCAGTACAGACGAGTAAAAACTTTAAGGCTGGGACCATAATATTATCCGGAATTCGGAAGGCCGGATAAAATTCAGAGTGCTAATAAAAAAAACCCTGCACTAATACCATAGGGCTGAAAATGGAACACAAAAGTGTCGAATCGTCACTTGTGTGTTCAAATGTCAATATCATATATGACAGCTCGACACTCGACACTTCGATTTTTAACTCTATTGTATTAACGAAGAGTTATATTTTCAGTGCACTGAATTTTCCCGGGCCCGCCGGATCCCGAATCATATTATAATCTCAGCCTTCTGCTCAGAATTTCGGGAAAATAAGGAGATAAGAAATATTGAAATTGGCTAAAGCTCTGGTTTCGTATGATTGCCTTGATGTCATATAGCGGCCGTTATACAGCGGTTGAACGTTTTCTATATAAACAACGGTGACAATTGCCGCTCTTTGGGTAACCGTGCCATTTTGTTTACATAGAAAATGTTCATTTTACAATAGCAACGCCATCCTAAAAAGCGAGCTTAAAGACTTTCTCGCCCATGAAAAGCTCCACCCTAAGACGGTGACCATATATTCCCTTCCATTTGTATTTTGTATATATTATGTACAAAATATTTTTAGACATCGTCTCCGTCTGCCCTTATATTAACAAAGCTTCTTAAAACCTTTGAGTAGAACAAGGTTGAACATAACACCAAATACAGACAGATACATGTCCAAATTTTCCGGTGGCTGATGAGAATATTATGTTTATATTGTAAACTAGTTGGCTCGACACGCGTTGTTCTGTCTTTACTATTAACAGGAATCAATAAATAATCACACGTACAAGTACAACCAACACCTACATCGACACCTACACCTCCACCAACATCTTCATCTACACCTACAAATATGGTTATATTTGTATGTAGGTGTAGACACCTACATCGACACCTAAAACTACCTTCAACCTACACATACAACTACATAATATCCTACATCTACACCTACACCTCCACCAACATCTTCATCTACACCTACAAATATGGTTATATTTGTATGTAGGTGTAGACACCTACATCGACACCTAAAACTACCTTCAACCTACACATACAACTACATAATATCCTACATCTACACCTACACCTCTACCAACATCTTCATCTACACCTACAAATATGGTTATATTTGTATGTAGGTGTAGACACCTACATCGACACCTAAAACTACCTTCAACCTACACATACAACTACATAATATCCTACATCTACACCTACACCTCCACCAACATCTTCATCTACCACTATAACCTACACCTACATAGACACCTACAACTACCTTCAACCTACATCTACACCCACAACTCCTACACCTATACATCTACATCTACAACTACACCAACATCTGAAATAGAAAGGTTTTTCATTCCAAGTAAACAAAAATACAAAACTAAACGCACATATTAATGTTTGACAGTCACACACACTGGAGACCCGGTTGACAGATACGAGTAGTTTGGGAAAATTAAATTGTCGTTTTTAGTAATTTCCTCACATTTTTTTCCAGTACTTCTGTACTGATTTAAGAACACCGTTCAAACCTTCCCTGAACTTCAATCATTATTTCAAGTTCAAAATTAGCCAAATCGCTCCAACTTTTCTCGAGTCTTAGCGAGACAGAAAATGCAATCCATTTTGTATATTTAAAACAATATTATGAATATATTTTTGGTACAATGCGCCAAAAGAATTGTAATGAACCAAATTAAATATGTATATGGTATTTAGTTGATATCGCATAGGTATATAGGCGTTAGATGTATTATACGATACATGAACTGAATGTATTTAGACTTTATTTGTCCCACCCTTTCCTATATGAACGAGATATACTCGCGACCTCGGTGATATCACAAGTGTTACCATTGAGGATCCTTATATAAATCGGAGAGATGCCGCGGTCTTACAAAAAACACTTACTTGCTCACTCACTGAGCTCACCGAGTGAGGGTACCAGCGGCCCCAGGAGGAATTGAGGGTTTTGGTAAAACGCTCTTGGAACTCCTCTTGTGTTGGTTTGCGGGCCACAGTGTCCGCTTACCTTCAGGCGATCCTTCTGCCCGTTTCCCGGTTTAAAAAAAAACCTCCCAATAAATTGAATATTTCAGTAATACGTTTATAATTCTTAAATGATGATATTTATATTTAATGATAACACAGTATGTTATTACTGTAATATAAATTTAAATATTATAATTCGTGCCAGGTATTTAATTATTTGATATTAATCACTTAGGTACAAGTTACAACCTTTAAAATCATGCCTAGGCTCACGATAATTGCTATCAAATATGCAGGTGAAAAAAAACTTTAAATCCACTTTAACTTTAAGTAATTTTTTTATATAGGCAATACACATTGCCATACAGAAAGAGTTTCGGAGTGGTAGGATTACTCCTGTGACTTAAAAATCGGAAAGCATAATAATTTAATGATACCTACGAAACGCTAATCAAATATTTGATGAACTAACACATATGTTGAGTTAAGCTTGTTCAATCAATTTGCGTTTCTGAAACGCTGATTAGTGATTTTACTAATCATTGTTCATCTTGATGTTACACATTTACGCCTTAAATAGCTTTCCAGAAACCGAAAACGGCGTTCGATATGTGGTTTGAAATTAGTTTTGTCAACTTCATTCGTTTCATTGATCTTCTTCTACAAGCTTGATTTTGATCAACGTAACACGTTGATCAAATCAAACGAATGATCAAGCTATTTGCTATTCAATTTACACTTGACAAGTGATTTGAATTTTGATTAGTTAATTTTGGCGTTTGTTAGTTAATGTTACCCGCGACTTCGTGAGCGCAAAAGAAAATCTAGTGGAAACCGTACATTTTACCATGATAAAAAGTAGGCTATGTGTGATTCCGTGATCTATGACTGTGCCAAATTTCGTAAAAATCGGTTCAGTAGTTTCGTAGACTATTCAATGCAAACAAACAAAATATTCCTCTTTATAATATTAGTTTAGATTAAATTCTTGGTAAATTAAATCAAAATAAGTTCCTTAAAATAATAAACTTGAAATACAAAAAAAAACTTGTAAATGAAAGTTAAAAATTGGTACAAAACTTACATATTCATCAATATCAAAATGTAAACGCCTGTCTAAAGCGAATTGCAATTACAACTTTAAAAATACACCTGTTTCACGATCTACTGATGACTGTCAGTATATATGCTTATTTCCATGTTTTGTTTCTGTTGCTCGATATATAGTAAGTAGCGACAAAACTTTCGAATAACCTAACCAACAACTCATTAGAAGATTCTGTAATAGTCTCTCAATAAAACGTCAAATTAAATAAATATTAAGGTTCACTTTAGCATTTTGCTAATTTATTTTATTTATTTTTATATCTTTTATAAAATCCTAAATACTAAGTTTATTATAGGTTCAATTAAAAATAATATAAAATATTTATTAGGTAATTAATTTGCAGTCGAAAATTGGTGTTGGTTGTTTTTATTAGATAGGAAATAAATATATTATTGTGTTGTGAGTCTCAAATATTATTTGCTGCATATTATGAACAGGCGCTAAGATATTTTTGTCTGTAAACAGATTAAACAAATATTTATTTAGGCAATTGCAAATTGTTGTTATTAGGCGTTTATATGTTGCTAACCCGCGTTGGAGCTTACAATATCTTACAAACTTTGAATCTCCTTGGTTACCCAGTGGCGAATGTTGGAAGATCAGTTTTTAGCAGACGCCTAAGTAAAAACATGTAGTACTAGCTGTTGCTCGCGGCTCCGCCCGCGTAAATACAGTATCGCTCGGGAACACTGTACTTTTTCGGGATAGAAAGTAGCCTATGTTTTAATCCAGAGCCTTAACTACTACCATACCAAATTTCATTAAAATCCATTCAGTAGTTTTTGCGTGAAAGAGTAACAAACATCCATCCATTCTCACAAACTTTCACATTTATAATATTAGTAGGATTTGTAGTAGTGATACCTCGAGCTGTGCGTTAAAGTATAAACGGGCTTATTATTAATAGAACCTGAGAGATCGAGCTTAGCTCGGAGTTTTAGTAGAACGATAAAATAATTTAAAAATACCTATATAAAAGAAAAAGACAATTTTCCAACAACACAAAAAGTCAAATGCTAGCTAATCCATCCATCCAGCCATGCGGATTTACAATTTTGAAATCGAAATCACTCATTATGTGCATTATATTATCTTATAAGTATAAGACAATCTCGTATATTATATATAATCAGTTTCTCGAAAACGGCTGCAAGTATTACTATCAAATATGGTATGCAGGGAGTTTTGGGGGAGAAAAATCGATCAAGCTTGGCCTTATCCCTGGGAAAATGTGCATTTTTAAGCTATACCTGTTTTTTCTTTCGTCGTTTTTTTTATTTTATTAGTAATATTTATTATTTAAATTTAGCATGGTAGTAGTTTAGGCTCTGGACATAGGCTGTTCCTATCTATCCCAAAAAAGTACAGTATTGCCGTGGGATACCCAATACTATACATACGCGGGCGGAGCCGCGAGAAAAAGCAAGTACGAACTAATTAATATGATAATGGTCAACCTGCTTAAACTTCAAATTCCCTGACAGTACATAAATAGTAAATACTCAAATGTGGTGACACCACAGAGTTGCGCGCACGCAACTCAAATGTAACAAAATGTTACATAAAGGTCAATGTTGGTATGATATAACTCCTAAATCATTGCGAACCTAGTTTACAAGGATTCTGCCATACCTATAATATCCACACCTATAATATCATGTTTGTAACCAATAGTAAAACAGGGGGACATTTCTCGTAAATATTATCGGTTTGGTCCCATTTTCAAGTAAGTCAGCGCATGGACCGAAACGGGATTGTATCGACAATAGTTTAGAGAATTGGGCTTCAGATGACGAGACAGTTGCCGCGCTTTAAGATTATGCGCGTATTCCGCCTCACTAAGCTCAGTCGTCTTAATAAGGATCCTGAAGAAGAAAGCTAATTAGAATTTAGTCAGTCAGACACACCTATGCCGATTTAGGATGCCAATTAGAAACTTCCTAAATGCTATTTCACTTGACTGAATTCAGTTACTGAATCATTTAGGACTGCTGAATTTAGTGCGGTGGAATATGCGCTTTAGTATATCGTTTACACAAAGAGGGGGATTGAGACAAAAGAACGCACGTGATTCCCCGGAAATATCAGCGTACACTCTGCAACTTTAATGCAAATTGTCCAGATCCTTTAGCACGCAACATTTAGTATGGTGTAGTAAAGTAAATAGAATGTGAATGCTGCCTTTCACATAAAATTACTTCAGAATTAGCAACAGACAAACAGAATCCTTATTGATAATATTAAGTAGCTATATCCGAGACGTAAAAGGTCAACATTTACTACATAACCAATACACAACGAAACTATTTCGCTCGATTTGTTATAGAACCTCGCATCATCATGAAGTGGCATAAGTCACAAGAGCTGAAACAACTCTGAAAGCGTTACGACAAATTACAGAAGATAATAAAAAACCGGACTCGCACACGAAAGGTTCCGTGCCATTATCTACACAACTATAACTAACATCGAGCACTAGTATTAATATTCTACCAAACATTCTGTATAAGTGTAGCCAAAAAACAGCGAAAAAAATCAAGTTTTTCGTATGGAAGTAAAATATTTATTTTATATTAATTTTACTATTTACTTTAAAGAGAATATGCAACTCAATATTTAGTGAAATATGTCATTCCAATCTATACTATTATTAGATTGGTTTAACATATTTAATTTAGGTATATTTTATTATAACCATAGATAAATGATTTGTCGCGGCGCTCAACACGATACCGCTGAGTACTTGAAAATTGCGGCAATAAATAGTACGCCGAAGTCGGCTTGCCCGAGCCTGTTAGATTGAAATCTTCGTGTCAGATGTACATACGTACTACGTACCGAATTCATGCACACTATAAATTGTCTTACACACAATGATATTATAAACCCACACTACAATAATGAGTTGCCGCATTCACGGAGCTGTTGTTGTTAGATCGGTATCTTGTCGAGCAATATCTATATACAGGATGACCTGAAATTCGATACATTCCTTTGAAAGACAGAAAGTAGACCTCATTTACAGTAATATTTTTCATGGCATCCCCTATGCGAAAGTTGATATTTACAAAGTTATTGAAATTTCAAAATTTTTTTGTTTATTTTCGACTTTTTGACTTTGACATGACGTATTTTTAAAAATGTTTGTCTTTTTAGTGATTTTTTTATGTATTTTAACCGTCAATGAGTCAAATATTATTTTTAAGGAATAAATAGAGACAAACTAAGCGAGAATTTTTCATTATGAGACATGGAACAGAATTTTCTTTTAAGAAAAATGCACATTTTTCTTAAAAACAGGTGATTTTCTTAAAAAAATGTATGATACAATGCGTACAAATATTCTAAATAACTTCCTTATCTCATTAGCTTTCCAAAAAGGTGCAAATGTCTACATAAAAATATGACGTTGTAGTAAACATATTAGAAGTAAAATGAAATAATGTCTAAATCGATTTATTTGCGATAAGGTTAAAATAAAAGGAAAAACTTGAATTTAATTACGTTTATTGTGTTTAGAAAACATCAATGTTTAATTAAATTTAATAATAAATATTCTACTTTAGGTCTTGTTCAAAATGTGAACCTCTGTTTCTGATACAGGCCCGTAGTCTTCTCCGTACCTCTGTTTTGATTATTCTGCTAGTAAGACTAGTTTTGATTTATTCTGCTGCATTTATTATGCGGCTTCTGAGCTCCTCTACAGTAGTTATGGGTGTAGTATACACCAAAGCCTTCATATGACCCCAAAGATAAAAATCACACGGGGTCAAATCGGGACACCGTGCTGGCCAAGGAATTGGCCCGCCTCGACCTATCCAGCGATGTGGGTAAGTTTGGTCTAGCCACTGGCGTACGCCCAGGCGGAAGTGCCACCGGGCAACCATCATGCTGGAAAATCATATTACGACGAGTTGCTATTGGCACATCTTCCATTAAACCAGTAATCTCCTCTCTTAGGAAAAGTTCGTACATTTCACCATTTAAATTTTGAGGCAAAAAATGAGGTCCAACTAAATTATTATTAATTATACCCATCCAGACATTTAGACTGAATCTGGTTTGATGGGCCCTTTCTTTTTTCATCCTGGGGTTTTCTCCTTTTGGTGCCCAGTAATGTGTGTTGTGGAAATTGTTTATCCCGTCACGGTCAAATTTCGATTCATCCGTCCACAATATTCTTGAGAAGAAATTGCGATCCTCCATGTCTGCATTTATCATAAAACGGCAGAATTCCATTCTCCTAACCGGGTCTCCCTCTTCCAACGCTTGGACAGGTGTGTAGTGAAATGGATGTAGACGCGCTGTGTGTACTGTAAACCACACCTTCCATTGACTCAATCTAAGTCTTCTAGCTGCCGCTCTTGTAGAAATAGAAGGATCATTTTGAAAAAGTGTTAAAATTTATTCTTCTTCTTCTGGAGCATACAAACGAGGTCTGCCTGAATCGCCACGTCTTCTATCAACACGGCCACTTTCCCGAATTCGTCGAAATGTTGTTGAAAACACTCTAACGTTTGGCACTCGTCGATTCGGAAAACGTTCAATTATGTTCTTCGTGCAGCAGCAGCATTACCATTACAAAGTCCGTAACAAAACAAGATGTCAGCGAATTCATCGTACTCAAAAGCAGCCATCGCGATACAAAAAAATCACAAGTAGAAGTAAGGATGTAGTTTAAAGCAACAATACGTCCGTACACGGCAATAGTTGACTTAAAACTAATATTAGCTACTAAATTTGCTCTCTAAGCCAGTCGGTAACTCATTGACAAAGGGCCGCGACGACAGTAGCCGAAACATCCCGAAGTTTGAACAAAGGAAACAATTGAAAAAAAAGGTCGCCTCAGGTAGAGTAATTCTTGAGATAACGTTACCTGATGATTGTTTTGTCTTTGTTTATTACATGTTCATATTTTTATGTACATATTTGTACCTTTTTTGGAAGCTTATGAGGTAAGAAAGTTATTTAAGGTATTTGTACGCATTGTATCATACAACTTTTTAAAGAAAATCACCTGTTTTTAAGAAAAATGTGCATTTTTCTTAAAAGAAAATTCTGTTTCATGTCTCATAATGAAAAATTCTCGCTTAGTTTGTCCCTATTTATTCCTTAAAAATATTATTTGACTCATTGACGGTTAAAATACATAAAAAAAATCACTAAAAAGACAAACATTTTAAAAAATACGTCATGTCAAAGTCAAAATAAAGAAAAATTTTTTGATATTTCAATAAGTTTGTAAATATCAACTTTCGGATAGGGGATGCCATGAAAAATATTACTGTAAATGAGGTCTACTTTCTATCTTTCAAAGGAATGTATCGAATTTCAGGTCAGCCTGTATAATACAATAATGTTGTATAACAAATAAATGTGATTTCAGTCCAATCTAATAAGGATGACCTGCTGTTACCGCGTCATACTCTTTATTGCCAAGCTGTACTTCTCTATTTCTTTTGGAGTTTACTCCTTACAGGTACATGACTTGCACCACGCGTGGATTAAGCTCTCAACAAGCTTATTAGCTATTAACTACTTACTTTCGCAATAACAATTAAATACGAACATCTGACAGGTACAGTCACGACCGCTTACTTGCGTATGCGCAGAACTTTTGATGAAATACGCACAGTATATAATATAGTCCGTTCAGAATTATTTTACCTCTGACAGGACCTTTATGCCGACGACATAAGGATCACTGTCATAGGAACTCCGAAGTAAACTTGATCTATATAAACATATTATACTTAATTAAATAAATAAAATTGAAGTGTCTGTTTGTAATTACATAGTTAACAGCTATGAGGTTTTCACTAAATGCATTTAAATATAAAATTATGTATAAGGCTCTTATACTGTCTGCTTGTCTGTCTGTTTATCTGTCTGTCTGTATGTCTGTCTGTCTGTTTATCTGTCTGTCTGTTTGTTGTTCCATCTCATCTCTGAAACTACAAGTCCGATTTTCACGGGACTTTTACTGGCAGATAGCTGATGTTATAAGAAGTAACTTATGCTAATTTTATCATAGGGTTCCGTTTCCGTTAGATCCACGCAAACGAAGTTGCGGGCACCAGCTTGTTCCGCAATAAAATTTTAATAATTATGGCTAATCGCCGCAAGGTCATTGGTCACCAACCTCCATATCGAAAACATTTGATCGCATAAGGCTGGCCTGGGACTATATGATCCGGAATACGGAACGCCGGTGAAACTTAAGAGCACTGAAAATAGAACTCTGCGCTAATACAATAGAGTTAAGAATGGAAGTTTCGAGTGTCTAGCTATCATAATATATTATAACATTGACATTTGACTCGACACTCATATTGTGTTCGATTTTTTTGTGTTCTATTTTAAATGCTCATAATTTTCTACGGCTTTCCGGATTCCGGAGCATATAGTCCCAGCCCGAAAATGTTTTGATTATTAGCCAATTTGATGTTCTAAAATTGTTTCTTATTTATTAATTTATGATAGAAAGCGAGATACTATTAAATCCTTAGGGCCTGTTTCGGATTCGCCTAGTAAGTGTTGAATAGCTTATCCGGAAGTTTTGTCGCTGATTACTTTATACTGAGCGACAGAGACAGAACTCCCGGGTAAGCTATTTGTCATTTAATATGCGATTGTGAAACAGGCCCTTAATGTTATAAATAACTAACGCCGCACATTACATTTTGCTAGGCTTTCAGACAACTTTATGGCAAATATTTAAAAAATCAGGCTATAATCTCATTCCGGGATTTTTCATGTAATTATTAGGCTAAAACACCATACCATTACTAGAGCTCGCCCTGAGGTCGAAATTCGCTACCAATAATCCATATTATTATTATTATTTATTTAACTTTATATTCTTTTGCCTCAAAAGAAAAAAAAAATGTTGTGAAAGATTGACAACGTCAATGTGTATCAAAATTGTATCAAACGCACGGTAGTGTGTGTCAATAATCTGAGGTAGTGTGTGTTGTTGTTTTTGTTTTTCTGTATTCCTATTTCCTAAGCATTATTTAAAAAATGATATCTTTCTGCACACCTTTGCAAAATATCATACTCCTTCGTTCGCACAATTCTCGTAAAACTTTATTAAAAGTTTTTGCTCTACTATCGAATGGTGTAGTAAAATCATTCGGTTCAATTCCCGGCTAGGAATATAGATTTATCAAAAATCTGATGATGCAGTTTTAATTTTTATCAAAATCGACATCGCAACTCCTTTCAGCATTTTTCGATATTCAGCATTTTTCGATATTCACCCTGTGTATGATGATGTTGCCATTATGGTATTACTAGATTTTGCCCGCGGCTCCGCCCGCGTAAATAGAGTATCCCACAGGAGCACTGTACTTTTTCGGGATAAAAAGTAACACACATAGTGTTAATCCAGAGCTCAAACTACTACCACACCCAATTTCATCAAAGTAAGTTCAGTAGTTTTTACGTGAAAGAGTAACAAACATACATCCATCCATACAAACTTTCACATTTATAATAGTAGTAGGATAGACATAGACTTATGAAGACTGTTTCCGATATCAACCCAGCCTCATAAATTCCTGGGCGTGACATTGCTTCACGATAACCTATGAAACGATATCTGGTGTTCATATTCTAAGTTCATATTGTCGTTCGAGCTTATATAAACTTTACTATAAAAACTTAAGTTTCAAATTCTAAAGTATAGTATACTGTTTCAATAACTCGATACAAAGGAATTTGTAACTTATGCGATGTTAGAAATAACGTACATTTTCGATAGAATTCCAACACTGAATTAACAAGAATTCGGCGTGCACTTTTCATCACCAATCGTGATACAACGAAACCCCTTTAAAGTTTATCACTATTGTTAGGCCACGGATACACGTTCCAACTTCAGGCAATATGAAGCGTGGCGTCGCGTCGCGTCAGAGTTTGAGTAAGTAGGTAATTATATGAAATTAATTAGTTTAGTTTTAGTTAAGGGCACATTAAAATATTGCACTGTAAGTCACATAGTCACACTCCACTAGATACATTTTTTAACTAATGCTCTCTCAAAAATAGTACACTGGTTTATAATCTTTTGTTAAATAGCAAAAAAACGAAATGTATAAAGTTCACGTTGCCGAATGTAAGGCAAACTGAAACCAATGTACTATTGGAATGGTAAAGGTATGGAACTAGTAGATACAGCTGTCTTTTTAGGTATAACTTTAGACGCAAAACTACAGTGGGGCCCTCATATTGTTGGGTTGGCCGACAAACTCAGTTCAGCAGCATTTGCAGTAAGATAAGACGATTTTCAGACGAAAACACAGCAAGGCTTGTATATATATTTATACTGCAGAAGCGAGCTGTTCGGGCAATCTGGAGATTGCAAGCTGGCCCCCAGCACTTAATTAAGAGAGGAGTAAAAAAAAACTGGAATATTAACTGTAGCTTCTCAGTATGTTCTATCAAATGTATTATTTGTTAAAAAAAATTAAGCCTATTTAAAAAGAAAAGTGACAACCACAATAGAAATACTCGAAATAAGCATAAGCTTGGTGTACCAGTGACTAGACTTAGTAAAGTAAAGAATTCGTTTAAAGGTAATGTATGTATGCCTATACAATAAGATCCCAGAAAGTGGTCAAGATTTTTCAAGTAAAAAAAGAAGTTAAAGTACGTTTGTGTGCTAAAGCCTATTATAAAGTTAATGATTTTATGAATGAAAGCACACCTTGGAAATGAGGTGGCCCCTTGCAAAGCTACTTCTAAATTACATATTATTGTACTCTTGTTATGTAGTTTTAGTCATAACATAGTCATACAGGGTGTTTTCGCAATCACTGTCCAAACTTTCAGGAGTGAGTATACTCTTGAATATAAGCAACTTATACTATGGGATCAACTTTCCTACTTGAAAAAAATATTCTGCTGTTTCATACAAAATAGATAGCAGTCTATGCCGTAGCCCTTTTGTAGGAAACTACCAGATTTTTTTTTCAAGTAGGAAAGTTGATCCCATAGAAATGTGGCACAGCGCGAGTTTCTTACGCCGGTTCTTCTCGCCGGGCTAGTTCCCGAACCGGTGGTAGGCATCATGTAGACCGACGTTCAAAAAGTGTATAAAAATACCAATTTTTAATAAATAAATTTTGACTTAGACTTTAACAGGCAATTGGCCCACCACTCGTTCCCACCACTGCAACTCCTGTGTAGCCAGGATCTACAGTGGTAGCCAACCACAAAAATCCTTTGATAGGGGTGCCCGAGGGACATGCTAAATCTGTCTTGGGAACCCGGAACGAAATTAATCACAAAAATGTAGGAAGAGTAGGAAGTGTTCCAGTCCCCAAGCAAATTGAGACAGCAAAATTGTAATGAAAAAAAGTCAGGACTAAAAGGGGAAGCACCACGGAAAAAGAAAAAAATATGTAACCACAAAACTAAATGATAATATGTAATATTATGTTTTGGTTTATGATATGACAAACAATTATCCTACTAATATTATAAATGTGAAAGTTTGTGAGGATGGATGAATGGATGGATGTTTGTTACTCTTTCACGCAAAAACTAATGAACCGATTTCGATGAAATTCGGTATGGTAGTAGTTTAGGCTCTGGATTAAAATCGTAGGCTACTTTTTTCCCGAAAAATTACAGTGTTCCCAAAGGATACTGTATTTACGCGGGCGCAGCCGCGGGCAACAGCTAGTAATGCATATATACACTCCATTATATGCCAGAATGTATGATATTTTAGCACTCTTAGGGTTCCGTAGTAAGTACAAGGAACCCTAATAGTTTCACTCTGTCCGTCCATCCTCCTTTGTATAACTCCGGTAATTCTGAATATAAATAGATGTTTTTTTTTCATTCTGCCCCATCGTGTTTCATCGAATACGCCTTTTTAACTAAAGGCGGAGTTTCGTACATAATGTTTTAATAATTGAAAACGTTTTCGAGTAATCCTGGCATTTCTAAACAATAAGAAAAAGTAGAAATTTGTGACTTTTCATGCTGATAGTCTCAGCTGAATAACTCCACAAGAAAATTATTTTGAACGAAATCGGACAATAACTTTTGAAGTAATTCAAAGAAAATATATTGCGCGTTGATAGAGTTAGTCCTCAGACATGTCCTGACAATTTCTCAATTATCTCTCGGAGAGTTATGAAGATATGATTTTTTAAATGGCTCAAAAGACGCGTATTGACGAGAGCTGTAAGGTGCAAAAAGAATTATTCGAGAAAGTAAAAAAAGTAAAAGTTATGGCCGAAATAGTGAAAAAAAAATCCATTTTTTTTCCAATTTTTTCGAATTTTTGACTTTGGTGCTCGATATTTTGGAAACGAAGAATGATATTAAAACTTTGGGAAAATCCCCTCTGGACAATTTAGTCAGCTACAATTTGAACCTAAAACAAAGACGATCGAGTTTGCCCTGTAGCCTATCCATTTAAAAATGAAATATCTTATACTTTAAACGAGTCAATCTTGTTTATATATAATCGAAATCTCGGCAACGGCTACAATTATTACCATGAAATTTAGTATGATTAGTATGATGAGTTTTGTGGGAGAAAACTCGATCTAGCTATAGAAACTGCGCATTTTTAAGTAAAATGTGTTTTTTTCTTTTGTCGTGCAACTAATAATAATAACTTTATAATCAATGACGATGGGATGTTGCCTAGTGTGGAATATCACATTTTTATAACGCTTTTATTAGTTTCACCTGTATGTTTGCTTGCTTGCTTGTTTGTTTGTTTGTAACCGACTCCTTTGGTCTTTGGTTGTCCTTCTTTGAACGATCAGATTTAATTTAATCTTTGCACACCTGTCAAAGACCGATGACAATGCAATAATTCGATTAAAATATCCGATTATCCTGATTAAATTCGCCAGGATTCATCAATTTCTTTCCGCATCCTTTGTATGAGAGTAAGAGAGATAGAACTAGTGCGCGAACTACGCATGCGTGCAGTTCCAGGCTTACTCTTTGGCAAATCGTACTTAAAAGCAAAAAATAAATTATAGTTTAAAAAAACTAAAAAAACACGCTTTAATAGAAAATCTAACTAAAAAATTAAAAATAAAATTTAATAAATTTGGATTAAGAATAGTGTAAGTGAAAAATAAATGTTTATTATTGTAAAAAAGCGTGGGGTGCATAGTGTCAATAGTCATAAACATTTTATTGGCAGATATGAGAAGGATCTTCACTTTGATAATATCTTAAAAATAACTTTAATCGAAATCTGACCGTTTGAAGTGGATCAAAATCAAACCCGCTGGAGTCGGTTACATACAAACAAACATACAGGTGAAGACATGCAGTGTCTTCACCTGTATGTTTGTACACCTGTATGTTGGTTCACCTGCACCCCGCGCTTTTTTACAATAATAAATATTTATTTTCCATTTACACTATTCTTAATCCAAATTTATTAAATTTTATTTTTTAGTTAGATTTTCTATAAAAGCGTGTTTTTTTATTTTTTTTAAACTATAATTTATTATAAATTAAATTTTAAAATTGTTAATTAAAAGTAGGTACAAAAAATCTAAAATAAATAGGTATTTAAATAACGCAATTAAAAATTATAAGCAAATAAAAATATCTTTCTCGCAAAACAATTTGTTACTGACGACACGAATGACAAATGTATGGCGGGTGTAACTCGTGACGTCACAGGCCGATATTATATTATCTGTTTGAAGTTTGTTTGAAATCTATTATTATCTGTTTGAAATTTTGTGACATTGCTCTTTGACATGATCTACTAAAAATCTAATTCAATATTTTCTAAAATTAGATCTATTAATTGGTAAAAAGGGGTATTAAACTTTGTATGGGGACAAAATATTAAATGAGCATTTCGGCTTGTAACTTGTAGCGAATGTAGATGTAGTCCTGAAAGAAAACACGTATTTCACGATTTTTCAGTATTCAGTATTAAGGGGTGAACGAGGGTATGAATGTATTTTTTTTTTTCAGAGCAATATTCATGCTTTGCTTGACTATATTTGTATATTTTTGGTATGTTCTCTTCAAGCTCTTTATTTTGATACCCGTAGTAGCAGGGGCACACGAGCGGATGAGGTAAAGTCGTGTTTAAAGTCATCACGCATGTGGAGCTGGAGTCACATACAACAGCTCCATTTGAGAGGTGAACAATTTTATGAATTATTGCTTAAAATAAAAAACGGCGATTACCCTACATTTGATTACTATTCTGCAAAGTTTGGCAACAGTGGTGCCATCACTTACAGAACTAACTAACGCAGTTTATCCTGATGTCACCAATCTCATAACAAAGCCATAGAAGGGTTGAGGAAAAGGAAATATTGAGAGCGTGCCATTTTGACTTCCAAAAATGAAAATGCAGCCCCAATAAATGAACTGTTATTCAAGCCATTTGAAGCAGATAAAGTACAATATAAGTCAGTGGATTCAGTAGTACAAACTGATGACGCAGTGAACTATCCCGTGAAGTTCCTTAATACTCCAAACCCAACAGATATTTGAAGATCACATGATCTCTGTTGGAATACTGGAGCATCAGTTATGTTATTAAGAAATATTAAGCTTCCAAAATTGTGCAATTACACCAAACTTCAGATAAAAGTTCTCCATCGCAACATTGTCGAGGCTACTGTACTCACTAGATGTGCTCAAGGGGAAACTATTCATACCTAAAATACCATCGATCCCATCAGAGTATCCATTTGTATTTAAAAGACTGCAGTTTCCCCTAAAAGTATGCTTCGCCAATTTATTTCTAGCATAATTATTGAAGTATCTGTCTAAAAATAATAGGAAATTCACCTTCAACATCTACGCGTACGAAGTCGCGGGCAAAAGCTAGTCTAAGCATAAAATAATTATCCTTATATCTTTATATATATAATTCTATTGTACGTGTGTATGTCACTGAACTCCTCCTAAGCGGCTGGACCGATTTGAATAAATTTTATTGTATGCGTTTGGGTGGCGCCCTGGATGGTTTAGATTCACAAATCAGCCCGGCAGGACAACATCTGTCTGGTCCGCTCGTAGTGATATATAACCTTTTCCTTATCCCGACTTCCGCGTCGCCCAGCGTCGATATTTTTTCGAATTCCGTAGATTGATTTCCAATGTGGTCGATAGTCGTGTGGGGCACGAAATCTGTGAATTCTTTAGAAAAAATTACATTATTGTGATAAATAAATTATTTGATTTCAGTAATAGGTATAGGCTTATAGTTTTAAATATTTAATTATTTATTTTTTATAATATTTAATAATTTAAAACGACGTAGCATTAAATTATTATTTTTCACCAAAAAGAGTAAGAAGGCTGTTTTTAATAATTTCCATGTCAATGCCATGACAATTTTGATAATTATTCTAACAATAGTTGATCATTATTTTTGACACTGCTAATTCACAAAACTAAGCATTGCTAAATACAAGGCCTCAAATTAAGAAAAAGTTAATTTACTTTAATTATTTTGTTATTTTTTTTTTTAAAGAAAAATATTTATGTTTACTACCTGTGCACAGAAACTGGAGTTAATATTATTTGGAAGTTCAAAACTTGTCTATCCCACAGAAACTGACAATTTGGTGGTAAAATCTGTTAATTCCTCATTAATCGGGCTTCGTGTAGCGTTCTAACTACGAATTACCGAAAAAAAAATTTGGAAAAATTTCTCCCTCCCTCTTTTCCCTACGCATTCGTTTTTGTTAGATATAATTAGGAATGTTACTTAGGTATGTAAAATCGTTTGAAACTTTGTTGATACAGATTAATACACTAGCTTATGTTTGTTTTAAAAATACCCAGTAGAATATAACATGCATTCAAAGCACATTAAAGAAAGAGGAGCAGATGAACAGCTACATAGTTAGCTTTCGATTTGATTGCACAAATTGTAGGCCGTTTGCACGTCAAAAAAAATCAAATTTGGATCGTTTTGAATCGTTCTATGAAAGCTGTCTCTCTATACATAATAGTATTAACACACTTAAGGATTTGGTCCGGAGCAAGCCACGGATTTGGTCGCCAACTTAGGAGTTTCTCCTTAAAATTTGGGAAAAAATTCCTCGCGTGTTAATCTTAGAGATTTGTATTTTCTTGTTTTTAATTATACTCGTATTAAGTTATTGATCAATATAACATCGACAAGCGATTTGAAAAGTCAACCTGTAGAATATAAACTTTTGGAACTGTATTTATTTAAGTTAGGGGAGAAATGTTTTTTAGAGTTGAAACACTGTACAATAATCGGAATGCACTGTACACAATAGAGCTGAAAGTCAAACACATGAGTGTCGTGCTGTCATAATGGTCCGATCCGGACCAAATCTGTACGTGTGTTAATAGTATAAGTATACATATTTCCTACTCTGTGGTAGTAGGCAAAAATTCAGGTTAGTGGCACTTACTTACTTAGGCCTTTTCATCCGTTATTGGATGAATTACACAGTATTCTCCGAGCGAAGTAACCACTCTTGAAATACTGTAGTGCCTGGGACAGTGGGTTTTTAAATGTCGTATGGTTGCTCAAGTACATACGGCATTCTCACAACACATTCAGCCTAGTCCAGAGGAATGACTGGTCAATACGTCTGGGGCTAACCATGTGCGGGTTTCCTCACGATGTTTTCCTTCACCGTCCGTATAATGTACTAGAGATCTGAAAAAGTCTCAATGGTACATGCCACAACCTGGGAAACGAACCTGCTCTCTCTCGAGTGCGAATCAAACGGTCTACCTACTAGGCCACGGAGCTCTATATTGGCACTAATGACGACCAGAAGCACAGGCGCTGGGTTTGCAGGCTGGACCATAGGTTGGACGGTCAGCATGGCCACTATTTAATAATCTGTGGTATGGCCCTTATATATATACTCCATAACCTTATCTTAATTTGCAGTTAGAGATACGCGATCCCCTCTCTCGATCAGTAGGTAGATTCTGCTAATTAAATCTTACAATAATACAGTTACGATGCAGTCTCGACTCTCGATAAGTATGCTAAAAAAGCAAAATGGTATTCTCATGGTCCAAAATCCAATTTCAGTTTATGACATCATAATGATTCATTTATTATTTATAATTCATTGAAAGTAATTTGAAAGTCTAAGTTAAATATGATAATTGGTTCTGATATTTAAGATCGGCTCATCTCACCGTAGTGAGTGAATAATCATGCAGGTATCAAGCGACAACTTCTCGACTCCAAGGTCTCTTTGCACCTTCTCGACATTCTAGCAAACTATGCTATAGGCAGGTTGTAAAATTGCCAACTATCTAATAGGCTAAGTAAAATGCATTGCATCTAAAATGTAAGTGGTTTTTCCTTATTTTGTAATAACTTTGAAATCATTTATCACGTTCAGCTTGTGAATTTTCGAAACGATTTGTAAACAAGAACTTGTTTCACTGGGCTTACTAAAATACAGTTACTGAAAAATTAACCTCCTTTTTATCTATTTTAAGTTATTGTTGGAATTATTGAAATGTGGAATATACTCTACTTAGTAATTATAGAGCACCAGAAAGAAATCAAACTGTTCTTAGAAGACCGCTTTTATGCAGAGTAGCATCATCAAATCTTGTCTTGTTTATTACTAGATGACAGATGTTGCCTGCGACTTCGTGCGCGCAAAAGGCTATTCCGGCAAAACCGTACATTTTGCCGCAATAAAAAGTAGCCCATGACCATCCCCGTGGTCTACTCGTTATATTTGTCAAATATCATCAAAAATAAAAAACAAACAAATATTTCCTATGTGGCGAAGGTATTCTCCTTCATAGGGAAGCCCTAGCCTGTATAATAGGTAGGGATTTGGATGAGGGTCTTCAAAAGGTGAGTGGTAAGGGAAGCCGGTAGGAATGGAGTTATAGGAACCCCCCGCCACTGATGTATCATCCTACTACTATTATAAATGTGAAAAAATTTGAGTATGGATGGATGGATGTTTGTTATTCTTTCACGCAAAAACTACTGGACGGATTTCGATGAAATTTGGTACGGTAGTAGTTTAGACTCTGGATTAAAAGGATACTTTTTATTCCGAGAAAGTACAGCGTACCAAGTATTTATTCGGGCGAAGCCGCGGGCAAAAGCTAGTTGGTATTCATATATAACTTTTATAATAAAATAGAAAATAATATTTAAAATATAATTTTAGACTACTCTACATAAAATACAAAAAATAGTACAATATCATGCCCTTCCTCATAACGTAATAACCTTTGTATGATACCATAATAATAAGGAATTCACGATCTCAGTGATAATTTTCGATCACAAACGATATGAATTTTTAATAGCACGAGCTCTTAGAGGACGAATTGTTCGAATGTTTTCAATGCGTGAAGGGGTATCCCTATAGTATAAATGGCTAGGTGTGTAGCATTTGCGACATTGTGCCATCATCACTACAACTGCAGTGATCATGAAATATGTTAGTAAAGTTTATCTAGTGTTAAGTGTTAAGTGTGAATAAAAAGTTTAACGTATAGTGTCGATTTTGGATTTCATAGTGTCTTAATAATTATTTTGGTCATATATTAGCTGTAGATATTTTTTTAATGTTTCTAAAAGATGTACAGTGTATTGTGTGATTTCTATTTCATTTTGCAGTTCATTGAAAAAAGCTTAAATGTTTCACAATTTACTGATAAGTGTGAGCTTATTGGTATGTTTTGTTTCTGTCGCTTGATATAAAGTAAGCAGCGACAAAACTTCCGAATAATCTATCTACTTATTAGAAGATTGTGAAACAGGCCCTTAAACTAAGTCTCTCTATTGGTAAGAGAGTGACAATCATTGTGAAAAATTGAAAATCACTTTTTCTTTCGAGAGTCCATTCTATAAATTCCTAATTGCAGCTAAATAAAAAAAATCTAACATCCAACTAAAATCTCAAAAAATCAATGGATCAAATTGGACTACCAAATTGTGGATAGCTTCATAATATTTTCTACCCGGACACATTCATACCGATTTGGTAATACAGTTAAAACCAATATAATATCACATCCATTAACAAAATCATGACTAACTAACTAACGCGCAAAAGAAAATCCCGGGGGACTGTAGATTTTTCCGCAGTAAAAAGTAGCCTATGTCCTTCCCCGTGGTCTACTCTACATCTGTGCCGAATTTCATCAAATTCAGGTCCAGTGGTTTCGGAGCCTATTCGATGCAAACAAACAAACGTACAAACAAACAAATCTTTACTCTTTATATATTAGTGTATGTTAGTGTATTGTGACTAACCAAAACACTCTTTACAGCTAGCAGTCATTTTCTTGGCAACCGCAATGGCGGCGAAACTGGACAGAACCAGCCCACCCCGCAACCAGGCCTCCTCCAGCGGGGTTAACGCTGGTCTCCAAGCGCCTTTCGGAGCGAGAACCCAAAACCAGGCCCAGATCCTGAAGTTCGAGAACGATCTTAACGACCAGGGATACCATTACGCCTATGAAACGAGCGACGGAACTAAAGCTGAGCAAGATGGTAAGCGACTACATTAACTAGAATTGTAATAATATTTTTTTATAAAAACTATAACCCGACTACGTAAATTATATAGTCTGTGTCATTCGGGATATTGTTACCTACGTATATATTGATACCTAATTTATTAAAATCGTATCAGTAATTTAGGCGCTACGGTGGAACAAACATACATATACATAGACTGCTAAAATCGTTACCCTTTGCCGTAGTCGGGTTAAATAAAATAACATGCTACTAGATTTTTTTTACTTACCAACAAATATACTACTACTTACTAGCAGACCCGACACACGTTGTTATGTCTTAACTATAAACTAGAATATATGATTAAATAATTTACACTACCGTCGAAATGAACATCAAATGTTTAACAGGTAGGAACAGTTAGAAATGCTGAAATTTATGTGTCGTTTTTTGTGGTATTTTGCTTGTAATTTTTCCAAAATTTCTTACCGTTTTAACCTTCGCTTTTTCACTATCATTTTAAAACACTAATTAACCAAATCGGTCCAGCCTTTCTCGAGTTTCAACGACACATAAGAAACTACATTCTACAGATTAACACATAGTTTTTTAAAGTAAAATTTACCTCAAGACCTAAAAAAAGTGTGGTTTCAAGAGTAATGTTTTGCGGTACAAGTAACGAAATGTAGGAAATTAAATTACAAACTTTGCCTACAAGTAAATAATGACTTAGTTCGTCAGTGTTAGCAGTAAACTCGCGGGCAGAAGCTAGTTATTATATATACGAACGAAATATACTTCTGATCCTTAATCTAATATTTCAGAACCTCAAAGAAAACCTTCCACATATCTCCTTCTTCTTTCTTTTAAATAGAAATGGATTGTTTCAATGTCTCGATAAACTCGAGAACGGCTTAGGGAAATAATTGTGAAAGTTTAGGGAAGGTTGAAACGGTGAGAATTATTAGAAAATTGGCGGGGACAATACTAAAAACGACGATTTAATTTTTTGAATTTTTTTTTGTTCACCATGTTTAATTTGTCGTTTAACTGTCAATTTTATAGGTGCGTTCATTTTACCTGTTTGTTTCATTTCAAAAACATTGGCCGGCCCCAGTAGGTTGTTAGGTGTAGGTTTTAGTTATTTATTTATTCCAGTTCATAGTTCAGACAGGACAACGTGTGGCGGGACAGCCAGTTATTTTATAAATCTACCAATTTACAATACACGGCTAAATAACATCAACACCGACATCTGTGTGAGGTCAATGACAGCGCCTTTGATCATATGCCCAAATAGCGTAATTGTTTTTAAACAACCATATTTATTGTATAAGTAGCTGATGTTCCTTACTGCTCAATTGATCAGGTCAAGTCCTGCCCGGCGCGAAGCCCGAAGAAGGTTCGCTCCGTGTCACGGGGTCCTTCTCCTACGTGGGTGACGATGGGCAGACCTACTCCATCACGTACACCGCTGACGAGAACGGCTACCAGGCCACTGGCAACCACCTGCCGACACCGCCGCCCATACCACAGGATATACTGAGGAGTCTGCAGCTTACTGCCGGGAATGGTGAGTGGAAAATTCTAGAACAATAGGCTTGTCGACTGATTTTTTTATTGCATAAATACATAGTACTCTTAAATATGAGTAACGTATCAGATGAAACAGTGTACTAAAAATCAATTTTTTAATATGTACAGCAATTAGTCCCGTGAAAACGCTCCATACAAAAGTCGTACCCAACTGTAACGTCACTATTATGTAAAAGTGTATGAAATATAAGGCCGCAAGAATGTATTCGTAAATATCTCCTAAATATGTGCATTTAAGTTCGTACTTACAATAACAATTGTTTTTGTACATGATTTAAGTATAGTTTACTTAGATGTAAGTTTTTTTTTATTTACCAAAAATCTGAAGCTATTTTTAATTTTTAGATATATCTAATTATTAAACTACACATAATAAATATTTTTTTACGTTTATCGAGTAGTGAAACCTGGATATTTCTGAGTAAGTATATATTTTGCATGTACTCCCCAATAATTATAACAATGTGACTAGAAAGTTTTGGATAGTTCCAGATTGTTTTTTGAGTGTTATAGTGTGCTGCAGTATAAGGAAACGTTTTCTTATGGAATGGACCAGGAAACGTGATGACGGATCACTTAATGGCAAGCGATTACCGCCGCGCATACACCCGAGGAGTTACAAGTTTGTTCTCGGTCTTTAAAACCTCGCGGGCTTTGACTTTTGGATCCCCTTTGGGCCTCCAGCCATGTTGACGATTTTACAATTATTCAGAAGCATAACATTTGTTGCGATTTGCAAGTTCTATTTTCAATTAGTGACAAGCTATTTTGTACTATCACAATAAAAGTAAAAGTTAGAAATTCGCAGCTGGGATTCGATTCTCCAAGGACAATTCAATATTGTTACTTACGCAATGATATTATCTACTTACTTTAGATGTTACCCGTGATATTGTACGCGCAAAATGAAATCCCTTGGGAACCGTACAGCTGAGAGATTCAGATCCAGAGTCGAAACTACTACCATACCAAGTTTCGTCAATTTAAATTCATTAATACAGGGCTCACAGACAGACTAGACGGACGGTAAGAGCGAAACTGTAAGGGTTCCTTTAGTACTACGGAACCCTAAAATGTGATATTCGATACTAGGCAACATCCCTATTCAAAAGATTTCTTGAATATACTCCAAGCATTTTGATATATCACGCGAACAGCTTCACCCTATTGATCTTAAGACAGATCTCATCTGTGTGAACTTTATCAGAATTCAAGGCGATCCACTGCAACTCTCAACAATTATACTGATCATGTGATTTGTTGGGGTATGCCACAGACGAATTATACTAAGGATAAGACATGTTAAACATTAGCCAAAGAAATGTCTTAATCATAGAAAAATACTACCGTCATCTGTTGAAAACCGATCGAACTACGATGTCTACAAACTACATACGCGTCATAGGCCGCATTAGCCTCCGTAACAGGCTTAAATTTTAACATACTTCATGTATCTACTTTATTTATTCCAATTAATATTGTGTTCTTTTACCTATAATATTATATCTCGTCCTTGTTTTTTACTTACCCCTATATTGTCAAATGTAAAACTCGAGTACCCCAATGGGCACTCGAAGTAAGGACGTTTTTAGTCTCGACATGCCCTGTCCCTAGTATATACGTCTATGTTAACGGCAGCTGTGCATTAATTATTTGAAGATTGATAGGAATTTGCTACTCGTATAAGCAATAGTATATTTGTCACCTGCGACTAAGTTTGCATAGAACTAGCATTTGTCGATATAATATCTGTCTTACAAAGACATATTATATTTTTTCTAATTCGAAATAGCTTAAAGTGAAATATATAAATATATTATAGTATTTATGTAATTTTACTGAGTATTCTGTGATTCGCCTGGAGGGTTCTTACTCACAGTTAAAATACAGAGGCAGATGTCCTTTCAGGGCCTCTTAAAAAATCTGAAATACCATTTCGATATCATCACGAATTTTTAGGTTTACCAACTACAAGTCAAACGGAACATTGTTAATTTGTTAAAGTCATTAAGGCTCAGACTCCCCTGTCATTTCTTCCAAAACATAATTATTAAGTAGCGCGCGTACTGTCATCAAAATTGTCTCCTTCCTCTACCATTCGCACTCCCATTATCAACTTTAGCACACGCGAAATAGAGGCAACTTTTCCACAAAACATGACCGTATAGAAAAACAATCATGTTTTGTACAAAAGTTACCTCTATTTTGCGCGTGCTAATGTTTCTAATCGGTATTCAAATGGTGGGCGAACTTGACAATTTTAGGGCCAGAGCATGCGCATACTTTTATAAAAATGTATGAAATGTTTGTGTATTTCAAACAAATATTACTTACTTTTTCAGTGAAATACGGCAGCTCGAAAAGCAGTTACGACGCGGATGCTGGATACTAGATATTAAATTAAATTAGTGTAAATTAATTAATTACCCTAGGTTTAAGTATCTAAGTATATTTTTGTACCTGCCTGTTATAAGGAGATTGTTTCTATTTAATATTATTTACTTACCATTCAATTAAAACTTATTCTATGTTAAAAATGAGCCGAATAAATGGAAATTGAAAGTTGAAACCCAATTATAAAATATAATAAACATATCGAATAATTCATATTTCTGTAACCTTTTTAATAATATGTTTGGCCAGTAACAATATGCATCTAAATGTAAATTATATTATTTTTGTACAAAAAGTGATTTTATTTATCCACTTACCCCCTTACTAATACAAATATTTACACAATGGATAAGCTATAGCGTGTTTTGTCCTTGTCTGTCAAGCTACTTTTCCAATGTATCAGATAAGGACATTTTCTGATACATTGGAAAAGTAGAGGGCTAGTATCTTTATGCTAACCAATGTTCCAAATATATTTAAAAATAATGACTACATTGTACCAAAGATATTTATATCGGGAATACCCATTACCAATAGATATTATCCATCTATAACCGAGTGTCCAAAATAAATAATAGATATGCGCCTATAAAACAAAAATCTCTATTTTGTAATGTATATGCAGCGCCTATAAAATAAAGAATGTTTATTTTGCTATTTGTAATCCGTAGGCGATTTCTTAAAAATAGAAACATTAGCTAGAGGAAAGTAAATTCTAATTCCTCAACTTGGCATTCTTAATTCTTACCCAAAACCAAACTACTACTACGGCGAAGGAATGTACGTAGTCAGGGGAAGGAATAATATAATATTATTTATTTACATATTTATAATATTATTATGTATGCAGTTAGCAATATACGTATGCTCTCCCGCGGTAGCGCCGAAACTGCTGGTCCAATTTTAATAAAATACGAGGAGTTAAGAGATTCGTTCGTATGTTTTAATTTATATCGCACTTACAGGTATCATGTGAGTGCACTTATATCAAGTAAAATAATTTGTCAGGCCCATAAAATATAATTCAATAGCAATTATTTTGTTTAAAACAGTAAATAATAACATTATAAAATATTTTTTCTGGACGTCCGAGTGTCTGTGTTTATGGTATGGTGTATGTGGCAGGGAAATTGGTCGAAAAAATTGCCGTACCGGATTTTGTTTTACTATCTAAAGTAACAAACACACTGCGGACTTATATGAGCGTTCTATAATTTTTATCTTCAAGTATATAAAGATGTCCCAATAAGAGTGCCCGATTTAATTTTAAGAAAAAACACATATTTTTTTGAGCGAGAGGTGATATTTTTATTACGTTATAAAGTACACATGTTCCGTTAAGTATGGAATAGAATATCCTGCATATGGCCCCCACGGCTCTGGCGGCAGACCCTTACTCTTTTCATGAAATTTTCGATGACTTTTTCACAGAGTGGCGGCTCTATCTCACCGATGACGTGTTGGATCTCGGCCTTAAGCTCGGGAATTGTTCGTGGTTTATTCGCATAGACCTGACATTTAACAAAACCCCAAAGGAAAAAGTCGCAAGGCATTAAATCGCAAGATCTCGGTGGCCAGTTGACATCGGAATTTCGGGAGATTATTCGGTCCGGAAATTATTCCTCCAATAAATGAATTGTTTCATGGGCGGTGTGGCAGGTCGCGCCATCCTGTTGGAACCACATGTCGTCCAGGTCCAATCCTTCCAATTGGGACCACAAGAACTCTGTTATCATGGTGTGGTAACGAAAACCGTTGACAGTTGCAGCATTTCCAGCCTCATTTTCGAAGAAGTACGGCCCAATCACGCCGCCTGCGAAGAATCCGCACCAAACAGTGGCTCGCTGGGGATGCATTTGTTTCTCCTGGATCACGTGCGGATTTTGTAAGCCCCAAATTCGACAATTTTGTTTGTTAACGAACCCGTTCAAATGAAAGTGCGCCTCATCGGTGAAGATGATTTTTTTCGAAAAATCGGCATCCAGTTCATTTTGCTCCCACACCCATTCAACGAATTGTCGGCGCTGTGCATGGTCTGCTGGTTTAATCTCCTGGGTCAGCTGAATCTTATAAGGATGAAGGTGAAGGTCCTTCGTTAGAATTCGCTGCGTGGTGTTCCTCGAAAGTTGGAGTTGTTGTGAACCTTGCCGAATTGATGTTCCCGGGTTTTCGGCGACACTCTCGTTTACAGCAGCGATTTTTTCAAGAAATCGACCGGTACGCCGACGCACAGTAGACTTTCCTTCCATAATCGTCTCAGTTTCCTCAAATTTATTGATCACTCTTCGAATTGTTGGCACATTTGGTGCACTTTCACGACCGAAAATTACGTGAAGTTTGCGAGCGGTTTCAGCGTAGCTTTCCTCATTTTTGTAATGGGTTTTCACAATGATAACGCGTTGTTCTTTTGTGTAACGCTCCATATTTAATAATCGGAACAATCATAGATGACAGCTGTCAAGTTTCAGAGCTGCCACTTGCTCAGAAAAAAAAATGGCGCCTAATTTAAATCGGGCACTCTTATTGGGACACCCGTTACTATATGTACTGTCATTTCATCATCTTATACTTTAAACGAGACGATCTAGTATATTATATATAATCGGTATCTCGACAAGGGCTACAAGTATTACCATGAAATTTAGAATGCATGGAGTTTTGGGGGAGAAAAATCGATCTAGCTAGGTCTTATCTCTTAGAAACTGCGCATTTTATAGCAATATATGTTTTATTATTTTGTCGTGCAACAATATATCAATAATTTCGATAAGATCAGACGTATAACTTTGCATTGTTTGGAAATTCGGAATGTGGTGGGTTCGAATCCCGGTAAAATTAATATTTTTGTGATTCTTATTTCTTTCATATATATATTTTTTAATTATTTCATCGTTCTACTAAAATACCGAGCAAAGCTTCGGTCTCCCAGGTACTTTTTTTTACTTGCTGTAGCAAATTTACCTTTTATTTTCATTTTTCCAATTTCACAATTTCATTTTTCCATATTCCAAATTAACAATACATTTAAGCCTTACATTTTAACGACCTCCGTTATTCAATGGATAGCGCGTCCGCGCTCAAACCGGAGGTCTGCGACCTCGAATCCCATCAGGGAAGTTTTCTGTATTTCTGGGTCAGGGATGTGTATTTAATAATAAAAATCTGAAATATAAGTATAGTACATATAGAAAATATTATATATATATTTCCGTTGTCTGGTATCCGTAACACAAGTTCTTCGATAACTTACCACGGAACCATATTGACGTGGTGAAACCGTTCATAGATACATAATGTTATTAAAGGTTTCAAGAATAAAATATCAGAAATCGCCATTTTTCAGCGAAGCTGAAAATGAGAATGTATTAACATTTCAAAGAACTCAACTGAGACTTTATATGTATATTATATTACTGTCGTAAGGACAGGGCTATAACGTCTTCAACGCATGTCCCACATTGGGACCGAAGTTGTTATGAAAACAAGGCTCGAGAAATACTCGTAGTAATAAACGCTGCACGCGCAACGTTGACGAAGTATTGTCAGATATTGTCAGGCTCAGATTAATAACTTAAACCCTCGTACCCACGAGAGTTTATTTGTGGTCGCGACAGAAAAAATGTAGGATAAATAGAACTGTGCGCTAATACAATAGAGCTGAAAATCGAAGGGTCAAGTATGAAATGTCAGACTTGACAACTCCACACGATTTCTAGCTCTATTGTATTAGCGTAGTTTTAATTATTATTTTTCTGTCGCGACCACTTGAAAACGCTCGTGGAAACATAGCCAAGTGTCGGGTTTGTTTGTGTTTGCAGGAGTTTAACACTAAATGACTCTAGAGGCCTATCCTTCCACGCTGTCAAAATGACATCACTTTTAGAGTACTATTAGCAAAAACGGTTTTCTTCACACTGGCCAAAATCCTAAAAGCTCTTATTACAAGGGCAATAAGAACACTTTTATTAGTATTCCCATTACGACCACAACAGCTTGAGATGTGATTTAGAATCATTGGTCATGGACCATGGTAATGATATATGAATCTAGGTTAAGCATTAACGGGGTAGTGAGTACCTAGGTAATAACTAATTGGTGTCATGTAAATGTCTAAGAAACCGTATATCCTAAATTATAACAACTAGGTATTTGCTGACACACTACACTACTACACCACACTACTACAACACTACAGAATAGGTAATATGCATAGTTTTTAGGGTTCCGTAGTCTACGTCTCAGAACCCTTATAGTTTCGTCATGTCCGTCCGTCTTCGGCTTACCGTCCAAACGGTTAGTGCTAGAAATATGAAACTTTGCATGGATATGTGTATTTGCCACGTCGACAAAGTGCTAAAATAAAATCACAAAAAATTTTTTTTTCGGAGTACCTACCTCCCCTACACGTAAAGTGGGGATATTTTTTTGTCTCGCGTCTACCCTAAAGTGTGGGGTATCATTAGATAGGCATTGAAAAACATTGAGAGGTTGCTCAAAAGATTTTTTGTTTAAGGTATCCGTTTGCGAGATATTCAACTTGAAAGCGCTTTTTTTTTGTTAAAATAGCAATTCCCCCCCAACGGCTAACTCGAAATATCCGAACAAAAAATCATGCTATGATAGATTTTTTAAAGAAATTTATATAAGTCGATTCTTTTTCTTGGCTTTTAGAGAATAATTATTATTTACATTTATTTCCCTAAAGATTATTATTATATTATATGTGCTACTTAGGAAAATTGTGCTAAGCCACAGATGACTATAGGTACCTACTAAGTAAACTAAACTAATATTTTTAGTACTTTTCGGAAGTGATAATAATACAGACAGTCTGTGGGAGTAGATACTAGATAGTAATATCATGTCGCTGTTGTTACATTTCTGGGTATCATCATATCCAGCATCCTCGTTGTGTCCCTAAGCGTGAACAAAAAGTCGCTATATACCTACCAATTTAAATGTCACTTAGAGGGCAGTAAAGAAGTACAATGACAGAATAGATTTCTCGAATTTAATCTACTGAGACTTCGTTATCTGTGCGTGTGTGTCACCAGGCTGTATCTCACGAACCGTGATATAGCTAGAGTTGATAACTTATAACCACCTTATTAATAATAATATTTATACAACGGACAACCAATACAACGTTGCTGTCTTTGTCTGATACGTTGGAAATGTCACATGATAGAAAAAGACAGCAACGTTGTTTAAGTTATCCGTTGTGCAAACTTTTTTATTAGTAAGAAGGTAAGTGTATATTTCTGTTGCCGCCATAACATTAAATACTAAAAACAGAATAAAATTAATATATTATTCGTGCTTCTATAGAACAAATGTGATTTATTTGCCGTTTTTGACGGG
This sequence comes from Phengaris alcon alcon, assembly GCA_037179445.1. Lineage (NCBI taxonomy): Eukaryota > Metazoa > Arthropoda > Insecta > Lepidoptera > Lycaenidae > Phengaris > Phengaris alcon. Next base: position 878,964 of record JAYRCH010000263.1, on the reverse strand, counting down.
ACCCTTCGTGCGCGAATCGCACTTGGCCGACTTTTTTTACGCTTATATAAATATATGATCTGAACTGGAACTGAGAGTATAGTGCGAGAGGGTCCAAGTTCGATCCCGGGCGCGTTGAAGCGTCGTGCTAAGTTTCCTCATGATGTTTGCATCCTCATTTGAGCGTCTGTTCTTTTGTCTAAGGCCAATAACGTACTGCGTAGACCGGACACTGGACAGTTACACATTAGTGGGTCAAAATGGGGTCATTGACTTGAGCCTATTGAAGATTTATGAACGCTTTTGTGCAAATTGGCAATGTGCAAAAAAATCCTGTTATACTGGTAAAACAACAAGGTAATATAAAGTAAGTTTTTCTCTTTAATAACTCCCAAAGTGCTCTATATTCAATTTATGGGTTGAATTGTGTTAAGCTCAAAGATAATATCCTAAGAATTAAGAAACCAGGATAGTAACTTAGGGGCCCGTTTCACAATCTTCTTGTCGCTGCTTACTTTATATCAAACGACAGAAACGAAACATGCAAATAAGATGTCTGACATTTATCAGTAGATTGTGAAACAGGCCCTAAGCCCTCGTACCCACGAGAGTTATTTTGTGGTCGTGACTGAAAAAACAGCACTGTAAATAGAACTCTGTGCTAGGACAATAGATCTGAAAATCGAAGTGTCAATTAGTGTCAAATTTCAGAACATAATAAGCGGCGCGTAGTAGGTAAAAAATACCGGTTGTCTGTAAAGTCGGTTTACTGACGATAGTTGAACGTGACAACGTCAACAACAACAACAACAACAACAAAAACAACAACAACAATAATATTAATGAGGTAAAGGCAATGTGAGGTAACGCTGGTACTTGTTAACGGTACTTGGTAACGATAACGGGTAACAGATAACGGCATGAGTCATGTTTTTTCGTGCGTGCAGCCGGCTCCATCGATTTATAAGACGTTATCAGTTATCACGTCAAAAAATCTCGTAGGGACAAGGGCTTACACGAACTTCTAGCAGCGCGGCGTTGCGATACGGCCCGTACGCGTAATCCGTGCGTACCTTAATATATGTATATTCCTCACATTGAGGACAGACTTGTGTGTAGAGCTTAATAGTCGATGATGTCAATAAATTTTAACAATAACTATTAGTGATTTCATAGTGCGCTGTAAATTGTAATACACTTTATTATTTCTGAGTCATTTTAAACGATCAGTGATTGGATAAAATGGATATCTTAATACAATATCTAGATCTTTATATTTTCAGGTATTCGTTCCATATTCACCTTTAATAAATAAAACATTACCAGGATTGGTTCTTGGAAAATTCGGTAAAATAGTCGAGGGTCCCGTACAAAGTAGGAACATCATGAATAGTCCAGAAATCGAGTCTCGTAGTTGTTTTCGAGCCTGAAAATGGGAGATGTTTGTATCGAGATTATTTTCGATATATATTTCAAAATGAATAAAAAATTTTAAGAACGTCTTATAAAAATGTGCTTTCGTCGGGGGTGAAAATGTGTACCCATTTTACGAGGGTACGGTTTTCTGGAGGCTGTATATCTCCGGTCAAGCCGGCCTATTCGTGCCGATGCGGCTCTTACGGATACATTATGTAGGAACCTATTACTAAATGTCATGTCTTTATTATGTACGTAACATGTCATACAATTCGCGGTAAATGCTCTAAACTGGGCGCTATCTGCTGTTACGATACTAAATTTTTGTGACTACATTGGATGCTAAAGGCGTGTGTGCACTGCTCTGAATGTTTTTTTAATCATTTTATAAGGCTTGATTAATGCCATGCCTATTATATAAAAAAACTGGCGACCGGCCCCCGCTTATCACGGGTGCAATTAATTACATAAACCATCCTCTTAAATTACTCTACCTATTGCTGAAAACTGCTTCAAAGTCCGTTGAGTAGTTTCAAAGTTCTAAGCGAACAGACAGCGGGTGCGACTGCTTAGGCTATATTAATGTGTTCAATCCGGCTGGCCCGGAAAAATTCGGAGCACTGAAAATAGAACTCTGCGCTAATACAATAGAGTTGAAAATCAAAGCGTCGAAGGTCAAGCTGTCAAATATGACATTGACATTTGACTCGACGCTCGTGAAAACGCGTGTTTTCTATTTTCAGCCCTATTGTATTATTGCAGAGTTCTATTATCAGTGCTCTGAATTTTCCCCAGTCTTACGGATTCCGCACAATATAGTCCCAGCCGTAAAGAGAGTATGTACCTCTTATTTACAACTTTCAATCGTAAAATTAAAAAAAAAAATACATCGTAACGTAAACAAAAAGATAGAAAGCGACCAAATGAACGTGTCATTTTATTATATTATTTACTGGACGGTAAATAAGTGACATTTCAATTGGTAGAATTATAGGATTTATTGTTCTCTTTGTTTAAATTAAATCAGTTGGTCGATTCTGCTAAATAAATCTTACAATGATACAGTTTTGATGCGGTCTCGATATCTTGAAACAGCAAAATGGTATTCTCATAAACGTCAAAGTTCAAACTAACGTTTATCGTGTTTTGATTTTTCCAAACTCCAAAAAGGAGTTTACGATATGAAGACGGTTCATTTAATAGTTTCATTGAAAGTAAATTGAAAGTCTTAGTCAAAATTGGGATTCTGGACGGACAGAGTATGATTTATTTGTTCCAAATAATTGTAGTGTATACTCACCCTAATAAGCTTAATCATACAGTTGGACCACACACTTAGCGCTTAGTCTGTGCTAAGCTTTTGGAGTGGAACGATGAGGTCCAGCTTTGTGCTTTGTGTGTTGTGCTGTGCTTTAAGCTGTGAGGGATATGTGAGTTTGCCCTTTTTTTTAAAAGCTCAAAGTGGTTCATGGAAGGTAACTGGTAACTAGGCTACTTGAAAATTTGGTAATCGCGATCCTTATTTGAAAATAGTTTTCATTATCATGTCGTCATTATTACAGCACTATAATTAGTAGAATGCCATTTTTAATCAATGATGATTGATGATCAATTATCACGCTGAAACTGAACTAAATTAGTGTAGAACATCATTTATTTTATTTGCAACTGCTTGCTTGCATTAAGAATGTAATAGCCTACTTGACCTTGTTTTTATTTATATCCTAAACGCTTCAAGATTGTTTCGTTACATACAAAAATCTAATATAACATTATTTTGAAACCTAAAAACCTACAAAAAATATATTTTAAGAATACACTTTTTAAAAACCGCCGAAAATAATATTCGCCATGTTGGTTGATAGATTATCTATGCTGTGACGTCATACTAGTACTATTTGTAATCTGTGCTATAGTCCGCTCAGACAAAATGGCGGTGTGACGTTCCGTTTGACGTTTTGATATAAATAACTTTTTATGATGTCTTGAACTATTTATTTACAGACACGTTCCGTTTCACTACTACATATGTGTTAAGTGCGTTTGTGTCGTCACATCCTTGCCGGATGTTTTCAGTTTTCGGATTTGGAGGAGCTTTCATCAGTGGAAATTAAAAAAAAAATACATATTTTTAAATCAACTTTATTAATCAATCTTAAGTTTTTAATATCTGATATCGCTAGAATATGTTTTCCTAAGCCAAGTACTAAAGGAAATATTCCTTCAATGTATGAAATTAAATATTAGTCAAGTAGCCTATTATAGGTGTCCGCTGTGTCCCACAATATTATGTCTCTGGTAATCAAGGTATAAAAATCAGTTTGTTTGTTTGGGGCATAGATTATACAGATATATGTAGTTTGGGGCATTAAAAAAAGTACTGATGTTTAATCGGGCTTAATTAAGATAGGGAATGTTAAGTAGGCATCAAAAAAGCTTGAAATTAAAAAAAACTAAGTAACCATAACCATTTAAATAACTGAGCGTCTCAGATTTTTTATACAGAAGGTCGATTCTGCTAATTAAATCCTGCAATAATACAGACACAATCTAGTTCCGATTAAAATTACATATATTATGCTCAAAAACGTCAAACCAAAGTCAAACCCGTTTTGATTGGTCCTAACTAAAAGTCAGTTTTTGATATTAAGACGATTAATTTATAATTCAATAAAAGTAAAATAAAACTGTAGGTTACGATAATTGAGATTCCGGCCTCAGCCCAATGTCTAGTTCGGCTTGACTAACGAGCTTCGCGTGTATCTTCTTGTGTAGTATATAAAGTTCAATTATGAATCACTATCTTGAAAATACAGCACCGCGTCGCGTCACGTTTTGGTGTGAGCTGAACCAAAAAAATAATTTTCGTCTATTCAATGTTAGACAATATGATAATAAATCCATCTTAAAAAATAACTAAAATACAAACAATTCAAATTTGCAATAAGAAAGAGAGCGATATATCGAGCCTGTGACATAAACCTCTACCCACCATACATTTTTCATAAAATACAATCGTTTTGCAAGAAAGAGAATATGGGCAATATTATTTTCGCTTCAAATTTTTTATGGCGTCAACCTTGTTACTTCACTCGACTTTAAAAACTATTTTCTTATTTTCTAGGCTCGCTCTTGGACAGCAAATACTCCCAATATAGCATACAGAACGAAACAGAAGGACATCATCATCAGAACACTAGTCCACATCGACATTGCAGCAACCAAGAAGATGGTAGCGCAATATAGAACACAATCCAGAAGGAAAATAAAGAGCATCATAGCTGGTATTCTAGAAAACACTAGAAAGTTTCTATCACATTCTAGTATGAACCAGACGGTTAGGTTTAGAGTTTTAAGTATTAAGTTTTTGAGGCAAAATAATATGATGGTTGTTTCCGAGGATGCTACTAAGTATCTAGCTAGCTACTGTGATTGGCAAAGTAAGAGAAAGAAGCAGCAGATACATTACTCCATCCTATTGACAGGTCTAGATGTTTATTATTTGAATAGAGAGGGAGAGAAGAATACAAGAAGTACAGGTAATTTTTATTTTCATCTCCGACGAATACATTGTGTGTGTGTGTGTGTGTGTGTGTGTGTGTGTGTGTGTGTGTGTGTGTGTGTGTGTGTGTGTGTGTGTGTGTGTGTGTGTGTGTGTGTGTAAAATCCAAAAATACTCTCATCTTACCTAAAGGCCATCACTTCGAAAAAGAATACGAGAAAATTGTACACCTAGCGCTCTGTATCAATTAAGAAAGTTAAGTTTTTATGTAAGAAGTACAAGTAGTTTTCGACAGATGGAGTTATATCTGCGGAGTTATATAAAAATCGTGTTGTGAAATGTCGTGTCGTGAGGCGACGTTAAAATTTCACTCACAAGCCCGCTCTAGAAGTTCCACTTCAAAAAATAATCTTATTTCAGGTCGTGGTTACCAATCTGGTATGTGCAGCATTAGGAAAAGCTGTACCCTGTTAGAGTGGGACAGAAAGACTATCGCTTTCCTATTAGCACATGAGATTGGACACAGGCAAGTAATTACATCCTAGGAAAATCTAGTTGAGCCTGATAAACATACAATTTGTAAAAAAAAAAGTTATTATACATCGTTCATAATCAATTTAATCCAAACGTAAACAAAGAGAATATAACATATAATGCTACCAATTTTAATGTCACTAATATACCGTGTAACAGAAAATACGATTATTCATTATATTTTGACGAATTATATCATTTCCTTTACGTTTTGATTAAAATTAGTTCTGAACATAGTATAGTAGGTATTATACGTAATAATTTTCTGTAACAAAATATTTATTATTATCATAAGATTTTAGTCCTGAAAGTCAATTCACACTGAAACAAACGCGACGTGGCGATGATTTTTTTTTACATCAAGATGGCTATTCAAAATTTAACTTTATTAATTACACAAGAAGATACAAGTTGATTTTTTTTAAGTGAGATATTTTAAATATTAAAACGTTTTGCAGCAAATTCTATTACCTTGCTGAAATTCTACTAAATTTTGCTATAAAACGTTTTCTATTTAAATCTCTGACTACTATTGTTTCGAAAAAAAAAAAAAATACTTTATACAAGTCTATTACATTCGTTTGCAGGCCAGTGTATTATAAGTTCTTGCAGACGTGCCTTCGATAATGATTCGTTTTTCCTCGTTTCAATTTTTACTATCACGTTTTCAGTTTGGGCGTGAGCCATGATGGTGTACGAAATAGTTGCAACGATCAGAAATATATCATGGCTACAAAATACGACCAGTCGCATCCTCCTAAAACATGGTCTATGTGCAGTAGGCAGTACATAAAAGAGTATTTACTGTACGTATCAAGTTCATCTTAATTTATTTACTGCTAGGAAAATAAATATTATTTTAACGCCTACTGAAGAAAAATTAGCAATGAAAACAACGATTTCATTGCTACCATGTAATTTAGGTGTACACAATTTATGTATACTTTGGGTAGCATTTTGATAAATATTTGCGTTTGCTTCTTAACCTAAAAAGTTATAATTAATATTGTTCTTTTTTCAGAAGCAGGAAATCTTGGTGCATTAAATGAAATTTAAAAGCACATTTTTGTTTAATTTTCATCTTGTTAAACTATTTTATTAGATTACTAGATGTTACCCACGTCTTCAAACGCGTAAAAGACATCCTGCGGGTAAAGTACATTAAGCTGAGATAAGAAGTAGCTCATGTGTTAATCCGTAGTCTAAACTACTACCATACCAAATTTCATTAAAATACGTTCAGTAGTTCCTGCCTGAAAGAGTAACAAACATCCATACATACCCACAAACTTTTGCGTTTATGATTTTAGTGATGATTTCATTGGACAAAGTAAATTATAATAATATTAAAATCTACGTAATTTGAGATATTAACAAGCATGCAAAGTATGTTGCCATTATAAATCTTGCAGGAAATTAAATTCATATTTCTAATGTGCCTTACAAAATTGTAATGGCAACAACAACATTATTATCTGCTTTATTTCATCGTAGACTTCACAGATGGCTTACCGTTAATTTTGCATTGTCATCCCACGATAGCAAAAGAAAATTCATCAAATGCAGGAGAGCAAATTTTGGGAAAGTTCCCATTAGACTGTAGTAATGTTCTTAGGGAAATAATTAAATTCGAATATATTAGGCCAGCAGAGGTTTCGGCCCCCTAACTAAAATAGTAATTTCAAGAAGTTATTGCATCGTTATGCCTACCTAACAGCTTCCTTGGTCTAGTGGTTAGAGCTTGGCTCTCGACTCGGAGGTCGTGGGTTCGATTCCCGCATTGGAACAACAAATATGTTAGGTCCATGTTTGGTTACGACAATGCAGGCTGATCACCTGATTGTCTGACAAGAAAGATGATCCATGCGTCGGATGGGCATGTAAAAAGTCGGACCTGCGCCTGATCTCTCGCCAGTCGTGTCGGTTATCCGTCACACTGGGTTATGAGAGTAAAGGAAGAGAGAGTGCTCTTGTGTAGTGCGCACACACTTAGGCACTATAAAAAATTACTCCTGCGTAAATGGCCTGATTTCAATGAAACCGGCCACCCTCAAATCGCTGTGGGGGAGCTATTAATATGCCTACCTTACACATTCCATCCAACATAAATTAAACTTTCGTCTTATTTCACGACTAAAAATGATGTCAATTTGCAGACACATGCTGACATAATTACTTAAATACGAATATTATGACATTACTTTTTATAGCTTTTATCATTATTATGGTCATATAATCAGTTAACACTTACCATTAGATGACTCGCCTTTCACATTACAAAAAGTGCAAAAACTGTACTATTATTATGCACATCAGCGGGTGAGTGAAAGTGTTCTTGTTTAACCAATGTTAAAGGGGCGAGACGGAAGGATGATGGAATTAAAACTGACTTTTAGCCGCCGTGGTCCAGTGGTGATAAGGCAGGCTCTGTCTATTACAGGAACAGGTTAGATTTCCGAAGACTAATATCCTACTGTCCTACTACTATAATAAACGTGAAAGTTTGTAAGGATGGATGGATGGATGTATGGATGGATGTCTGTACTAAAACATAGGCTACTTTTTATCCCGAAAAAGTACATTGTTCCCTGGGATACTGTATATACGTGGGTGGAGCCACGGGCAAGAGCTAGTAACACTATATTAAGATAATATATATTAGGTCTAACATATGAAATTGGCGTTTTGTAAAGGATGAACATAAAGTCGATTTCTTTTAAACATAATACAGGGTGGCCCATAAATCTCTTGAAATGTAAAAAAAATCATAAAAAAAAACTAATTACAATATGAAAAAGGTTTTTATTTTGAAGTAATCTTAATAAAATGGGAATTATTTTTTGAAAATTACATCGTCTAAATGTAATCCGTTACGGTCGTGGCACTCCTGTAAGCGACGTCTAAAATTGTCCATCACTGCGCGGCAAGTAACTTCTGTAATGCTTGCCATTTCTCGTCGAATATTTTCTTTCAAGACATCGATTGACCGCGGGTTGGTTTCATACACTTTACTCTTAAGATAACCCCATAAGAAAAAGTCCATTGGGGTCAGATCCGGACTACGTGGTGGCCAGGCAATATCTCCTCTTCGAGAGATAACTTTACTAGGGAAAAGTTGACGAACGACGGGCATAGCGGTGTTAGAGGTATGGGCAGTTGCTCCATCCTGTTGAAACCAGGTCCGCGTATTGAAGACTGGAAAATTCTGCAACTCTGGTGCAAAAAAGTTCTCGATCATTGCCACATAGCGCTGCGAATCAACAGTAACCGCGCGACCTCTGCTGTCCTCAAAAAAGTAAGGGCCTATGATGCCATGCGCTGACATAGCCGCCCAAACTGTCACTTTAGGGCTATGTAAGGGCCTTTCATGTTTGCGATTCGGATTTTCGCAACTCCAGTAGCGACAATTCTGCTTGTTGACATGGCCGTTGATGTGGAAGTGAGCCTCATCAGAGAATAACACGTTATTAAACGATGTAAAGCGGTCGAACATTTCATTTGTAAAATTTAGTCTGTGCATAGGGTCAGTATCTTTTAATTCCTGTACTAATTGAATCTTGTAAGGGTGAAGAAGTAAATCTTTCTTTAAAATCCGCTGTAATGAAGTTCTCGATAAGTTTAATGCACTGGAACGCTTACGAGTAGACTGGGTAGGATTTTCACGAATTGACTGTTTCACTACGTCGATGTTTTCTTCCGTGCGTGATGTCCTTGGTCGACCTGACCGTTTTTTATCCAACGTAGAACCACTCTCCTCGAACTTAGTAACCCAGTTCTTAATCGTTTGAATACTTGGAGTGTCATTAAAGTTGCGTAAATTGTGATGTTCTCGAAATTTACGTCGCGCAACGGTAGCAGAATTATTGTTGCGATAAAACTCGCGCACACAAAAAGCACGGTCCGCACCAGTGAAACGCTCCATGGCGACTGAATTCCGAAAGACCGTTGGTGCTTCCCCCCTACCCCGCGCGCCATTCTTGCGCACCGTTTGAATTTTATTCGAAATTTAAATTTCAAAGGACTTATGGGCCACCCTGTACATTTATTTAATCAAAGTATATACCAGTGCTATCTATGCACTTTGCCATCTCATAGGTAGTTAATTGATTCCTTTACTGAAAAAACCATTCGGACAGGAATCAATAAAATCTTTGAAGGCGCTTTGGACTGCCCCATCGGAGTTGATTTTTTTCCCATGCAAGAGTTATCCAAATTTCGCAAAAAATTGAAATCTGTTAGAGCAAGGCGCGGGGAGTACGGTGGATGTCTTAGACATTACAATTGAAGCTCCTCTAATTTGGTAGCCGTCTGTTGTGCAGTGTGTGGTCTAGCGTTGTCCTGAAGCAGCAGTGGCCTAGAGCGAATGACCAACCTCCGTTGTTTAGCAGCTAACTTTTCCGTTATGATTTACAGTTGCTAGCAATAGACATCTGCCGTAATCGTCTAGCCAGATTTAAGAAAGCTGTAGTGAACGACACCGGCACTAGTCCACCAAACGCTCACAAGTGACTTTTTTTTAGTCTATTTTCTCTTGGGGCAGGATTTGTCTGGTTCGCCAGGGTTCAGCCATTAAGCTGCCGATGAGCGTTTCCGATTATCGTACAGAATCCACTTTTCATCACAGATTTAATTTAAAATCCCTTCATTATTGTGCCGGTTGAGTAATGTAACGCGCGTTTGTCGCGACGACTGTTGTCGGTTTGCCGCACTCAATTCATGAGGTGACCCACCTTTCAAGCTTTTTCACCTTCCCAATTAGCTTCAAGTGGATTAAAACAGTTTTATCACTAACACCGCAGCCTGGAGCTAACTCGGGCGTGGTTTGAGATGGATCCGCTTCCACAGTAGCCTTCAATTCTTCATTATCAACTTTGGTCTCCGGCCGTCCACGGGGCTTGTTCTGCAGGTCGAAATTTCCAGAACGAAAACGTTGGAACCAAGAACGCACTGTGTTTTCTTTTGCGACACCGCCGCCATACACATCATTAATCCTTCGAGCCGATTCTGCAGCACTGGTGCCACGGTGGATTGATATTTCAAGTCTGAAATACGATATTTCAAGTTTTCCATTTTATAAACAAAGTGACGCAGAGAAAAGACCAAAAGAGGAAAAAACAAATGAATTACGGTTTTCGAAACACAAATGCATGAGTAAATAGCGGTGTAAATTTTAAATTTGAATTCCTAACCTAAGAAGATATATTTTAGATCAAAGTGACCAGTACGACAAAACACCAATTTCATATGTAAGGACCTAATATATATACATATATATTTAGAGAATTGTAGGTGTCGCAGTGCCTACGTCGCATTTATATATTCAGAAATATTGAGGTATTAATACTTGATAAATTAAAAAAATATAAAGGTATGTGTAGTTCTGTTAAGTAACACCTAAAAATTACAAATTACAAAAAAGGGGTATTTTCTTTGCTTTATTTTTAAAATAAACCTACTCGTAAATCATTGGTTTACTAAATACTTACATCATATAAATAACATTAATTATTATTATGGTAAGTATGGACTCAAACGCACAAATTTCGGAGATATTACCAATTATTATGTTCACGCATCCCGCAATATATTTTCATACAACTTTAGGAACACGTGACATCATAGTTTCGACGACTTTTGTATGGAGCGTTTTCACGAAATTTTGTAAACAAATCGCTGTCTGTACTTTTGAAAGTAATGATTTTTAATATACTGTTTCTTCTGGGAAAATACTCATATTTAAGAGTACCATTCATTTAGGCAATAAAAAACAAGTCAAGAAGTCTATTACTGACACCGACAAGCGCTAGGATTGTGGAGGCTTATGTTTTGAATGAATGAAAGTTCCTCTCGCGAATTGGGTACTTTTTCCACGGATAAGCTTTCTGTGTTCTCTGCGGAAAAAGAATGTCATGAAAGAATTATTTATATACTTCAATTAGTTTCCAAGATGTTAAAATGGCCCAGACGGTAACTTGCGACTAACGGCCGGTTTCAACAACCTATCTACCAATATACTAACTTAAGGGCCATACTGATCATCCAGCCTGCTAGCCCAAGGCCGCGGACTTGCAGCCAACAACTTTATATGATTGGCACTAATGACGGCGATTAATACCGGTGCTGGATTTGCTGAATGGGCCGTGAGTATGGCGCAAGCGGAATCTTTGTCTGTGACAGCAATACCAAATGTGACGTTTTTAACAAATACCTAGTTATTGGTAGATAGTGTAATGAATCGCGCCGTAAGCGGTGCATAGTCCGGCGGCGTGATCTCCAGGCTGTATGACCGAGGTGCATCGTGACGTCACGCACGTGCTAGCGGGATTCGAAAATTTTCGGAACTTTGAACGCGTGTAAAATCATAACTACTTAATATTTTTGAATAAAACAATAACTAGTGTATCTGCATACACAATAGCTTTACTGTAACAAAGTTTCAAGTGATCTTACATACATATAAACATTCTTCATTATGCAAAAGGCGTATTCACTACTCATGAATAATGTCTAGATTGCTATATTATTCCGAATACCATTCTGTTCTAAATTTTACACATTAATAGTACTTTCTCAGAAACTTTCAGCTTCATACACACATTGAATACTAAATTGAGTGTTTTGTGAAAATGCCTCAGGCGCTAGACTTTCGTTACTACACAATATACATCATCATCATTCACTAGCTTCCGTACTCTGTTTGGGGATTTAAAAGACCAGCATCACTTGTATAAACTTCCTTGGTGCTGCTTAAGTCTATACTCTCTTACCATCGGGCGATACCTCTGCTAGTTTACTATAAACCTACAACAACCAAGTAAGCTAAGTAAGCTGTAAGCCAGGTTGCCCGAAAGACCCAGACTGTAAGCCGTAAGGTATAAACTACATAAGTGTGGTGCGCTCGATGGCGTTATATTGATGGACTCGCTAAGCACATATAATCGAGCCCTACTGAGGCATCTCGCTGGCGCTCAGGGCTGCCCGGGCTTATAGGAACGTGTCCTATACTGCGGCGTACATCATGGCCGGTAGTACGCCGTGGAAATTAGAAGCCCAAGTTCTTGCGGGGGTCTACAGACACGGAAGACACGGCACAACATACGCGGGAGGATTGTCCAGCTTGGGCGATCCCTCGCGCAGCTATGTCTGCACGCATCGGCGCGGATTTACCGCTTCCTGCTCTAGTTGCCGCTATGGCACGGAGCAAGGAAGCTTGGGACTCAACTGTCACTCTCTGCACCGTAGCCATGGTGCAAAAAAAAGCGGCGTAGCGAGAGCGTGAGGCTTCGGCAGAATCGCACCCGATGCGTCGTAGGCGACATGGTTGGCGGCGTTTAGCTCACATAAATGCGCTAAATAGATTACCGCCATAAAATTGATCCGTGGGTGGCGTCTGGGGGGTTACCGCCTACTGAAGGATCAAGAGACGTAGGGTTCCCTTATGTCCGAAAAACTCTTAGCGAGGGGAGATGGTAGCATCGCCGTCATCTATAATAAGATGATGCCCGATGAGGCAATACAGCGGGGTTGTGGCAGTCGAAACAGTTCCCATGGAACGCCTAGAGCGTGACGAAGGACATCGGGGGTTTTAGTTGATAAACCGGTGAAAACACTGCGGAGTCCAACATAACCACGCGACCTGCGGGGTCGTGGGGTATGCATAAGGCATTTCCCCTCGTTAAAAAAAAGTGTAAACTACAGACAAAAGACTAGCGGTCCGTCACGAGTAATGGCAAGTCACTTAAATATAGTGCACTTAGCTGTTAGCATACATTAATACTATTATCCCACCTTAACAAATGTAGCAATAAAACCTAAACAAGGAGTAAAAATATAATTTACCTTTCTTTAATCTATGGCAGTACGGTGGACTAAAGCTTATGCTGAGCTATTTGCACGAGCTTCAGCACCAACAGTCAGTGGTCGGTGATGATCATGATGTGTATAAAACTAAAAGAATACATTTTTCAAGTATTACAATTTCAAAATTATGCTGTATTTAACTATTGGACTGACCATACGTTACGTTGCCACGCTGACACCAGCAGACCGTCCTGCTGACTATTTTTATTTAAAAATAAATTTTCTTATTTAAAAAAACGTAAATTAAGACGTCTCCATACCCTTAACCTTTCTACTCTAGTTTCGCTCGAGCTGCAACAATGGTCTGGAGAAAGGGCGACAATAGGTTTAGTGGAGCACGTGTCACATATCGAACCTATACATCTTGTGGAACAGAGGCGGGGTGGAGTCGATGAATTACAAAAATGTTTGAACGACAAAGAACGTATAAAAATATGTTAAATTTATTTTATGTACATGCAATTATAAAACTATAATAATTGTTGTAAGTTCACATATGTGGATTATACTTTCCACAATTTTTTTTCTAGAACTACAGCCATGAGCTCAGTCTTCATGGTCGGAACTGATTTTACTAACACATTTTGCTTTGGTATTTAGCGCTAAAGACACAGCTCGATATAGATACAGGGAGCTGAGAAAAAGTGAAATGGCGAAATGATAACGAACTACGATGTTAGAAAAGAATAAAATGTAAGTGGTGCATCTCGTCATTAAGTTAAAAAATGACAAAATGTACGGTACAAATCACGTGATTTAGCGACGAAATAAATCTAAACCGCGAGTAACATTTGTTTCATAAATAAAGTTTTTAACAGTCGAAGTCTCCACGTATTTTCTGTTCCATATGAAGCATATTAATCGACGCGGAACAGAGATGCATTTTCACTGTTCTCGCGATGTTTCAGCTCGTTATGTAAACTAGAGCAGTATGAAAGTTGCGAAAAATATTTAGCTAAGTAACTCATTGTTTGATCCATAGTCCACACTAATATTATAACGATGAAAGATTTGTTTGTTTGCATTGAACAGGCTCCGAAACTACTGTACAGATATTGATGAAATTTGGCACGGGGCGGGACATATTATTATGCTACTTTTTATCACGGAAAGTGTGGGTCCCGCGGAATTATAAAACATGCTGTATGTTTCTTGGTTTTATAATGATTAATTTGTTTAAGTAATAGCATTTAAAAAAAATCATGCAATGAACATTGAATATTAGGCTTAATCATGTTGTGTAATGTGTAGTGTTTACTTTTTAGGATTTAATATTTTGGCAGGCGCCTTTATAAATAATAAGTTATATAGTAGAATAAGAATAGAATGGTCAAACCACCTGCAAATCAACAGTCATATTTTTTATGTATAACTTATTGATTTTGTGGAGGATTGCAAGAATTTACCCGTTACACAAGTATGTAAAAAACCAGACAAACCCGGTGGTACCTCTTTTGGGCCTTATTGCCATGGTAATAAGATCGAAAAGTGTACCTACATAGGGTTCGTCGGCAACCGTGCATATTACAAGTATATCTACCAAATTCAATTTATTAAGGTCTGTGACAACTGGCGGACAAATTAGCACCACGATCCTGAATCGCACTATCGAAGATTTCACAATTTGGCGCTATATATACTACATCTGAAAAACTACCGACTGGCCGAAATCCTGCAATGGATCCTAGGCCGAGCCGGCCGAGCCGGCCGAGCATACCACCCATTCAGTCAGTGAGATCTCTCTTTGAGAATGCTACATCGTATCAGTACCAAATAAATATTTATATTTATGCCCAAAACTTTGTTGAATAAACCCATTTCCCATTCGCAACAGTGCAAACGACATTGATAACAAAGTAATAGTAGACTAGTCAAACTCATATTTGGCCTTTCACCTTGGCGTCTATTGCAGTCTGCAAGATGATTTACGGAGTCATAGATTCGGATTGGTTTAATAGCCCAACCTGACGGTCCATCCTGCAAATCCAGCAGTCGATAGTGTCAATTAGCCGTCAATAGTGAATATCATTTTTATTTTTGCTTAATACTCCGCATCAATTTGAGGCAGGCAGGATTAGCAGGATGGACCGTGAAGGATGGCCCTTGTGAAATATTTGCGTCACTTTAACTTCTGCTGTCTCTGTCTAGTGTTCAGTCACAGTTTACTTCTCAGTTACATATTTCTAAATAAAAGACTGGTTGTAATTAAAAGATAAATGGGAATCTATATTTTATAATACATCGCGCCGAATCCCAACCCTACCTCTAACGTTCTAAACATTGCACGCAGTCGACATCGGCGAAACCGCGCGAACTGTCGCCGCAATGCCCTAGGCTGTTTACCCCATTGCCGAATAAAATATAAATAAAAAAACAACCTGTCAAATTCAAATTGTGCGGGAACATGATTTGATTTTTAGTTTTAGATTTTAACTTAGAGTTTTAATTAGTGTTTACTATGCGACAGTAATAATGTTTTGGAGAAAAGTGCTTCTGGTGGTGATCATTCCATATTTCATTGTAAGATGCGAGCAGCTGTTCGGGGACTATGTAAGTTTTTTTTTCAGTAATATTCGCAAAAAACACTGAAGCTACAGCTTTTTAATTTGACTAATATTTATGATTATCCAACAAATGATACGTAAATTATACTTAGGTATACTTATAAAAATCAAGTAGGTAGCAATATTTCGAAAAACGAGTGTGATGCCTGTATTAAAAGTATACAAAATAATTTTGGTTAAACAAGTGGGTAGGTAGAATTTGTTTACATTGGGTTCTGTACATTCCAATCGAATTGCTGATTTTAGATGGTGAATTTAAAATTGTGACTACATAGCTTGAAAAAAATGTGGGGTACCTACATTTCTTTTGTATTAAAATAAAAAAGTTTTCTGTGTTCGTGGGCCATGAATGTGTACTAATTATGTGTATAATATAATAAAAATCGTAAATTAATGTATTCTTAGTATAAAAGTATTAAATATACTTCCCGTTGTCTGGTCCCCGTAACACAAGTTCTTCGGATACATAGCACGGGACCAGATTGACGTGGTGTGAATAGTCCATAAATACTATTATTATTAGAATTCTCCAAGTATTCGTATTATTTTACTGAAGTACCGCGTAGTAAATACCTCGTATTTACCCGACTACGGCGAAGCCAAAAGGAAGGACCTATTGATTTTGGCAGTCTATGTATGCTTGTTTCAACGTAGCGCCTAAACTACTGGTCCAATTTTAATAAATGAGGTGTCAATAGATTTGTTATAATAGCCCGGATAACATAGGCCTATTTGTGTAGTCGGGTCATAGTTTTTTTTAAAGTAGTTTATGTATGACCTATTAGATTTACCCCTTACAAAGTATCACCGACCTTCATCATTATGTTACTAATCCACTAATACATTATAATATTATGTGCTATACTAGGAGCCGAATGCTCTTAAATATTTTCGATATACATATAATCTCGGTTCGGTCAAGGCACTGACTTATTTGCATACGCGTCAAATAGTGCGCGCGTTAATGTTTACAGAATTTCCCCCTGGTCTGAAATTGAGATTTATTTATTTATTACTAGCTGTTGCCCGTGTGAAAAAAGTGAAAGTTTGTGAGGATGGATGGATGTTTGTTACTCTTTCACGCAAAAACTACTGAACGGATTTTGATGATATTTGGTATGGTAGTAGTTTAAGCTCTGGATTAACACATATGCTACTTTTTATACCGAAAAAGTACCTACAGTGTTTCCGTGGGATACCCGATACTTTATTTACGCGGGCAGAGCCCCAAGAAAATCTTCGAGAACAATTTTGCCCTACACGAAACATACAAGCTTATCTCCTTAGTAGGTATAATTTTGCATATTACCTGCCAACTTGTATAAGGCAGCTTTGTAGAATAAAGCCTATTCCTCCTTGCACTAAGGAGATACCCAGGTAGTGCGGACGATAGTGAGTCGTGATAGAAGATGACGATGATGATGACCGCGGCCTTGACAATGGTGTCAGTGGTCCTCGTTATCACATATTAAATCCAAATGTAGAGTACAGAAAACCGGATTTCTGCGTCGCTTAATACATAAACAAAAGGACTTCTATCTGAAAATGTATATTGATGAGAGATGAATTTTGAATGAGAGAATGCAGTTTTAAATAGTAGTATCCATGGACGCTTCACACACATTTCACACCACGTCCATCTGGCCCCGTGCTAAGTATCCGAAGAACTTGTGTTACAGGTATCAGAAAACGGGAAGTATATTTAATACTTTTATACTATACATATATTTAAGCTTTTTATTATATTATACACATATTTAATACACATCCATGACCCAGGAACACAGAAAACTTTTTTGTTCCCGGCCGGGATTCGAACTTGCGACCTCCGGCTTGAGCACCGATACGCTAAAGGTCGGCCTTTCTTATGAATATTAGAGAACCTCCGCCCGCGTAAAAATATTGTCCCAGAGGAACACTGTACTTATTCGGTTTAAAATGTAGCCTATGTAGAGCCTAAACTACTACCATACTAAATTTCATCAAAATCCGTTTAGCATTCGTCCATCCATCAATCCTCACAAAATTTACGCATTTATAATAGTAGTAGAGAGTCTACGTACGTATAATCTAGAACAGAAAATGAAAAAATAAAAATCTCTGTTTCAACTTTATTAAACTTCTGTGTTCTCAAGTGAAAATTTTTACATTAATTTCTTTCTGAATCGGGTAAGTAGGTACATAATATGGTCGTTGGATTTTTTTTTTATATTTGCCTCAAGAATTCCGTGGTCTTGCGCGATTCCAGGGTTCTGAATGCGTACCAAAACAGCCAGGATGAAAACAAAATGATAACATGAAAAAAAAATCTTCAACATTAGTCTTTACTACAAAGTAGTTTTGCTAATGTACAAAAAAAAACTAATGCACAAAGTTCGACTCCATTCATTTTTGGACTTTCACGAAATTTAATGAGTCATATGATTATTTTCTACACTGTAACTTAATGTTATCAATTCTCACGTAATTTGTGACGGGAATTTAGTACTTAACGAAGAGAGATCTAGGTGATGGGTGTCAACTTTTATACTAGATTATGACCAACTAGCTTTATCCCGCGGCTCCGTCCGCGTAAATACAGTAATACACTGTTCTTTTTCTTTAAAATATCAAATTTCATCAAAATGCGGTCAGCAGTTTTTGCATGAAAGAGTAACAAACATCCATCCATCCTCACAAGCTTTCACATTTACAATAGTAGTAGGATTATAAAGAGGAAGGGTTTGTTTGTTTGTTTGTTGCATCGAATTTGGCACAGATATGGAGTAGGTCACGGGGAAGGGCTTAGGTTTATTTTTATTGCAGCAAAGTGCACGGTTTTGGAATTCTCTTTTGCGCGTACGAAGTCGCGGGAATCGTAGTAGGTTATATTTTTATCATGATGAGACATTAGTATCATTAGGATCACGCGCCTCCGCAGAGGCGATCGGAAACCGAGAACTACGGAAATGATACATAATATATAAGGGATATAAAGATGTGTGTACACTGTAATGGGTTTATCGAGAAATCTTTTTGTAGCCAACTAAGGTCCATTGGATCAACTTATTATTTATTTATTTTAATGCAGCGGCTGCAGTACCTGTGCACACCGAACATAAGCATAACTTATTACTGTACACACCACGTCAATCTGCCTCACTATTCACAATCGTTACAAACGGGTAATTCGATTTGTGCACATGTTTTTGGTTTGCGTGCCACCAGCTATCGGTATCCGGGTCGAATTGCGAGGGCGGTCCCAGAAGTATCCGGCCATGAAAACGATGAAATATTTTTTTTTTTTTTCAGAATTTTCAAACATTGGTTCTTTTTAGGTTGATAAACTTTATTTTAGCGATGTGCAATAGCTTCGATGCCACTTTATAAGAGGAAACGTCGAACCCCCCAAAACGCTTGTTTTGGCGGGTTTACCGCAAACTCAACATTTTTTTTATTCAAAAATTTTGTGAGTTTATGAAACTGTAGACCGTACATTGGATCGTATTTTTGCTGACCATTGCATTGTCTATTAGTTTGGGATTTTTTCGGATTTGTATTATATAATTTTTAATTTATCAATTATTAATCCACGAGGCTAGCCTTCTCTGGGTTGTCACATAATATTTTTAAAATTGTAAGTGCATTAGAGGGAAATCTGTAATATTGTAATTTTAAAATTAATTTATTTTCTGGTAAACGCTAAACAAAAGCAATTTTAACAAGTTTTGAATGTACTTTTTGTAAAGACTATTAAACTGAAAGATTTAAACTGAAGTGGCAGTTCATTTTACATAAAGATAACAATGATGAGCTTTAAAAATATTTTATGATAAACATTTTTTTTTATCAATGATATTTATTTTCATGGAATTTTCTCACAAGTCTAAAATAACATTAATCTATAATATCCGCTCCGCTTCAGCGGTTTATGAGTGAAAATGTAATAAACAGGATTTAATGTAATAACCTCACAAAATTTTACATTTATATAACTATAATTTTCATGAAAAACTATCACCTGACTACGTAAATTATGTAGCCTATGTCACCCGGGCCACACATTAAAAGGATCAGTAGTTTAGGCGCTACGGTTTAACAAATATACATACATAGACTGCCAAAATCTTCCTTCCCAAAAAATCACCCTTCCTTTTGGCTTCGCGGTTCGTCGTAGTCGAGTAAAGATTTAAAACGTGGAATGTAGACATAGTGTATTCACGGCTTTACGCCAAGTGTATCTGCAATTTTGTGTCATCGACCGAGGCGGGCTCAACTGTATAAGGACACCTGTCTTCGTCTTAAAATTGTTACGTAATTACTGAATAGCACGCGATAAGACATTTTGATTACTGTGTTAAATATATGTGATAGTTAAATTAAGTGACGCTCAAGTCACATGCTGTCCTTGTCATTTCGGCTAGCAGAAACAGCGACCACAATTATAGGAGGGTTCTTAATTTTGTTATATCCCTTGGTTAGCTCAGAAGGGAAATTGGCCGTGCCTGTTTAAGCATGGATGTATTATATTTTCCCCCGTTTCTGTGAACTTAATATAGCTCGTTGAGTGCTTGTTCTATGAGAAATAAATACCATGTAAAGTTTCCAGAAAATATACAATTTTAATTTAAATAAAATGAAATAAGCATAGATGAATTAATGGTCGCGGCGCTCGACTAGATACCGCTGACGTACTTGAAAAATGCGGCAGTAAATAGTACGCCGAAGTGGGCGTGCCCGAGCCCGTCACATTGAAATCTTCGTGTCAGATGTACGTACCGAATTCACGCACATTAAAAAATATTGTCTTACACACAATGACATTATAAACCCACACAATAACGAGTTGCCGCATTCACGGACCTATTGTTAGATAGCGAGGTATCTTGTCGAGCGCCGAGACCAATCATTTATCTATGAAAATAAGTTTTATTTAAAGTAATAATGACAATAATAATATAGTATATAGAGGACGCTTTCACACCACGTCAATCTAGTCGTGTACTAAGTATCCGAAGAACTTGTATCACACACCAGACAACGGAAATATATTTAAGATTTTGATTATACTATACATATTATTTAATGCACATCCAACTTAGGGACAGGAACAAAACTTTTTGACCCTTCGGCGGGATTCGAACCCGCGACCTCCGGCTTAAGCGCCGACGCGCTAACCACTGAGCCACACAGATCGTCAGTCTGTCTGTCAGCGCCACCAGTAGCGGTCACTGACATGGCCAGCGTGGCCGCACTAAACACTGCACCGTAACTATTACGTAACCTCAATAAAAACTATACAGTTTACAAAACGGATGCTTGTGCAAATATCAAAAAACCTGCCAAGTGGGAGTCGGAGTCGCGCACGTAGGGTTCCGTAGAAAACAGCAAAAAAAACACGTTCGTTGTATCCTTCCGAGTTGCGTATCCAGAGGGTAAAACGGGACTCCGCTGTCCGTACGTCACCAGGCTGTATCTCATGAACCGTAATAGTTAGACAGTTGAAATTTTTACAGAAGGTGTATTTCTGTCCCCGATTTAACAAGTACTAAAAACCAGAATAAAATAAATATTTATAATGTATGTATGGGAATACACAAATGTGATTTTTGTCGTTATGTACGGAAGTCGTAACCCCTCGTGCGAGAGTCCAATTCGCACTTGGCCGGTTTTAATAATTATCTACTTCGACGATCCATCATCATCTCCAGCTCCCCGGCTCTCATTGCCAGTGTTATGAAATAGTTGTGATGATTGCCACACGTTTATAAAGTAGTAGTTTAAATAACTTAAGTCACGAGTCACGACTATGTAGAGCTCTCTACCGTACCACCGCGCCGTGGTGCCACCGGAAGCACGGAGAAAACGTACATAACAGAATTGTTATAGATGAGGCCGGGACTATATCGTGCGGAATCTGTAAGGCCGGGGAGAATTCAGAGCACTGGAAACAGATGCGCTAATACAATAGAGCTGTTAATCGAACCCACGATGAAATGAAATGTCGACAGCACACTCGTATTGTGTTAAATTTTTAACTTTATTTTAAGTCCAGAGTTCTATTTTCGGTGCTCTGTTTTTTACATATTCCAGACAATATAGTCTGTAAGTAGTAAGTCTTAAGATACAGTTATGTTACTAAGAAATAGTATTTATTTTCTAAATACAGACTGCATAATTCAAAACGTTGCAAAAATAATGCCTAAACACAAAATGTGATCTTTAAATAGGAAATTAAATCTATAAATGATAGTCATTGCACTGATAAAACAAAAAAAATATACGTTTACTTATAAGAATAAAGCTAATTATTGTTACTAACAAAAGTATGGACAATATTAGTCTGAAATAAAGATTTAATAATTTTAAAATTTAATTTAAAATTTTAAATAAGTTATTTATTTAAAAAGGCCTACATACGTCATAAAAGTAAAGATTATGCTATTACTTATTTGAGAGAGACAATAAAATGTGCACAAAAGGTTTTGACTATGTGACTATTAAAAGCTTGTTAAACTTAGACCAATACATTAACAAATATTTTCCATTTTCAGAATTTAAGCTCATACTTTCAAGATCCTATTTCAGATGGCGTATCTATTAATTATCTGGGTCTATGGTAAGATCTTAGAGCTGATCTTGTAATAATTGTTCCGTAACTTGGAAAGTTGGGGTCATTTCTATTGCACTATTCAATATAATAAACGAAATGTTAACATTATGAAATATCAATCGAATCGACTAGAAGTCACCCTGTGGTCGAAATTAACCCCTTAATAATACATATAATTTTCCTAGATAGAAAAAAAAAAGTTGTTTGAAATTGACAAACGTCAACGTTTAACAAAATTTACACGTTTCGCCTCAAGATATTTAAAGACAAAAGAAAGGATCGCATCGACTGCAGACGTATATGGTGCGCACGATTTGTCGGTGCTGCCAAGCGATTTTGGCCTGATCGAACGGCAACTTAATCGATTGTACTGAATACAATAAAACCAGTAAAAAGATATGACTGTTGTCACTACACAAACACATTTTGCATAACTTCTTGGTAGATCGTCATTGTGTAAACCCTACGAAATGATGGAACACCATCAAACTGCAATGTATCAATCCTTTACGTATGATGATGGTAAAAACTGTACTAGTAATGAAAGTGAGTTCGGTTCCGTATGATCAGAACCGGTCGAGTTTCACGTTCACTTATCCCATGCAATCACGTTCGCGGTGTCGAACCCCTTCGAAGGCGCGGTTCGTACGACGACCCTAGTGCTAGTATTATTTAATACCATTTTAGGTCTGATTTAGCAATTTTATCAAATATATGAATAAATATGAACATTTGATAGCAATTTTTTTGCCGTATAACGTTTTAAACGCTAGGACTCCCCCAGGGTTTCATTTTAGGGTGCATATTATAACACAACTAGCTTTTTTCCGCAGCTTCACTTGCGAAAATAAAGTATTCCACGGGAATTTTTAGGGATAAAAGCAGCCTATGCCTTAATCCAGATCCAGAACTACTGCCATACCAAATTTCATCAAAATCTGTTCAGCAGTTTTTGCGTGAAAGAGTAACAGACATCCTTCCATCCATACATCCATCCTCACAAACTTTCACATTTATAATAGTAGTAGAATATTATCGATAAATTTAAGTAAAATATCAATTCAACATTTTATTTACTTTTTGTCCCGAAAATGTATGGTGTTCCCGCGTAAATACTGTATTTACGCGGGCGAAGCCGCGGGCAATATCTTCGGTAGTAAAACAATCAAATACAACATTGCCGTTACAATAGCAGATTTTGCGGAGAAATTCTCAAGCCTCAAAAGATGAAGGCATGTTACAGTTGTACAATTATAGTTTACGCCTCGTACTCACCATAAGCAAAGAATATATTATATTACTAACGTAAAGAATCGTCCTTCCACCGATTTACACGAATGACAGCTCGCGGCTGTGTGTGTGTGTGTGTGCGTGGCTGGGCGAATGCGGAGGCGGGCGGAGCGCGAGTTTTTTCCAGCCAGGACTTTCTTTCACGGGGCTAGCCGCTGGTCGTTTCGTGCGATGGATAATTGACAGTATAATTTCATAATATTTATGATAGATTTGTCTGACGCGACGTTTGTAAATATTTTGCTGTCAACCTTTACTTCTTCTTCTTCTTTAAAAATGGCCTCCCTTGAGGAATAGCCAGTGTCAGTTACTTTTACTTAGTTACTTTTACACAACCTTTACTTAGGCTTACGTCAACAAGGCTGACGTTCGCCGGTGCTCGAGCTGTCATTTGTACAGAGTGTCGCCCCTGTGCCATAAGTACTTGTCAAATTACATGTACAGTTTGAAAATCTCGTGAGTAAAACAACAGTCACTCACAATTACAATAATTTGTGTCAACGCAGATTCACAATCCAAAATAACGGTGGAGCGGTTGTCAGTTACATCGGATAATTACGATGTTGTTTTTATAAAATTGGTAACAACACATTTTTTGGTATAAAAATAGCCTTATAAGTTATATTCGTAGATATAACTTATAAGGCACTTATACCACATAATACCAGGCACTGTGGTGTTTGTGCCGTGGTGGTATGCCTGAGTGGTCTCCATTTTGATGATTAGGCATTACACTGCACTACCGACCATCTGATTCTGGCAGAACCCAGTATTCAAATGTTTAATATTATTCCTTTACCATTTTATGCTATTTATTTATCTTATTTTACTATTATTTTGTTGTGTTTTTATTGTAATGTATATAGTAACTTCTACAGTATGACCTAATTTGTCAAATAAACGTTTTTTATTTATTTATATAATTTAATGAACGGCTTAATTAAATGGTTAAAAATTAACAGAGCAATTTATATAATTTTTGTTGTATTAACTTATTCATTTACACGGGGCTAAGATAACGTAATATGTAATGAGCGATGACCGATAAATTTGTATAAATCATAATAAAATTGTTATTGTTAAGCCAGTGAATCATCAGTACAAATGTCAAAATAGCCGTGTTCACCAATTAAAGTCATTTTGACAATTGTACTGATAAAATTCACAGCATTCTTAAATAGATTATAATCATGTAAGTTTTTTTAAATTGTACACTGGAAAATCAAGAGTACAAATTACTTTTAGATGTACCTACCATGTCATCCATCATCCAAGCAAACAATAATCCCACAAATATTATAAATGAGAAAGTTTGTGTGGATGGATGGATGGACGTTTGTGACTCTTTCACGCAAAAACTACTGAACGGATTTTCATGAAATTTGGTATGATAATAGTTAAGGCTTTAGATTAAAACATAGGCTATAATATTAAATTATCCCGAAAAAGTACAGTATTCCCGTGGGATACTGTAGTTACGAGGGCGGAGCCGCAGGCAAAAGCTAGCAGTTCCATACTTTAATCCCCGAGCTAATGTTAGTCTTAATTATCTAGCCAACCTTGACATTTCTATTTTTAAACTCTACATTTCACAAATACCTGTTTTTAGGCCATAAGTTCAATTGGATGAGTCGCAACTCACAGTGACTTATTAGGATATTTTTTAATTTTTTGTTGACATTTTTGTCAGTATCAGCAAAACGTACGAAGCCATAGCTAAGTATACGAAACCAAATCAAAGTTTTTTGGAGTTTACTCCTTAAGAATCGATTTTCATATAAGGCCCCCGGTATGAAAAAAATATGAGGATTAAAATCTACTGAACGAATAACCTCGTTACGTTTTCGTGCACAACCTATTCTGCGCACCTGTCACTTTTTTCACATGGCGCGAATTTTTGAACTCAAATCGATCGCTAAAGTTTTTGGTCCTTCTGAGGGACGTGTTTTACTTTTTAGAGTAAACTCCAGTCGTGCGTCGGAGCTGACAGAAACTTTTTTTTGTAAATTTAGATTACTACAGTCCTTATATTATGGATCGTCGAACTTACTGCTTGCGACTTTGGTAGGGAAGCTAGCAGTGACGTGGGATTCCTATAACCCCATTCCTTTCGGCTTTCGGCACTTACCTTTTGAAGACTCGCGTTGAAATCCCTACCTATTATACAGGTTTATAGAGCGTCCCTATGAAGGAGAACCAGCCTTCGCCACTAGAAGCTAGGTTATTTTTCTCGCCCTCGCGAAGACTTCTCACGAGAAAGACGATTTATCGCGTAACTTCACGTCGTGAGTCTAAATGCTGTAGGTAGGAAGGTGGGTAAGTCTATTGTGTAATGGAGGTCGTTATTAGTACGGAAGAAATTTTTTTATGTTAATGATGCTGTAAGTTGTAACATAGAATCACAACAAATTGCTTGCTGCTATTTTGTTATTGCTTTTATTGCAATTTGTGTAAGGGTCAGTTCACACCGATACGAGACGATACGCGACGCGGTGCCACATTTTTAAGATAGCTATTCAAAATTTAACTATTTTCTACACAAAAAGATACACAAAAAGTTTCATATTATGACATCAGTTAAACACTGCACACGCGCTGCGCACTGCGGTGAAACTTGACATTCAACTCTTACAATAAAACGGGTACCTTGTGTAATGAATAAAGTTCAATTTTGAATATCTATCTTAAAAATGCAGTGCCGTGTCGTGTATCATTTCATTTCGGTGTGAATTAACCCTAACGCTCACAAAATTGGCCGAGTTTTCAGTTGAATTAATTTAAAGGAATAATACAAATGTTTGAAAGCACTATCAATGATAAGATCTGTTGCGCAGTTTTCGTAAGATTTTCGACACGAAGAGCACGGGAACTGTATTCAAACTAGTGCATTTGTGAACTATGGGCTAATATCTTATTAAAATTTCTATGTAACTTTGAAATCTAATGGCATAATTTAAATCTCGCTCTTTATCTTTGTTATTATTTTAATTTTAGCCTTCTTAAATATTAAAAGTTTGGTGGTGTGGTGTGGAGTCTTGAATCGCTCTATCGTAGTTTACACAGTTCGACGCTATATATACAACATCTGAAAACTACAGTAGGCTTCGGCCTGACCGCTCAGTCGGAGATCTCTCTTTGGGGATGCCACTATTCCTACAGTAGGAGTGTGCAATCTATACTAATATTATAAAGAGATGTTTGTTTATTTGCATTGAATAGACTCCGAAATATTGGACCTATTTTGATGAAATTGGCATAGATATAGATTAGACCACGGGGAAGGAATGTTCATTTTATCGCGGAAAAATGTACGATTTCCGCAAGATTAACTTTGGCGCGCACGAAATCGCGGGGAACCAGATGTTTATTATATATAGTTATATAATTTATGTTTGTAACTCTGACGCAAAAACTGCTTTACTTATAATCCGTTCAGAATTATTTTACCTCGGGAGTTTGTATAAGAGAGATACAATAACTCTGAACGAATTATATCAAATACGATGTTTATGGTGTTTCCTAATAAAATGTACAGTTCTAAAAGGTTTATTAATTTTAGCTTAGACTTTAGAGCCAACGAAGTTGCAGACAAAACTTGTTTTAATTAATGTGAAGAATAAATTGTGCGATAATTATTTGATGTTGGCAACACCGCGAGGTCAGAGTGCATAATCGGCTCGACCCTGCAACACTACATTTACTATTCGTCAAAACTTAATGTGTGGGGCACAGGAGTCTCGTGCACTGAAATAGAATATAGATACACGACAAATCCCACAACTATAATTAGAAATGTGAAAGTTTGTTTGGATGGATGGATGCTTGTTACTCTTTAACTCAAAAACTACTGCACATATTTGAATGAATTTGGTATGGTAGAAGTTATGCTCTGGATTAACACGTAGGCTTTTTATCCCGAAAAAGTACAGTGTTCAGTATTTACGCGAACGGGCAAAATCTAGTTTTAAAAAATCGAAATTACAAATGAAAAAAAAACAAAAATGTAAATTATACCGGCAGCGTAAGCTAGAGAATGCAGTATTTTAATGATGAAACTTACCGTTTACATTTCTTTGAAAAATTAACGCTTAATTTTAATGCTCTTCATTACATATTTTTAATAAGGCTGGGACTATAAGTATATTATGATCCGGAATCCGGCGAGTCCGGGAAAATTCAGGAAATTGAAAATAGAAGTCTGCACTAATACAATAGAGTTGAAAATCGAGTGTCGAGCTGTTTATGACATTGACATTTGACTCGACACTTGTGTGTTCGATTTGCTTTTTTCGATTAGCGCAGTGTTCTATTTTCAATGCTCTGAATTTTCCCCGGCCTACTGGAATCCGGACACTATAGTCCCAGCCTATAAGGGGCTAATGTAGACAATATAAAAAGAAGTATTTTTTCACGAAATGGCTTACGGACCTGAAAACGAGCAGACACTCGACACGCGAGGAATTACACTTGGTTCTCTGGTGTTGCGCACTTGCGTTCCTGGTCTTTAAAGTCCATGAAACATGGCTCTCCCACGTGTTAATGTTCATATATTATAAGACTTTTTAACATCGAGGTTGCAAAAGACTGGTTGTGGCACTGGCAAGCACTAAGGATGCCCGCGGCCGCCGCAAATCGCTTACCACCAGGCGGCACGTCTGTAGAATGTAGTTGTAACATCTGATGATGATGATGTAGCGCAAGAATGCGAAAATCGCTTGATTGAGTTCAGTCATGACTTGTCTTCTCAAATGATAGCTTTATTATTCTAAGGACGTGCACAAAGGTTAAACACTTTTACTTTACCTGTTATACATACAATTCTATTAGGGACAGAAGATTATATCCCTATAAAAGGACCTAGGTATCATTGGCGAAGGCTGGTTCATAGGAAAGCCCCAGCCTGTATAATAGATAGGGATTTGGATGAGGGTCTTCAAAAGGTAAGTGGAAAGTGAAGTCGTTAGGAATGGAGTTATAGAAACCCCACGCCACTGGTGTATATTCTGTTCTCGTCGAATTTCATAATTGTGCAAACAAAAAAAGAATACACTATCCTACTACTATTATAAATGTGAAAGTTTGCGAGGATGGATGGGTGTATGGATGGATGTTTGTAACTCTTTCACGCAAAAACTACTAAACGGATTTCGATGAAATTTGGTATGGTAGTAGTTTAGGCTCTGGATTTAAAAATAGGATACTTTTTATCCCGAATAAGTACAGTTTTTCCGTGGGATACTGTATTTTCGCGGACGGAGCCGCGGGCAACAGCTAGTAATCTTTAACAAACTATAATGCTATCAATATAATTATCACTAATTTTCCTTTCTAAAAACTTCCCCGTGGTCTAATATATATTATGTGTCAAATTTCATCAAAATCGGTCCAGTAGTTTCGGTGCATATTCAAAGCAAACAGGCATACAAACAAACCTCTTCTCTTTATAATATTAATAATAGCATATATAAATTTGATTGATTTGTTTTGCTTACAATAATATTGAATTGTATCTGAACAAAGAGAATTTTTGACATTATATTGTTTGATAGAGTATTTTTTATTGTGGGAGTGCAAAGCAACGGTGCGAGTGGCCAATGTCCATGGACGGCTGTTGAATCTTACGAACAAACTGCTTTTATGGCACTTTACCTCAACCATCCATCTTAACTGAAGTAAATGATATGGTGACGTTAGTACAAGGTTGACACCGATGTGATCAATTGTGTTTGACCCACGTTTGACCCACGCTTGACTCATTCCGGTCATTGAATCGCCCAGACCATGAACTCTATTGGACAAAGTATTGTTAGGAGGAACTTGATGCCCGTGACTTCTTTTCGCGAAGAATATTTCCTACTTTTCGTCCTCTCAGGGCCAAGGGTCCCAAACATAGTACAATACTAGCTTTTGTTCGCGGCTCCGCTCGCGTAAATACAGTATCCCGTGGGAGCACTGTACTTTATCGGGATAAAAAGTAGCATATGTGTTAATCCAGGGCTAAAACTACTACAATATCAAAATTAATTAAAATCCATTCAGTAGTTTTTGCGTGAAAGAGTAAAAATCATCCATCCATCCACCCATCTATCGTCGCAAACTTTCACATTTATAGTAGTAGTAGGATTTATAATAGTTGTAGAATGTACTGACTGTAAGAATAATATATTATAAGCGCCTTTCACACGGTATAGTTTGGACCGCGCATCTGAGACTACGTTCCAAACCGGGAATGGATCTGTGCAGATAAAAATGTCTTGCTAAAAACTATTAAATTGCGCCCATTGTTTGACTTCGAACGAATCTGACATATTTAGACGAACGATGCAAACTGTGCGTGTAAATGTGATTTTAAGAGTTTAGACTGCAGATTGGTCTGGCGCGTGGAACGTTATAAATTTTAAAAGTTTTGCTGTAAGTAATAAGTTGACGCTCCAATCCGACATGTGTTACTTTGCGTTCACACGTAATGCGCGCGATAAATCCGTGAAACATGCGCTCACATCGACATGCCAGATCGGACTGTCAGCCTCGTGCATCTACAGTCCACACGTTTCGGAGAGAGATTTGGACTATTGGAAGGGCGGGGGCAGTTTCCCACGTTCCGAACTATACGTGTGGAGGATGCTTTATAGAATGTACCTTGGTAACCGAGCTGTGCTCGGAGTTCTGATAACTTTAAGAAATAAAAAATTCACAAAAAAAATTATCTGACCGGAATTCATACATTCCGAATTTTCGAACAAAGCAAAAATTATACATACGCATACCAAACTGCCAATCAGACTGACATAATAGAGTCGAAATTATTGATATATTGTGGCACAACGAAAGAAAAAACATACATAGTTAAAAAATGCTCAGTTTTTCAGGGATAAGACCGGCTAGATCGATTTTTCTCCCCCCAAAACTCCCATATTAAATTTCATGGTAATACTTGCGGCCGTTTTCGAGATACAGATTATATATATACAAGATTGTCTCGTTCAATGTATAAGATTGAAAGAATAGAATTCTAAGAAGGAATTTCATTTTATAATTACCTGTTTAGTTTCAAAGTGTAAAAATATTTACAAAAGTATGTGGCATTATGAAATATACCTATTAAAATAAACTTTTTGGTTTTTTAAATCAAATAAATAAAAACCTTTCTATATAGTTTGATGACAGCATCAAAGGGCTAATAAATGTTGTGACTTTAGTTTTGATGGGGTTCAAGAACGAATTACAACGCAGCCCGGAGTAGCCCGAAATTTTAACTCTTACAATTAAACTTGTATCTTCTTGTGTGTAATGTGTAGTGAATAAAGTTCAATTTTAAACCCCTCTCTTAAAACTACAGCGCCGCGTTGCGTCGTGTTCGCTGGGAACTGACGCTAAAAATAATTTCCAGTCAAACATTATTTCTAAAATGACATATTTAATGTCACGAAGCTAAACAAATTGAGCCTTAAATACCTATTTGATCTGAAGATTGAACGGAACACTGCGCCGCCCACCCATCCACACTCACAACCTCTGAACGTTGCTTAATCTCATTAAAATGCCAACACCAGCTGCAGCGTGAGCATTGACAATAGATTTTGCGAAATATATACAACAATAGTACCAACATAATAGCAGTAGAAAGCCAAATATCAGCTGTTCTGTTAACCGTTCATTTACAAAAGTATTATTGTATTTAGACATATTATAATAATTTAGTGCAGATCGCCCCGTGGTCGCAATTCGCCCATTATAGTTGATATAATTTTTAAGTTTAAGCTTTATAAGGGTTCTTTTGCGTCTTAGAAAAAAATGTAAACGTTGTGAGAGATTAACAAACGTCAACGTGTGATAAAATTTCATCTATCAATGTGTGTGTTAATAATCTGAGGTAGTGTGTGTTGTTGTTATTTTTATTAATTTTCAGTATGTTAAGCATTATTTTAAAAAAAATTTAGCTTTCTGTATACCTTCCTGAACATAAACTTTAGCTGTTCCAAATATCGTACCCCTCCGTTCGCACAATCGTTCGTGAAACTGTAAGTTAAGTTTTCATTGATACTAAGGGTCAGTTCACACCGCGACGGAACTATACGTGACATAGCGCTTGCATCTTTAAGATATCTATTCAAAATTGAAATTTTGTCGCGTCTAACGGTTTAACGGAAACACGAAAGTTTAATGGGGGCAAAATCCAAACTTTACCTACCGTTTTCATTACACTTAAAAGCAGCATATTGTAAGTTTAAAAACCACGCCGCCACGTTGACAAAGGGACTTATATTCTCATATTATAGTATATAAAATGATTTAGCACTTATATTAGCACGCAATAAGCAGATTATTTTTAAGTCCGCTGTCATTTAGTTAGTGAATTCAATGAGTCGATTCTTAACCTTACAATAATAGTTCAGTTAGTGTCAGTCAGTTAAAACAGTAAAATGGTATTCTCATAAACGTCAAACCAATGTCACGTGTTGATTGGTCCAAACTCCAAATTCAGGTTACGATATCAAGACGATTCATTTATAATTTAATGAAAGCTTATTGAAAGTCTAAGTTAAGTACGAGAATTTATAATAATTAATTTATAATTTTTTTAACCCTCTGGTTTGGCGCGCGACGATGGCAAGAGACCAGACGGTATGACCCTGGTCCCTTGGAGAGTGGGACGGGCTCTTGTATGGGACGCTACTTGCGTCGATACACTTGCTCCGTCCCATGTCCAGGGCACCTCGAGTTCTGCAGGTGCGGCCGCCACCAATCAGGCGGAAAACCTCAAGCGGCGCAAATATGAGAACCTTAGTGGGGATCTCATATTTGAACCGTTTCGGGTTGAAACCTTAGGTACATGGGGTCTGGGCGCGCACAAACTTTTCAGAGAAATGTCCAAAAAACTCATTGAGGCCACCCGAGACCCCAGAGCCGGCACCTACCTGGCCCAGAGAATAAGTATCGCAATCCAGCGAGGAAACTCTTTGAGCCTTCTAGGTACTCTGCCTGGTGGGGACGACCTGGGAGATTTCTTTGTTTTGTAGCATTTTAAGTTTTGGCGTAGTTATAATTTTTTTAGTACGTACCTACTTTTATAGTTTGTAAATATTTTAAATAGATTTTAGTTAATATTATATTTTATGTGTTTAATATCTTAAGATTTACTTAGTACGAGAATTTGTATTCTGATCAGTCTTCGTGCAAACTAAAGACGTTCCAAAGTTCGTACAGAGAGATTTAACGCGCACAAAACCGCAGGCAAAGTTATGTAATAAAATTAAGCGAACCCGTAGCCATAGTCGTGCCTCGTGCCTTAGCGTCAGTTCACACCTAGACGTGACGCGCCGCGACGCGAGGCTGCATTTTCACTCGACTACGGCGAAGCCAAAAGGAAGGGTAATGATTTTGGCGGTCTATGTATATGTATGTATGTTTGTTCCACCGTAGCGCCTAAATCACTGATCCGATTTTAATAAATGAGGTGTCAATAGATTCCTAATAAACATAGGCTACATAAGAATTTACGCAGTCGGGTTATAGTTTTTTTTATAAAATTTTTAGTTAATAAGATATCGATTCAATATTTAACTTTATTAACCACACAAGAAGATACA
Source organism: Phengaris alcon alcon (assembly GCA_037179445.1). Classification (NCBI taxonomy): domain Eukaryota; kingdom Metazoa; phylum Arthropoda; class Insecta; order Lepidoptera; family Lycaenidae; genus Phengaris; species Phengaris alcon. The sequence goes on along the minus strand of JAYRCH010000263.1, from coordinate 845,637 downwards.
TGTTTACAAGAGATCGAATTTTCGGGCTCTACCTCGCTGCGTAGTGTGGCACCGCTCTTGCAATGAAACGTGTATACTTGAGTAGTGAATAATCTTAGAAATGCCGCACCGCATCGCGTCTCGGTATGAGCTGACTCCTAAGCTATTATTACGTAAGCTAAGCTCATAGGGTATTAGGTCAGATTAGGTGTTATAAGGTTAGGCGATTGAAATTTCTAATGAAATACCTATGCAGTATTATGTAGTTTCAGATCTTAATGTTTTTCATCATACTTCTGGAAGTGTGGTACAAGTACAAGAGCACTCTCTCTTCCTTTACTCACGTAACCCAGGGGGACGTGTGTCCGAAGCGAGAGATGAGGCGCAGGTTCGACTTTTACATGCCCAACCGACGCATGGATCATCTTTCTTGTCAGACAATGAGGTGATAAGCCTGCAGTGTCCCAACCAAACTTGGATACAAAAAAAATTGACAACATGACTTTTTGTTGTTCCAACGCGGCGGGAATCGAACCCACGGCGCCAAGCCCTAAACCACTGGACCACCGATGCGTCTACCTACTAAAGGACAAACATTCACACATATAATATTAGGTACGAGAGAACAAAATGGACATAGTACCTACGTCATCATATTATTAAACATCGTACCTTTAAAGATTTTTAAAGGTAACGAAAACTTTTACTACAACTTTACTGTACTCGTTCAAAACTATTATCGATGACGAGGGAAAAAACCGGCCAAGTGCGAGTCGGACTCGCTCATGAAGGGTTCCGTACAAAACAGTAGTAAAAAGGAGCTCTAAAAGGTAATAAAAAAAGTTTAGGACTGCCACAAATACCTATATATTTATTTTTAAAAATCAACTTTAAATGAACACTTACTCTAGAGACTACTTTGACATTATACTTTTCTTGAAATTAATTCAACTTTATGGTTTCCTGTACGATAATGTATCTAGTTTCATATTATGGTTCGTGACCAATTAAAACGGCGGCACAAAACCTCACGATAATACTTTCAAACTTATACGCAGGTCGAAACTCACCAAAGCCCGAGCAATGGTTAAACTGGAGTTTGAGTTTTACGTCAATTACATTCGGAGCTAGCTTTTCGGGCGGGATTAAGTACATATGTAATATTTTCATTTAAAAAATACATCTTACCTATACAATTGTATCTAAACGTATAATATAATTAGGCTTATAGTAGTAATTAGTAATGATTAAAAAAATTTAAAGAAACTTATAATTAAATCGTTCATATATTTACTTTTGTTGAAATTCGGAGAAGAATTCTTTATAACTTACAAGTACTAATTACGTTTAAGAGATTTTACATTGAATTAATCAATGGTTATATTATGCAATTATAAACAATCGTTAAAAGGTTGGTATACACGAGCCATATTTGGTATTTTACACCATTTCAAAGTGATTGATCATGACTAACAAACATATCAACTGATAGTAATCAGGTTTACAAATTGACATAGACAAATTTTGACACTAGGCCCATGGCGCCTAAAGACATAATATACACATACTAGCTGTCCCGACACACGTTGTTCTGTCTTAACTATGAACCGCATTCTTTCCAATATATCTCACCGTTTAAACCTTCCCTGAACTTCCACAATTGTTTCAAGACCAAAATTAGCCAAAATTGTCCAGCCGATCTCGAGTTTTAGACATTGGAATTGAAATCTATTCTTATATATTAATTAATATTATGATATAAAGGGATTCCATGAGGTCTCATTTAGGAGCCTTAGAGCTTTTTCAAATCTAATTTTATCTTTTTGGGAACAAAAAGACAAAAATAGGTATACTATCTTATACTTTTAACGAGACAATCTTGTATATATTATTAAAATCAGTTCCTCGAAAACGGCTGGAAGGATTACCATGAAATTTAGGATGCTATAATTTAGGATAGAACTTTTGGGGGAGAAAAATCGATCCAGCTAGGTGTTATTCCTGGGAAAATGCGCATTTTAAGCTATACATGTTTTTTCTTTCGTCGTGCAACAATATATCAATAATTTCGACTCTATTAAGTCAGTCCGATTGGCAGTTTGCGTCGGTATAATTTTTGCTTGGTTCGAAAATTCGGAATGTGGTGGGTTCTAATTCCGGTTAGATAAATATTTTTGTGATAGGTACTTTTCACTTTTTTTAATTTATCAGAACTCCTAGCAGGCTTGGTTTCCCATGGTCTAATAATATAAAACTACCAATTTTAATGTCACATATGTACCAGTGTACCGTGCAATAAAGAAAAAATCCGTCACACGGACAGTTCGGACCGCGGGCAATTACACGCGTCGTTCCAACCCGCGCTCCGAAACGAACGTGTTAATGCGCGCGGGCTGGCAGTCCAATCTGGCATGAACATCTCATTTTGACGTAATAAGTCGGCGCAAGCCGTGGACGAATTTGACGTCGTAATTAGCACGACATTTCGATCCGCAGTCCAAACTTTACGTGTGCAAGGCATTAATGACACATTGATTTGGTTGAATTTAATTGTTTACAAATACATTACATTCGATCTGAATAAAGAATATCAAGTGTGCCGCTTTTCGAAACCTTGAGTATCTCGTGTTTTTCGCGGCGAATGGGTATGTTGCCTAATTTTTTTGTCGTCTATTCGATGTTAGACAACATGATAATACACAATTTAGAACCCATTTTCGAATATTTAAAAAATAACGAATTTAAATTAACAATAAAGAGAGCGATAAATCGACCTGTGACGTCACGAGTTGCTCCCGCCATATATTTGTCATTAAAAATGTATGGCGGTAGCAGCTCGTGACTTAACAAATCGTTTTGCGAGAAAATGTTGGGCTATATATTTATTTGTTTGCTTATAATTTTTAAACGCATCAACCTAAATACCTATTTCTTTTAGATTTATGTATCTCTATTCAACAATTTTAAAATTAATTTTTTTAAAATGTGATATTCCACACTACGCAACATCCCTATTGTCTAGCAGGTCCGAAATCCGAATCACCCCAAATTAATGTAAAACCATTGTTTAGTATCGAATCTAGGCAAATGCAGACTTGCAGTAATATCTGGATTACCTAGGTTTAAAGATTTACGATTTCGTAAAAGTTATTAAACTTAGTTACTAAGTTAAGACCTTTATTTTCAAGTCAGAGTTTATTATAAAAGTATTGGTATAAATGTAGAGTAAAGAAATGGTTACATAGGCGTGCGGTATTAGACAACGTATAAGTTATATGAGGTTATTAGTTGAGAATTAAAAATAAAATCAAAATATTGAATAGGCATTTATAAGCACCCTTCGAACAAGCAAAGGCAGTAGGCAGTAGGCAGAGACATATTAACATATTTCTACTATTCTAAATGAGAAAGTTTGTGAGGATGGATGGATGAATAGATGGATAGATGTTTGTGACTCTTTCACGCAAAAACTACTGAACGGATTTTAATAAAATTTGGTATGGTAGTAGTTTAGTCTCTGTATTGAAAAATGGGCTATATTTTTTCCTGAAAAAGTACTGTGCTCTCGTGTGAAAATACAGTATCAAGCAAGTTACAAATATATCAACTTCAAATTCCCAAAAATGACGTCATTCGACAACGATTCTTACACAGAACTAGAAAACCATTGAAAACGCTTTCTTTGGAGAATTATTGTCCTGGCATATCTAATCCTTCTTATGTTCTATAGGCCTAAACCAGTTTCAGCTTACAGAATAGATTTGGCTATTTACATTTTGAGGTCTAGTTATTCTGGTGCAATGTTTTTACTCATGGCCGCCTACGGAATTCATAATTTAAGGTCTGTTTGATTACAGCAATAAGGCTTAGTTTAAAAATTAAACGTAGCCCCGATTTCAACAAACCTGTTCAAACTCGGTTAACGCTAACCCTGGATTCGATCTCTCTATCTTATTCAAAGTTAGAACGGGACAGACAGATCAAAACCTTAGTTCAGCATTAAACGTTGTTTTAATACGTTAATACGGGCTTAGGGCCTGTTTCATAATCTAATGAGTGTCGGATATAGCCTATTCGAAAGTTTTGTCGCTGCTTACTTTATATAGAGCGACAAAGACACAACATGCAAATAATCTATCTGAGTTCTGACACATATACGTAGATTGTGAAACAGGCCTGTATTTGAGAGACGCCTAATTTTAAGTAGCGTTTGGGAAGTCATTAGGGTTGCCACATGGGTATTTCGTGAAAATGGTATCTTTGTTTAATTGTATGTCCGTCACGTTACAAATACCTTCTTAATTGGCCGTTACCGCGGTTAGACAATTGCAAGAAAGTGTAATTACTACATTGTAATGGTAATTGTTACATTTACTATTATTAAAATTAATAAAATAATATAATCATCATTATCATCATCATGACAATCTAACGACCTCACTACTAAGTCACTATTGAGCGCTCGTCAATATGAGGAGGCTAAAGGCTATGTAGCGCCTTTACGTAATGTTCGGGCCGCGGAAAACAGCACGTGCCGTTCCAACCTTCGTTCCGACGAACATATAGATACGCGAGGCTGTCAGTCCGATCTGGCATGTCGATGCGAGCGCTATTCCACAGTTTTATCCGTGCATCACGAGTGAACGCAGAATAAAAACCTCAATTGTCTTTAAAATGTCTCTTTCTTCTTGCACAGCCCCTTAAATTTGGAAATCGGACTTTATTACACCTATACATAAAAGAGATGACAAATCACAAATTACTTACTACAGGCCGATTTCCAAATGATGTGGTATTGCCAAATAATTTGAACGCATAGTACATAATCAAGTATAGCAACCTTAAAATCTTCTTTCAGCGATTCACAGCATGGGTTCCTAAGAAGCCGATCTACTGTCTCAAACCTTATCTTATTTAATGACTATATAACAAATAAAATGGACAGCGGTACTCAAGTCGATGTCATATTAACAGTCTACATACAGTAAGTGTTTCGACCGTATTGATCACAACTGACTTAAAGCTAAACTTTTAACAATCGGAATTCGTGGCGACCTGCATAGCTAGTTTTGCGCATACCTGTACAATAGGTCGCTGTAGTGTGTTGTAGTCAATAACTACATATCTGGCTGGGTATGGGTACCCACCCATACCTAGTGGTGTCCCGCAAGGATCGCTGTTGGGGCCTCTTCTCTTCATCATTTTTGTCTACGATATCGACTCATTTTTCCGCTATTCTCGTTCTCTATATTTCGCTGACAATATTATTCTTTGCTTTACTATGAAACTTTGCTATACTGAAATGACCTTTACACGCGCTAATCTAAACTCTTGAAATCACTTTTACACACACAATTTGAAACGTTCGCTAAATATTATGTCAGAACATAGATCCGTCCGCAGTCCAAACCGTAGGCGCATTTTTAATCGTTATAAGCACTACACTACAGTTTTATCGGCAGTATTAACCGCACATTTTCATCCGCGGTTTGGAACCCAGCCTCAGATGCGCGGTCCGAACTGTACCGTGTGGAGGGCGCTTATTTCATCACGCTCGCCTTATGTTGCCAATATCTGTCCGACTAGATGTTGCCCGCGACATCGTTCGCGCAAAAGGTGATCCCGCAGGAACTGTACATTTTTTGGCGGCAAAAAGTAGCCTATGTCCTTCCCTGTGATCTGCTCTTTATCTGTCATACAGTTCATCCAAGTCGGTCCAGTAGTTTCGGAGCCAATTCAATGCAATCAAACAAAATCATTATAATATTAGTTCCCATATAGGTAGTAATGATTAGTAGCATAGAACATAATATCTAAGGCATATAGAAATACCGGTGATACTTAGATAAATAGAGTAGGTACCTACCACACCAAAACCCCCGACTACAACAGAGGGGTGTTATAAGTTTGACGAGTCTGTCTGTGTGTCTGTCCGTGGCATTGTAGCTCCCAAAGGGATAAACCGATTTTGATCTAGTTTTTTTTTTGCTTAAAAGCTGACATGATCGATAGTGTTCCTAGCTATTCATTATCATCAGCTCGCTCACTGCTTAACAATTAGGGAGTTAATTAAAAATTTTAATTTTATTTATCCTACTGCTATTTATTGGTATGGATGTTTGTTACTTTTACACGCAAAAACTACTGAACGAATTTTGATTAAATTTGGTATGGTAGTTGTTTAAGCTCTTTATTAGCACATAAGCTACTTTTTATCCCGAAAAAATGTTCCCGCGGGTCGGGGGATACTGTATTTACGCGGGCGGAGCCGCGGGTAGAAGCTAATATTCTAATATAGTCAATGAATGTGGCTCTCATCACAGTTACTTGGTAAGTATAATTAAACAAGTATTCGGTTGTCAATTAAATGAACACTACGGCAGCACCGCCCACCCAAACTATTTCGACAATGCCAATATATATATTCTATACTTCTATACTACTTAATGTTATAATGAGGAAAGGTTTGTTTGTTTGCATTGAATAGGCTCCGAAACTACTGGACCGATGTTGATGATGATTGTATATGGCACAGATATAAACTTTAAATACAAACTTTTTAATACACGTTAAACGTCACCGAATTTTATCTTCACCTTGTTGAGTTTTTTCTTTTTTAAAGCATTGCACTGCCATAACATTATAATAATGAAATACAGTTTTTTTTTGCCTTTTCGTCTGATTAAATTCTAATTCAGGTTTTTTTTGTAGAGTTTTTTTGTTTTGTTTCTTGTTTTTTAGTGGTTAACTTTTTGGGAAAGTACGCATGTTTTGTTATATTAGGTATGTAATATTAAATATTGTATGTGGTAGTGTAGTTCTTGAAAAAGTGGAATAAATGCTTATTTTATTGTATATAGTAGACCACGGGGATGGACATAGGCTACTTTTTATTGCAGCAAAATGTACGGTTCCGTGGAATTTCCAATTGCGAGCGCGAAGTCGCGTGCAACATTCAGTATAATTATAATTCAAGTGACTTCATTCAATTTATCTGAAAACTAAGTAAAGTGACACTGATTGGGAGAGGGAAGAGATAAAATGCAGAACCTGTGTTATAGCAAAATAGCGGTAAACACGTACACAGAAAATAATAATAATGTAGTTATTATAATCACATTCCGTTGGAAACAGCTGATAAGCAAGTAATATTTAGTTACACAGATTTTAATGTGAGAAATTACAAAAAGTACAAGCAGCTCAACTAATCCAGGAATAACAATATGATAATACTTCGCGCGCTACATAGTTGAGGGTCAGCTCACACCGAAACTTGACGCAGCCTCACGCAGCGCTGTAATTTTAATATAGCAAAACAAAAATTCCGAGCTGCACCGAGCTGCGTAGCAGGCGCTCTCGCAATGAAACATCCAGTGAATAAAATTGAAATTTGAATCGCTGTCACAAAAATGCAGCGCCGCGTCGCGTCTCAGTGTGAACTGACGCTAAGGATAAAAAACTATTAAACGTTGGAAACAATTTCCAACGATTAGTCAACATGAAATAGATAAAAATTTTACGTTCGTAGACTTTCTGTGTCTCAACAGTCAACGTGCGATTGTGATATCAACACCCGCTGAATACCGTCACAGGGTTGGCACAAAAACTTTTCTTTAATTTTCCAAAAATATAATAATATAAATACCAATTCCCAACAAACAGAAAGCTGAATTTGAAAGTAATTATAATAATGATGGTATACAAGCTGGTGCCTGCAACTTTGTTTGCGTGGACCTATTAATGGAAACCTTATTTTTTTAACGGAACTCTAAGATAAAAGTACCGTAAGATACTCCTTACAACATCAGCTATCTGCTATTGAAAGTTCGATCAAAATTGGTCCGGCCGTTTCAGAGCTTAGCCGGAACAAACCGACACACAGACAGACGGCCAGACAGAAAAATAAATTTGGTGTAGGTTTACCTTATATACTATCATAATATCTATTTAGTGCAAAGCTGTAAATTTGAAATTACAAACAGACACTTCAATTTTATTTATTTTTATGTATATATTATGTAGGTATAGATATTCCTTTCAAACTCAGGTTTTTTTTTTGTACATAATAATTAGTTTTTATCGTCGATACATCGCCAACAAAATTTTAAGATAAATATCAAACAGTGTGTCATATATGAGGCTAGTAATTTATTTTTACATATAAGTGTAAAAGATTTAAAAACATTTGCAAAAGAAGCGAACCTTTGTAGGACGCCTAGCAGAATCTCAACATCGAAACTATTTTGAATGGTGATGCTGATTAAACTACACACCTTTAAAAATAAATAGTAAACTGTATTGTGACAACCCTAAGGTGAAGTATATAGAGCAAGTCGTGTGTAGTCACACGGCAAATCACACGAGACCGTTTCCACTCGCGTGAAAATGAATCGATTTTACATGTAAATACTTACACATTAGTTCACTTCGCCCAGTTACATAGTTACGTAATGTTTTTGTTGTTGAACTAATTATTATATGGATTTGTAATTTTACATTATTTGCGCAAAGGTAACAAAAGACGCCAGTGCTAATCCAGGCATGAACTATCAGTGAGCCAAATTTCATTTTTACTTTAAATTCGTTTAACAGTTTTTAATCAAGAACTTTCATAGAAACATGCAAGAGCCCTTGGGCTACATTTTCCGGAATCCGGAAGGCCGAGAAAATTCAGAGTATTGAAAATAGAACTCTTTACTATTAAAATAGAGTTGATATTACAGTATTATTGCAATACTGTTTTCATATGCTCTGAATTTTCTCCGGCCTTCCGAATTTCGGATCTTATAGTCCGAGGCCTTAAAGCGGCAATTATTCAGTGAATTTTGTCTTGAACTCTTGACCAAGGCCAGTGCCTTTAGTCAAGATGCATTCGATAATTTCGACAGCGAGCTTCGAAAACAAAATGTATGGGATTTGACATAAGGCATCGCAAGCGACATGTCACTTAGCGATGACTTATGTCAAATCCCGTACATTTCTGATTTCGAACTTCATCGTCGAAATTATCGAATGCATCTTGACTAAAGGTCCAGGTTGTCGCTCATGAGTCATGACGGCATCAGCAGGGTTAATCTTTTGCCTACGAAATCGATTTTTAGATTAATAGTGTCATCACGATTTCCCTGATTCCATTCTGAAGCCCAATTCTCGTAACAATTTGTGATCATAATCCTATTTCGGTTCTGGTCCAAATTCTCGCGGAAAATCTCCGAATGACTGTGGACATTGTCTCGCCATTTCCTCGCACTATTGTTGTCGGACTTTCCATAAGCCGATTAAGTTATGAAATATGCTGGAGTAAGAGCTAAGAACAAAATCGGTTTCTCCAGATCAGACATGGTTACCGTAATCCGAACATTTAGTGCAATAAGCTTTGTCATTGATTGAGCGAGTGAACACACAACAATGTGTTACCAACGCGTTACCCAAGTTAGTTTAATTAACGCATGTTCCTGGTTAAGTAACGGTCGTTTCATGAGTTACCGCTAATTGGCGCATTAATAATAGTATATTTCGAATAAATTATAATTGAAATGGTGACGTCACAAAGTCGGGCTTAGAATGGGGTTGTTGATTGTGAAAAGTGCAGAGACATTTTTGGTGGTGAAACGTCAGTCATCACCATGCGACATGTCAGCCGGTAAGCATGAGTGAGAAATGACAATGTAATTTTAATATGCAAGTTTCTGGGTTAACTTTAACTTTAAGAGATCTGCGCAAGTTGGCCATAGGTGGTTAATTTAAAAAAATTCTTACTTATCAGAAATGCCTTCATCATGTTGAAGTATCTCTATTTTCTGAGTGTGACTGCGTACTGATAGTTCAGTTAAATAAGCTTCGTCGCTCGTTAATATACCACCATCCCGGCCTCCGGGTCGGGACCCCCACGCGCCGTTTGGAGTCGACCGCCGGTCCTGGTCGTGCCTGGTTGGCAATCGACACTCCCTTTGTTAAATTTTGCTCCCCCACAGGTTTCCCCCGCGTTCTGCCGCGGGGGGTCTTCCCTTAAAACGCGTCATCCCACCCCAAGTAGAGGGGCTCTGCCCCTGGTTTTGGCTCCCCGCCCAAGGCCCTTTTCAGGGGCCCGGCGCGCGAGAAGAGTCTCCTTCTAATATACCACCGTACATGGAGGCTGCACCATTCAAACGTAGAGTTAAGGCGGCTATATTATTATTTATATAAGGTTCCCCTGCACTGGTGTCAGCTGGTGGCGCCACCAAAATTAGAATGCAGCCATACAAAAAGTATTTGGTGATGCAACCGTGTTCCCTACAGAGAAAGAGGGTGTCCTTACTTTCACATTCTCTATAATATTATATTTATTTAATTTTTAATTTCAAGAGTTGAAAATCTCCACCCAACTCGTGGCATGATGTGTGGTTATTATGGCGTTTGTTTTTGTTCCACTTAAAAACATTGCGATAAGAAGTTAAAAATTATGATTGTTTGGAGAACAATGTAACATGCAACTTACAGCTATGAATACATGTGCAGATAATTGTTTTTCGCTTAAGACTTTGGTTAGAAACGGCGACTAATTTTCGATAAATTTTCTATTTCTTAATGTCATTCGATTTAAGGTGTCCGAGATATATCCATTTGGATAATAAGCTTAGGTGTATGAGGTGTGACCTCATACTGTATACATATTGTCATAGTAAAAAAGTGTAGTTTGTAGCCAATATGTAGCTGGATTTTGTTAGCAGTTGCAACTTGCATACTTTAGAAACACGCTCTAGAAAATTGACATATTATGAGCGTTAAGTGTTATCATAATATTATGTGGACGTTGGAACTTACGGCGTGTTTTACAATCTACTGATAAGTTTCAGATAGATTATTTGCACGTTTTGTCTCTGTGGCTCGATTTAAAGTAAGCAGCGATAAAACTTCCATATTGTTAAGCAGGTCCTTAGTGTAGCCCGAGCTCTATATTAAACTTATCATACGCACGTATTGTGCGAACGAATGAGTAATTTAAAAATGAATGAACGAATGAATGAATAAATGAATCAAATATTGTGTACACGTCTTTAACACGTAATGACAGTATTATTACTGACACCCATTCACGGTTTCGACCCTGTGCCTAGCGCGCATGAAGACGATAGCTTGTTAGTTGAATTAGACACCGCCGCAATATCAAAACAATGATAATAATATGAAGTAAATATTAATGGATGTTGATAAAAATATTTTTATTGAATCAATAAAAAAATTTCAAAAAAAATAATTTAAAAGTTTTCAGACAATTTCAATCAAATTTTTTACTATACAAACGTGTGCAAGCACCATAAGAATAAACAAGACTAATTATTGTTGGCAACTGCTCACGCTTGCCAGGCAGGGATCATCTGGCAAGCCAGGCTTGGAGGACAGCGGACAACAAAAGGATCTGCCAAGCAGCTTGGCTAGCATGTGAATCTAGCATTACATCTTTTAAATTACTAGCTAATGCTAAGCAACGGAATTTAATGTGAGTTTCATCAAAAGAGTGATTGAATGAAAGGTCTATTGTCGTAGAATATCTTGGCTAAATTGAAATCCGTGTATGACAAATGTCAAAACAACAATGTAAAATGTAATATTAATATTGCAATATTAAATAATATACGTTGCCACAGTATTATAGAGGTGTATCCGAATTTTGACATTTCATTGAATGTCAAATCCTTGATAATTTGGTATGGGACAACCCTATTATCGATTCGTCACGATTCACCACAATATTCTGTCGTATTTTAAACTAGCTGGGGCCCGCAGCTTCGTTTGCCTGGAACTATTTATGGAAACGGAACACGGATAGACAGACAAAAAAGTTTTTGTCTGGCTATCCTTGTCTATGTCGGCCGTACCGGTTTAGAGCAGAATCGAAGCGTCCGGCAAAATTTTACACGAACATAACATAACATTTACCTTACTAATTTCTACAGTAGCAAATTGAAATAATAATAAAATTGAAGTGTCTGTTTGTAATTTAAAATTAACAGCTTTGCACTACGGATAATAATATAATCAAGGGTGGTACTAAGTATATAATAACATAATCAAGACAAAACATATTAATTAATTAATATTAATTAAATATTAACAACATTTATGTAAACTATAACCAGCTTCAATTCATCACTTTACTGTCCAAATTGTTGAATTTAAGTTTAATGTAAAAATGTAAAACATTTGGTATCTATTAGTGTGAATTTAACTATCATTAGAATTACAATTTACAAACCGTTTCGGCACTACAAACTTACGTAAAGCAAAACACTTTCATTGTTTCGAACTTATCAGCTGTCTGGTCAGTTACACTCATCCGATCTCCAGACAATAATAATTAATAATAATCAATCCCGTTCTAGTATAATATCAATGGACACTTTCACACCACCTCAATCTGGTCGCGTGGTAAGTTCTCGAAGAACTTGTGTTGCGGGTAGTGGGTACCAGACAACGGAAATATTAATTATTTATTTATTTCTCCAAAACTTTAAATCTATCATAACAGGACCTGGGCCTTTAGTCAAGATGCATTCGAAAACAAAATTTATGGGATTTGACATAAGGCATCACAAGCGACATTTCACTTATGTCAATTCCCATACATTTTTATTTCGAACTTCGCCGTCGAAATTATCGAATGCATCTTGACTAAACGCCCATAACCTAAATCGATAGACAAAAACATAGTATACTAGCTGTCCCGACACACGTTGTTCTGTCTTTACTACGAACTGGAATAAATAAGTAACTACACCTACAACCTACACCTATATCTACAGTAATTTCTCCGCAATTTTCCCAATATTTCCCACCGTTTAAACCATCCTTGAACTTCCACAATTATATCAAAACCAAAATTATACTAATCGGTCCGGCAGTTCTCGAGTTTTACCGAGACATTGGAATTGCAATGCATTTTTAGGATTCCGTAATACTTAAGGAACCCTTATAGTTTCGCCTGTCCGTCCGTATGTCTGTCTGTCCGCTTTCCTAGCTTCTGTAATTATGAATACAAATACAGGATAAAATATATAGTTTAAAAATGTGTATAGATCTCGGTTTTGATATATTCGATCGTCTTGGTCGCGGCATTGTTAACGATAATATCGGCACAATAAGCTAAAAGAAGTTCGAAACAAACACATCAACCGGTCAACTTCAACATTTCTAATTGTCAAATTTTCAACCATACTTAACCATAGACAACATTAACAACACAACAACGTTCGCCTGGTTCTAAACGGTAACAAGCAAATTTCAGTCAAATCGGTTCAGCCGTTCTTGAGTTACAATTAGTGTAACTAACACGACTTTCTTTTATATAATTAGATTTAAACGCAATAGCAACATCGTGCACGAGTGAAAGAGACAAGTAGCGATGAGTCAATATACGAAATTGTACGACGTACGTGCTCCGCGACCGCACCTTAGTGTTATGTAAATGGCTACTTTAAAATTACGTAAAGTAACCACAAAATTGATTTCCAAAATTAACTTTCGCCGTGAAAATGAATTCGGCAAAGAGAACGGATCGTTATCTTAATTGTAGAGTTTTTAATGTGCGTGAAATTATCTAATTAAAACATAGTTTAAAAGTTCAGAGCCCTTAGCGAAGTTGTCATCGCTAATTACGACGACAAACTGCGAAAATAAAAAGTAAGAGATTTGATATAAGCATCGCTAAGTGGCAAAAGCATCGCTATGTCACTGAGCGATGCTTGTGACAAATCACATAGGTACATTTTATTTCTCGTAATTAGCGATGGCAACTTGGCTAAAGACTCTGTTACAGTATGTTCCTCTTGACCCGGAATGAATGTGAAGTATTAAAATGGAATGTATTCTTGTCCCAACTGACTAAGCTTATCATCACTTTGTGAAATGAAATATTAAACCTACTGATAACCGAACAGAAGTTTGATAAATTAGTCATTTCAGTATTATTCACACGCTTTTCAAGTGTAAAAAAGTAAAAATTATACTTATCAGATATATATTGGGTCCTTACATATAAAATTGGCGTTTGGTCTTACTGGCCACTTTGAAACTCTCTCAAATATATCTTCTTTGGTATGGAATTACAATTTCAAATTTATACCTCTATAAACCTATTTACTTATGCATTTGTGTTTCGAAAACCGTAATTCATTTGTTTTTTCCTCGTTTGGTTCTTCTTTGCGTCACTCTGTTTACAAAATGGAAAACTTGAAATATCGTATTATTTTCGAGAACGAGTTCCACCGTGGCACCAGTGCTGCAGAAACGGCTCGAAGGATTAATGATGTGTATGGTGGCGATGTCGCAAAAGAAAACACAGTGCGTTTTGGTTCCAACGTTTTCGTTCTGGAAATTCCTGCAGAACAAGCCCCGTGGACGGCCGGAGACCAAAGTTGATAATGAAGAATTGAAGGCTATTGTGGAAGGGGATCCATCGCAAACCACGTCCGAGTTAGCTGCAGACTGCGGTGTTAGTGATTAAAACTGTTTCCATCCACTTGAAGCAAATTGGGAAGGTAAAAAAGCTTGAAAGGGTACCTCATGAATTGAGTGCATTTTTTTTTCAAAATTTGGATAACTTCTTGCAAGGGAAAAAATCCAACTCCAATGGGGCAGTCCAAAGCGCCTTCAAAGATTTTATTGATTCCTGTCCGAATGGTTTTTCTAGTAATCCTTATCTCATTTACAAAACGCCAATTTCATATGTAATTACTAATTACTTAATATTTATGAGCTTTTTGATGTAAAATCCCAGAACTTATGTTTAAAATCCTATTACCGGTAGAACTTAAATTCAAGTGAATTTAAGCTTATAATACCTATTACCGGTAGAACTTAAATTCAAGTTACAATAAGCTTATAATAGCTATTACCGGTAGAACTTAAATTCAAATGAATTTAAATTTATAATACCCCACTTATAATTTTTTAACATTTATAATCCTCAGTATACAGGAAGCAAGCTTACAAAAAATATAATTTAACGTTGTAATATCTTAGTTCTTTTACGCATGCGGAACATCTAGCTGTAATATTCATCATAAAACTACTGTAACTGCGGTCTAGGGGACGAGATGTAGCGATTTATTCATTTGATGCAATTTACAGAGCATTAATTTCGCATTAAGTTCAGGGGGCCTAGCAGCACAGAGTAAAAATACTTGCGTACAAAGGAACACCTTTCATAGACCGATCGAAATTTCGTCAGGGTTGTCACAGAAAATGCGGGTAAATTAAACTAAGTCTAGCATCAGTATACGGTTGTTGAGAAAGTCTGATTGGTATACACCATAACCCGGGATCGATCCTGCACGATCACGCGTGTGACTCAGAGGGTCTATTCACTAGGTCATGGACGCTCTTATAATAAAGCAAGACATCTCCTAGAAAATGAAATATTAACTTAGGTACATATTATTATCCTTAGGATAGGTAAACTAAGATATATTTTTATTTATTCTATTATTGCTCATACACACAGCACAATACATAACCACTTTTTTGTTTAATTTTATTTTTATTTAATATTCTAATATTATAAAGTTTTAACATTCATTGGACACAAATTCCTATCCTTCCCATACCTATTAAAAATTGTTATTTGTCGTCATTACAACCAACAACACAATATTACAATTTACAATCTCACATGACATAAAAACTTAAACACGAAATTTTAAAGCTTAGACACCTCTTTGACGGCGCACATCTTAACGGATTTTGACACTATTGCGTGCTATTGTCGTGTACGCGATAGGAGAATTGTGCACACGTCGTATGCTTGTAGTAGTGCAATCTAATCGACAGTTCACTATGTAGATGTTTATCTGGTCTTATGTCTATACTGTGCTATCAGGAACAATTGACAGCTGCGTATTCTTCATAATTTTCATACAAATACCTTTCGATAACGTTACGAATACGTAGGTGTCAATTGTCCCTGCTAGGCAGTAGGCACCCAGATATTTGTAAGTAATGTAGAAAATTCAATTATTTTTGTGGAATTTGTCTGTAATTTGAAATCAGATCTTTGATGTAGATGTAGATCTTGTAATACTAATATTTAACGTAATATTTTTTGTCTCTTATTTGAATTCTGACCACGAGTACGTTAGTATTTACTATTTAGTAATATGTAATACATGATTTTCCGCAAGTCTATATTACATCTACTTAACATAGGTATTTACCTATGTCCTATAAAATAAAAATAAGTAAAATGTTTTTTCTGGGGCTCTGCGCACATGCACGTGTGCTTGGAGCAAGTATAAACTATCTATACACCCTATATAATAAAACTATTTACACAACGGATAACTTAAACAACGTTGCTGTCTTTGTCTGAAACGTTGGAAATGTCGCTTGAAAGACAAAGACAGCAACGTTGTATAAGTGGTGTAAATACTTTTATTAGTAAGGGGGTTTATGTCTAAAATTTAACACTGCACTACTTTCGCCAATTACAATTTACACGAGTACGATAGCTAGCTATATAGCTTACGTATGTAATCATTATTTTCTGAATTAATAATATTAATAATATCTATGGACGCTTCACACCACATCAATCTGATCCCGTGGTAAGTTCTCTAAGAACTTGTGTTATGGGTACCAGACAACAGAAATATATTTAATACTTTTATATTAAGCACATATTTAATAGACATCCATGACCCAGAAACACAGAAAACTTTTTGTTCCTTTGGCGGGATTCTAACCCGCGACCCCCAGCTTGAGCACCAACACGCTCAACCACTGAGCCACAGAGGTCGTCAAAATTATTCTATTTTAAATGCACATACATATTTAGCTTTAAACATCTTACAAAGTACGTCCTGAACTTGTATTATCGTCAATTCTAGCGATAAAAGCCTGTAAGAAATTTCAAATTCAAAAACGTCTCTTTCAGGCAAGCTAATAGCCATAAACGTGACATGTTACAATAAATAATATAAACAAATAACTAACCCGAGGATTGTCAAGCAGAAAGCGAGCTTCTGCTGATGATTTATAGCTAAGAACACTTTCGATCACATCTCTTTTCAAACAAAAAAAACTAGATCAAAATCGGTCCATCCGTTTGGGAGATCTATGATGCACGCAAACATGCACGCACGTACCATATCACCTTGAATGGACACTGGGCCATCACTGTCCATTCGATTTCGCTCCAAGCTTAACACTTACCCCACACAATAACTTCGATTAAAGCATAGTCCGTGTGAAAATTATCCATTGTCAAAAGTGTCGAGGTTTAGTGGATAATGAGAACAATTGTTTATCTGGAGACGAGGTCAATAGGTTTTCTTTCGTCTAAAACTTCCCTTAATTGTGTAGCCTTTGATAGAGCTTGGAATAAATGGCCCAGTGGCTAAGAGCGATGCTCTCGACTCCGGAGGTCATAGGTTCGATCCCCGCGTAGCATCCATGATAGGTAGGTACTCAGTACCTGTACTGTATCTTTGTAATACCTTATTCAGTGATTTCGATTCGGAGCCGCGGAGGTCTAAGTTTACCAGATTTGGAAAGAACCCTACACTGCTATTTAAATATTTGAATTAATTTCTTCTTCTTCTTTTTTAAAATGGCATCCCTTGAGGAATAGCCAGTGACAGTAGTCGGATAAAAAAAGACTTTGTTGCCGTTGACGATAACTTTTCTTGTATTAAATTGTACAACTAGCAAAAAGTTCACAATCAGTTGAGGAATTTTTTTTATTTATTTATTTATATATGGCATCGGCTTATAACCATTTGCCAGTGTCAAGTTAAAAAGGCGGGAAACTTTCTTTTCAATTTTCAACACCGTATTCCTATATCGTCAAGTCTAAAGTCTAGTCAAAGTCCAAATATATAGTCAGTACAGTCTATGAGTCATGTGAGTCGATTCAGTAAAGTGGTAGAAGCGTTACTGAAAGTTCCTAGGGAGTTTTGGCGGGGAAACACAATAGCACGTTTTTAGAAGTTGTACCACTTGCCCACACTTGTGCACGATAACGAATTATTTAATGGTTAATATTCTACCAATATTACACATTAAGAACCGAAATAACACTTTATGAAGTTTTACAAATTCCACAACATCACCCATTGAACTCTGCGGCAAAACTCCCAGTTGAGTAATTTTGAAATAAAAATCACTGACAGTACCAGTTTTCTTATTTTTTTAGTGACGAAATTTATATAATCTGAGGCCGAATCTATAATGTGCATTTTTCTGTCATTATATATCGGACACGCGAAGACTAGCTAGCCTAGTAAGCTGTGTTATTGCCTATTAATACCTACCTAAATATCTAAGCTTCAAGCGTATCTACCTTTAACTTAAAGATAGCCAATTTAAAGAGGTGAAGGTCTACGTCAGATAAGGTTTATTTATTGCTTCATAATTGTATGCGGCGATTAATTGACAAATTAAATGCCTTATAATCAAAATAATTATATTGTTCAAACTTTTGAATAAAAATATAATAAATATAATAAAATACTTATTGACCTATGTAACAATATGATCACAATCTTGGGTCATGATTGTGATCATATTGTTACATAGGTCAATAAGTGTCATGAGGTTGTTTCTTGAAAATTTTGACAAATTATGAATCGTGCCATTATCAATATAATTGGCCTAAGATACACGAGCATCTTTAGCTTAAGATGTCTATGAAGGACGAGGCTAAAGTAGGAATTTGTTAGTAAATAATGTAATCCCCCAAAAGTGTGGCCATTTAAGTGGGGACAGTTTTTTCCTCGTCTACATCTAATATATGTCAATGCCGTAATCTTTTTACGTATCTTTTATTTGTTACAGGAATACAGACATGAACTGCTCAGCCACTTGACACCGTCAGAAAAGCTGTTCCTATTTGGCACTAACGAAAATGGTGAGTTAATATTGATGTTTTTTTCCAGAGGTACTTTTACTATGTTACTTATATGGTATACGGAAAGAAATTCAATTACCTACCTACCTTAAGTTATATGTATCACGTACGATTACTTTCCAAAAGTTTTGTTACACTGCCTGGACTGAATCCTCAAAAATATCCACTCAATGAAACTGCAAAGTAACACTAGTAGACTTGTATTCCAATTCAACCTTACAAACTAATCCCTGCCTTATGTATAAAACTCTCGGTGCTTTGATAGCGTCATGTACATAGATGTATTATATTAAAAAAAAATACTTACAGCAGAACGCCGCCTCCTTTTTTGGAAGTCGGTTAAAAAGAGAGAAAAAAAGAAATTAACATATTTTATATACCTTTCGAAACATGACTTATGAAAAATACAATTTTATAAAATAATAAAAACTAAAAGAGGAAAGAGGTTTAAACATAGCCCGTAACCTACAAGCTTACCTTTGTCTTTTAATGGATATATTGCAACCATAGGCTAAAAACTCAAGTTGTACAACAGATAATGATTAATTGTTTCAGATGCGCAATTTGAAATAGCACACCTCAAGCATGCCAAACGAAGAAAAAGATCTCTGCACGGAACGCAAGACTTAGCAGCACTAAAAGAGCATTTGGGCATAAAGCTGAACCCCAGAAACAACTTCCTAGACCCACAGTTCCTATTGATGAAGAGGCGGTTGAACGGTACAGAGCTGTTGGAGCATGATCATGACGAAGTCGATGAGTGTTACTACAGAAGCGAACATGCCGCTCTGTACGTGTGCGATGACGTGGTGAGTATGGAATTGCAAATTAATTGTATCGTAGACAAAGGTGTGAAAAAAGTGAAAAAGATGAAAAATATACAGATTCATATGTAACGACTGCTTTTAATAAACGACCTTGTTTTGCAGAGAGGAATCATAAAATCAAAAGGCAGTTACTACTCCATACATCCACTGCCTGAAAGGTTTCACACAGAGGACACCAAGCCACATTTCATCATCAAGCAACGTAATGACATTAACAAATACACAAAAAACGAAGAAAACTGTGTCGAAAAATTTCCACACACGAACATATCCACACCTATAGAACCAGTAAAAATATGGAGCAAACATAGACGAAAAAGAGATACAAATAAAAACACTTTAGACGAATTTAAAGAAAATTTAGCAAATAATAATAAAACAATAGCAAAGTTTGCTGAGAAAGTAACGAAAGATGTAAGCAGACAAAAACGTGCATTGCTACCAGCGATTTTTGTTGAAACAGCTGTCTTCGTAGACAGAGATTTGTACAAACACATGACAGTAAACTTTCCACAGGACACAGAGAGGGAATTAGTGAGATTTGTACTCGCTATGATTAATGCTGTGCAGCTAATATACCATGATCCGAGTTTGGGTAGGCCAGTGAACTATATTCTGAAAAGACTGGAAATTTTGCATGAGGATCCGGCGAATTTGAAAAGACCTCATGATATTGATAGGTTTTTAAGTAATTTCTGCACGTGGCAAAGACTAGAAAATCCCCCAGGAGATAATGACCCTTTACATTGGGATCACGCTTTGATTTTGACGGGCCTAGATCTGTATGTAGTGAATAAAAATGGAAAAGTGAGCAGTCAAGTTGTGGGTAAGTTAATACTCGCAAAATTATTGTAGGATACAATAATTTTGCATTATTGCATATTACATTGCAATAAAATAATTACCATCAGATCTTTCTTGCGCAATGTTGCTTACATAGAACATAAGGCACTAGGGCTTTTTTTCTATGTAATACTTAAGTGATTCAAAAGCGCTGCTTCAACGACCAACATATTGTTGACTAAACTCACAATCACCAGCTGTTAGTTAATCAACAAAGCTATGGAACAGTTCTGTTCAACATCCCATAACAACCGTTTGTTTAAGATGTAAAGGCGTTCATAATTGCAGGTCTCGCTCCAGTTGCTGGCATGTGCACTGTCACGAGCAGCTGTACTGTTAACGAGGGGCGACACTTCGAGAGCGTGTACGTGGTCGCACATGAAATTGGGCATAAGTGAGTACCGTTAAACAAAATTAGTAACCTTATCTGCTCAATACTGGAATGATACTTAAATTAAAAGGTTAGCAAGTCACTTGTTATTCTTATGCCAAGCACGGACAGAGATAGCCTGATTAAAATAGCCCTTCAAAAAGCGATTAAAATATCAGCCGTGAAAGTTATAAGTGGTAAATAAGGAAAGCTATTACAGCCTGTAAAGCATATAAGAAAGGTTTCAGCACAGTTACACTGATGTGTTCTTCTGACATTTTAGAGAAAATATATTATTATCTTCTATGAGCAAAGAAATACCAAGTCTACACAGCTTCTATACAGTCAGTGTCTATACAGCTTCGAACCGAGAATCGAAATAGAGGTTTGTGTAGAGATAGCTACACAAACCTCTATTTCGATTCCTTCAACCTTCTAAATAGTTCTCAGAGTCACTAATAATAACACACGTCGATGATATTTTATTTTCAGACTAACTGAGCATTTGTTCCTCCAGTCTAGGCATGCGCCACGACGGCCCGCTCGCGGACAACGGCTGCGACCCCAGCGCCTACATCATGAGTCCCACGCTCGGCAGCGGCAAGATCACCTGGTCGCACTGCAGCAGGAACTACCTGCAGAAGTTCCTGGAGTAAGTTTATATGACAGCCGTTACTGAGCGATCCATCAACACAGAACAGACATGTGAAGTTTTGAATGTTAACACTAAATGACGTCACGATAGCGGATAAATTCGGATGAAAATAATATCTTCTTTTTCATTGAATAGAGGCAATCGTTACGGACTCTTTCAACCAATAAGCTCCAACCACAGAGGAGTTCGCGCTATTTAGGGCTTAGAAAGATATTTTACAATACTTTGAAGTTTAACGGAATATATTGGAGATAGCTAAAAAGGATTTGCCGAAAGCAACCCTTTGTAAGCAAGCCATAAAATATTCAGTATTCTCGAGCAAAATCGCCAGCAAAGGCCAATGTTTTAATTTTCTATGTTCCAGCACAACACAATCCCGATGTCTGCTGGACCACGGCAGCTCGGCGGGGCAGCTGGACCACTCCGCAGAGGGCATACTGCCGGGAGAGAGATTTGATGCTGACCAGCAATGTGAGTAGAGTACTACTTACATAGCAATAATGATATACTTATTCAGAAGATTGTACAGCAACTCTCGTCTAAACCACACCGAAACTGTTTTTCTAGGGTAAAAGGAAGGAAAAAAGGACTGACAAATTGGTTTAAGTCAAAAGCTCTAACAAGAATACTTAGCGCAAAATGTATTATACTCGGCGCGGCGAACCTTGATCCCTATGACACAAACAGTTAATCTCGCGACATAACATTGTAGTGGCGTCACCATTAAATTGGGATCATATTGGAGGCGTCTAAAACTGAATTTACGTTTACGTCATGTCACACGAAATGTCACACGACGTAAACGTTAATTCAGATTGAGATAATTTCTTGTAAATGTTAAGAATTGTTAAAAATTTCAACGGAATATCATTGTAATAGTATAAAGCTACGTAAAATTTATAAATGGCATTTTTAGACGCCACCAGTATGATCCTATTTTAATGGTGACGCCACTACAATGTTATGTCGTGAGATTAACTGTCAGTGTCATAGGGATCAAGGTTCGCCGCGCCGAGTTTAGGTACCTACACACTATTTTCATTCGGTAACAATCTATAATTTCTATCCAAAAACTATTATAATTTTAATTACTTATCGTCACATTGCATTGGTAGTTTATTGAAAGTGTGAAAATTTCCAGCGGAACCTTACAATTAGCCATTAATTTATTGCCAATCAATTCTCTTATTATAACAGCGATTAATAGGCATTTGTGTAAATAGGTTAATGCGTCATAGTTAACATGAAAGCGCATTGTCTGTTGTGAATAAGGCGGTAGAAAAGTAATTCATTGTCTTTTTTTACGAAAGTGCACGAAAGTGAACTTAATTACTAGGTATAGCTTAATGTATAAGGAAATCTGTGTAATGCGCTTCAAATCTTGGCAAAAAAAAAGTATGATGCACGTTTTATTTTAAATCTGAATTTTATTTTAAACTAATTGTGAAACTTCTAATGTGAAGGGTCCAGGGCTTGGCGAGCATAATGAGTGACGCGTCACCGTACCAATGTACAACATAATATTTGCACAAGAATTCGACTACGAAAAAATCGCGACACAACAACTTACAAGTAGCCCGCTATCTTTGCTTATCTATGCTTCTTGTTCGCGCCAACCCTAGCGCGACGTTTAGAATAAACACAAAGGACATCTACGTGATGTATGGCCGATCGACTCGGGGGCGCTGTCAGAGAGTGACGAACACTTGCATTTAGAACCCCTCCCGCGCCGGATGCATTTTCAGCTCATCCCGAAACCTAGTGAACGCGAACGCGTGTGCGCATATTTATTTGTGCTCGTTAATATAATACCAAATTCGCCGGCGAACCGCGATAAATCTATCGATAATCCGCTCAACAGCTGTGTATTGTAGTGAGAAAAAACCTCCGCCCAGATCCAGAACCACCAGCTCAACAATAAGGTCGGTCCCAGATTTCTCCAGCCCTCACATTAACCTATATACCTACTTCCCTCAGCTCATAGTCGTATGTGTAAGTTCCTAGCTTAAAGATTTCTTGGCCCATCGAGCCTTCGTGAAGCCCTTCCCCCTATTACCGGCGTTGGGCCTCATTAGAACCAGCACCTACAGTTCCACTCCGCCCAAATCTGCACATAAAATCAGCTCGATTATTTATATTTTGTCCAATTAATTCTGGCCAGGCCGCCCCGCCATTTTAAAACCAAGTTACAGTCCATTCTCATTATCAATTCGGCACATTTAACATTAAACCCCTATTCTGTACTTTGATATTAACCTATATGTTAATTATTTAAATAATTTTGTGCATATTTCGGCCCATAAATTCATAGGAAAAACCCAAAAAAAAAAAAAAAAAAAAGTGGGTATGTTGTCATAAGCTCATAGTCAAACAAAGAACTCGAACATTCCAGAATTTCCCTAGGTACCTAATACATAATTTGTGCCAATAATATCTCATATAATAATTTTCTCAGCTCTTAATTACTTACGAAATATTTTAATGTTTGATTCGCATATAAAATAAGTAATAACTAGTGCGTATTGTGAATTACGTTCGGCTCATAGCAGAATTGTGAATCGTCGTTGCATTACTAAGTATTTTATCTATATATAACGTTTATATCTTCATATTCTCAAATTTTAAAACACAATATTAATTAACTTAGCATTATTTTAATAGTTACGGGTTGCATAACATCCCAAGTGCCCATACTAACATCGTCGGCTCGCTTCGATACAGAAAACTTGATTTGTGTGCATTCTGTAGGTAATAGGTACAGGCTACACGGCGCCCGTGTAAACAACACCTGTTACATTCATTCTCAATTAGGTATTCTTCATAGAATAAATAGTGACCTTCACATTGAATTCATATCTTATCTACGTTCTGTGTCTATACAAAAATATTATTAGGTGTTACGTTACAGCTGTTTTAAATAAGAATTCTTATCGACGTTCTGTGTTTATACAAATATATTATAGGTGTTACGTTACAGCTGTTTTGAATAAGTCGGCACGCTGTTGAGATTGAGCCTGCTCATGCCTACTTACATTGTTTTCATTACGTTATTTTGTTTCTAACGCGCCCGCTAAGATTTGTTTATATTCAAACTTCAGGACATTAATATAATATTACAGACGACTTCTAACGCATTAATCTCCGCTCATCAAACATACACTAATACTATATTAGCATCAGGCGATCGGTCAGCTCATTTGTTAATTAACTCGTACACATTTTATGATAAAATTGTATACATTGTCGGCACATTATTAAAATCTATTTTCTGCGTTTTAATTAATTGCGCGCGTATTTTCCGCTCATTACTTTTAAATATTTAACTTAGTTACACGCATATATTTTTAAACATGCCTACAAAATCGCAAGCGGCCATATTTAGGCAAACTATAAAATCTATTAGTCGGCTCAGAGAGATCGCATTGGCATTACACAAAGGTGACTCAAAGTCTAACAAAACGGAGTTTAATGCGCGTTTTAAAGACCTACAAAATTTGAAACAAAAATTAGAAAATTTATACTGCGAAATTTTAGACGACGGCAGTGTTACAGAAGAAATTGAAAAGTTTTATACAGCCGGTTACGAGAACGCGCTATCCGAATATTATGATATTTTAACTGCAGCGGAAAATATAAGTTCCACTTCAGAGTCAAGTCAGCTCACTTCTGCCGTTCTGCCCAAAATTGAACTGCCAAAATTCAGCTCACGCGTTGAGGACTGGCCATCGTTTATTACGATTTTTAGGAGTCTTACAGACGACATGACGTCACTTACAGATGCAGTTAAGCTGCACTATCTTTTGTCTTGCCTATCGGGGGAGGCGCTCAGCATGATTGCGCATTTAAAAATCACAAATGATAATTACAGCGTCGCGCTCGATATACTCACACGTAGGTATGAAAACCGCCGTGTTCTGATAGATGGGTTTGTTGATATAATACTCGGCCTACCTAATATTCATATTCGATCAAGCATACGCGCGACGTTTTTAACTCCGCTCATTTCCGCACAAAGCGCATTAAATAATCTGCGTTTACCTATGGATAGTAATTACGTATTTGTGTCTATTGTAGTTAGAAAATTACGAGGCGAGCTCCGCACCCTGTTCGAAAGAAGATACGGCATCTCGGACACTCTGCCCACCTTAGGTGATTTGATTTCTTTTTTAGAGGAGCACGCGCGCTGTATCGAAACCGAATATTCTAATGCAACGCGCGGTGTTACCTACTCACCACAGACTGGGCCCTCTCGTCAACACACACCCCCCGCAAACTCTCCGCGCAGTCCACGCTTTAGACCAATTAGTCCCGCGTATCCTCGTAATACTCAGCGCTCGCCATCGGCTCACACTTTAAGTAGCTATCACGTCAGCCCAGTTCCTCATTACCCTCAACGCTACTGGCCCCCCTCCCCCCGAACAGAGCGGCGCGAGTACTCAGCCCGGAATACAGATAAACGCAAGCGATTCTACTGCCCCTATTGTAGGAATACAGAACACAAACTTATCGCGTGTCCGAAATATAATCATCAGCCCACTCAAGGTCGTTGGGATTTCATAGAAGCCAACGACAGATGTCGTAAATGTCTAGGTCCGCATTTTGAAAATGAATGTCGTTCGACAAACTCATGCAAAGAGTGTGGAAGTGCAAATCACCACACCTCGCTTCATCGTCACGGAACTCCAAATTCTCCGGTGTCGTCAGCGCGTTTGTTTCCTCCTCATTTACGTGCACAGCCCCGCCGGCGTGCTCAAGACAAGCCACATACCTACACGGCCTACACACAACATACGCGTGCACATCAATCATCATCATCAAACCCCAACCAATCGTCTGATCATGCACCGTCTACAACTCATCAATTTCAAAACAAAAAACAATGACTACCTACAATTACGGAGCACATAGAATTAGAAGATCAGCCCAATAATTTAAAATGTCATTCAGCTCATAGTACACCTGCATCACATTCAGCTCATAAAATATCTAAATCTAGTTCAGCCCAATATTCTGTAGAATCAGCCCAAGTAAATTCAACTCAGCACATAGAAACCCCATTAAAAACTCCAGTGTTACTTCCCACAGTCGTTTTAAATATATCTGATAAATGCGGAGAATATCACAAAGCTCGGGCTTTATTGGACTGTGGTAGCATGATAACGCTCATAACTCAGTGCATGACTAGAAATCTTAATTTGCAACCAAAACAATGTTCATTAAAAATTACAGGTGTAGGTGATCAGCACATACAAAATTCTAAAGGTTGGGTCACAATAACATTTAGGCCCACACACCGTGACACGCCATCTATTACTACTACCGCTCATATTCTCAAAGACGTTACAGGTTATTTACCTTTGCAAAAAATACCAGATGTTGTACAAGACTCAGCTCATCAGCTCATTCCATTGGCGGATCAAGCTTATCATACTCCTGCGCCCATTGATCTCATTTTAGGCTCAGACGTTTTGGGTCACGTTTTGGATGGTACTAAGATTGCTTTGGGCCCGGGGAAGCCCATAGCCTTCGGCACGATTTTTGATTTTGCACTCATAGGACTCGTTGAGCACTCATGCGATTCACCTGTAGCTCAAGTTGGCTCTGCTCATGTTACTCATACTCATTATACTCAGTCGGCTCACTCTACACATTCTGCTCATTCTACTCATGATATTTGCAAAAGCCTGGAAAGATTCTGGGAGTCGGAAGAACCCCAGCCTCGTTCTGCTCATTCAAACCCGCTACACGAGCAATGTGAACACATATTCAGCTCAACCACCATTCGTGACGATTCAGGCCGTTACATGGTGACTCTTCCCTTCTTATCAGATGCACCCGTATTAGGTAGTACTCATGCTATTGCTCTACGTAGATTTCTCAATCTAGAAAAACGGTTGCAATCCGATCACACACTGCGACAAAAATATATAGAATTCATGAACGAATACATAAACTTAGGACACATGACACCGTGTCATCCGTCTACATTTACTCATAAACCTCATTATTATATTCCTCATCATGGCGTGTTCAAATCAGGTACTGACAAACTCCGCACAGTATTTGATGGCAGTTGTAAGTCATCCAATGGAGTCAGTTTAAACGATTGCCTGCACACAGGTCCAGCACTTCAACGAGACATTGTAGATATTATTATATCATTCCGCGCACATCGTATAGTATTCAGCACTGACATAAAAATGATGTTTAGAAATATTCTCTTAAGACCAGACCAAAGACACTATCAGCTCATACTCTGGCGATCGTCTCCAGATCGACCTCTGCTCACATATGCACTCAACACTGTTACATACGGATTGCGCTCAAGTCCATATCATGCTATCCGCACATTATTACAATTAGCTGAAGATGAAGGTCATCGCTATCCTCAGGCTGCCGAAATTTTGCGTAAATTTGTTTTCGTGGATGATGTACTTTGCGGCCATGACACCATAGAAGAAGCATCAGCACTCCAAACTCAGCTCATTGATTTGTTATCACTCGGTGGATTTAAACTTAGTAAATGGACATCAAACACACCTCAGCTCTTGCAAAGATTTCCAGACGATCAATGCGAAATGCCTAAAGACTTTGACATCAGCGCAGAGTCTCCATCAATTAAGGTTTTGGGTATTAGATGGATTCCCCGGTCTGATGAATTTACATATCACATCTCATTACCACCAGTTACCCACATTACAAAACGTTCAATTCTTAGCACAGTAGCTTCTCTCTATGACCCAAACGGTTGGGTTACACCCGTCATATTCCGCGCAAAAATACTTCTTCAAAGGTTATGGTTAACTAAATTGGACTGGGACGATCCCACTCCAAATAATATTACAGAGGATTGGCAGCGCATCTATCATGATCTTCCACACATCTCAGATATACATTTTCCCAGACATATCGCTCCACACAAATTCAAATCAACATACTCACTTCACGGCTTCGCAGATGCTTCGGAAAGCGGTTTTGCTGCAGTGATATATTTACAAGAATCAGCTCACAACGGATTTGTTAACGTTCACCTCATAATTGCTAAATCTAAAGTCGCACCGATTAAAAATAAACTCACAATCCCCAAATTAGAGTTGTCTGCTGCAACTCTATTATCTCAGCTCATGTTGCGTGTCTCCCAACAATTGTCTGCTCATCTCACAATTACACATCACGTTTGTTGGTCAGATAGTACCATAGTGCTTGCATGGATAAAAACTCCGCCCCATCGTTTACAAACATTTGAATCAAATAGAGTAACAAAAATTAACTCAAATTCACTCACACTTAAGTGGCGTCATGTACCTTCCCAATTAAATCCTGCTGACTGTGCAAGCAGAGGATTATCAGCTCAAGCTCTCTCCGCTCATGATTTATGGTGGTCTCCTCCTTGGCTCAAATTGCCAGAGGATACCTGGCCCAAGATGCCTTCAGCTCATACTCGACAAGACTTGCCAGGGCTCAAACCAAAATACGTACCATGCAATTTCTCGATACCTGGTGTCGATAGTGATCTGCTCACTCGCTTCAGCTCTTTAGAAAAACTAACTGGTGTCACTGCCTACATGAGGCGATTCATTCGTAACTGTAAACTAAATTCAAACTCGCGACAACTAGGCCCTCTAACTGTAAGTGAACGTAGAGAAGCATTACTCTTCTGGATCCGCTCTGTACAGCAGAATGCATTCGCAGAAGATATTCACCGCCTGCAAACCGATAGAATCTGCACAGTACGACTACAACGTCTGTCGCCTTTTACGCAGGACGGTCTCCTCAGAGTAGGAGGTAGACTCACTCGTTCGGAACTCACATACGATGCTCAACACCCATTCATTTTGCCTAGTTCTAGTCCGCTCGTAGACCTCATAATAGATCACTATCATCGCATACACTGCCACCCTGGCACGGACACGCTACATGCTATTTTACGTCAGCAATTTTGGATATTATCTGCCCGCCGCATTATAAGGCACAGAACGTTTAAATGCATAAGATGTTTCCGTTGCAGCGCTCAGCCCGAAGTACCTATCATGGCTGACCTGCCAGCTGATAGAGTCATACCTCAGCCCGTATTTAGTCACGTATCAACAGATTTCGCCGGACCGTTTCTGCTCAAATCAAGTCAATTACGTAATGCTAAGTTAATTAAGGGATATTTTTGCATATTTGTTTGCCTCACTACAAAGGCGGTTCACTTAGAACCAGTCTCATCGCTCACTGCCGAAGCGTTTATTGCAACATTACAAAGGTTCTGCTCACGTCGCGGACTTCCGGTATTGATACGCTCGGATTGTGGCACAAATTATGTAGGAGCTAGGAATCATCTACTAGAGGTACAACAATTTCTCAATGACAATAACGACGCCATTTCTCATAAACTCTCAACTCAAAATATAACTTGGTTACTCAATCCGCCTAAAGCCCCATGGATGGGAGGTATCCATGAGATTAATGTTAAATCCACAAAGCAACTTCTATACCGTGTTATCGGTGAGCAACACCTCACTTTCGAGGAATTCTTAACTCTGCTCACTAGAATCGAAGCTGTGTTAAACTCTCGGCCCATCAGTCCACTTTCGTCCGATCCCACGGACTATCAGCCCCTTACTGCTGGCCACTTTCTCATTGGCCGTCCGCTCACAGCTCTCCCCGAGCTGACTCTAGATGAAAGAGTAATATCTCCGCTCAAACGCTTTCAGCTCATTCAATCACTCTCTCAGCGCTTTTGGAACCTTTGGACCAAGTCCTACCTCCATACCCTTCAAATCCGCTCCAAATGGCTTTCCTCTTCCTCTCCACCCAAAATTGGAGAACTGGTTCTGCTCAAGG
Source organism: Phengaris alcon alcon (assembly GCA_037179445.1). Classification (NCBI taxonomy): domain Eukaryota; kingdom Metazoa; phylum Arthropoda; class Insecta; order Lepidoptera; family Lycaenidae; genus Phengaris; species Phengaris alcon. The sequence goes on along the minus strand of JAYRCH010000263.1, from coordinate 815,251 downwards.
AGGACAATTTGCCTCCTCTACAATGGAAGATGGGAAGAATCTCACGTCTGCTACCTGGGAAGGATGGAGTCATCAGAGTTGTGGACTTGGACACGACTCAAGGCCAGCTGCGGAGGCCTGTCGGCAAGATTGCCCGGCTCCCACTGGATTCTGCTCAGGATGGGGCTCAGGGCCCCCCAGGATGTTCGCGCCAACCCTAGCGCGACGTTTAGAATAAACACAAAGGACATCTACGTGATGTATGGCCGATCGACTCGGGGGCGCTGTAGAGAGTGACGAACACTTGCATTTAGAACCCCTCCCGCGCCGGATGCATTTTCAGCTCATCCCGAAACCTAGTGAACGCGAACGCGTGTGCGCATATTTATTTGTGCTCGTTAATATAATACCAAATTCGCCGGCGAACCGCGATAAATCTATCGATAATCCGCTCAACAGCTGTGTAGTGTAGTGAGAAGAAACCTCCGCCCAGATCCAGAACCACCAGCTCAACAATAAGGTCGGTCCCAGATTTCTCCAGCCCTCACATTAACCTATATACCTACTTCCCTCAGCTCATAGTCGTATGTGTAAGGTCCTAGCTTACACACTTCTATATTAATATAATAAAGAGGAAAGGTTTGTTTGCATTGAATAGGCTCCGAAACTACTGGACCGATTTTGATTAAATTTGGCATAGATACGGAATAGACCACAGGGAAGGACATAGGCTACTTCTTATTGCGGCAAAATTTACGGTCCCTTAGAGATTCCCTTTTGCGCACACGAAGTCGCGGGCAACATCTAGTTGACTTATATTATGATGGTCGATATGTGACGAAGTAACGCGTCGTTCCAGGTATGCTGAAATACGGTCGCGGCAGCCGTCATTCAGCCACTCAGAGTCTGGAGGCTGTGTGCCGGGACCTGCACTGCCAGAGGGAGCGGTATACCTGGACCTCGCATCCAGCGCTAGAGGGCACGAAGTGTGGGGACGATATGGTGAGGATAGTTGTTATGGTTGACACCTGGAAAGGTTCTTTAGGAAACTATTAAAATATTAAACATGTTCGCCCTCATTGTTAAAAATATTTACACCACGGATGCGGTAACGGTTGCTGTCTTTGTCAGTAAAGTGGCTTTTCCAACGTGACAGACAAAAATAGCAATATGGATTAGCGTATGCGTGATTTTTTGACGTTTTAAATAATAAGGGGGAGAAAATATTCTTAAGTAAGGCTGGGACTATATGCTCCGGAATCCGGAAGGCCATAGAAAATTCTGAGCTATGCAAATAGAACTGCGCTAATACAAAAAAACTTAGGCCTTATCATCCGTTAATGGATGATTTATACAGTATTCTCTGAGCGAAGTAACCACTCATGAAATACTGTAGTGCCTGCGACAGTCGATTTTTTTAAATGTCGCGGTCGTAAGGTTGCCCACGCACATACAGCATTCTCACAACACAATCACCCTAATCCAGAGGAATGACTGGTCAATACGTCTGGGGCCAACTATGTGCGGATTTCCTCACGATGTTTTCCTTCACCGTTGGAGCGTCCGTATAATGTACTTGATATCTGAAAAAGCCTCATTGATACACGCCACAACCTGGGTATCGAACATGAGTTCTCTCTGAGTCTCTCGAGTGCGAATCGAACGGTCTACCCACGGAGCCACGGCCACGGAGCTCTAAAGCAATAGAGATGAAAATCGAACACATGAGTGTCGAGTCAAATGTCAATATCTTAAATGACATCTCGACACTCGAAACTATCATTTTCAACTTTATTGTATTAGCGCAAAGATCTATTTTCAGTGCATTTTTCAGAATATAGTCCCAGCTTAAATGTAAGGTTTATTTTACAACTTTTTGAAAATGTTGACTCATTATGTTTGAAAAGTGCCCATGGACGAGGCGATCCGTCGGTTTTTTGCCACAAATTGATAACAAATTAGCCTTATATTTACAATATTATGTTGTCACTTCTGATTTATCAGCATTACCTACCACGATCGTCCCTGACGTCGCTCGGATCTCTCGTCATCGATAGAGTAACCGCTCTCAAACAAATAAGCCTTTATACTTTTGTTTTTCAGTACTGCCGCGGCGGCGCGTGCGTGGAGCGTGGCGGTCTCGCGCGCTGGGGCCACTGGGGCTGGGCGGAGTGCGCGTCCGCCTGCCTGCTGACCGACAGCCTGTCTCCCGCCGCCGCCGGAGTCAGGGTGGCCACGAGACGGTGTACCAGGCCCAGGTTTGTAAAGACGCGTGCTCGTGGAAAAGTGGTGGACCATTCAGCTCACAGTGCATGCGCGCCGGGGCCGCTGAGGCTGAGCGGAGTGCGCGTCCACGGTTTACCAGGCCGTGTACTAGCCATGATTCAGAACGAATGGTCTGGAAAAACCACTGCTTCACAGAAACTGGCATGATATACCGCACCCTTGTGCGTTGTACACACCTCATAGGCCAAGGTAATCTTCAGGCGAATATTCTATTCGTTTGTACTAGTCTATATTATAACAAAAATCGAAAGATTACCTACACAAAACGTATTACACAATACCTACCTACACAAAAACAATTAGAGCTCGTATTTACCTTAACCTCGATGATGTGAAGATATCGTACGTTTATAATATTACAATGACCTCTCACATTTTAAACTTGTCATCTGATGATTACAGAGACATTTTCATCACGTAGCAAATTAATATCAAACTTCTTGGTATTTTAAAGGGAATTTTATACATTTAAATTTCCGCTTTCAGACACGATAACGGCGAAAGCTTTTGCCAAGGACCTGATAAAAAATATCAATCCTGTCACGCACATCAAGTAAGTAAAAAATTGTTTATTTTAATCATCAATTTTAGTAAATAATTTCTAAGTTTTGTGGTGATGAGATTACAAAAAGTTATTAGGGTTTTTTTTGTTATTTATAATATTTTAATGATCCCAACGCTGCCACCAAAAAAAATGTGTATACACGGTGTATTTACGCTCCTCCATTTATTTTTTGTTTTTATTCATTGTTTACTCTTAATTCTTATATTACTTTTTTCATACTTCACATTAATTAAAAAACTCGTATAACTCGTTTTTCAGTGCAACAACGTGCCTCGTATGACAGTGAGGGAGTTCGCTGATCAGATCTGTTCACGAGCTCGTGAGGTGGACCCTGACCTCATCGGCACTGGACTGCAGCGAATGGATGTGGATGGTATGTAGATTTCATGAAAGTCTGAATACAACAAAGACAAATGCAAAACAGCAAAACTTATTTATTTATTTATTATAATGCAAAAAAACTTGCATAAAATGAGACCATCTTCTCGTAAAATAACTTCACCAATAAAATAACAGTTTTCGTAGAAAATGTGTTGGTTCCATGCGATGAACGTAATTGACTACTAGGTAAAGTATTGCATTTATTAATTTTGGTGGCAGCGGTGGGATTAACTTTTTTTCAAATTGATAGACTTTTTATCATTTACTATTGAAATAAATAGCATGAAATATATTATTAATAAAATTATATTTCGTGGACTATTTAAAATAACCAAAACAACTATTTTACAGACGTGAGCAGCGCGTGCGCGGTGTGGTGCGACCGGCGCGGCGGCGGGTACAAGTCACGCGGCTGGGCACTGCCCGACGGCACCGCGTGCTCCACGCACGAGCCCATGTTTTGCATCAGTGGGGTTTGTCGGGTGAGTGCACTAGTTACAGGCATTGAGTTAGCTGCTGAAAATAATTAATTATCCACCACATACCCCTACAACTTCTATGTTGCCAAGTGGCTTCATCGAGTCAACTTCATCGAGAGCTACAGGCTCAAGGCATTTTAACGGACTTTACGGACTGACTACTGTCTATTATGTAGCAAGAACTAACAGCTGCAACCACCAACATACCTTTTAACTTCAAGAGTATTCCAGGGGCAATATTAATGGACAAAGTAAAGCGGCCGATGGATCTATGACAAAATTAACAAACACGACTAGGGACATAAAAAAATATTTTCCTCCAATAACCAACATCAGTACTTTGTAGATTTTCTGAGAATATCTTAAAGTTATCACACAGTTATTGACAAAAATCTAAATTGTTAATATTTCAGAAATTCACCTGTCCGAGTGGAGAAGACGCGGAATACTCGCTGTCGCAGGAGGACTGCGAGTGGGAGGGACTGAAGGTGCATACTGTGGCACCACCAAATTCACTGTAAGTTAAAAAAATTAATTAGCGTATGTACTTTGTGTAGAATCTGAACCTTACAAAATATAGGTAATCTTAAGGGAGATACTTATGCCTTGGCATAAACAGGCCAATAAGGCCAAGGCTGCCTGCCGCAAAATAACAGTAGCCTAAAAACATTTACGGCCACGCCTTAGCAGTAAAAACTAGCGCCGCAGCTTTTCACTCCTTTGCTTGCACCCATATACACACACCGGCATATTTAGCGGAACATAAAATAAAGGTTTGATATCAGTATCATATAAGGTTGCTGGTTGGTTTATACGTCATTTAATTATAAAGAAATATTTTCAAATTAAGAAAACAACTGAACATCACATTTTATGCAATTGTTTTAATTTTATTCAAATACACCTTATCTGGAGCGAACTTTGAGTATTTCTTCCTTCTGAGTTTGATTTAAAATTTCATTGAAATACTGTTTTTTGTTAGTTTTTTTTTAATCGCGTATCTTTTTGGAGTTAAGGACTGAATTATGCCTGACTTAGCCCCAACGGAGATTGCCAGGGCACTCGAAATGCGAAGAAATGGTCAAACCTACAGAGTGATATCCAGAGATCTTCGTCGACCAGTTTCAACGATCCATCGCAGTATCCAACGGTTCAGGGAGACCGGTACTTATGTGAGATGAGCAGGACAAGGCAGAAAAAGACGCACTTCTAGTAGGGATGATCGTTTCATTCGGCTTCGTGTACGTAGGAACCCACGTTTGACGGCCGTCCAAGCCCGACATGAGTTAGAAGCAGTGCGGGGTGTAACCGTAAGTGAGCGTACGGTACGAAGATGGTTCGAAGGAGCTGGTTTGGGTTCATTTGTGCCCGCCAAGGCTCCAAGGCTCGAGTTAAATCATCGTAGAAACAGGTTAACTTTTGCTCAGGAACATCGACTTTGAAACGCGGACCAATGGAGTAAGGTAATATAAGCTTGATGCAAAACTATTTCGGAGTGGACATTCCGAACTGAAAATGATATACAAACAGAAGAGTGTAACTAAAAGTGAATTGCAACTTAAATCGAATTATATTATAAATTAAAGTAAATGAAATTAGAAATAGTAATAATACTGTAATAAGACTAAATTAAAAGTTGATAACATTAATAATAATAAGGAATAATAAGGAATAATGTAAAATGTAAATGAAATAGAAATAAATAGTAATGTAATAAGAGAAATAAAAATGAATGTTGTCAGGTTTTTAAGGAGAAGCGGGAAACAGAAGTATCACGAAATGTAAGTTATAATTAAATAATGATGGTGCTAGGTAAATGAATGATGTAACAGTGAAACATGATATAAATTAAAAACAGAAATGTGAGGAAAAAAGTAAAATGTCATATAAGCAAAAGAAATGATAAATATGAATGTATACAAACAAAAGTTAAGGTAGATAAAAATAGTATGCAATGTAATGTAAATAAGGAAAATGTAAGATGCTAAAAGATTTAAAATGTATAGATAGAAAACAATGTAAATAACTATAAAAGAGAAATGTAAAATATGACAGAAATAGAAATGTAAGATCAATCAGTGAAAGTAGAAACAAAACTGTAATTAGAAAAGAAAATATACGCTGTAACAAAAAATAATAAAGCAAACAATTGTCCCGGCTAATGGTTGGGGGAACATGGAAAAAAAAAGAAAAAAAAATGAAGTTTGACAGCAGGCAAAGAATATACAGACGCAAAGGAGAACGATACATTCAGACAAATTTTGAAACTACAGTTGCATACGGTGGTGGATCAATAATGGTTTGGGCGGGCATTTGTTTGGGAGCTCGCACAGACTTGGTAGTGATTGGCAGAGGGAGTCTGACTGCAGACCGCTATATCAGAAAAGTTTTAGAAGAAAATGTCGTACCGTTTGCCCCATATATCGGTGACGATTTTGTTTTTATGCAGGATAATGCTCGGTCGCATACCGCTAACGTAACTCAAGCTTATCTTAATGATATGAATATCACTGTTATGGAGTGGCCGGCGAGATCACCGGATATGAACCCAATAGAGCACGTTTGGGACTTGCTGAAAAGAAAAGTTAAGTCGAGAATTCCAGCTCTGCCAACGTGGGTGAACTGCGAATCGCCGTAGTTGAGGAATGGCGGAGTCTATCCCAGGAGACCATCGATAACATCATTCTCAGTATGCCTAGACGGGTAGAAACTTTAATAAGAGCACGTGGAGGAAATACGCGATATTAATCACCATTTTTCTAATTTAATTAATTGTTATTTTAATATTAATTTTCACTTTTCCCGGTTACATGAAAAGTTAAAAAATGTACCATTTTTCACAAATAGCCTTTACTCGCAAAATCTGTTCTTAATGTGATCTCATTTAAGTAAAACAAATGAAACTTTAAATAACAAAAGAAGTGTAGTAAGTAGATTTTAAAATAAAACCATATTTTTTAAATTATGGACTTTTTTTGTGTTCCGCTAAATATGCCGGTGTGTTTAGTTTTGATTTTTGATGTTCCACATGGCAGGTTTAAAAACATCGCTAATATACGGATCTACTAGGCGTCTAATAATTTTTCCATCTCCACCAGGCCTGCAACCGGTAAGACATCCCCACGCCGTCGCGCGGCTGGCGAGTGGGTGGCGGCGTCCGGCTGCCACACGCGGTGCGTGCGCGCAGCTGCTGGCCTGCGATTGGTCACCAGTCGACTGACACACAGAAACAATATACAGTTATGCACTCCGGAGAGACCACAGGTATAATTTTCCACAACCTAATCACACTTTCGATTACAAAACATTACATATTACCCAGATACTACTTACTACAGAACTATTGCCCAGATACAGATAATATCTGGGCAATAGTTCCAGCAAGCTGGGTCGACCAAGGGGAATTTAGTCGTGCATATGGAAACGAGGCAAAAAAAAAAACTTTCTTAATATATTGCACAATGCACATCTTTGCATAGTATAAAATAAAGTCGCTTTCGCTATCTGTTCGGTTAGATCTTTTAAAAACTACTTAACGGATTTTAATGCAGTTTTCAGTAATAGATAGTGATTCTTGGGGAAGGGCTATACGTTTAATACATTGCACCTATGCGTGGCCAGGCGGATCGCTAGTAAACTAGAAACAGAAAAGTAGACACTTATATCTATGCTTTAAAAATTTGTCAGGCGTGCTCCCAAATGATGTCACCTTACCAATACGCGACGATGGTCTGCAGCAAATACAAGGAGCGAGTGAGAAGACTATCTGGACTGGGTATGCAGATTTCACCAGCACTAGGTAATTGCTTTTCGGTCTTTGATGAGCTCTTGAGTATTGTTACTTAAAGAATTTTCTTCCTCCGGAATCTCCTTCCTCCAGATATTTCCTCGTGTGAAGCTTCCTTTCTCCGGAATCTTTTTCCTACGGAACCTTCAATCTCTTCCTTCCTTAAAAACTTTTTTCCCCTAAACTTACTATCTCAGGAACATTCTCGACAAACGATCTTTTACAGAGGAGCCAGATCGTCCATGCCGCGTGGCGTGCCAGGACGAGCGAGTGGCCCACCGGTTCTACCTGGTGAACGGCGCGCCCGGCTGGTTCCCGCTTGGCACCGGCTGCGGCGGCAACGCCTCCTACTGCGTCAGCGGCAAGTGCCTGGTGAGTGACAGTCCTCCGAGCCGGCCAAATAGGATTTTGCTAGATACTTATTACTGCCACTAACTGCTATTCATTTCACGAAGTCGACAACGTGCTCCCACACCACCCTTTTTATACAAGTATGACCGTGCTGAAGGCGATTTTGAAGCGAAGCTTCTATGCCAACGTTCTGGCTATTGAGGCGCCACCACTTCATCCGTGCTAAGCGTCAAATTTTTATCGTTACCCGAGAACGTCACATGAGAGCTTTACACACGAGAGCGTTACACGAGAGCGTTTACGAGAGCGTTACACGAGAACGTTACACGAGAACGTTACACAAGAGAGCGTTACACACCTAGGAGTGGCAGCTGCTACTATAAAGCTTCGCTGCTTTCAGGCGTCCCTAAACGGCGCTATTTTTTTTTAATGTAGTCGGCAATAATCATTGACTTTGGTTAGTTTCGAAGCGAGGATTGGAACGGAGCGTGCTGTTTCTCGCGGTCCGAACTTTACGTGTCACGGGCGCTAATGTTGTGCTATAATATTGACCCTTCACTATTTGATAGACAAGAATATTCTTTTTTTTTTAACAGGAATTCGGCGCGGATAATACACCAGTGGCAGAATCAGTATTCACGCTACCGCTGCTAGAAAGAAGATCGTCCCGACATCGACGCAGTACGCAGCGACAGCATCGCAGCAAACGATATCGCCGCAGTTTACAGAGACATCCTCTGCGAGTCACCGCCACACTGGACAGACTAGGGTTAGAACAGATTATAGCACACCTAAATCTTACAGGTAATGATTATTTTATTTAATTATACTTTAAAATATAAGAACAAAATCCTAAGTACTATAATATTATAGAAGAGCTCCGTGTAGCGAGCTACGACCTCTTGATATGTGAGTCCTTACGCTTGAGTGGTGATGATAATAATACAGCAGCAATTCTTATATTCTCCTTTATTGGAGCTTTTCACAGATACGTATTACGAGGGCGGCACTGAAAATTTCGGGAATCAAGGAAGTGACACAACATTACTATTTAAAAATGTATTTATTGCTTTTCGAAGTATATATCCGCGAAATTTGACACATTTTTCCATACGATGGAACCAATCATTGAAGCAACCATTCCATTCGGAAGTTGGGGTCTCCAAAATGGCCGTTTTGTAGGCGTCCACAGCTTCTTCAGGTGATAAAAATCTCTGACCACGCAATTTATTCTTTATTTTAGGGAAAGTATAGAAATCATTAGGGCTTAGGTCGGGGCTGTACGGCGGATGGTCTAATAATTCTATGATTTCTTGCTCTAAAAACTCTTTTGTTCTGTGCGCGGTGTGAGAACTCGCATTGTCGTGATGGAGGATGATGCGTCGGTTGCAGTTCTCTTTACGGAGTTCAGAAACGACCTGTGGCAAACAAATGTTAGCATACCATTCTGCATTAACCGTTCTTTGTCCCTCAAGAGGAATAGTCGCAACATGGCCGGTTTTGGAGACAAACGTGGCCACCATTTTTTTTGCAACACTCCGTGAACGAACAATTTTTGTTGGCTTTAACTCATTTTCAAACACCCAAACTCGTGCCTGGTTTTTTGTTTCGGGTTCGTACGCGTATATCCAGGATTCGTCACCTGATACGATGTTGTATACAGCATTTGAGGATCCTGCGTAGAATCTTTCGAGAGTTCTGACGCACCAAGTAACGCGAGCCGCTTTTTGCTCTTCACAGAGCAAATGCGGTATCCATCGGGAAAACAACTTTTTTACACCTAATTGTTCATGCAAGATTATTTGTATTTGACTCATGCCAATGTCTAAAGTTGCCTGAATTTCGCGGTATGTCACATGTCGATCTTCCTCAATCAGCTTACGCACAGCATCAACGTTTTCTTGGGTGTCTGCAGTTTTTGGACGACCTTGACGGGGATCATCACTGAGCTTGACACGTCCACGTTGAAATTCAGCAAACCAGCGATAAATTGTGGTTTTGGATGGGGCTTCATCACCAAATGCAGAAATCATCCGGTCAACACACTGTTTTTGTGTTAAACCACTTCGAAAGTCATAATAAATCATCGCTCTAGAATTTTCTCGAGTCAATTCTATTTTCTCAACGACTAAACAAGTTTGACAAGACCTTGTGACAAGACCGAGAATCTTTTTTTAAATAAATAAACGGTATTCGATTTTTAAAACCAAGGAGTTTTAAATTAAAAAGATTTTAATATGACAGGAACAGTGGAAATATTCCGTTCCCGATACTTTTAGTGCAGCCCTCGTACAAATGAGATATGTCTAACACAAATACTACAGTCTACACTGAGAATACCCTTTTACTTATCTAAAATAAACCTATCTAAATAGGCTTTACTTCATGACACCTGTCAATGTCAAAAATGACATTGCCACTTACTTTTGTCGTTATGCAACATCTCCTATCTCATCTCATGGCCTAGTGGGTAGACCCTTTGATTCGCACTCTAGAGAGTGCAGGTTCGATTCCCAGGCGCGTCCGACACTCGCACTTGGACGGGGTTTACTTGGTTACAATGCCTAATATTATTCCTATAAGAAACAAAGAGGAAAAACGTACGTTAGATAACAAAACAGCAGCGCTACTAAATCACGTGTAAATCACAAACTTCCAACAAAATGATGAAATGTAAAGTTCTTTTTTACCCGACTACGGCGAAGCCAAAAGGAAGGGTAATGATTTTGGCAGCCTATGTATGTATGTTTGTTCCACCGTCCGATTTTATGAATGATGTGTCGATAGATTCGTAATAATAGACCGGGTGACAAAGTCTATATATTGTAATATACAATTATATAGCCAATGTTACAAAATATAGTTATTGACAATTTCAGGCAACATAGAAGAACACGTGTACTTGGAGCGGATACCGGAGCACATAGAGCTGGACTTCCAGAACCCCGTCCACATATCTCCCGGAGACACGCTCATCAGGAAGGTGCCACGACCCACGTGGGATTAGACCTATCTTGACATGAATCGCAGCGTAATCAAAGAGACAATAACGCGCTACAATCCTACCAATTTAAATATCACTTATACATCGAGAAATCAATTTGGTCCAGTTAACCTTTTTGATTACGTTGAGATTAAATTAAGTGTTCCAATAGTTTTGACAGTATGGTGGCCAATGGTTTGACGACCTCCGTGGCCCAGTGGTTAGCGCGTTGGCGCTCAAACCGGACGTCACGTGTTCGAATCCCGCCGAGGGAGCAAAGAGTGTGTTCCTGGGTCATGGATGTGTATTAAATACATAACAAACACATTACATAATAAAATAAAAATCTTAAGTACACGTTTAGTATAAAAGTATTAAATATACTTCCCGTTGTCTGGCCCCCGTAACACAAATATACTTCCCGTTGTCCGGCCCCCGTAACACAAGTTCTTCGGGTACTTAGCACGGAGCCAGACTGTCGTGCGAAGCGTCCATAGATATGTATATTATTATTATATTATTGCAATGGTAACGACTATGGAGGCTTAACGGGTTAACATTAAGATGGACTGCGACAAATAATGTCGTACGACGCGTCAACTGATCGTGAGCAATGTTGACTTCATTTGTCTCGGTCCCTCGCTCTTTTATATCTCTATTATTATTGCCACTATAACACATCGGCCACATATTGGTAAAGCTTTTGGGGTCCCGGAGTGATTAAAACTATGTAAGAAAAAAAAACATTTGTAAAAAATTGAGATGATAATACATAATAATAATTGATATTATATGAAAGATATAATGTATAGCTACAGTACAGATGGTTGTAAATAATGGTGCTAAATGAAAATGGATGATATTATGTGTGGAAAATGTATTAGGCCGCTGCCTCGTATTTCGCGGTGAGCGGCGCGGCGGCGCGGCGGCGCGGCGGCGCGGCGGCGGGCGGAGACAGGAACGGCGACGCGCGCAGGCGGCGCAGTCACCGATTGACAGAAGTGCATTACTGTTAAGCGGTGACTATGGCAGCCGCCTTAGGGTCAATTCACACCGAAACGAAGCGATACGCGACATGGCGCTTCATTTTAAAATAGCTATTCAAAATTGAACTTTATTCATTACAAAAGAATACACGTGTGGCTGTAAGAGTTCGAATATAAAGTGGCAGCTCGCTGCACAGCGCACGTGCAGTGTATAACTGATGTCATATGAAACGTGTCTTTTTGTGTAGCTAGTGTAGTAGTTCAATTTTGAATAGCTATCTTAAAAATGTAGCGCTGCGTTGCGTGTCGTGCGGTGTAAACTGACCCTTAGGTGTAACAAATATTTTAGTAACTTGAATATTGCTATTCATTTCTTATGATAGCAACTTTGAACCTATAACTTACTATCAAATAATAATAACTTAACCTAGAGCATGACAGGATATGTCTAAGGAGGGTTCCGTGACTATAAGTGTACTAAATGTCATTCGTTTATATTCATAGTTGCAGAAGTTAGCAGAGACGGACAGACAGACGGGCAGACGAACGCACGAAATTGATCAATTTCGACTGTTACTATTATATTTTCGGGGATAGCTCTCAATAGCTAAAATATTTTTTAGAAGTTGCATTGTATTTTGTTGCTTGGGCAGAGCGCTAAAAAATAATAAACCTTGTAATATAATAAATACGATAAAAATGTGATTGTTACATAATAAATAAGTTATCTTATACACAAATAAAATATATTTTTCTAGTTCGTTATTTTGTTTTAATTCTTATAATAACAATAATCCCATGTGATCAAAAATTTCCCGACACACGAGGTAGATTTCAATAAAAACAGCTATTATGAAATTCATAAAATTTGTTTTATTTACAATAAATTAAACATGCAATTCCAATTTTCAATACTTTAGTGTACGATTTTACATCGGGTAGTAGAATTTCAACGAAGTTTGAAATATACTACGTTCAGCGTCTAATATAATCCAAACGTAAAGAAAGAGAACAGTAGCACGCATAATGCTACCAATGTAGATGTCACGTATTTACCGTGCCTTAAAGAAATACAATGGCACATTAATTTAGTCGATTCTAATCTTTTGACGTGATAGCGTCTTATATATCGACGAACGCCGGCTGCACGCACGAAAAATTGTCACGTTCCGCCTGAGTCACGTTCCGCCTGAGCCAAGCGTGCAAGCGAGAGCGCGGAACAAGCGATAGAGAGGCACGATCGGCCTAAGCGTTCGGCTTGTGATGACGTTATCACGTAAAATTATCGTCCGTAAACCGACTTAACAGACAACCATTTTTGTTTACATTTGTGGATCTAAAACAGAATATTATTAAGTGTACATTATAAATACTTAAAGAGTATAATATTTTCCATGACCTGTGACGTCATCCTTTAGCCTTGACGGCCGCGAGAAGTCTGCGCGGGTCGGTGAGGAACCACTGCCAAAGTTTCCTCAGACTCTGCTGATCACCATTCTGAAATGAGAAAATAAAAAAATAGTAATTCGAAAGATATTATGAATTAAATAAAAGAATTTTGAAAATCCGTCCACAGACGGCGGAATTATCGGCGGAGTATACAAAAAAAAAGCTAACCAGCAGCATGTCAGGACATGTCTAAGGAGGGTTCCGTAACTATCAACGCGCAATAGGTTTCTTTGAATTACTTCAAAAGTTATCGTCCGATTTCGCTCAAAATAATTTTCCTAAAGAGTTTTTAGTATGGTCTGTAACCATGGAAACTTACAAGTTTCTATCTCCTAAAGTTTAGCAATGCCAGGACCCCCTTGGCATTGCTAAACTATATGACCAACTCATAAACCACTTTAGAGTCCGATTACTCTAAAATGGTACTCTAAAAAACTTTGTATAAAAATAATTTCTGAAACCTTGCCTTTTTTTAAAGACCTATTCAACGATACCCCACACGATGGGGTAGAGCAAAAAAATATTTTTCATCCCCACTTCACATGTATGGAGAGCCACCCCTAAAATTTAAAATTATTATTATTTTATGATGTCGGAACCGATATCTATACACAATCTTTAACTTCACCAAATTTCATCAATTTATATTCATAATTACAGAAGCCAGAAGCGCGGACAGACAGACAGACGTACGGACAGAGTGAAACTATAAGGGTTCCTTGATTTTACGAAACCCTAAAAACCGAACGTATAACGGTATTTCTTTTGGAAGTCGTTTAATTAACTTATATCAATACACATTTTATAGTATAGTTAATTTAACCACAACTAATCCCGCCGAGGGGTCAAATTTTTCTGTAAACCTGGGTATATTAAAATATATGTTTATAATATAGTAAAAAACTTAAATATTACTTTATGTACTTATTGTATAAAAGTATTAAACAATATACCTACTACGAGGGCGGCACTGAAAATTTCGGGAATCAAGGAAGTGACACAACATTACTATTTAAAAATGTATTTATTGCTTTTCGAAGTATTCTCCGCGAAATTTGACACATTTTTCCATACGATGGAACCAATCATTGAAGCAACCATTCCATTCGGAAGTTGGGGTCTCCAAAATGGCCGTTTTGTAGGCGTCCACAGCTTCTTCAGGTGATGAAAATCTCTGACCACGCAATTTATTCTTTATTTTAGGGAAAGTATAGAAATCATTAGGCTTAGGTCGGGGCTGTACGGCGGATGGTCAATAATTCTATGATTTCTTGCTCTAAAAACTCTTTTGTTCTGTGCGCGGTGTGAGAACTCGCATTGTCGTGATGGAGAATGATGCGGCGGTTGCAGTTCTCTTTACGGAGTTCGGAAGCGACCTGTGGCAAACAAATGTTAGCATACCATTCTGCATTAACCGTTCTTTGTCCCTCAAGAGGAATAGTCGCAACATGGCCGGTTTTGGAGACAAACGTGGCCACCATTTTTTTTGCAACACTCCGTGAACGAACAATTTTTGTTGGCTTTAACTCATTTTCGAAAACCCAAACTTGTGACTGGTTTTTTGTTTCGGGTTCGTACGCGTATATCCAGGATTCGTCACCTGATACGATGTTGTATACAGCATTTGAGGATCCTGCGTGGAATCTTTCGAGAGTTCTGACGCACCAAGTAACGCGAGCCGCTTTTTGCTCTTCACAGAGCAAATGCGGTATCCATCGGGAAAACAACTTTTTTACACCTAATTGTTCATGCAAGATTATTTGTATTTGACTCATGCCAATGTCTAAAGTTGCCTGAATTTCGCGGTATGTCACATGTCGATCTTCCTCAATCAGCTTACGCACAGCATCAACGTTTTCTTGGGTGACTGCAGTTTTTGGACGACCTTGACGGGGATCATCACTGAGCTTGACACGTCCACGTTGAAATTCAGCAAACCAGCGATAAATTGTGGTTTTGGATGGGGCTTCATCACCAAATGCAGAAATCATCCGGCCAACACACTGTTTTTGTGTTAAACCACTTCGAAAGTCATAATAAATCATCGCTCTACAATTTTCTCGAGTCAATTCCATTTTCTCAATGACTAAACAAGTTTGACAACACCTTGTGACAAGACCGAGAATCTTTTTCTAAATAAATAAACGGTATTCGATTTTTAAAACCAAGGAGTTTTAAATTAAAAAGATTTTAATATGACAGGAACAGTGGAAATATTCCGTTCCCGATACTTTTAGTGCAGCCATCGTACACGTTGTCTGGTCCCTGTGGTGTGATTTGTGAAGCATTCATAGACATTATTATTATATTATTATGTGACATATAGATTGGTAGCCATATACTAGTACTGATGAACACAATTTGGATCTTGCAGATTGGATGAAAAATATATAGTCACGCTACATAAGTCGTAACGTTGGCTTTCGTATATTAAGATAGGTTTTTTCATCACCATCATCAGGATTATCATCATCATCATCATCATCACCAGCATCATCATCATTATCTTACCTTGACAGTATTGAACATGCCGCTAATCTCCAGCACCCTGGCGTCAACTCGCTCCATGACGTGCCGCAGCTCGTGGGCGACGCCGGCGGTGCCGTGGGCGTTGGGCCTCCGCGTGCAGCCGTCGTAAATGTGTGACGTCATCGTTTCAGTTAAGTGTTTACTGGAATTATAAAGATTAGTCAAAGTACGTAAGGAAGCAAAATTGAAAATTGTTGTTACTTAGGTATGATCCGGTATTCGGCGGGATAGGGAAAATTTGGAGCACTGAAAATAGAACTACGCGCTAATACAATAGAATTGAAAATCGAACAGACATATTATATAGACCTCTATACAAATAAATAAAATTACAGACAGTAACAGCCAGCCATAGCCTGTTTGCGTCAATTTTATCAGTGAATCATTAGTGCAAATGTTAGACCAATGACGCTTAAGCCGTGTTTACTTTAGCTAATTTAAGTAAACCATTTGTACTGACGACTCACTGTAAACTCAACAACGAATAGACGAAAAAGTGTACAAAAAAAGTAATTAATATAGTGTAGCAATACTCACAACTCTTTCAAACCATCCTCCTTACTCTTTACACATTCGCCTATCGCATCTTTCAGTTCAGCTATCTCTTTCTGCAGATTATAATACAGTTTGACCGGAGCGATCATATCGTCGGGCACACCACCGAGTATGTGAGTGAGTGTTGACAGTATTCGGTCTGAGTTTTGCAGATTCTGTTCTGCAGCCTGATGCTCCATACATATAGCGGTCATTGATTTCTGTAATTAGATAAAGTATAATGTTACTATCAATGATTTCAAAACTAAGGATCGGCTATGACATACATTTGTCGGAAAAAATATTCATACTAGAAAAAGTTACGCCATCTCGATTTCAGAAGATTTTGTCAAATAGAAGGCTGATTATACTTCAGAAAGCAAGATGACAAATGCCAAACCTTGACTGCCCCGAAACAACCCCAAAAGTAGGGCATTTTATGCGAGGACACTTTTTGCCTCGACATGCCTCGTTTATATTATATAGGTCTATAGTATATATGGTTATGTGATAGCAAACTGTTTTAAGTAAGTATTTATTTGTTAAAACTCTATGAAAAATGATGATACATTTTAGAAACAAAGGCAGCAAAATGATACCTACACACTTCCTAGACACTTTGGTGCATTTGCTTCTGTAGCTAAATCATATACCATAGCAGAAACCTTTTCTCAGCTCGATAAGGACAATACCACGAGCTCACAGGAAAACGACTTAAATAACGTTGTATTCCTTCGAGTTAGTTCATTCTTCGGGTAACTGAGGCTTACTTAAAAAAGCAGTCAACTCCTGTGGTTTTACAGTCCATGTTTAAACTACTTTAAACACTGACTGTCGGGCGCTGCCCCCGCACTCACCGTTCTGCCCCGCACCTCGCCCGCCTCCCTGTCCACGTGGTCTCGCAGCTGGTGCGCGAAGTGCAGCAGCTCCTGCGCCGCGCTCAGCTCGCGCCGCAGCGCGGTGTACAGCACGCGGTCCACTGACAGCGCGGCGCAGGATTTGGCGGATAGGAATGACAGGTCACGCCAGACTTCCCTAGTAATTTGGACACTAGTGTAAAAGGTGATTCGAAGAGTGAATGTAAACTAGTTCTTGATTGGTATTCTTAGTTCTGTTAAGCGCAAGACACACGAGAATATTAAATTAGTGGGACGCCCTCCCATAAATTGCGTGAGATATGTTTTTGAGATATTTTTTTACTGTAAGTACCATATTATACAATTTCATATGCATTAAGTGAAAGCTGTTTATTTAAAATTACAAACAGCCACTTCAATTTTATTTATTTGTAAAGATCTTCACAAAGGAAATTTAAGCCCGTATTGATAAACCGTTCTCAAGACCTTTCTTGGCTGAGACAGTCTCAAGTAACGATTAGCTTCTCAAGATGGTCTTTAATTCATAGTATGATCTCAAGACCGTCTCAATTGGATAACATTATTGAGATTACTTACTCAACTTTTAAGCGTCATCTACACAACAAACAACGAATAAAATAACGTTTCGTTTACACTTCTACAAAGAACGGATTTATTGACTATACATTCCTTCAATATTTCTTTTTAAAAATGTAATATTTAATAATATAAATACCAAAAAAAGTTTAATCTGTATTTTTTATATTGAAAAAAACTGATTTTCATTAATTTTTACGTAGATATTAATATTTATTATTGTCTAGCATAATAATATCCATATTTTTTTGAAAATTACGTAAAGCGGAATTCGGATCATTGCCATTCGAAAAAAGTTCTTCTTCTTGTTCTTTAAAGTGGCTCCTTAGTGATTCGCCAATATGTTTTGTTGACGAAACCACTGCCTTATGAGTGCGTTTTATGAATAAATAAGGAGAAAGTTTGTTGAATAATCTAAAACCTAGAACAGACACAAACATTTAGGGCCAGACCACAGTAAGTACATAAAGTTTCAGTAAAAGGAGTATTTACAAAACACAGACAGATTTAAGGTTGATAGGGCGAGGAATTGTAGGAGGGAGAGATCATATAATGAGGATCGTTTTTTGGGCAGCGAAAAAAAGTTCTGCTGTCAAGTGTCAAATCAAGTCAATTAATATAAATCAAAGTAATTCGTTTATTATAAATATATAAATAAAATCGAAAATATTTCTACAAATACTCGACACTGTCAGAATGGTGCAAAGCCTTTGCAACCGCGATTGCCAAAAAAAAAAAAAAAAAAGAAGAATAAGTATCAATAAGCGTATTTTTTTATAACTTTATTTTGTGTTGAGTATGTAGTGTAAATTCTGAGTTTGTTTAATCATAAGTATTTATATTTTAATTTACATAATTGTAACACCCAAAACACCACAAATAATAATGTACTGTATCCCAATTTCCAAGCAAGCCGTTCTCAAGTCAAGGTTTGACTGTACCCACGAAACCGCGTCTCAAGTAACAGTTTGACAGCAATGACAGCGTACTTAATAACGATAATAACGAGTCTCGTTTATTAATACGTTCGCACTCACATGATACGCCGTACCTACAGCTGTACTTAAGTACGGTCTATTAATTAAAACAACATCTTAAGTACTTACTTGAGAATTGTCTTAGAGATAAGAATGCTTTATTAATACGGGCCTTAGACTTACTCTCTAACAGACAAAGCAGCTTTTGTGGTGACATCCAGGGTGTATCTCGTCCTGCCCTCGACAAAATCTTTTACAGCAGTCTTGAGGACTTCATCTTCTAGGAGATTATTCTTACACTTTAATAGATCTAGCATACTATTGGCTTCCAATGTAGCTACACTGTAAATAAAAACATTATGTAAATATTAAAACATTTTGTAATTGCAGTGTGCAAATCAATTTTATACTTCTTTTTTTATGGAACAGTCTAGTAGGCAAAAGGGCACACAGTTTGCCTGATGGTAAGCAATATCCGCCCATAGACTAGCAACGCCAAAGGAATGACGGGTGCGTTGCTACTTGCTGGTCTTTCAATCACTTACTTAGGGTCAATTCACACAGCGACGATACACGACTCTACGCGGTGCTGCATTTTTAATTCTGTGGGTCTATACTCAATGCGTAGTTCGACAAGGATTCTATAACTGGTCTGCACGTCACCAATAAACGCTTGCCGCGCTAAGCGTTGAGCAATAGCCGCGGGGTAAGTTTTCGAATCCGAGTCGAATGGGAATTATGAATATTAACAATAGTATAACCCTCTCAAGTAGGGTTACCATCTGACTGGATTAGTACGGACATATAGACATTTGTCTGCACTTTTGTGTCTGTATGTTTTTTTTTTGTTTAAATGTAATATCAGCAATATAACTGATATAATGAATTTCAAATCAGTCTTAAATCTATATTAACTTCCCACTGATCTTAAAACAAAAAATTAAAAACAAGTGTGGTCTAGACCACACAACTGAAGTAAAACTCGCACTCGACCTACTGACTGAGATATATTATATATTTCTACACTGGCTATGACAGAAAGAGAGAAAGAAAATGTGCGCGCGCACTGCTCTCTCTTGCTCCTATATTAATATACGAAACGTAACTCTCTCTTTTCATCTTCACTAACTTATATATCCCTTTCAACTTCTGTGCGCCTCACCCGATCACACTTTTCGTAACGCCCTCGTCACACATTCACCAGCTTACTCCCCTAGTCAAGTGTGCGTATAGCAGTTTTACGTCAGTATAAATTTTCTTTAATATAGACCAACTCAAAGATATCAAACAATTTTCTATTGCAATCACGTTTGTGATCAACAAGTTCGAACATAAAATATCTATAATGAATACATAATGAAACTTATCGCTATTACCGGACGTTTTTGAACTTTCCGGCTTTTTGTCAGGACCTTTTAAATTTCTATATGGTAATAGGTCTCAAGAGTCGAGGTTCTCTCAAGGTTGAGAAAATAATTATAACTTACCCGATTTGACTGGAATGTACACCAGTAAAGTTTTTGATAAGATCTAACTTCGCATCTTCCCCACTTAGGTTAACTTTTGTGTCAATATACACTTCAATTGTTTCTGAAAGCCTATGAAATAGACCATATTCATTATTTATGCATATTTATGAAGGCATGTTTTATTTTAATTGTATTAACTGTAAAATTTACTGAATTATTGGTATTTTTAGGGCTTGTTTACAATCCATAATTATTAGTATTTACTAATAAAAAAAGTGACAGCTTATCGAGAAGTTTTGTTGCTGCATACTTTATAATGAACGACAGAGACAAAACTTGCCAATATCTGACACTTATTGTAGATTGTGTACCAGGCCCTTAACATAATTTAAAAAAAAAAATTATAGTGCATTATTATGCTAAAAAGGTCAGAATTGCCATTTAAGCTTCATAATTTTTCAAGCATTTTAATTTGATTTACAAGTTGTTTGCCTGCATTAAAAGTATTATTTTGAAATACCTTTTCTCCACATCCTGTGCTTTCATAACAGCTGTTTGTAGGTAACCGTGCGACACATCCTCACACTGCGTCTTGTAGAACATCTTAGACGAATACAAGTCAAAATGCGATTTGAACACATCCCGAGTTTGACGATACTGATCAAACGGACCAAATGCAAAGAACTTCCTTGAGATTTCCTGTGAAAATAAAACAGATTAACATTAAAAAACTGTTCTGTGGTACTCATGTCCATATACACAAATAAATAAACTTTCTTTTTTTATTCAAAAAAAAACTAAGAAAAATAAATGATAATAATATCTATGGACGCTTCACACCACGTTAATCTGGCCCGTGCTAAGTATCCGAAGAACTTGTGTTACAGGTAGCAGAAAACGGGAAGTATATTTAATACTTTTATACTATACATATATTTAAGATTTTTATTATATTATACACATATTTAATACACATCCATGACCCAGGAACACGGAAAAACTTTTTGGTCCTTCGGCGGGATTCGAACCCGCGACCCCCGGCTCGGGAACCAACGCGCTAAACCACTGAGCCAAAGAGGTTATCACTAATAAAATTTGATTTTCAATTCAATTTCAAATTTTTGTTTCTCTGTCTTTTTGTTCTAACTACTAATCTCTGGAAAGGCTGGCCCAATTTTGTCCGGGCTTTTTGATTTTTTGGTGTAGGTACCGTATACACTATATACTATCATATCCATAGCTAGCATAGCATACATCATCATCCATAGCTCGTAATTTGAAATGACAAACAGAATCTTCAATTTTAGTTATTTGTATAGATATTTAAAATAAAACATACCTTATCACTTTTGCATCTCTCATACATGCTGAGAATGCCAGCTACTTCCTTCGTAATATCATTTGTCATGGATTCTACGTCCTCTGCTATGGTAACGATCTCATCTGTCATTGATTTCTCCTCTTCATTACTCTGTTGTAGTGCTGCATTTAGCTTGGTTATCTCTATATTCAATTCATCATTTACAAGCCTGAAATAAGTTGGTGTACTTTTAATTATGAGAACCAACTCTTATGATGATGAAACGAATCATCATTAATTGCCACCAATGACTATAGATACCTACTATAATCTATTACCGTTAAGAAGGCAGTGAATCATCTGTACAAATGTGAAAATTGATTAATGGTGCATAACCAATTAAAGTAAGCAATTTTGACATAAGATTAGTGACGAAGGGTGGCTCTCCTTCATATGAAAGCCGGAGCCTGTACAATAGGTAAGGATTTCGACAAGGGTATTCAAAAGGTAAGTGGCAAGTGAATCCGATAGGAGTGTCATTAAAGGAACCCCACACCACTGGTACACATGATTCACTGCCTTCTTCAAGTGCATAGACTATACTTCTTTCCGATTCAATGTAAACAGAAAATTATATTTGACCTAATTACATTAATTTGTATTTTTAGTCATTGTATTTTTTTAATTTACAGCACTTAAGTAACATTTAAGTTAGTTTTACCTTCATTAACAACATTATAGCCTCCTAACTCCTTAGCACTCATGCCCACAAGTTTTTTTATGGTTGCGATAAAAAAACTGCACTGTAAATTCGTGCACAGTTAAATTTTCTGTTGCAACCATACAAACCCTTGTGGGAGCGTAGCCTTATTAATCAAAGTAATTACACGAAAGATAACTTATACAACTATATTTATCTGTCGAGTGACATTTCCAATGTAACAGACAGGCTGCAAATTTGTATAAGTTACCCGTTGTGTAAATACTTTTATTAGTAAGGGAGTTAAGATTACCTACCTACATTGATTTGGAATGGAGTATTTGGATATCTTCTTATAAAATTACTTACTCGTTTTGTTTTATTAAATTCCTCAGAGAGTCTTCATGTTTTTTTAACATAGACAACTTTGCGTTTTGAGATTTAATGTCAAGTTTTACATCTTCTATGTATGTTTTGTCTCCTGGTATACAAATACCCGGAAGTTCTTGCTTTAGGGTTTCAATACTATCTTCTAAAGCTCCTTGTGATAACACTTTTCCTTTTTTCACAATTTCAGCATACCTGGAGGGAAAATCTCGTAATTATTAATGGATAAATCGCGTTAATTTTAAGGCTATCCCGCTCGCACGCGCACTATACGCGGAGGCGAATGTGTCAACTTTAACCGAACCGAGATTAAATCAAAAATAGTTAAGATAATTGGGCTTTAAAACAGTTAAAAAGTTTATGTAAGTAACGAAAACAAAGCTTGAAATACTACCTTTATTTGAACTTTACGCATATATGGTCTTACCTATATTCTTCCCGAGCACTTAAAGAATTATTTTCATCTATGCTTTGATAAATCCAACGCAAAACACCAGAGAAATCCGAATCATTTAACATCCACTCAAACGACTTTTTATAGGTGTCCACACCTAGTCCATTGAGAAATGAAATGAACTCCTCGTCACTAATATCTGTTTGAGGATTCATTTTTTCATTGCTTTTTTATATTTTAATCACATAAAACTAAATATTCATTAGATACTTTTAAAGTACGTTACAAAATTTGAATTTTGTAGTTAGTAGTAGTATACAAACACATTATACATGACAGTGACAGGCTTGTCTTTTTTTTTTTTATTTAAATATATAGCGTCGGCTTAAAATCATTTGCCAGTGTCAAGTTAAAAAGGCGGGAAAGCTTTACTGAAAGTTAGGGAGTAAGTAGGGAGTTTTGGAGGGTTTGTGTACAAAATAGCACGTTTTTTGAAGTTGTACCAGTTTCCCACCGCACGTTAACGAATATTTAATGGTTAATATTCTACCAATATTACGCATTATGAACCGGAATAACACAAATTTTTGAAGGACATACAAAAACCACAACATCACCCATTGTATTCCCCGGCAAAACTGAAGTTTTGTTTTCTTGTTTTCTTTAGACGTCATTGCTTTTTGCCTAAGGCTCAGCAGTGACAGTGCTAAATGAAAAAAAATGTTTTGTTAAAAATGTTCAATTTATTTTCATCTGCAATTTGATAAATAAAACAAACTACATGTAGTCTTATGTGAGTAGAGTAATAAATAATCCATTCACTAGATAAAGAAATTCACGGAATATAGGAAATGATAAAGTTCAAAACGATTCTGTGCCCCTACAAATGAATAATTAATTATTCTTTTAAAAGGTGGTAATAACACAATCTGATTCCTTTAAATCACAGTTTGAACTCTAAACTAATTCTTTATCATCATTTACTACAAAATAATAAGAAAAAAAATGGTATGACGCTATCAAGTGGCGAGTAGCAGGTACTAAACGGCGTAATTTTACAATGGATAAGGGTTGTGCCACTGTGAGTACATGTCGATGAATTATTACTTAATTAACACTTTAAATTTCAAAAATCCTAGAACATACTCATGTGACGTGTCATGTGAGTGATAGTGATCGCAATATTTACGTCGGAGTAATGAGCGCTATAAATCATCATATTTGTGTGACAGTGGAGGAAGATCCAATTGGGCTATTAGTCAATTTAGGCCCCCTTATCCTCGCACTTGAACGGACCAGGTTCAAGGTCGGGGTGGTAAACACGAGATTAAGGTGGATGCAGATGTGCGGATTTTTTGCGGATTATCGTCCTAACCAACCACTATTGTTGAGGACTTGGGTCTTTCCTCGGTGTAAGAAGGCTTTAGTCCACTTAGACTACTAAACAGCCTACTACTAGGCCACAAAATTCAAATTCAAAAAGTTTAATTTCCATAAAGGTTAATAATAACACTTACGGAATTGTCCCTAACTTACGGAATTGTATACAAAAACTTTATCTCAGAGGCAGTCGAGCACAGTAAATATAGCTTATACAGAGTGACCTGAAATTCGATACATTCCTTTGAAAGACAGAAAGTAGACCTCATTTACAGTAATATTTTTCATGGCATCCCCTATCCGAAAGTTGATATTTACAAAGTTATTGAAATTTCAAATTTTTTTTCTTTATTTTCGACTTTTTGACTTTGACATGACGTATTTTTAAAAATGTTTGTCTTTTTAGTGATTTTTTTATGTATTTTAACCGTCAATGAGTCAAATATTATTTTTAAGGAATAAATAGGGACAAACTAAGCGAGAATTTTTCATTATGAGACATGAAACAGAATTTTCTTTTAAGAAAAATGCACATTTTTCTTAAAAACAGGTGATTTTCTTAAAAAAAATGTATGATACAATGCGTACAAATACCTTAAATAACTTTCTTACCTCATAAGCTTCCAAAAAAGGTACAAATATGTACATAAAAATATGAACATGTAATAAACAAAGACAAAACAATCATCAGGTAACGTTATCTCAAGAATTACTCTACCTGAGGCGACCTTTTTTTTCAATTGTTTCCTTTGTTCAAACTTCGGGATGTTTCGGCTACTGTCGTCGCGGCCCTTTGTCAATGGGTTACCGACTGGCTTAGAGAGCAAATTTAGTAGCTAATATTAGTTTTAAGTCAACTATTGCCGTGTACGGACGTATTGTTGCTTTAAACTACACCCTTACTTCTACTTGTGATTTTTTGTATCGCGATGGCTGCTTTTGAGTACGATGAATACGCTGACATCTTGTTTTGTTACGGACTTTGTAATGGTAATGCTGCTGCTGCACGATGAACATACGTTGAACGTTTTCCGAATCGACGAGTGCCAAACGTTAGAGTGTTTTCAACAACATTTCGACGAATTCGGGAAAGCGGCCGTGTTGATAGAAGACGTGGCGATTCAGGCAGACCTCGTTTGTATGCTCCAGAAGAAGAAGAAGAAATTTTAACACTTTTTCAAAATGATCCTTCTATTTCTACAAGAGCGGCAGCTAGAAGACTTGGATTGAGTCAATGGAAGGTGTGGTTTACAGTACACACAGCGCGTCTACATCCATTTCACTACACACCTGTCCAAGCGTTGGAAGAGGGAGACCCGGTTAGAAGAATGGAATTCTGCCTTTTTATGATAAATGCAGACATGGAGGATCGCAATTTCTTCTCAAGAATATTGTGGACGGATGAATCGAAATTTGACCGTGACGGGATAAACAATTTCCACAACACACATTACTGGGCACCAAAAGGAGAAAACCCCAGGATAAAAAAAAAGAAAGGGCCCATCAAACCAGATTCAGTCTAAATGTCTGGATGGGTATAATTAATAATAATTTAGTTGGACCTCATTTTTTGCCTAAGAGAGGAGATTACTGGTTTAATGGAAGATGTGCCAATAGCAACTCGTCGTAATATGATTTTCCAGCATGATGGTTGCCCGGCCCACTTCCGCCTCGGCGTACGCCAGTGGCTAGACCAAACTTACCCACATCGCTGGATAGGTCGAGGCGGGCCAATTCCTTGGCCAGCACGGTGTCCCGATTTGACCCCGTGTGATTTTTTATCTTTGGGGTCATATGAAGGCTTTGGTGTATATTACACCCATAACTACTGTAGAGGAGCTCAGAAGCCGCATAAGAAATGCAGCAGAAGAAATCAAAACTAGTCTTACTACCAGAATAATCAAAACAGAGGTACGGAGAAGACTACGGGCCTGTATCAGAAACAGAGATTCACATTTTGAACAAGACCTAAAGTAGAATATTTATTATTAAATTTAATTAAACATTGATGTTTTTTAAACACAATAAACGTAATTAAATTCAAGTTTTTCCTTTTATTTTAACCTTATCGCAAATAAATCGATTTAGACATTATTTCATTTTACTTCTAATATGTTTACTACAACGTCATATTTTTATGTAGACATTTGCACCTTTTTGGAAAGCTAACGAGATAAGGAAGTTATTTAGAATATTTGTACGCATTGTATGATACATTTTTTTAAGAAAATCACCTGTTTTTAAGAAAAATGTGCATTTTTCTTAAAAGAAAATTCTGTTTCCTGTCTCATAATGAAAGATTCTCGCTTAGTTTGTCCCTATTTATTCCTTAAAAATAATATTTGACTCATTGACGGTTAAAATACATAAAAAAATCACTAAAAAGACAAACATTTTTAAAAATACGTCATGTCAAAGTCAAAAAGTCGAAAATAAAGAAAAAAATTTTGAAATTTCAATAACTTTGTAAATATCAACTTTCGGATAGGGGATGCCATGAAAAATATTACTGTAAATGAGGCCTACTTTCTGTCTTTCAAAGGAATGTATCGAATTTCAGGTCACCCTGTATAATACGGATTTGTTCTAGCAGCTTCAGCAGTCTGCAAGGGCCTTAAAAATCTTATAATGTTTAGAAGTTATTACATAATTATTATGTAACGTAGACAAAAATGTGAGTTTATATCGAATAACTAAAATAATTTTCAGTAAATTTTTTGCATCCTATAATAGAAATCCAACATCTTGACATACTTATTAACTTCAGCCTGAGGCGCAGATTTCTCATGTGCGTGTCCACTTCAGTCGAGATGTCATTCATATGGTCACTTTAGCATTTAGTGCCATTTCACAACTGGGCGCAACGCAAGCTTCAGCTCAGTA
Source organism: Phengaris alcon alcon (assembly GCA_037179445.1). Taxonomy (NCBI): domain Eukaryota; kingdom Metazoa; phylum Arthropoda; class Insecta; order Lepidoptera; family Lycaenidae; genus Phengaris; species Phengaris alcon. Next base: position 787,998 of record JAYRCH010000263.1, on the reverse strand, counting down.
AGCTTTCTATGGCGCGCGTTTCCATTGCTCACCAGTGGCGTGGGGTTCCTATAACTCCATTCCTATCGGCTTCAACCACTTACCTTTTGAAGACCCTCATCCAAATCCCTACAGGCTAGGGCTTCCCTATAAAGGAGAACCAGCCTTCGCCACTGTTGCAGACCTCTATTATGTTACAATGTAAGTACTAACTAGTAAGTAAAGGTGACAAATGACAAATGAAGGGCTTTGCAGAAACAATTGGAAACAACGCGCAACGTATTCGTAACGTTACGAATTAAAATTGCACCTCCCACGCAAACACTTTACTTTTTCGTGATATAATGTTTTGCCTTTTTAATTCAGAGCCTAAACCAGTACCATACCCATAAAAATCCGTTGAGTAGATTTATTGTGAAAGAGTCACAAACATCCATCCATCTATCCTCTCAAACTTTCACAAATAATAATATGAGGTTGTTCTAAATAAATGACGTATATGTTGGGCATATGGTCTACAGCTTATGTCAAGAAGTTTAGGCAGAAAAATAATTCTATTTTTTTTATATATAAACTAGGTAATAATTATATTAGTTTGTGTATTATTGTGGTTAACGTTTCTTTCTTTATATTTCTAAAAGCACCTGTGGGCTTAGCACGAACAATTGACAACAACATATTCGTAACATTGTCGAACAAGAATTGTATGAAAATCATGACATAGCTACTGAATCTACGCGGGAATATGGTATGGTAGATGTAATCCTACTACCCTACTACTATTATAAATGTGAAAGTGAGGGTGCCCCTAATTCATATTGATTCTAGTCTGCGGATAAGGGTGGGGACAGAAAAGGTATCAAAAGCCTTTTGAAGATCTTGAAAAACTATAATACACTTTTGGTTTTTATCTACTTTTTTCGAGATGTAAGATGTTAAGGCAAGAATAGCATCTTCTGTAGAGATGCCTTACCTAAAGCCGAACTGGCGATCAAATATTAATTTATATTTATTTATGTAACTTATAAGTCTACAATTTATAATCTTTTCTACTACTTTTGAAAGGACCGGAAGGACTGAAATGGGTCTATAATTATTATTAAGGTCGTTTCTGTCTCCTCTTATGTATAGGCGTGACAACTGCATGCTTGAGCACGGTAGGAAATATGCCCTGTGCTATGCAAAGGTTAACTAGATGAGTTACAACAGGGGCTACTTCTCTGCCAACAAGATTCAAAAATTTGGAGCCAATACCTTCCCAACCTTGAACCTGCGGCACTAGCACTACTAAACTTTAGGCCCATTATAATTCCGTAAACTTCACCTGGGTTCCATTGTTTTAGCAGTCTCCAGTAAAACGAATGAAGAGGCTTGCTGTGATATAAGTGTGTTATTTGACAAATGCGTATCTTGGTTTGGTAGGCGCAGCAAAGTATTATTTGCTAACGTTTTTCCAATATTAGCAAAATAGGAATTTACGTGATTTACAGATTCTTTAGGTGTTGATTTAGAGTAAAGCAGTTCCTTGTTATGCTATTTATTTACGTTTCTTTTTGTAATGTTTTCAATTGATTTCCAAAGTAACCTAGGACTATTTTTATTTTTAAGTATAATATTTGACCTCTATCACAGGTGTGTTTTAATTTTTTAATCAAGGCATTGCGATAATTTCCATAGCGTTCCCATTCCATTCCATGAAATTTGCAGAACTTCGTTATTGGGTTCGCGTTTCAGCTTTTTTTTGCATCTCGTTTCTATTTCTAATGCAACGAAGGACTCCTGGGGTTATCCATGGTTTTATTATACGATTTTTAGATGGTATTTTTGAGACTAATTTGTTAGCCAAAAGGCATTGGTGTAATTGACTAATTAATAAATCAGTAAGAATATTAGGATTAGTGATCGAGAGCATAGCCTGAATATCTGAACTTCTAAATGATTCCGCAGCTTAAACAAAGTCAATGTTAGTCTCAGTTTTAGAAGAGCTTGTATAATTTTTTACATTTGCTAATGTAAAAATTAATTTTTTACATGCTTTAGAAAAATCATGATATGGTCTGTTATGGTGGTATTCAAGATATATATAGACGCTGTGTTGGTATTTTTGTTTAATTTTAGGATGAAGTGGTCCAAGCAGTTTTTGCCTCTGGTTGGAAAGGAATGACTCTGCAATAAACCATGAGAAGCTAACATATTTAAATAATTTATTTTATTTTTACGTTCATATGTCTGTGTGTTGTCATTATTATTAATATTTATATTAATATCGCCAGTAATAATCATTGTTTTAAATGTTTTCAGACTATTTAAATGCTTGTCTAGCGAGCTTATGAAAATTTACCCATTTACAATAGATGGCGAGCGATAAATACCAAGAATTGTAAGGTGATTTACGGTAATCTGGAGACATGACGATTCGATATGAGCTCGGTAACCTTAACATTATGATCCGCTTTAACATAAACTTAAACACCGTCACATCGATTTAAGTGATTTGTTGTTATGAAAGCGACATAATCATTCAGTTGTGGTATGGGTTTATTAGGATCAATACATCAATACGACATTCAATCAAAACTATAACATCTCATCTACCAAGAAGTCAAACTGTGACAGTGTAAGGCAAAAGTTATGCCAATTACTATTTACTGTAATTACTCCTTATATTTTGGGAAATAATTGTAAGTTCTGTGTTAAGTATTTTACCTACTAATGTCGGAAGTTTCGTAACATCGCATGTTTAAGACGAGGCAATTTAATTAATGATAAATGCTTTACATACAATGGGTTGATAAAAAGAACGGGGTATGTGAGACTAGATATGTAGCAGTTATTATAGGTTGCTAAAGTAAGTTGAATATAATATATTTTAAGGTAAATGGCTTAATATTATTTTTAATCATGTACAGCTCTAGTTTAGATTTAAGGCAGTTGCATAAAATATATAAATAAATATAGAGGTTATACGAAACTTTCATTTTCTAGACAATATAGTATAAGTTATTTAAAGTTAAAAACACATTTTAACTTTAAATAACTTAATAGTATTAAATTGGACATTATTTATACGCAACTAGATAAATGAACATCCTGCTTTTCAAGATTATATACGTAGTAAATTAAGTATAAAAAGAAATTGATAAAACCTTCACCATAATGACACCACTTAGTCACGTTTACTGCATGAGGTTGTGTACTTGGGCTTCGTTCCTATATAAAAATTAACTGTGTGTGGTAAGTTAATATAAGTATAAGATTAATTTATATAGAAATAAAAGGTTTTCATTTATATTTTATACCCTAAACTGGAGAACCGAAAGCAAACCAGGGAGGGCCCCGCGGCAGAATTTGCTACGGGCCCCGCGCTAGCTTAATCCGGCACTGGGAACTGCGATTTTATTTGTAAACTCACGAGACCGGTTATTTGTGCGGTTACGCAGCGTGTTGAGATTATCGCCCGCAAACGTGGCGGGCGAAGATCACAGGATGCGCGGATGAAATAATCCAAATATAAATACAATAGAATTTCTGAATTTCGGCCGCCAACCGAACGCTGAGCGCGCGGGCACGCACCGCCGAGGCTGCGGGTGACCGCGGCCCGCGCGATTCTACAAGTCGCCCGCCGGTGCAGCGGGACCCGCAAACAACCGCTTACAACGCGGGCGTAAAACGCGTCATGAGATGTGCTTTAATTTTTTACATACATAATATCTGCATTCTACAGAAGCTGCGGGCCCGCAACCGCGGCGGGCGCGGGTGAAAACCGCTTCGTGAGTACTGAGCTTAACACAGATGTTTCACATGTAAAAGCCGTGTGACTTCTCCAAGATGTACAATGGAAAACGTCTAACAGCACAATGTGCAGTAGTGGGCGATGGTAAGCATCCTTCAACGGGTCCCCGCTAGAAAAACAATGCCACGCCTGTCTCCACAGTTTTCAATCCCATGACACTTACCATAACACAATTATTACAATAATTATATACCTTATTCCAACGTAATAGAGTCTAAAATCACGTCAATATTGAGCAAGTGTTAAAATTTTGTATCCTATAAATATATTTACCATATCGATTTTTAATCATAGACCTTATTCGAACGTCATAAAGTGTAAAATCAGTTGATTCAGGGTTCAAATATTGGTTGTTTGTAATGCAGTGATTTTACATATTTTGTTCATTATTCTGAATTACAATGGGAACGGTTTGACAGGTTTACGGTGGTTTATAAACAGACTTGATTGGGTCTGAAACTGAATGACCTAGGCGGCGACCTAGGACTGGGATGTTAACAAATCATGCATTATAATAACATTATTTTAAAAAGCACGTCAATACTTAGGTATTACTTACTTTAATTAAATAATAGTGCTCCTCGATCTTGCTGCTCCGTAAAAAAATAAATTGATCTGCCGAATTTTCGGCGGTCGAAAGTGCCTCTTGAGAATTGAGTGAATCTTTTGCATAATTTTGGAATTTGAAAAAAATAATGTAAGTAAATAAAAATGGCGGTTACGGGTGAATCATACTTGATCCTAGGGGTCAATCCAAAGTGTTTATGTTATTCTATTTTTGAAGTTTATTTACCTATTTATTTGGAGTTAATTTGTGAGAGTTTCTAAGTTCAAGACCACTCTGAATATTCGAAATAAACAATGAAGAAAATGCAATGCAGTCGGGAAGACATAACCCACTTAACCAGCTAGTAAGGTACATCGCATTTAAGAACCTTAAAAACATGGACGTACCTACCTTTGTATTATAGACGAGGCATGTTGAGGCAGAAACTGTCTTCACTTAAGTAGCCCCACTTTTGGAGTTTTTGGGGCCATTTTGATATGTGAAGTGTGGCAAAACCAAGATAGCCGACATTTGAGGTATGGTGAAAACCAAGATGGCGTAACTTTTTCTTGTATGAAGATTTGTTCTGTCAAATGTGCGTCATCGTCTATCTTTAGTTTTGAAATCTTTGCATTAAAAGCTATTTATTTTATAAACAGAACAAACCTATTTTGCTTAAAAGAAAATACAAAACTGAAGTTATGGGCACAGTTTATAATTTCGTTGTTTGTTAGTTATTACAATTTTGTCTACTCAACAAGAGATGGCGGTACGTCAACGATTCGAAATAAAAACCAATATTACAAAACACATTTTTTTAGCCACTCATTTTTTATACCTAAAATAACTCTAGTCACTGCATGCAAGGGATAATTTTTCTCTCGTCTAAACCTGTCGTCGTTTTAGTTTTCTGCCACCTCGTCTATTTCTGTTCAAATGCTTGTTGCGTGTTGTTTCAATCAAGACAGGCGATGCAAGATTTAAACATTGTATTACTTTTAAATCATTGATTTATATTATTTTAACTTTTAGTAATAGAATGGTTGGGTCACTTGTTACGTTAAGTTTATAGTTTATTTTGTATTGGGATGGATCATGGATTCACACAATCACACACTTGTTACATTTCTTCACCACACTTCCGACGACTGAAATACAAAAAAAAAGAGACTGACTGATGACTGATAATTATAATAACATTTTATTTATTTTTTCCTCAAAATGTGATCCTTGTAATGAAGTTTCTGTTTCGGTTTCGGCCGAAACTGAGACCGTTGCCGAAATTCGGTTTCGGTTTCGGACGGAAAAACCAGTTTCGGTCGGACACTAAAGATTTCAAAACTAAATATAGGCTATAACGTACATTTGGCAGAACAAATCTTAATACAAGAAAAAGTTACGCCATCTTGGTTTTCACCATACCTCAAATGTCAGCCATCTTTATTTCACCATACTTCTAATGTCAAAATGGCCCTAAAACTCCAAAAGGGCGATTTAAGTGGAGACAGTTTTTGCCTCAACAAGCCTCGTCTATAATCATGCTCACTGTCTATAATATACATACTTGTCTATAGTATATATATTATATGTCCAATTTATGTGTAATGACCATGAGTGAGGGGCAGATATTTTTAACATTACTCTAACAGTCCGTTCAGTTATTTTACCTCGGAGTTTCTTTAAGAGTAAACCTTATATTTTAGTGTTGTAATAAAGGTACAGTACAGGTACAGGTAAAGGTAAAAGAACTCTGAATGAGTGCTAAATGTGAGTTTATGTCATTACTCGCCGTGAAGAAGTTAACTACGTCAGTTATGTAGTAACTATTTATTGGGCTGGGACTATATGTTTCGGAATCCGGAACGCCGGTGAAAAGTCAGAACACTGAAAATAGAACCCTGCGCCAATACATTAGAGTTGAAAATCGAACACATGAGTGTCGAGTCAAATGTCAATGTCATATAATATGACAGCTCGACACCTGACACTTCGATTTTCAACTCTATTGTATTATCGCAAAGTTCTATTTTCAATGCTCAAGATTTTCTACGACCTTCCGGATTCCGGTGCATATAGTCCCAGTCCCAGTGACTACGTTACTATTGTTTGCTACTAGGGGCATTGTTTGACATACAGCGTGTAGTTACCTTCCTTCGCGGCGAGCAGTGACAAAAACTCGCACACAGCACTCGGGCTACATACCTATAGATGAACAGACAAACGTGAAGAAATATTACTATTACTACAATAGTAATGAGTAAAGCACAAATTACACGTTTTTAACGGTGCAGTGCAGTGTTGGTATGTTTATTCTCTTTTCCCGTCATCTAGGCGGGAAAAGAGAATAAACATAGAATAAACAAGTGTCAGATGACAGCTAATGCGTTTGACGTCTATATTCGAACACCGGACGTTGCATTATCTACTAATAAATTAATCAGACACCTCGTGTCTATTTGTATGTTTATTTATGAGTTTAAAAATAATACCTACACAATTTTCTGAGCCAATTCACACCGAAACGAAAGGATACGCGACGTGGCGCTGCAATTTTAAGATAGCTATTCAAAGTTGAACTTTAATCACTACACAAGAGCATACACGTTTCATTGGAAGAGTTCGAATGTCAAGTAGCACCGCGCTGCACAGCGCATGTGCAGTGTATGACTGATGTCATATGAAACGTGTACGGTGTATCTTTTCGTGTAGTGAATAAAGTTCAATTTTGAATAGCTATCTTTAAAAAGCAGCGCCGCATAGCGTTACGTGTCGTCGCGGTGTGAACTGACCCAGAGTACATAGGCATATTATAAGGTACACGTTCTAGTGCCTACTTATTCAATTTTTATCTATGACTAAATTAATATAAAACCTTTTTTTCGCATCTTAGCTTTTACAAACTCTAAGCTACTTTTATTGGTGGTAAGTCTGGTAACTAGTATAGTAGGTTTAGTGATTGGCTGATTACAATCTAAACTCGTTGAGGGCTTTAAAAAATCAGATAATAAATTTTCTCAACTTACACTAATTAAAATTACTAATTAAGGACATAAATAGCGTGCAGATGCGGGGAGTGACCCGTGAACTGCGCTTTGTTAATTGATTCGCGAAACTCGAATTAGGTTACACTGTGACGTCATTGGCGCCATCTTTTGATAATTTCTCAACTCTTCCGCCAGATTTTGAAAATACTTTCTAATTTCTATTAATAAGCAGCACGCTGCACGGTGCAACTTGACATTCGAACTCTTACAATGAAACGTGTATCTTTTTTCTTGCAATAAGTAATGTTCAATTTCGAATAGCCATCTTAGTAACTACTTACAATTTTTATAAAAAACTAAAACTCAAATATGTAAATTATATGGCCTATGTAACTAATAATATGGGCTATTGTTACGAATCTATCGATACCTCATTTATTAAAATCGGACCCGTAGTACTACGGTGGAACAAAGGTTACGGTACGATACGGTACGGTGAAAAATACATAGACTGCCAAAAATCAAAATCATTACACTTCCTTTTTGCTCCGCCGTAGTCGGGTAAAAATGCAGCGCCATGTCGTGTATCGCTTAGTTTCGGTGTGAATTGACCCTAAGTAGTTTAGGCTGCAAAAATAGTGGACTCATTACCAATAATAATAGTAGATAGGTCATAGGTATTTTTAGTCATCCTATAGGTAATACAAGTACGTAGGTATTTTGTGTGCAATGTTTAACATTACTTAAACCTATGTGAGTATTTAGAGGATTTATCGATTGTAATATAAATCTTTATAATTAATAATAATATTTGTCAATAAATTATTTTTACAGTTTACCTAAGGTTGCTTGGCCACAAACAAGCCCGCAACTTTAGTAGAAAGCCCGAAAAGGGGAATCTAAGAGATTTAAAAACCAAACTAATAATAATAATAAACATATCAACAAACACGCTCACATTACACTAGTTACATTATCAATAAAGAATCAGCATTAAACTTAAACAGTCACGATAAGATTACAGATAACAGAAATAAAACAGACATTTGCCTAACCATATAGAAATAGGTTATACATAATATTTACAAACAACAAGGAAGAGCCAAATAAAAAATAATAGAAAAAAAAGGTTTATGGCAGTGCAATGCGAACAGCTGTCGAAAAGGACTCCACTCAGGTGTACGATCTCGGCACAGTACTCAACTATAATTATTATGCTATTTTATAGGTATGTGGGATTGCGTGCTTCACCCTTCCCCATTAGTATTCACCTGCAGCGGGGTTTCCGATGACTAACCGACCTTACCGTATTGAACGAACTTGCAATTCGATTACTCATTCAGAAAGAATTCATAATGTAGTCGCCACGTAGAACCTTCCAGGTAAAGTCTTTATCTATACTAGTAATATAAAGAAAAAAATATTGTTGTTTGCATTGAATAAGCTCCGAAACTACTGGAACGATTTTGATGAAGTTTGTTATATTTATTACTTTTATCGCAGCAAAATATACGATTACCACTGTAACAAAAACGTAAAAAGAAATGGCAACATCGTTTCTCCTTAGTTTAGCCCTAGTGTTCTTCCGCCGCGACGAACAACGAAAATCGACTGTCAATATGGCCATTCTGCTAGGTTTCTCGGCAATTTTGCCAACAAAAATGACAAGACGGTTTGTCAAGCGAAAATGCGTGCGCACGCATGGAGGGTGGAGGAAAGGAGAACTGTCTCATATTGGGGCAACTTAAAAAATTGTCAGCTGTACGCAGTAAATAGCAGTTGAAAATTCCACCATGAGTGGCGCTAGCAGCGGCAAAGGGTATGGAATTAATGTAGCAGTTGGAAACAAATTGAAATTTGCCCCGAGTTAAACAAAAAACTAGAGTGTGTGCTTAAGACCGCATGACAGAAGTGAAAACTTCATTGGCAATCGTAATCAATTTACGTGTATATTTCCCGCTCGGATACACTGTGCGGTCCCGAGCTCACCCGATCGAGCCATTTACCTTAGAGTGTGACGGATCAGCCTCACTCACATCCTACGAAGAAATGTGTGTGTGGTGCTTTCTCGCTCGGGTACACGACGGTCCCGAGTTCACCAGATCGAGCCTTTCGCCTCAGAGCGTGACGGATCAGCCTCACTTACAGCCTACGAAAAAATGTGTGTGCGGTGCGCCAAAACTAACTAGATTAGTTATTAAAATATGTCCAAACATTGTTTATTTACGTAGTCCAAAATAACTTTAACACTTTTTACATACAGAGACAGTTCTCTTTCCATTTTCCTCCATTGTCGCACGGCGACAATTGACCCATGTAAATCCCGCATTAGAGAATAGAGATAGAACTATACTCTATCATGCTATCTCTAATATTATAGCCCAAAAAGTGGCTGTTCTCATTTCACACTTGAGTCTGACAGTGTTGGGTTATCAGGAACGCTCAGTTTATCTAACTGTGCCACTGGTGTCGTCGCAAAATAGAACTAGAATTGGGGAACAATGAATGTAAGTAGGTACATAATATTGTGTTACAAGTTTTTGTCTAATGTCCATTCTACCCGTTATTGTTTCTATGAATTCTGTAACAATCAATGGAATATATAGGTAGCCTTCCGATGCACGCGACGCGCGACTCGAGACCGCGAACCGATGGCAAAATAGGCTCGCGGACACACTAGTTAGTATGAATTTATATGGAATAATCAATCAATATAAATAAAAAACCAATATAAAGATAAAGAATCCCCGCGACCCGCGTCGCGCGACCGGTGAGCGTGGCCAGGGAACCATTCGCGGGTTTGCGGGTCGCGGACGCATAGATCGGAAGGCTACCTTATGGCCCAACCTTAATTTCTATAGCGCTTGTATCGTCAAGAAAACAATTTACATATTAGTTTCTGATTTCGCTCGTATAATATGGGAAGCTTTTGCCCGGAAGTCCACTTACGTTATAGAACTATTTGGGAATAGATGGGGGTGGGGGGGTGGGGGGGGGGGGGTACGCCACGATGGCGACTAGGGCTGCCACTCGTCAGGGGCGAGTCATTCAGAGCAGAGTCATGCAGAGAGTTCGATAGCGCGATTCAGGATTGTGACGCTAATTGGACCGCCACATAACATTACATTTTTAAATTAGAAACTAGTGTACCTGTATACATAATAGCTTTACTGTAACAAAGTTTCAAGTGATTTTACATACCTACTAACATAAGGAATGTTCTAATGTTCTATGGATGTTTGTTACACTTTCAAGCAAAAACTAGTGAACGGATTTCGATGAAATTTGGTATGGTAGTACCTAGTAAATTAAGGCCAACCAGACGAGATAAAGAATGTAAACAAACTTTCAGGGGTTCAAAACATTTTTATTTGAATAAATTATTATAAAGTTCGAATTTTAATCGCTGTCGTCTGTACTAGACAAAGATGATTCGTCGGAAGAGTCCGAGTCAGCTGTGTTTATGATAAAATTATCTATTGTATTATCAATCATGTTGTCAATATTGCTATAAAAATTGTCCTCGACTTTTATTACATGATCCACACAATTTCGCCATTTATCAGCAGATAAACGTTGGATCCCCTCTTGTAGCAGTTTTTTCACATCTTCAAATTTAAATGTAGTATTATTGCGAGCTACGTGTCCCTTTATGTCAGCCCATACGAGTTCAATGGGATTGAGCTCGCAATGATAAGGTGGCAGTCTTAGGACTTCCACCTTAAAGTTTTTGGCGAGCTCATCCACAGCGTATCTTTGGTAGTTCGCCTTTTCTTTCAAAGGTTGTCTAGAGCCGCCAGGCTGTGATTCCATAATTAAAATCAACAACTAAGCACTCACAATAACAGCAAAAATCAAAAATAAAACTAACCGAAACGGAATAATAACAACAAAAAACCAAGTAAATACGGAGACGAAAAAATATGTATCACTTCGAACGCAATCCAAACAGGAATGAACTTTTTCACAATTTTTTGGCGGACCAAATGTTGACAACTGCGGCACTGGCCGCTTTCCTGTACCACGAAACACGCTACGACAGCTGTCGTCGACCAACTGACGTCATTATTGCATACGAGTGATAAGGACAGATATAATATTAACTCACTTTCATAATGCAACTCAGTAGCGGTCCGTTTATTTACGTTTTTTATCTCGTCTCGTTGGCCTTACTTTAGTTTAGGCAATGGATTAAAACAAAGGCTATTTTTTATCCTAAACAAATACAGTATACCCGTGGGAAAGTCAAAGAGCTAGTTTAAAAATATTTTTTGCACGAAGGTCTAGCACGTCGTCTAACATATTACCTGTCTAAAATGCAATTCTTTCTACATTTTCAACTTGTTGCGCTGATAGATACGAGTATGTAAGTTACAGCCTTTAATACGATTGATCTTTTATAGTCTTGTCAGGGACCGTAAAATTTTCCTATTACACACTGTCGCAATTAGGGTTGCCAGTTTTTTTTTAGCCTATAAGGGGCAAATGCTTGCATAAGCCTAAAAATATGGGATTTCTCATTTCAGTTTTTTACCCGGAACATAAAAAGAACAAAATTAATTAATTAGTGACAAAATTTTAATATTTTTCTGAGGGTCGTGGGAGTTTTTGCATTTTTGATTAGTTTTAGGGTGCCAGAGCTCATATTTATTTATATGGGATGCTTTTTAGTTTTTAATCCTAGATCGATTTACGGGACAGCGCTTGTCCCGGCGGGACGTTTTAAATAATACTTAAAATACGGGACGTCTGGCATCCCTTGCAATGTCCTGTAATAAGGATGGGATCTGATGCAAGTTCTGTCCACTTAGCGTTGTAGGCACTTTATACATAATAGCGGTTTGACGTAAGACAATTTAAATTGCCCCTTTGTTGTTAAGGGGGCCTCCATTAATTACGTGAGATGTTTTCTCATTAATAGTGAAATATTTACTAATAGATAAATAACTTTCAATATGTGACAGACGTCAGTACAACAAAAATACGAAAATGAATATAAGGACGGTTTATATATAACTAGCGACCCGCCCCGGCTTCGCATGGATGCAATGTATCTGTATGATCATATGATAAATAAAACCGTCCTTATGTTCATTTTCGTAAATATAAACATTAAACCTTATACCGGGTGGTTTTTCAGTCAGTGTCCAAACTCTCAGGTGTGAATATACTCTTGAATATAAGCAACTTTTACTATGGGGAAAAAAAAGGGCTACGGCATAGATAGCGTTTTGTAGGAAGCAAGCCGAAAGTTGGGACACTGGCTAAAAAAAACATCTTGTATATTAAGTTTCATGTATCGCACCTTGAATCAACAGGCTAACTTTCAATACGTCAAGTCGTTAAATGTTGAGTTAGTCAAGTTTAAATAACTATCGGTCTACTCATTTCGTTGAAGTATAATGTATAATGAACGGTCTAGGTGTCGAATTGGCTGGGTAATTTAACTTGATGACTGTATTATACCTACTACTATATTGAGAATATAAACCTATTAACGTGAAATCAATAAAAACACATAAAAGGTAAAATTTAAAAATTTTATTCAACAAAACAATATATTTTACTATACCCTATTATTTACAAACATAATATTTACAATTAAATATTAATATTAAGTAATATCATAAATTATACACAAATTTATGTACAAAATATTTATTTATAATACCAGGAAAAATACAAGGATATGGGGTATACATTTCAAAATCCTACCAATATTATAAATGTGAAAGTTTGTGAGGATGGATGGATGTTTGTTACTCTTTCACGCAAAAACTACTGAACGGATTTCGATTAAATTTGGTATGGTATTAGTTTAGGCTCTGGATTAAAACATAGGCTACTTTTTATCCCGAAAATGTACAGTGTTCCTTTAGGATACTGTATTGACGCGGGCGACGCCGCGGGCACAGCTGGTATGATATAAAATACTGATCGTATTAGGTTCCTGCCTTAACTAGCAGTTAGCTATGCTGATAGGGACTATATTATAATTGACCAAAATCAGCAGTTGTTGAACACTGTATAAAAACCACTAACTTAATAGTTTTATTTTCTTCTGTTCTTCCTTCCTTTAATCAGTCTCTTTTTCTTTCTAAGGATCAACCTCTGTTTACGCAGTAGGCATCTGACCATCAAAAGTCTGAACAGTCTGCTGGCTGGACGTCATCACTCTGTCTCGTGACCACCTTCTCCTCGCGAAGTTATTGCTAAGCATAACCTGTAGCAAGCGAAATTTAGGTAAGTTTTAACTAAATCAAAGAAAACGAAATAGGTATTAAGTATCAAAGGAATTGCAAAAAATTCTGGACTGTGTATGTCTGGATTATGTATCTCTAAATTATAAATTAAAGTCTCCCGCAGCTTTGTCTGTTTGTATGTATGTCTATCTGTCTGTCTGTATGTTCGCGATAATCTCAAAAACCACTGAACGGATTTTTGCGCAGTTTTTATCCGTGGTTGCTTAGGAAGGTTTTGGTGTATAATTTGTTAAGGTGTTGTGGAAGTTCGTAGAAAAACGACGATAATTATTAAAGGTGTCGGCAAAATTCAAGACGTCTGGGAGCTTTCATCGAAAACGTTGCCAAATCCGTTTGAAATATAACTGTGGCGGACCAATTAGCGTCACAATCCTGAATCGCGCTATCGAAGTTTTCAAAGATCGGCACTATATATACGATATCTGAAATTCATACAAGTGGACTTCGGCCTGACCGAGCATATCACCTCGCTCGGTCGGAGATCTCCCTTTAGGGCTTGCCACCATATATTCCCACATAACAAAACAATGTGTGATGGGATTTTTTCTCTTATCAAATTAAATACATTAATCACTTTGAGCATTTTATACACATTATTAGTATAATTGCCCCTTACACCGTACAGTTTAAATTAATATCTAAGGAGATATCTTATCGTAAATCGTAATTTAAAAAAATGCGCGCGAGAAAAATAATTTCAAGCGGTCGACGGCGCGCGGCGCTTTAGGGCTACTCCGCCCGAGCCCGTATTACGAGTATATCAGAATTACGAATAGGCTTTATAAAGACATATTTTAAAACCCAATTTCAAGTGGGCGAAGCCGCGGGCTAAAGCTAGTATATTATAAAAAGGTATCTTAAAAGAGAAAAAAATCAAAATCGACATTATTCAGGCATGCGGGCATAACGTTTAAAAAAAATAATATATTTGTGGACGCTTCGACACCACGGCGATCTGGTCCCGTAGTAAGTTTTCGAAGAACTTGTGTTACGGCTACGAACAACGGGAATGTTATATTTAATAATTTTATACTCTACACATATTGAAGATTTTTACTATATTATACGTATGTTTAATACACATCCGTGACTCAGACATAGAAAACAAAATAGTTTAATATATGTTGCTTAATGCATAGTGTGATTAAAACAAAAAATCGTCATGCCTTTTCGATCCTTTCGACACGTATTTTAAATTAAAAAAGCTTACAAATATGTAATTACTGGTATGAAGATTAACAGATTAAATGCAGATACTCTAACTAAAATAATCAAACGCTCAATATTCTATAATACTCTTATGGTTCTTCTAATGTTTCGTGAAATTAACACGCGATCAACATACCGTATAGAATAGCACGACGAAACCCACAGTGGCCCCAACCAGAACGTCCCACCAGTGGTGTCGGTGATCTGTGATCCTTGTGAGGGAGCAGACAGCAGAGTAGCTGATGCAGAGCATCTGGAGTAGAGGCACTAGGAATATGGTCTTGTTGCGCCAGCTGAACGCGCGCTTCTGAAGGTACCACTGTAAAGGAATATTGGATAAGAACACGAAGTGACAAAATAACAGACAGTTTCACGGTTAAAAGTAAAGACATGTAAGTATGAATTGGATTACAAAAATGGTCTAAACTTAAAAATTCAAAACAAAAAAAAAACTTGACCGTAATATTTTATTGTAGAAGCAATAGCACAATAATATTATGTTAGGGCCAAAAACTGCCTTAAAATTACAAAACTATGGAAGGTAATTAAAACTGTATATTGTACGTATTTTAGTAGCGTAGCCGATTGACAGCAATGTAATGTAAGAATAGTCATTATTTATCATAAGGACGGTAAGTACATGGCTGTTTTGCGGGATCCATTTATGTCCATCGCTTTTTCCTTAAGGAAGGAAAGGAGAAGATATAAAACAAATGATGCTTTTCATTGCCCATTTCTGACCAAAATTTTGATCGCCTTTAATGAAGTGACTCAAATTACAAAACCATTTATTGAAGAACCTAATTTGTGGAGAAAAAGCATTTTTTGAGCAATGGGATACTTAAATCCGTTTAGTAAAAGGAGTACTTACAGCTGTGAAGAATCCACAGAGCACTGATAAGGATGTGTGACCAGAGGGGAAGCTGTGGTAGGAGTCCGTCTGCATCCAGCTCGAGTATTTGTTCGAGGTGCACTTGAAGTCACTCACCCATTCGAAGCTGCAATAACAAATATTTTGTAAGCAAATAATATCTAAAGACTAAGATGTTAACAAAATCGGAAAATATTTAACTAAGTAGTGATTGAAACTGTGCTAAATAGAGAAATTGACCATAACATTGAAAACATTAACACTCTTTGTTGAGTAGAGTTGATCACTCGCGGAGTCGGTCTATACTTACTCTTTTGCTTATATGACCAACTCCGCGAGAAATCAACTCTACCCATAAAAGCTTTTATGTTTATTACATAAATCTTGTTACAGTGCCCGGCACGTAAGTTGAACACACATTTTAGTTTTCTGCGCATGTTTTTTTCACAGAAAAACGCCACAAAACAAAATGTTATTTTAACAAAACGGTTGCTGTGATTCATTAGATATTGTATTGTTAATAGTTCTTTAGTGCTATGATGTTTTTCTGTAAATAAAAATGCGCAGAAAACGAACATAAATTACTGAAGTCGGGGTTTAAATTATTTTATCCTTTTTCAATTGCGTTTTAACCGTCGTGGGTTTTCTCAAAATTTTGCTTTTGATCTATTCTTTTTTGAAGTAAGTATATTCTTAGGTACGATGATAGTATTTTTGGTTTTTAAATGATAAATGAAGTTCCACTTCTGCCATGAATTTTTAGACTTACTCTTTGCACGTCAACGCTGCGTCTGGTTGACACACATCGAAGAACATGGGCCTGGGGCTGCCAGTGATTGCCTTCATCACCTCTACCACGACGAAGTTGGCGAACATGCCGTACGCGTAGTTCCGGTATACAGACAGAGTTTTGCGCCAGCTGTAGTTGAGCCGAGTTCGCTTCGAGTTCGAGTCGAATAGCGTTAGTTCTGTGACGAAAATCTGCAAAAGAATCTATGATAAGAATACAGAAGATAAAAACCTTATAAGAATATGATTACATCTAATAGAGTCGAAATTCGACCATAATTCATATTTTAAATTTTAAGTTTCAACTTTATTATGGTTCTTTTGCCTCTTAGGTATACATTAAAAATACGTAAATGTTGTCTATGGATTTTTAATTTAAATTAAATATATGGCGTCGGCTTAAAACCATTTGCCAGTGTCAAGTTAAAAAGGCAGGAAATAGAATTTTCGTTTCAATTTTCAACACCGTATTCCTAAATCGTCAAGTCTAAAGTATAGTCAAAGTCCAAATAAATAGTCAGTGCAGTCCATGAGTCAAGTCAGTCGATTCAATAAAGTGGTAGAAGCTTTACTGAAAGTTTCTAGGGAGTTTTGGAGGGAACACAAAATAGCACGTTTTTCTCAGTTGTACCACTTGCCCACACTTGTGCACGTTAAAGAATATTTAATGGTTAATATTCTACCAATATTACACATTAAGAACCGAAATAACACAAATTTGATGGATGACAAAATCCACAACGTCACTCATTAAATTCCCGGCAAAATTCCAAACCAACACCATTAATTATTATTATACAAACGTTTGGTAGTGCGAGTTATTAATCGAAGGTAGCGTGTGTAACTTTATTTTTATAAATTTTATAAAAAATAGCTTTCTGCACACCTTCCTCCACATATTAAACTTTAACCGTGCTAAATTTCATACTTCTACGTTTGCATAACTTTCATAAGCGTCAAAGAGATGAAAACATAAAGGCCAAGTGAACAATACCTTCATCATAAGAGACTCTTCATTTGACCAAAACTAGGCTTTGACAATAGACTTAGAAGATATTCTCACCGAATTCTGAAAGACATTGATTTTGAAAATATTCTCACCGTAACCAACGGCAACAGTAGAATAGAAGACACCAGGACAGCGAAAGACACAGTGTCGCCGGTGAAGGGGAACGACAGTTTGGGGTCGTTGCAGTAGAAACCGCCTTTGGATTGAGGGATGACGTTTAATTCGTATAGGCCGATGACTGCGAACACTGGAACAGAATACACAACATTAATAAATTTAATAATTATCTAAGCAATCTGACACTTAGGCCCTAATTGACAGATCTGTAATATTAGAAACACTGTCGAATGTTATAATCTTTCAGTTCCAGGTAGACGTTTCTTAAGAAATTGATACATTTAATTTATGCGGGCGTCCATAAATATCGTGAGACGTTTTTGACGTGATAACGTCTTATAATTCGATGGAGCCGGCTGCACGCACGAAAAAACATGACTCATGCGGCGTTACCTCGCTCTGAGGCGTTCCATTTAAGGCTTGAAGTGCAAGCGAGAGCGCGGAATCTGTCTCTCTCCTACTTGAGTGAGCGATCCATCAGTATTTTCTTATGACGTTGTCACGTTCAACTATCGTCAGTAAACCGACTTTACAGACAACCGATTTTTTTATGAGGATTTTTTACACTTTTTCTTCGATAAATCTGTATCTCGTAAGCTATGAACAAACTATTAGTTACGTGTGTACATTGTACAAATAACAAGTCGATCAAAAATGATTGTCGTGGGTGATATAACTTGTAACGTTAATATACTTTATCCGTTTGGTGCTGCCAATTGCGTAATATCCCTTACGTGCAAACATACGACTATACGGTACGACAGTTCTCACAGACCCCTATGGAAATAGTTTTATTCCTGTACATGATTAATGTCTGTAATTATCTGCCATTACGACTGCTGATGCAGACTGATTAAAATGTTTATCCTGATCCTTCTCAGTTGTTTTCTATTTATAAGTCGAGAATCTATTATAATATATAAATTGTAGATATAAAATCGTTTTTTATTAGTAAATTTAATTTAAAATGGGAACGATTTTAAAAGTAGTGAAAAATATGCAACACAACATCGCAGCGCGTACTCAATATTAGTTTCGCTACTCAGCAACAGATGGCGCTAGGCTAGTTATTTCAACAAAAAATTCGGTCGATTTGGAAATTCCTAAGCGGATCTATAATAATAAAGATACATAATTATTTCTCTTAAATGTTGGATTTACATACTGACCAAGGCTTCTTCATTTAAAGCCACAGTATTAAATACTATCTACCTAACATTACACATAAATTATAAACCTTCCTCTTGAATCACTATCTATCGCTGAAAACTGTATTAAAATCCATTGAGTAGTTTAAAAGATCTACCCGAACAGACAGCGAAAGCGACTTTATTTTATTCTACAGCTACGTAAAAATAAGAAAAACCAGCTGTTTTAGCTGTTTATAATCGTATGAAGACGTAAAAATAATAATAAATGCATTCATTTACACGTGCCTATATTTTTTATGCAGTCACCACATGGGGTCTTCACATGTGACGTTTTCGTTTTTTACACGATATCTCGCTTTAATGTGGCTATAAATAGCTAATGCCTTTCATAATTTTTAAAACAAGCAGACTTTATTTGGACTATAATGAGATAAAGTATGTTATGCATCAAAGTCTTAAAATTTGTTTATATTATATTTTGTTTGATTCAAGTCTATAGTAGTTTACAGTCCAATTTGTAAGCTTACTATCTTTTGGCCACGGCTCTGCTCGCGTCAATAAAGTTTCCAACGACAACACTGTACTTTTTCGGGTTAAAAAGTAGTATATGATTTAATTCAGAGCCTAAGCTACTAGCGTACCAAATTTCATCAAAATCTGTTAAGTAGTTTCTGCGTGAAAGAGTAACAAACATCTACCCATCCATCGATCGATCGATCCATCCTCATACTTTCACATTTATAATAGTAGTAGGGTCTTGTAAATATTTTATTATATCAGATATTATGGCCGCTTGTCACGATTATTTTAATCTTAATTAATAAATAATAATTAATATACTAATCAGTATGTAAATAGGTAATATCAAAAGTTATTTACAGATAACCCTAAACGGATTATTTTAAAAATACAATAATGTTCTCGTGTTTTTAATTAATGTTTCTTTAAAACATTCAGTTATTTTATATTCATAATTATGCGAAACTAAGAGACTTTTAGCTCCTTTTAGTGTTTCCAGTTTTGCAATTTTAGTATTTGCAAAAATGTATGTTATTGATTGTACTGCAGGTTCTCGGTGGAAATCCATGTAACACTGCACAGTAATAAAGTGGAAAAAGTGCAAGAATTTCTGTGTAAGTATAATGTACTAGCATTAATTACCCGCGGCTTCGCCCGCGTGAAATTAGGTTTCAAACTTTTATCCCCTATTTTACCCCTTTGAATTTTGAAAAATTCTTCCTTAGTGGATGTCTACGTCATATGAGAGATACGTGAGCAAAATATAAAATTTTTAGCCTTAAGGGTTTGGCCTGTGCGTTGATACATCAGTCAATCGGCTTTGCCTTTTAACATATACATAACATATAGATATAGATTAATTATTACTGTTTACAAAAAATACTTTCGAGACTAACCTTAAGATAAGGGAGCACATTTGAACATTTTAGACCCTCCTTCCCCCAGTGTAACGCGCTGTTACATTTTCAGGATGAAAAAGCCCTTATCTTTAAGAAGAGCTTGAGAGCAGCAGTAAATCTGTACGCGTTCCTCAATTTCTCATTTGTTGTTATGTTAATTGACATACAGTTATATTAAACTTACCTATTACAAATATTGGCAGGTCCACTAACAGCGCCCACTTGATGTTACATCCCAGCGTATTTGAATGCAGCAGCTGAGACTCAGGATCTTTCCTCTGTAAACAATATGAAATAAGCTTAAACTTTGTGTATAAATACTATAATATTATAAAGAGGAAAAATTTGTTTGTTTGTTTAGATTGAATAGGCTCCGAAACGACTGGACGCTTTTGATGAAATTTGGCACAGATACAGATTAGACGGTAAACCACGGGGAAGGCCATAGGCTAATTTTTTACGCTGAAAAATGTACGATTCCAGCGAGATTTTCTTTTGCGCGCACGTAGTAGCGGGCGACATCTAGTTATAAATAGTTGGAATTATTAATATCAGACTTATATTTCGACATTCTAATGTTGTGATATTGTTTGTTTAGGGTTTGGTAACACTATAAGAATGAAGGAACCTTTATTACCTACAAGTACAATAGTATTCTTTGGCTGATTCATATTCAAAATTGATATGGGGGCGTCCATAAATTACGTGAGGTATTTAGGTCCAGTCGAATCTCACAATATCTCATCAAGGACGGAGAGTGGATAAAAGAATCCTCAAAAACGTGTCACGCAGTTTATGGACACCTCCTATTCAATAACAAAGAAAACCATAGAAATAATAATAATAGCTCTCCGCTCCGATTTCGGTGAGTGTGCCCAACTGTGTGTGAAATACACAAGAGCACTCTCTTCTGTTACTCTCGTTACCCAGTAGGACGGAAGACCGATACGATTAGCGAGAGATCAGGCGCAGGACCGACTTTTTTACATGCCCACCCGACGAATGGATTTTATCATTATTTTCAGATAATCAGCCTGTATTGTCCTAACTAGACTTGAAAACAATTTTTTTTTGTTCCAACGCGGGGATCGAAGACGCGAGAGCCAAGCTGGACCACGGAGGCGTCGTACCATAAATAACCACATAATATGTGGTAAAGTCCACAAACAAAGAACAAAACATTGTGTTATGTAACCGCAAACAGACATTCCTTTATTATTAATATTAATATTCTTATCTAGTACAAGATGTTTGTCACGTTGGCTGCGGTTACCACTCAACATCTTTTCCTATTCTTTTTTTTTAACTTGCATAATTATATTGTTTGCGGCCGAATACTGAAATGCCACTTTAGAATTTAGGTAGCCTGACCACCTGGTGTGAATAGAGATGCTTCTTATTTAAGTACCGTTTCAATATTCGACGGTTACGCTTTTCCCGGTGTCATTCTTTTGTCTACACTAATATAATAAAGAGGAAAGATTTGTTTGTTTGCACTGAATAGGCTCCGAAGCTTCTGGACCGATTTAGATACATTTTGGCACAGATATAGAGAAGAACACGGGAAAGAAATAGGCTCCTTTTTATTGCGGAAAAATGTACAGTTTCGGCTGGTTTTCCTTTTGCGCGTACGAAGTCGTGGCACAGGTCAGAAAATATAATTTTAACTTACGTACAGATAAAGAACTTTCATAGAACCATCCAAATCGATCTAAATCTGAAGATTTTGACGTCCCCTTTAACGGCCCGCGATTTTTCCACACTATCGTGGACACACCGTAGCTGACTAAGTAGCTGCTCATCTCTTCCTCTCTAATCTACTCGCGGGCAATATCTAGTTCCAAATAAATCAGGTTTCTCCATTTTCTTGCCCGTGACATTGACTTGAGTGTGATTACTTTCATTATATAACGAATTGCGACGTAGATTAGGCGAAGGGTAGAAGGGATCGATAGCCAAGGTCACGCTGACCTTCCAAGCTCGACATTGACGCGCCCATATCGAGGATCTCAAGGACCAATGACCTTTTTATATGAAAGCCCGCGTGACCATACTTCAAGGGTTGATAGGACATTATTAACTCAAAATGTCTATAGATTTTGTAGCGGAACATAATAGAATGCTGTTAATTTTTTTTTTTACTTGTAGGTACATATTTTTATAATCTGCTGAAGTTATATTTTGGTCAGAGATTATTTTCCATTTTCTTAGGCACACAATGAATCATTTCCTTTGTCATCATTATTTTGGCTAATCTCGTTAGATTTATCAGTTATTTACGTGAATTCTAGTAAATTATAAATTACGTTCTGTATTTTACGTTTCTTTAAGGTTTAACCTACCTAATAGCATTTAATTTAATCTTATAATTGATTACTTTTTATAATTAATGAACAAGATTGTGTAACTTAAGAGCTCAAGAGCTAAAGTAGCTAATTGTTTGCAGTAAAAAACGTCCTTCAAAAGTGATATTTAATGGCAATGAGACCTTATCCGGGACTCGAGGCTTTACAATTGTAAACAATCTTACATAATGTAGGACCTTTTTCATGAGCTGTTTCGTTATTTTTTTTCAAACAAAGTTTATACATCCATAAAAATATATTTTTGTTAACCTTTTTTTTTAAATTAAATCAATGTTTGAAAAGTACACTTAAAATGCCCTTGCTTATAACACTACTAGCTTTTGACCGCGGCTCCGCGCGCGTATATTCAGTGGTATTTTTTTGGGATTATAAAAAGCCTACGTGTTAATCCACTACATAAACTACTACCATATCAAATTTCATCAAAATCCGTTCAGTAGTTTTTGCGTGAAAGAGTAACAAACATCCATCATCCATCATCCATCCTCGCAAACCTTCACATTTATAATATTAGTAGGATTACGAATCCTAGATACATAAATATAGATTACGGCTTTTAGATAGTGTCATGTTGGACACCATCGCACAAGGTAGAACTGCATACGTTTTACAAGTAAAGCCCCCACTAAAGGCCCCCACTAAAGGCCCCCACAGCAGGCTCATTCATACGCATTTTCTTCTAATTTAATTGACGTAAAAATTCTAGCATTTGCCGTACCTAACATAAAAGTGTGTCAGCAAATTCTTATGAAAGTGTTTTGCGGTTTGCGGAACACTTTTCCCACTCACGAGTCACTTGGAACGTCACAATGACACCTAGACCTAATTATTATCCGCCTTTTCCAACGAAATCATTGCAAAGTTCAATGAATTTGACGTACTTTGACGTAACAATATCAACAATAGAATGAGTCACTTGGAAAAGGGATAAGGGACTTACTGTCAATGACTCCTCTCGTCAAGAAGGTAGGTACGGATCGCCTCGAACAAAAGGACGTCATAGACAGTCTTATCTTATGCTAGATTACACGTTTTTGCAATTCTGCAAGCAACCAAATCATTTTGTTTTCCCGTGCTTCCCCGAGCCGTCCCACTCGCGTGTAACATTGTCGAGTAGCTTGGCGTGTTGAGCGCCATAAGGACTTTTAAGCATTAGTTCACATTTAGACGCAACGCGGCGTTTTTAAGATATTGAACGATGCAAAATTGAACTTTATTCTCTCACACAAGAACATACACGTTTTATTTGCATTAGTTCTTACTTCTAATTTCGGTCTGCACCGAGCTGCGTAGCTCGGCGCAGCTCTTGCAATTAAAAAGTGCATCTTCTTGAGAAGCTTAAATTTCAAACTGCTAATCATTTTTGATTACACACAAAATATACAGAAATTTCCTCACCCTCATAGCGTCATAAGTTCGGACCATTTTCACAAGAAATATAAAACTAAGCACACAAAACACTAAACCTTAACGGCGCTAGACATTAAATGAGTAAATAAATCTATTTTGATATCTTATCAATTTATTTTCAGCTGTTTATTATGACTTATAATTTATTATAGAATTGTATGCTTTCATCATTGCATACAAGGTATTGTTTTGGTTTTGTCCATACTTTTTGTATTGTGTCAAATGTCAATAGCACAGAGTAAAAATATGTGGATTCAGTACCTATGGCCTCAGACCAAATAAAAAAGTAAAGACAGCTTTATCAAACAAAAACTGAGGCAGGTTTTTATGCATGTAGTGCGCGTATACCTACGCACACATACATTAAAACCACACACCGCGACAGCTCGCCTTAAAAGGTCCAGCGTAGTTTTGTTACATGTGTGTGCGTGACACTTTGTAATTACACGTCGAGGCGTCATTATGACCTGCCTCGCTGTGTGGATCGCAGAACTCTATCTTCACTTTTTTATTTGCCCTCTGAGCCTATGACAAACATAATATAAGTATTTGTTGTTTGACAAGAAATTAAAAAATAATAATTTTAATTTTTAGTACGAGAAATACGGTCATAGAATGATTATGACCACACGTTTAAATGTTAAGGACTGACTTCGTTATCATGATAAGATTAATTTTACATCATAGTTTACCAAAAATTTGCACGATATACAATCTTTATGAGTCATTGATGATCGTCCTATGATATCATTGTAATTCGTGACCTAATTTAACCGACTACGAAGCACGATTGCAAAAGCGCACAAGTACTTATAGGCGTAAAAGTATCCTTCATCCTCAATCACACCGAAACGATGCGCGTCAAGACGCTGCATTTTTAAGATAGCCATTTAAAATTGAACTATATTCATTACATAAGAAGATATACGTTTCATTGTAAGTGTTCGAATGTCAGGTTACACCGCGCTGCACAGCGCATGTGCACGACTGATGTCATATGAAATGTGTATCTTTTTGTCTAGTGAATGAAGTTTAATTTTGAATAGCTATCTCATAAATGTAGTGCCGCGTAGCGTCTGTATTACACTAAAATAAATTTTGTAATAAAAAAAATACATACCAAAATGGCGGCGCAAGAGTTTGATCGAGAAACATCGATAACTTTTTTTATGCTTTCTAAACTGGCACGATAGGAGTTCACCATTTTGACAGTTGTATTCAATAAAAAAAAAAAAGTGTGTGTAATACACATAAAGTGTATTGAAATTGGCCACAACGTGTCTATTGCAATGCTTGTAACTGAATAAATTATGTGGCAACTGACAATGTCGTATTAAACAGTATCACAGTGGATGCGTAATATCGAGGAAAATCCTGTAAAATTGTTCTTATTTCCCTCACGTAATACAACTTGGTGCGTGTGCTAGGTACTTGCTGTTACCACGGATCAATATAATTCCTCCATGCTGTTACTATTTACTATAAATGTATAACACAAAAACTTAGCAACCATCTTTGGTCGTTTAATAATTCATCTAAGTAGGAACCAGGCAATTTGGAATAGAAAATTCGATATATATTTTTGTTATAGGTAATAATTATTCTTAGATTAAAATACGCGAATTAAAAGTTTCCTATTCTTAGGGTTCTGTTGGTTTGGGCAGAAAAACGGGACCCTATTACTAAGAGTTCTTTTTTTTTTAATGAAATGAACCAGGAAACGAGTAGACGGATCGCCTGATGGTAAGCGATTACCGCCGAACATGGACACTCGCAACACCAGAGGAGTTACACTTATAACTCCTCTGGTATATTGTATTTATATTTTATTCTTATTAGGACTTATATAATATAAATACAATAGTAAATTAAATACTTTTTTAAGAATATGAATATTCTGTAGATTGACTTCTTCGATTAACAAATACATTATAAAACAACATCATAATAGATATTTAGATATTATAAACTATATAATGTTATAGTAAAATTAATTATTATTTTTATAGAGTATATAGGATTTCATACTTGAGGACGCGTTTACAAATTTGGCATAAATTGGCTGTTTTTCGGTCGATTTTGACACCAAATGAAACCAAATTCTACAGAACTAACAATTGTCAAATAACAAAAGTATTAAATATATAAATAAATCCAACAATATTAAAAATTGATTTGGAAAGGATAAAAAGTCTCCTCAAAATTTTCACGTGTTTGATATTATGCATGATGCATGCAAAATGATATATGTCAAACAACTCCTCGTAAACACGTCCTCAATGCATGTATGTCTGTCTGTCTGATAGGTTCGGGATACCCTATATTCTTTAAGGATGTGGTATTTGTTTATATATTTGAGGAGGCTAAATATTATGGTCAAAGTTAAAATTTGCTATTTATTAATAAGCACAAAATAGAAATTGTTAATAACTTTCACAATTTATGCAAATTAGTAAACGTCAAGTAAGCAATCTGAAATATTTTTTAAAAAGTATTTAATTTTATTATAACATTATATAGTTTACCTATATCTATTATGATATTGTTTTATAACGTATTTGTTAATCGAAGATGTGATTCTACAGAATATTCATATTTAAAAAAAAGTATTTAATTTACTATTGTATTTAAATCATATTAGTCTTAAAAAGAATAAAATCAATAATATTATGTTTAATCAATTAATAAAATTCAGCGCCATCTATTATCGAGTAGACGAATTATGAAGGCATTGGAGTCCTCTTATCTTATTATTGTAATAATCTCTAATAAATCTCTGTCTGTCAGTCTATTTGCAAATAATTTAACATTCGCGCAATCGTTATTGCACTTTGTTTGTGTTTGACTTTTGAGTAAACTGTTTTCGATAAGATTTTAATTAAAATATGAATGTATGTTTATGGGAATGTATTATTACTGGGTCACCATCATAGAGCATGGTTACCACTTACCACTTACCAACTGGAATGTTATTTGGTGCCGATTTTTGAATCACTACATTCTACAGTCTCTTTCTTTATATTGAGGAATGAAATGACCCAGGCCTAGCATGCGCACCCTAGAAACACCGAAGAATCGACAAAATGACAGATTGAATAAACATTAATTCCATTCGGAGCAAAATAGTTCTTATTGTAAGGCAGCAAGGTCCATGCATCGTCGTTATGAGAAACAACTTTTCTTCCCGAGCATGAGCTCACAAAATGGCCTCTTTTGACAGCTAAAGTAGAAACGTTTTCTTATTTCGATGTCAAATAGTCTCACAATAATGTCAACTACTCCACATCATGGCGGTACAAAAAAAAATAGTTTCTTTACGTTCAGTCATTTACTTGAAAATTTGATCATTTTTGACAGAAGATATCGCGGCAGCCATTTAAAAAAATGGCTATTTAGAAATGTTGACTTCTATTGACGACCTTGTTACAATGGATTAATTACCATTTTGCAACGAACTGTTTTAGATAGATAATTTCTTCTTTAAAATTATTTCTTCGGATCGCCATGCTAAGCCCATGGCAGCGCCATGTCGCGTATCGTTTCGTGTCGGTATGACCCTTAGGCCCACTTGCAATATTTTTTGAATAGCCAACTTAAAAATGCAGCGCGGCCTCGCGTCAAGTATCGTCGCGGTGTGAACTGACCCTGAATTACTTTATTTATCATCATGAGTCATCGCCCGGCGCCACACGCATGCGTACGCAAGTAGTGAGCAAACAATACGAAGATAAGTTTCTTATATGAATACATAATATACGACACGTCATGTTGTAGTAAAAATCGTAAGAGTTTTGAATAAAACCTTTCATGATGAAGTAGCTCCGAGTCGAAAATATATTTACTTAAGTACAGAGATGCCGCTTTCATAGAACGATCCAAATCGATCCAAATGTTGACGTCCCCTTCAAGCGACCCACAATTTTTCCACACAATCGTGGACACACCGTATGCTTGTAGTAGTGCAATCAAATCGAAAGCCAACCATGTGTAGCTGTTTATCTGTTCATCTTTCTTTAATCTGTGGCACAATCGGGGACACACCGTATACATGTTACTGTAGTGCAATCAAATCGAAAGCTAACCATGTGTAGCTGTTTATCTGTTCCTCTTTCTTTAATCTGTGCAAGTAGCATATTAAATAAAGTAGTCCAAAACGTAACATTATTATTTTTGCTGGTACCGACTTCAAAATTTTGAAGATTGAGTAGAGAAATAGTAAAAATTTCAGCCAAATTTAAAAGCCAAATTTTATTTCATACTTTTTTGTGCATTTTTACTTTGGAAGTAGTTTTAAATTTTTGTTTAAAAATAATAATATGTTTTTCCTTTGTAAGTGACGTTTGTTAAATTATTATAATTTATACGTTATACGTTTATAGATATACGTTTATTTTAAGTACGTTTAAAATAAACAATCGAATGTATAATTGATACCTTGGTGCAAAATCTTACTTTTTGATAGCATATGCTTGGGTTACTTTAGAAAAAGTCAAAATCACTATATATAAAAGTCCATATAACTTTTGAGGAGATCCCTCGATTCGTCATGGATCCTATCATCAGGTCACCACTTTCGTGAAAACGAGACCAACTTCGGAGTATACCCTTTACATCCAAAAAATAATTTTGATAATCGGTCAACAGACGGCGGCGCTATCGTTGAACATACAAAAAAATAACTTTTTGGAAGTCGGTTAAAAAAACCTTTTAAATAACAGATGTATGTATCATAATAACTATCTGCGTGCCAAAATTCAAAGCAATACGTCCAGTTGTTGATATTTCACTATATTTGGATCCCTATCACCCTTTGGGGGCGAATTTCAAAAGAACTATACAATACGTACTCAATGATTTATATTTATTAGCTCAGATATTAAATTTCATGGAAATCGGGGCAGATTTTAAATATTTTTCATACAAACTTTCAACACTTCATTTACACTATCAGAGGTCTACTAGGGGGTAGACTACTATCATACACTGAATTGTAATAAAACCCAAAACATGCATTTGATGAAATATTTTTAAGAGCATGGAATCTCAATTTTCAACAAATCGGTGTAAATTTAAAGATTTTCGATACAAACTTTCAACCCCTATTTCACACCTTTAGGAATGGAATTTTTCAAAATCCCTTCTTAGTGCATTCACGTTATGAATACACTTTAAAACTGTCTTAATTTCACGTTTCTACAATAAGCGGTTACGGCTGTCTATGCGTCTATGTCAGTAAGTCAGTGGGGACTGGGAACATCTCCTTTTATAAAAACTTAGGCCTTTTTCATCCGTTATTGGATGTAGAATTACTCCAGATATAGAATTCTCCGAGCGGAGCAACCACTCTTGAAATACTGTCGTGCCTTGTACAGTCGGTTTATCAAATGTCGTATGCTTGCCCAAACACATACGGCATTCTCACAACACAGTCAGCCTAGTCCAGAGGAATGACTGGTCAATACGTCTGGGGCCAACCATGTTCCACACGCTGTTTTCCTTCACCGTTAGATCGTGCGTAAAATGTACTTGAGATCTGAAAGAGTCTCATTAGATTTGACACACGCAACAACCTGGGAATCGAACCTGCAGTCTGCACTCTCTCGAGTGCGAATCAAGTGGTGCACCCACTAGTCTACGGAGCTCTTAGTTATAGATAAAAGCAGTAAATAAATAGGATAAAACTTCTTACTTTACGAATTATGATATATGTTAGAAATATACAGTTTATACTAAAATCAGGGTTTTCCAATCATTGTGAATATTATGATGAATGGTGATAGCGGCCACACACGCTAGGCAAGCAGCTTGACAAGCAGGTATCCAAAAAAATAAATTTAGTATGACATGTACGTATCATAGTTTTTCTTTTAAATGAACATAGTTATTCTTTATCTATCTATATTTTATCTTATCGTGTATGTGTGACACCAGTCTCGCTCTAGATGATGTGCTTCCGTGATTACCATCTGTTACTATTAGCTATGTTATTCACTTTGTCTATGTATAATGTAAATTTGTCTCTACATAGATCGGCGCCGCTCTTGCAATGAATCGTGTATCTTATTGTGTACTAATTTCAATGTTGAATTACTATTTTATAAATGCAGCGCCGCATCTCGTATCGTTTCGACAAATCATGTGCCAAGTTCAATTCCTACTTGAAATCTAGATCCGACATTTTGAAACTGACTTGCTCCGCCGACAAATATATAACAAAGGTCTACCAGAACCTACACTGCAATCTCGTATTGATAAATTTGCTTTATTATGTTGTTCTTATGTTCCTGTTTTTTTTTTTGCTTAATTTCACAGGTTAGGCGTTACGGTCTGACAACAAAAATAAATGGTCACGTTTGTTATAACGCTATTCACCAATGAGTCACGGAATCTAAGAAAGAATAGGAATGTCAATAACCTTTTTCTGATATATAAATAGGTCCTTACATATGAAATTGGCGTTTTGTCGTACTGGCCACTTTGATCTCAAATATATCTTCTTTGGTTAGGAATTCCAATTTCAAATTTATACCGCTATTTACTCATGCATTTGTGTTTCGAAAAACGTAATTCATTTGTTTTTTCCTATTTGGGTTTTTTCTTTGCGTCACTCTGTTTACAAAATGGAAAACTTGAAATATCGTATTATTTTCGAGTACGAGTTCAACCGTGGCACCAGTGCTGCAGAAACGGCTCAAAGGATTAATGATGTGTATGGCGGCGGTGTCGCAAAAGAAAACACAGTGCGCTTTTGGTTCCAACGTTTTCTTTCTGAAAATTTCGACCCGCAGAACAAGCCCCGTGGACGGCCGGAGACCAAAGTTGATAATGAAGAATTGAAGGCTATTGTGGAAGCGGATCCATCGCAAACTACGTCCGAGTTAGCTGCAGGCTGCGGTGTTAGTGATAAAACTGTTTTAATCCACTTGAAGCAAATTGGGAAGGTGAAAAAGCTTGAAAGGAAAAAAAAGTGAAAAAGTGCAGCAAACCGATAAACGCGCGTCGACTGCTGCGTTACATAACTCAACCGGCACAATAAATAAGGGATTTTAAATCGAATCATTACCTGTGATGAAAAGTGGATCCTGTACGATAATCGGAAACGCTCATCGCAATGACTGAACCCTGGCGAACCAGCCAAAGCCTACCCAAGCGAAAATTGACTCAAAAAAAGTTACTTGTGAGCGTTTGGTGGACTAGTGCCGGTGTCGTTCACTACAGCTTCCTTAAATCTGGCCAGACGATTACGGCAGATGTCTATTGCCAGCAACTGCAAATCATGATGGAAAAGCTAGCTGCTAAAAAACCGAGGTTGATCATTCGCTCTAGGCTACTGCTGCTTCAGGACAACGCTAGACCACACACTGCACAACAGACGGCTACCAAATTAGAGGAGCTTCAATTGGAATGTCTAAGACATCCACCGTACTCCCCGGACCTTGCTCCAACAGATTACCATTTTTTTCGAAATTTGGATAACTTCTTGCAAGGGAAAAAATTCAACTCCAATGCGGCAGTCCAAAGCACCTTCAAAGATTTTATTGATTCCTGTCCGAATGGTTTTTTTAGTAAAGGAATCAATGAACTACCTATGAGATAGCAAAAGTACATAGATAGCAATGGTATATACTTTGATTAAATAAATATATTATGTTTAAAAAATCGACTTTATGTTCCTCCTTTACAAAACGCCAATTTCATATGTAAGGACCTAATAATATATCACTTAAAAAGTGCGGTTTGCAAAATAAACTTAATTGCATATCAATAATATGTAATAGTATTGCATCGAATTTAAATAAAAACGTTACATAGTAGTAAATTAACTAAACATAAATTTAATTATCATAATTATTATCACTTTTATCTATGGTCAGAAATAAAGTATTATTATTATTAGTATTATTATTATAACAGTCATATGGCGCTAAGTCAATCCTATTCTCATTTGAATCGCATTGTACGCAAATGGATTTATGTTTTACTTAGGTATCAATTCATTTAAGTGTAATTAGTATTTGAGTACTAAATAAAATTTTATGAGTATACTCAGTTCACATACATTTTTTAAAAATTAATGCTTATTCAATTAGAAGTGTATTTTAATAAGTTTAAAATATTTCATGATCGTCAGTATGGATTTACTAAAGGAAAATCAACAACTTCTGCAGGTGCTAAATTAATATCAGTAATACTTGACGCTTGGGAAAGATCGCAAGATGTTATAGGAATATTCTGTAATCTTTCCAAAGCATTTGACTGTGTTGAGCACAATATTCTTACATCGAAGCTTAAATTCTATGGCATTTGTGATCATGCGTTAGACCTCATTAAGTCTTATCTCTCTAATAGAATCCAAAAGGTATCTATTGATGGTGTAATGTCATCCGGGTCATACGTCGAAATCGGAGTACCTCAGGGTTCAATACTAGGCCCTTTCTTATTTCTTGTATATATAAACGACCTACCATATATGATGGATAGGTATGCTGAGGCTGTCTTATTTGCTGACGATACATCACTGTTATTTAAAGTTGGTTGTAAGGATAGTGAACTAGTACAGGCAAATAACACATTGAGTAAAGTTCACGCCTGGTTTAATACAAATAATCTAGTTTTAAACCAAAACAAAACTAAATGTATGAGATTCTCGTCTTCTAATGTTAAACAAGTAAATTCGTTAATTAAAATAGATAACGTTAGAATTGAGTTAGAAAAAGTGACAACTTTTCTGGGAATTAGATTGGATGCTGGGCTGCAGTGGGGTCAGCATATTGAGTTTCTGTCTGATAAATTAAGTTCCCCTGCCTATGCCGTTCGGAAAATTCGATAACTCACATATGTTTACACAGCTAGATTAGTTTATTACTCATATTTTCATAGTGTAATGTCTTACGGACTATTAATATGGGGATCAGCTACAGTAGCTGCAGCAGATCGTAACACTAGAAATAAGAATAAGCTTCAGATTCCAACATATAAACTAAGCAAAACTAAAAAATCATTTATAGGTAACTGTGTTAGGTTTTATAATAAAATACCAACTACAGTAACTAACCTTACTGAGACTAAGTTTAGGCAACAAGTTAAAGGAGTTTTAATTTCAAAAGCTTATTATAAATTACAAGAATATATTGACGACAAAGATGTATGGGTGTAAGCTAAATCTGCACTCTGCTTCCGCATACTGGCTTTATAATATAATATGTTAAATAAATATAAAGATGACTTAAATATGTACCAAAATGTAAATTAGTATAATGTCCATGTTAATGTATAATAATAATAAGAAAGTGTTAAAAACAAAATTGTAAATTGACGTCAAAAAGTGTTGTAAGAACCCATTTTGAATAAATAATTTGACTATTGACTATAAGTATAAGTTGTAAGTATAAGTTACTATAAGTACCGTATATAACTACTTCTATATGCATTAAGTAAAAAGCTGTAAATTAATTATATAATTACAAACAGACACTTCAATTATTTATTTGTATAGATATAATATTATATAATTAATACTTTTAATATTCATTAAAAATAAATACTCACGTAACGCTTGTAAGATAATCCTATGGGTAGGTACTAAATACTAAGGGACAGTTCACACCGCGACGATAAGCAACGCTACGCGACGATAAGCAACGCTACGCGGCGCTGCATTTATAAATAGGTATTCAAAATTGAACTCCATTCACTACAAAAAAAGATACACGTTTCATATGACATGCTTATTCAAACAAGGCTTTCTACTATTCGGAAACTTTTTCGCTCAGATTCGATTAATTGACGGATCGGATTGTCGAAAGAGGAAATTCTCGATAGTGGACAACTGTATTATTTACTTGTACTTTTTCGAAATGAGCAAACGGAAAACCCAACCATTTCTATTAGTAAATTCCAGGATCAGACCAAATAAAACAGTGAAGACAGCGCTTTGTCAAACAAAAACTTTTTTTATGTCTGTAGTGCGCGTGTGTACGCACTACACACTTCATACATAAATCCAGACACTGCGAAGGTTCGCCTTACAAGGTAAGGCGTAGTTTTGTTATATGTATGTGCGTGACACTGTAATTACACGGCGAGGCGTAGCTTGGATCGGCCCCGCTGTGTGCTTCGCAGAACTCTGTCTTCGCTTTTTTATTTGGTCTGAGATTCCAGGTAAGTAAGGTAGTTCTGTAAGTCTTCAAGTTTGAATTCCAAGAACAACTGAGAACAAAACTGGTTGTACGAGGTTTTGGCGTCAATTTCGTCATTCTACAGTCTGCACGAATGTTGTACGAAATAATGATCAATTATTATCGTCGTTAGGTAGATGATGAATCTACACATTATTGATGTGTAACATGTTTCCACCGCTTTCTTACAATTTGTGGGAGTTTTCGTGAAATGGAACGGATGTGTGTAACAGGAAGTCGCGGAAGTGCACGCGCGAAGATTTGATTTGACGAATGAGCGCGCGGTGGTACAGTTGGCCGTCAGATTCGAATAAAATATTTAAGTGTTTAGCTTTTTAAATTTTGACGTTGATTTCTGTCACTGCTCTTTGAGCGTCGCGTGCCGGAAAAACATCGGGAAAAACATCGCCGTGAAGCGTCGCATACCTCCGCTGGCACGGTAGGGTAAGGTTTTTTTTTCGTCTCATTTAAATTTCTTTGGTTTATAGTCTTTGATTATTTTTTTTAAACAGAAATTAAAAATATACTATAGCCTTTTGAATTTTGCCTAAGTACACTCAGTATATTTACTGAGTGTACTGAGTGTAGGTGTAATAAAAAATCTATGGCAATACGTCATCAGTTGTCTTTTGCAATATTTGATTTAATTGTTTTGAATTGAAGTGATTATTTGAAGTGTGTGCGCCGTGGTGGTATGCCTGAGTGGTACTCCATTTTGATGATTAGGCAATTACACTGCACTGTAGACCATCTGATTCTGACAGAATCTAGTATTAAAATGTTTTTCTTATTTATTTATCTTATTTTAATATTATTTTATTGTGTTTTTATTGTAATATATATACATATTACAATAAAAACACAGCTACTAACTTGTAGTGTACGAGTATGTCCTAATTTGTCAAATAAACTTTTTTTATTTTTTTATTTTGATGTGTACGTTAATTTTATTTAGATATTTCAAAACTTTTTATATAAATCGTTATTAAAACATATATTTAACTAATTAAATAATAACTTTGGTATGCGTGTCATATAGATTTTCGCATAATTTAGCTTAAAAACCAACACTAATATTATGCCGTAGGTATAGTGTCGCGCGACGCTTAAGGGGGTAAAATTATTTATTGTTTACCTTGGCCTGTTTTGTTATTAAATAATATGAATAATGTATCCACAGTATGTAATTAACACAAATTTAAGTATATAAAAGGACAAATATGGTTTTATTCGGTTTTGAAACTATGGCAGGAAAAAAATAAATTATTCTGTGTTGACATCAAGATTTCTTTTATTCGTTTAGTTTTCTTTTTAATTATAATTACACCATCATATAATAAATTCCCTTATTCGGGTTTCTAAATATATATAACATGTAATGGTTTTAGAATCAATTGATAATTAAAATCTTGAAAGTAAAAAACGCGGCTAAAACCTTACCACACGATGTCCGCTAAGCATTGTTTTTTTTTTATATTTTCATAAAATGTTACACACCATATGCGACTACTGTAAGCCTCGCCCGTTTTTTTATATCTATGTCCTATCGCTTATAATTATACCATGGGTTGATCTCGGGTTTTAGCGTTAACCGTCAACCAATTCCAATTTTAAGAAAAAAATTAAATACGGGCGCCCAAACTGTTTATTGTATTTAAAATACAAATAAATTTTTTCTAGTTAAATTTCTGTGAACTAGTATATCAAGAATGTTAAGTCCAATATAAACCTAAAATTTCCACAAACATTTTTTCTTATACCCAATATGAATACCTACGTAGCGAACATACATGCATTGCTTGAAGGAAGTCATCAATCCGATATTATTAAAACACGCCGCTAATGCAATAATATTTGTACTAACTACTTATCAACTGTTAGTAGGTGACTCACTAGCACGAGCTAAGCCAAAAGTGAAAGTTGAGCGTGTTGTCTAAGTTACTAGACAACAGACAACTCTACTCCGTAGCGAGCCTTAGGGGGGCCCCGTATCAAAAAATGTATGTATATATGTAGTAAAAATTCGCCGGGGGCCCCGATTGATACGGCTGATACAGTGGTAGCTACGCCCCTGCTCGACAATCGACATACGAGTAGTAATTACTCTATGAGGTAACACTACGATGTGACTATAGCCAATAGCCATGCTGTTTTAAGGGTTCTGTAGTGCTCAAGGAACCCATATAGCTTCGCTATGTCCATCGATCTGTCTGTCCGCCTCTCTGAGGCTGGGACTATATTGTCCGGAGTCCGTAAGGCTACTGTCTGCTATTAACATTCAACCTGAAAATCGAACACACGAGTGTCAAGTCAAATATCAAATCAAGTCAAATCTGACAATTCGACACTCATGTAGAACGATTTTCAATTACTCTATTGTGTTAGTCCAGAGTTCTATTTTCAATGCTCTGAATTTTCTCCGGCCTTCCGGATTCCGGATGAAATTTGGTAGAATAGTATTGGTATATCCTTATCAAGTTATGTCTGAGTTAAGACTGGTAGGAATTTTCAAGGGAAGATACGTATATCATATATATTAAGGTTATTATGTAATCATGTAGGTCGTAGGACATACATATTATGTTGAATGAATGTATTTATACATATATAACTTTTATTTATTTATTCAACCTTAAATCTACCATAGCAGGCCATAACCTAATGCGATAGACAAGTATCTATATTATTAATTATTAACATTTTACATCCTAAAAACACAATAACAATAAATAAATAACCTTTCTTACATATTATCTATTAACAAAATCAAATATTTGGATTATCATACATACGCGTTACTTGAGATTGTGTATTGGGTAGATAATGCACTCTATCAGATAAAAATATTCAATAATGTAGGTGGATGTCGTATTAGAATGTATATAAATTAATATTTTATATTTTAGGGGTGGCTCTCCAGGCACCATATCTCCCATACATGTGAAGTGGGGATGAAAAATATTTTTTCATTCTACCCCATCGTGTGGGGTATCGACGAATAAGTATTTTTAAATAAAGGCATTATATTTTCATACATGACTTTTTTACAAATTTCGAGTAACCGGAGTCCAAAGTGGTTTAATTTCCAATTGGCATTTCTAATCTATAACTGGCCATTTATAAATTGGAAATATGAATTATTAAAATGCATTAAAATTAAAAAAAAAAGAAAAAAAATGCTTTTGCGATAATTCTCAGTATTTAAACAAATCAATTAAAAATAATTAATACCTGGAACAACTTGCTTTATGGACCGTGTATTAATTAATAGAGTTTTTAGTAAAATATTATACGTGAAACATAACCGGTAAGCACAGAAAACCGGTTTTTATATATATTTATATATATATATATATATAGAGCGAAATGCGAATGTAGCGTTACCTTTATATGGAAAAAGAAATAAAAAATTGTACTGCTATTGAAATTCCCGCTTTTATAACCGCCACAAACATTCACGGTTCAAGTAATTTGAATAAATTAGCTGATTCAAACTTCAAACCGTTTTTCCAAACTGGTATAATTGATGTGTGTGGGAAAAAAATGTATTACGTAAATAACTATTAACATTACCTTTACATACTATAAAATGAAGTCACTTCCTGTCTGTCTGTCTCTTTGTTAGATTTATTAACTAAATAAATAATAAATATCTATGGACGCTTCACACCACGTCAATCTGGCCCCGTGCTAAGTATCCGAAGAACTTGTGTTACAGGTACCAGAAAACGGGAAGTATATTTAATACTTTTATACTATACATATATATAAGATTTTTACTATATTATACACATATTTAATACAAATCCATGACCCAGGAACACAGAAAAACATTTTGTTCCTTCGGCGGGATTCGAACACGCGACCCCCGGCTTGAGCACCAACGCGACGCGATGAACCACTGAGCCACAGAGGTCGTCGAATCTCAAATAATTTGAATGCAATTTTCAGCAATAGATAGAGTGATTCTTTTTTTTTCGAAAGGGTCTACGCTAATGGCTTTTGGCCGTCTTAGCTTAGTCGGTCTGGTGACTGCCATTTGGCTAGTCGTTTTGGTGGGTTGGTGGGGAGACGATGAGGGAGTTTGACCCCCTCCTACAACACCCCCTGTGCGTGATGTACAAACCGGTTTTTGGGAATAACTAAGGATAAACTATTTTTAGGTCTGGAGAGACAGTGGTCCCTCCTGGTGAGGGGTCCGACCCCTTAGAGTGATTCAAACAATCATCTTCTTTAAAAATACAATTCGTCGAACTTAGTCAGAAGCGAGATGAAAGACATTAACCATTTAAAAAAATATGCATACCTTCTGTATGATGAATTTGATGTTGGATGACCTTACTTGAACGTGTGTGGTTACAGTAAAAACTGCACTGAAAATATAACTCTGCGCTAATACAATAGAGCTGAAAATCGAAGTGTCATTAAGTGTCAACTATTAATGTCAGATTTGACAGCTCTACACGATTTTCAGCTCTAATGTGTTGTAGTTCAATGTACTGTACCTACAGTACAGTTTTTTCTGTAGCGACCACAAAAAACGCTCGTGGGAACGTAGCCTAATACTTGTTAGTTGTATAACGTCATAACAACACAATCATTTTAATCTCCCTGTACCTACATAATATGAATTCATTATAGAAACGGAACTTGTGAATTGCACAAACGGGGCAAAAGTCTGTCAAAGTTACTTTTAACTCCCCTGGCACTGCGAGTGTCCAACTGTCCAGCGGCTAAACGCTTACAATCAGGTGATGCGTCTGTTCGTTTGCTATATGTTGAAAAAAACCGTCCAAGTGTAACCGGGTTCCGTAGTCACCCATTTATGGTTTTTTTTTCATTTTTATTATATGTTTATTTACTACAACTCCTGAACTAACAAAGTTATCTAAGCCGTTATAGTTTTACTTCCAAGTTCATCATAATATTGACTCATCATGATTTTTCGAGCAAGCCGTTTAGCTTTTAGAGGGGGGACGCCCTATTACAACAAAAAAATGGGCTTTGAAGTTGAAGATCTCGCAAACGGATACCTGATTCCTGAATCAAAATAACCTAACCTAACCAAGAGCATGTCAGGCCATGTCTAAGGAGGGTTCCGTAACTATCAACGCGCAATA
The DNA here is from genome assembly GCA_037179445.1 of Phengaris alcon alcon. Lineage (NCBI taxonomy): Eukaryota > Metazoa > Arthropoda > Insecta > Lepidoptera > Lycaenidae > Phengaris > Phengaris alcon. Next base: position 748,794 of record JAYRCH010000263.1, on the reverse strand, counting down.
GGTTTTCTTTGAATTACTTCAAAAGCTATTGTCCGATTTCACTCAAAATAATTTTCATAAAGAGTTTTAGTATGATCTATTTACATGGAAACTTACAAGTTTATATCTCCTATAGCTTATAAATGCCAGGGGGGAGGGACCAACTTAGGCCGATTACTTGAAAATGGTTGACTTTGTAAGAAAATTATTTACGAAACCTTGCCTTTATTGTAAAATACCTATTCAACGAAACCCCACACGATGGGGTAGAACAAAAAAATATTTTTCATCCCCACTTCACATGTATGTAGAGCCATCCCTAAAATGTACAATTATTATTATTTTATGATGCCGGGGAACCGAGATTTATACACGATCTCTAACTTTACCAAATTCATTAATTTCTATTCACAATTACAGAAGATAGAAGCGCGGACCGACAGACAGACGGACAGAGCGAAACTATAAGGGTTCCTTGATTATTACAGAACCCTAAAAATCGTCTTAGCAACCTCAAAGTTTAAAAGAAAAAAAGCATACAATAGTTTACGTTTTCTTGAAAAGGGAGGTGTAATAAAGTAGTAATAAAAAGTAGAAATGTCGGAGTTTTGCCGGTTAGTTCAATGGGTGACGTTGTGGATTTTGTGTAGCTTCATAAATTTTTGTTATTTCGGTTATTAATGTGTAATATTAGTAGAATATTAACCATTAAATATTCGTTAACGTGCACAAGTGTGGGCAAGTGGTACAACTTCTAAAAACGTCCTATTTTGTGTTAGTAAAGCTTCTACCACTTTACTGAATCGACTCACATGACTCATGGACTGTACTGACTATTTATTTGGACTTTGACTAGACTTTAGACTTGACGATATAGGAATACGGTGTTGATAATTGAAACGAACGTTCTATTTCCCGCCTTTTTAAGTTGACATTGGCAAATTTTTATAAGCCGATGCCATATATAAATAAAATAAAAAAGTAGTAATAAAAAGTAGACATTTCAATGTCTTATTGACAAATGTCACAGGCACAGCCTATCTCGTTAGATTATCTTAGTTAGCCAAAAGGATATTTATTATAGTGTAGACGTATCTGTGATAAGCATCTCTCATATGTAATACGTAACTGTGTCGAGCATCTCTCTCATATGTACCAATAAAGAAAAATATTATTATGACCACTCAAGTATAAAATCAAAATCAAAATCAAAATTTTTTTATTCAAAATTGGTATTTTTAAATACTCTTTTTGAACGTCAATACTACGTGATGCCTACCACCGGTTCGAGAACTAACCCAGCGAGAAGAGCCGGCAAGAAACTCGTCTGGGGCCATCTTTTACCAAAAAGATGGAAAATTATTCTTTTAAAATCAAAATTATTACAATGTTTACTTATGTCTATGTAACAAATAATAAGATAAGATAAGGAGCCACCTTATTCCCAAGGTGTGCCGTCTTGAATAAAGTCATTAATTTTATAATACGCTTTGGCACACAAACGTTCTTTAACTACTTTTTTAAACTTATTAATGGGAAAGTTTTGAACCTTTTCTGGGATTATATTGTATAAGCGTATACATTGGCCTTTAAAGGATTTACTAACTTTGCTTAGTCTGAACACTGGCATATCTAACTTGTTCTTATTTCTAGTGTTTACACAATGATTATCACATTTCTTTTTGAAGTTGTTTAGATTCTTTCTTACATATAACACATTTTCCAAAATGTATTGAGATGCGACGGTCAGAACTTTTATTTCTTTAAACTTTTCCCTTAGAGATTCAAAAGTCGACATCTTATAAATAGAACGTATAGCACGTTTCTGCAGCACAAATATTGTATTAATGTCCGCAGCGTTTCCCCACAAGAGGATGCCGTACGACATTATGCTATGAAAATAGCTAAAGTAAACTAATCGCGCGGTCTCTATGTCGGTAATTTCTCTAATTTTTTTAACAGCGTATGCTGCAGAACTTAGCTTATCTGCCAATTTAGCAATATGTGGTCCCCACTGTAACTTACTATCTAATGTTATACCTAGAAATACAGTGGTGTCTACTAATTTCATTTTCTCATTATTTAATAGTATATTGGTTTGTGCCTGCGTAACATTTGGCAAGCTGAACTTTAAACATTTTGTTTTATTAGAATTCAACAGTAAATTATTAGCATTAAACCAATGTACTATTTTTGAGAGAGCACTATTTACCTCGTCATTGTTAGATTGTCGTCGCTTCACATTAAAAATTTGTGAAGTGTCATCAGCAAAAAGTACTATCTCATGCTTATCATTAACTAGATAAGGTAGATCATTTATATAGATGAGAAATAGAAAAGGGCCCAAAATAGACCCCTGTGGTACTCCTAGTTTAATTTTAGTACCATTAGACCTTTTGGAATTAACTTCTACAGTCTGTGTTCTATTTATTAGATAAGAGCTTAGAAGCTTTAGTGCCGTGCCCCTTACACCATAATGGTATAATTTCCTGAACAGCGTATCATGCTCCACACAGTCAAATGCTTTGGATAAATCACAGAATATACCAAGTGCATCCTGTGACCTCTCCCAAGCTTCAAATATACTGCACAGAAAACTGATGCCTGCATCTGTTGTGGACCGACCTTTAGTAAAACCAAACTGATTACTATGTAACAATTTATTCGAGTTGAAGTGAAAAAGTAATTGATTTAGAATAATTTTCTCAAAAATTTTACTTAAAGTCGGTAATATGGATATTGGTCTATAGTTAGCTGGGTCTGATTTATTCCCAGCTTTAAAGAGAGGCATCACCTTGCTGTGCTTCATCAAGTCAGGGAACACGCCACTTTTAATACAATTATTAAAAACTAATGCTAGGTGAGGGGCAATGATGTCAATTACTGGTTTTATAACTTTTGTGGACATACCCCAGAGATCAGTTGTACTTTTAATATTAAGTAATTTAAATGCATTGATAATGTCTCTAGAGTCTATTTCTTTGAAAATAAAATTTACATCACATTCCTTCACATTATCTCTAAGTAATTTTTCGGCAACTGTAGGTGATGAATTTAAGTTTTTTGTAGTTGAGATCGGAATGTCTGCAAAAAACTTCTCAAATACTGTCGCAACTTCAATGTCAGAATAACTTTTTTATCATTAATATAAAGTTCAAATTTAGAGTTGCGACTGGCGACTCTTCCAGTCTCATCTGCAATTATTTTCCAGATGGTTTTCACTTTGTTTTTAGAGTTCTTAATTTTTTCTTTGATGTGAAGAACCTTCGCCGCTTGACATACCTTCTTGAAAATCTTCGAGTATTTCTTGACATATAGTTTAAAAGCTTCACTCCTGTTCATTGACTTCTCGTTATACAAGTCATACAATCTTTGTCTACTAACAATAATACCTGCAGTTGCCCAGTTACTAAAATTATTTCTTTTATTACTAAATCTGACCGATTTAGAAGTAAATACAGAGTCAAATTGGTTTGTTACTACTTTAAATAAATTATTAAAAGTTTCATTTGGATTAATTGACTCATTCAAACATTGAAAACTTGAAAGTAATTTACTTCTAAATTTCTCAATACGTTTTGTGTTTACAGGAATAAACTCAATATTTTCTATCGGATTATTATCACATTTAAGATCAAATGATGCTAGCTGTCCACAGTGATCAGAGTTAAGTACATTAATTATGTCTTTCCTAAAAGGAGTGACATTTGTGAAAATATTATCTATACAAGTAGCTGTTGTTTCACATATTCTTGTTGGTTCATAAAATAAATTAATTAGATTATACGATTTGAACAAAGATGTGAATCTAACAGTGGTGGAGTTAGAGTCTAATAAATTAATATTAAAATCACCACATACAATAATCTTCTTATTAGAGACACATACTTTCGTCAGCACTTGATCCATTATTTGTTCAAAAGAATCGTATAAGCTTGATGGAGGCCTGTATACGCATACAATAATAAGGTGGCTCAACTCAATACAAGCCAACTCAATAATTCGTTCACTAGACAGTTTTACAATATCTTTACGTTCTTTACATTTCAATTTATTATTAATCAAAATTAAGGAGCCACCCCTAATGACATTTTCTCGACAGAAAGAGCTCCCTACTTGGTGATCACAATAGTTAAATATTAATTCATGATTTTTTAACCAATGTTCTGTTACGCATATAATGTCAATTTTAAATTCATTTAAAAATAACTCAAGTTCTAATTCTTTCCCTATTATGCCTTGTAAATTTTGATGCACCAAGTTTATATTAAAATTACAGTTTTTCCCAGAGTTCTTACTAGGCCCTTCGTAGGAGGCATCAGTATAAATATTTCCAGCTAAGAAATTGCTAGAGTGAGCCTCTGTTGTCCTATAATCTAATTTAAATTATTTTGAACATATTCTAAGTTTTTACTAATAAAATTGTCAGTATAAGAACACTGCTCAATAAAAGCAGTGGTCGGCTTAGCCAATTTTTTGGCTTGTCTTAAAACTAAAAAATTATATAGCCATTTAGCTAAATGTCGTGTAAAAAATTTTGATAAGTAATACTTATCATATGTTAGATTATTTAACCTAGAGATAAAAATATTATTAAAGTCAACCACATCGATTTGTGGTAAAGTTTTATTATTATAAGAAGGATCTGTTAGAACCAAGACGTCGCAGCCCACAACAATCAATAACTTTGATTCTTTTACGTCAGTCTGATTGGCAGCTTGGTATGCGTACCTACGTATAATTTTTGCATTGTTTGGAAATTCGGAATGTGGTGGGCTCGAATCCCGGTAAGATAAATATTTTTGTGATTATTCTTATCAATTCTTTTTCTTTTATATTTTTTATTTAAGTATTTATTTATTTTGAATTATTTTATCGTTCTACTAAAACACCGAGCAAAGCTCGGTCTGCTAGGTAATTTATTATTATACATGCAAATTGCAAAGTTTTATCTTTCTAGCACTTATCCGTTTGGAGGAGTCGAGTACGGACGCACGGGCGGACAACATGTCGAAACTATGAGTTCCGAGACGTGAACTACGAAAACCTAACAAGCTGCGTCTAGATAGCTATATAGCTATCTAGACTAAGCGTTTAGTGCTTACCAGTAGGCGATTCATTTTAGTGATGCGACTCGAGCCTTGTTTTTACTCGAGTCATTCGAGGGAACATGTCAAACTCGTAAAAAAATTCTTACTCGAGCCTTTATGCACTAGAGTTACCGAGTCCACTCGGCGCATCGAGTTGATTCTGTTGCCGATAAGGGTACAGCATTTTTTAGCTTTTATTTGAATGTTCGATAAAGAAATAAAACTAAATGCTATGCTAACTTGCAACTCGAGTGACTCGAAAACTCGAGTATGACTTGAGTGAGGTAGTAAAATCTCGAGTCACTCGAGCAGAGTGACTTGGGTGACAAAATCCTATTAAAAGTAGAGTCGAATCTCGTTTAGTGCTTACCATTAGGTGATCTATCTGTTTGTTCATGTGAACCCGATTGATGAAGTTTACGTACCTGCTTGTCCAGCGACGTAACGGAGTTCACAGTGAACACATCGGTGCTGCCCGTCATTCTGTTCACGCAATCCAGAGCCCCCATTGTCATTTTCTCAGAATTTACACAAAAACTGTCTTAAAATGTGCATTAAATTTTTCTCAGAATTTACGCGAATGGTTTTTTGTAGAAAAAATTACTTTGCTCAAATGTCATATTTTCCGGAATATTTTTCCGCATTTTTCCGGAATATTTTCACAGAATTTTCCTCCCTTTCTTCAGTTATTTTTTCAGATTTCGTATGTTTTCACTTTCGCACTGGTCGCCGTCCGCGATACGACTCGTGTGCTGCGCGTACGCAACACCACACGGCGCGCCACAGACACGAGATATTATATAGATACGCCACAAACCTGTTATGGAGAGCACGCAAAAACAATGTCGCTGATTACATTGACCTTAAAATATTCACGTACGGTGAATATAGTTTCAAGTTTATAATCGACTTCCAAAAAAAAGGAGGCGGATAATATACCTATGTTTTAATATTACACATAATATTAATATGCCTTATTGTACGTTTTTAAAAAATGATACCAATAGCTTAAGAATATTTTTTAACTAGCTGTTGCCCGCGGCATCGCCCGCGTAAATACAGTATCCTAAAGGAACACTGTACTTTTTCGGGATAAAAAGTAGCCTATGTTTTAATCCAGAGCCTAAACTACTAGCATACCAAATTTAATCGAAATCCGTTCAGTAGTTTTTGAAAGAGTAACAAACATCCATCCATCCTCACAAACTTTCACATTTATAATATTAGTAGGTTATTATAGTAATAAATGTTTCACAAAATATTGATACATATCAGATAACTTATTTGCATGTTTGGTCTCTGCCGCTCAATATAAAGTAAGCAGAAACAAAACTACGGAATAACCTAATATCCGACACTTAGGGCTGGGACTATACGATCCGGCATCCGGCAGGGGAAAATTCAGAGCATTGAAAATAGAACTCTGCGCTATAATAGCACCACCACGCTAATCACTGAGCCACAGAGGTCGTCTTATCTGTGATAACTTACATTATTAAACATAATTATATGCTAGAATAAATACGTTATATACACATGCTAGAATGACACATGATATTTTGTAATTAATTATCATAATTATCACAACATTCTTAATTTTTATCAGTGCATCAGTGCAATTTATCATCTATATATTAGTTTTGGACACTTTAAATCAAGGGCATTATTAATACAAAGGCATTTCCTGCAAGCATCGTAATAAAAAAAAAATAAGAATTTGAATATGAATTTGAATGAAAATATTATGAATGTGGAAACGATAGACTATTAAATTCTATGGATAATATACTAGCCACTAACGTACCTTTTACCTTTAGGCTGGGAGTTGGGACTATATAATCCGGAATATGGCGGGCCCAGGAAAATTCCGAAAACAGAAAATAGAACTCTGTGCTGATACAATAGAGTTGAAAATCGAAGTGTCGAGTGTCGAGCTGATATATGACATTAACATTTGACTCGACACTTGAGTGTTCGATTTTCAGCTCTATTGTATTAGCTCAGAATTTTTCCCGGCCGGATTCCGGATCATATACTCAGCCTTAAGCTTTTGACTACCGAGTACTCTTGAGTCTTAATCAATCAATCAATCAAAATAAAAATCAAATCAGTTAAGTAGCGTAGTAAGTAGTAACCGAGATTGCTATTAAAAAGAATAAATAGCATGTCTATAACCACACCGATCTATGTGACAATATCCCCACAGGTAGCCAAGTGAATCATTATGGGTATGTAGTTTACCGTGCGTCGCGTCGTTCATACGTATTGGTTAGGTATTACGACATTAGTTTAAACGCGGTTTCACTCATGCCGATACTGCTGTTTCTGCCTTTCTGGCTAACACGTATAATATTATACGCGTTCACTGTTCAGCTAATAATAATATCTATGGACGCTTCACACCGCGTCAATCTGGCCTCGTGGTAAGTATCCGAAGAACTCGTGTTACAGGTGGCAAGTTGACAACGGTAGTATATTTAATACGTTTATTATATATATACTTACTTAAGATTTAAAATAATATATTATACACATCCATGACCCAGGAACATAATTTTTTTTTGTTCCCTTATATTGTATTATTAGTTGTATTGTTATCTTTGTTCACGTCTGGATTAAATTGGATCTGAACGGAATACCCATACAAATCTTTTATTAAAAAAACTTTATCTATCTATATACCTGTCTATATATAAGTATATATAAAAGGCAAAGCTGATTGACTGATGTATCAAAGCACAGGCCAAACCCTTAAGGCTAGAAAATTGAAATTTTGCACACGTATTTCACATAACTACGACTGAGGAACGATTTTTAAAAATTCAACCCCAAGGGGGTAAAATACGTGATAAAAGTTTGTATGAAACTGTTTATTTCTTGGACATATTCGCATGATATTTCGTATCAATTGAGTACGGGAAAAGAAATTAGTTACGTATTTCGGAATTTTATAAAATTCATCCCCTAGCTAGGTGGATAAAATAGGGGATGAAAGTTTAAAACCTAATTTCACGCGAGCGAAGTCGCGGGCAAATGCTTGTATTTAATAATATTGACATCGTCAACTAGCTCAGCAGTTCAAAGAATGTGCTGTCGCCTGTCCATATTATCTATAGAGTATAGACTATAATATTCACATAAATGGTCATAATATGAGTCACAAGTATGGTCATCTATACTGGTAAGTTGTAGGTCACATAACATACTTGACGAGTAACATAGATAGCAGCTCAACATATTCCATATCTTTTTGACAAATATAGAAGAATAATATTTATGGAATGAGCAGACGAATAGCCTGGTGGAAAGCGTATTTGCACCACCCATGATTACACGCTACCTCGTACACAGCGGCGTGGCGGCACAGAGTAGATTATTATATACTTACTTACTACAGAGAAACAGCTTTCATAGAACGATCCAAATTTTAACGTCCCCTTTAACCGCCTACGATTTTTACACACAGTCGTAGACACACCGTGCACACAGCTTGTAGTAGTTCAATCTAATCGATAGCTAACTATGGAGCCGTTTATCTGTTCCTCTTTAATCTGTTCTCTGTTCCTCGACGGCTCGCGCATGCGGGTGCAATAATCACCGCTTAACACGAGTGCTGTGTGTAAAACAGCGGTGACTATGGCACCCAATTTAATTAATACTATATCTAGAAATATCCCGCGGAAAAATACCCACAACCGGCAAGCAAATGTATGAGTGCACGCATAAGCATGCGTAAAGCACCTCCCTCCTCCCACACTGCTTATGCGTACACTAGAAACATGATCGTGCAAACACCACCACCACACAAGCAACAATGTCAGCAAGATCGTGCAAGGCCCCACACCACCACGTCAACAAAATTCGTTAGTCAAACGAACTTTGTTCGCAAGTCCACTTCCTGAGGTTGCTCCGGGTTCGGGGCGAAACGCGCGTCGAGTTTTGCAACGTGCATGCGTGCACTCACACATTTGCTTGCAGGTTGTGGAAACTTTTCCGCGGGATATTGCTAGATATAATATTAATTAAGGCATGTATTTAAACTTGCGACAAAACAAACAAATTTTGGATGTGGAAAAACCGAATATGGAATACTTAGTTACAAAGTTGGCGAAAGAATATAAGGAACAAGTACTTGAACACATTGTCCACACGCAGCTTTCTCACTTTTTAACCTCTAATAATTTGCTTTCACCTTTTCAATCCGGCTTCCGTTCTGGTCACAGTACTATTACAGCGCTGCTAAAAGTCACAGATGACCTACGCCTAGCCTTGGAAAATAAGTGTGTCTCCATCCTAGTGTTACTTGACTTTAGAAGTGCTTTCAATTCTGTAGACTTTGACATCTTCCTTTCTGTCCTTCGCTCCCTTAACATATCCTCCTCGGCCATAAACTGGTTCGATTCATATCTTCGGGGACGTTCGCAGCGAGTTCGCTCTGATGAGGCTACCTCAGACTGGTGTGATCTTGATGCGAGGGTACCCCAGGGTGGTGTTCTTTCTCCACTTCTCTTCTCAATTTTTATAAACACTATCACCTTAATAATCAAATCTAACTTCCATCTTTACGCAGACGACCTGCAGATCTATCGCCATTCATATATTCATGAATTAAATTCTGCAGTTACCGATATCAACTCTGATATACAACGAATAGCGAACTGGGCAAAATCTTTCGGTCTGTTGGTCAATCCTAGCAAAAAGCAAGCTATGATCATAGGTAGCAGATACATGACTTAACGCTTAGATAATGTGCCTAGAGTTATATATGGTACCATTATTAATTACACAGACTCTTCTAGAAACTTAGGTATAATTCTAGACAGTAATCTCTACTGGGTATGTCAGGTGAGTGAAGTGAGCAGAAAGGTTCACTACTCGCTGCACACGTTGAAGTGCCTCCAAAACTTTTTGCCTATAAACACCAAAATTTCCCTTGTCCAGACACTCATCTTCCCTATCCTTGACTATGCCGATTCCTGCTACTTAGACGCTACCGAGGAGCTGTTAACTAAATTGGAACGTTTACACAATATCTGTATTCGTTTTGTGTTTGGTTTAAGAAAGTTCGACCATGTTTCAGCCTTTCGATCGAAACTCAAGTGGCTCCCTATCCGCCTTCGGCGCAACTCCCATATCCTCTGTTTACTCTACAACATTTTGCATAATCCTCGCTCTCCTCGTTATCTTCTTGATCGATTCATTTTTTCTCGACCCCTCGATATTCCTTGCAGGTCCACTGTCAGGACAAATCTTTCTCTCCCCTCCCATCGCTCCAACTTCTACTCCTACTCATTCACTGTTCATGCAGTTAGATTGTGGAACTCTCTTCCTCACACCATTCGCGACAGTCCCAACATCGATATTTATTTAGTATTTAAAAGACGCTTGAAAGAGCATTACCTCAAATCTGAATCCATATAGATACCGTTATTATGTATACATATAGTATTTATATATTATAGTTATAATAATATTATATTAGTATTTATATGTATTAACTAGCTATCATTTTTAATTTATTTATTTAGCTTATTTACTATATTTTATTTTATTATAGATATAAATATTTAAATTATTATTTCTACAATAATTGTAGAAATAATATTGTGCACGTCCTAACTGCTATATTTCATCCCATTTCTCTCCGTAGGGCTGCTGGAAGAAATTTCTAATTAGAAATAAGCAGTCCTTTGTGTTATCTTTCTTTGTTAATTGTATTGTCATAATTTTCTGTGTGTACAATAAATTGTTAAATAAAAATAAATAAAATAAAATAACAAAAATTCCAAATCTGGCGACTAATTGATACCAGTTTTGTTAACTGATATTCCAAACTGGCAGACAGATATTATTTTGGCGAACAAAATATAACTATCTTGGCAACAATTTGAGTGTACACATTTCATTTAAGAATAGGAACATATATTTTCCCTGATGTAGTTAATTCAAAAATATAATAAATAAGCAGCAAAACGAGCACACATAAAAAAAACGTAAAAGAGCGTACAAAATTCCCATTTTTTATTTTTCTCGGTTTCGGGGGTGTTGTTTACAAAAAAAATCATTTCAAAATGGCGGATATTTATTTTTCGTAAAATTGATATGGGTGTCGTATTCGAGGTTTTTAGGGGTGCTGCATACAAAAACAAAAAATTAAACCGACTTCCAAAGTAAAAATGCACAAAAAAGTATGAAATAAAACTTAATTTCTACACAATTCCCTTTTTAAATTTCGGAATTGGAAGTCGGTTTAATTTTTGTTTAAAAATAATAATAATGTTTCTCTTTTTAGTAATATCTGTTAAATTGTTATTAACACATTTTAAGAACGTTTAAAATAAACGATCGAACGTATAATTGAATACGCGCTAAGCTTCCATTAGGTATTGTATATAAGATAATGATGATGATTACTGTAAGTTACATAATGGCATATGCTTGCAGTTCTTTAAACAATGTCGAAATTTCCAAACGCTTATCTTTAATGACTGAGGACTTCTGTTCAGTACTTTTGGATCCAGGGTGCAGAATCTTACTTTTTGGTAGCATATGCTTGGGTCACTTCTGAAAAAGCCAAAATCAATATCATATATATTGATTTTGGCTTTTTCAGAAGTATTTTATACTTTTTCATATAAATTTCGAGGAGTTCCCTCGATTCCTCACGGATGCCATCATCAGGTCACCGCTTTGGAGACAACGAGACAAATTTCGGATTATACCATACATCAAAAAGAATTTTAAAAACGGTCCAAAACGGCAGAGTAATGCTTGAAGATATCCGTGTCGGTGTAAAATATTATGAGAAGTACCTATTATATCATCATTATGTCATGATTTATGGTGTGATGATGGTGGTGAAGATGATGATTAATTTAATTGACACCCAAACATGTATATATAAGGAGTCAGGAGTTCTGTTCAGTACTTTTAGATCCAGGGTATATACCTTGGTGCAAAATCTTACTTTTTGGTAGCATATGCTTGGTTACTTCAGAAAAAGTTGAAATCACTATAATATGTGTCCATATAAATTTTGAGGAGTTCCCTCGATTCCTTCTTTTGTGAAATTCTTTTGTGAAAACGGGACCAATTTCGGACCCTTTACATAAAAAAAAGAATTTTGAAAATCGGTTAATAGACGGCGGCGATATCGTTGAATATACAAAAAAAAATACATACATACAGCCGAACGTATAACCGCCTCTTTTTTATTTTTAATAAAATGTATCTAGGTGTCCTTTTTAGGTTTAAGGGGATGTAATTACAAAAAAAAACATTTATTTTTAAATTTCAAAATGGCGGACCTATTTTACCAACTTATTATCTCTGCACCCACATATTTTCTTCATGTTAGCATTCTAGCATATTATGTAAAAAGAGATCCGTGGCGTAGTGGGTAGACCATTTATTTCGCGCTCGAGAGAGTGCAGGTTCTATTCCCAGGTTGTGGCGTGTACCAATGAGACTTTTTCAGATCTCAAGTACATAATACGGACGCTCTAACGGTGAAGGAAAACATCGTAAGGAAATCCGCACATGGTTGGCCCCAGACGTAAAATAGCTACTGTGATAATAATCATCAATCCTAATCAACATTCCCAAGAAATTTTAAATTAGAACGCATGTCATTTTTACGAAGAATGAAAATTCTCCATTTTGGAAATTGAAATTGGAACACTATCTTATAATCAACACCCCAGAAACCTGGAAAGGACACCCATATTAATTAAAACTTATTTTTTGTTCCCAAGATTAATTAAATATTTCCGCAAAGTAACGCCTGATTATATCAACTATGACCCCCGCTAAAAACTTAAAAATAACTATTTACAATTTTCATAAAAACTATAACCCGACTAAGTATAATAAGTAATTATATAGCCTATTTTACCCGGGCTATTATTACAAATCTATTGACACCTCATTTATTAAAATCAGACTAGTAGTTTAGGCGCTACGCCGACACAAACATACATACATATTACATATATATATATATATACTGCCAAAATCATTACCCTTCCTTTCGGCTTCGCCGTAGTCGGGTACAGACATTATTCACCTTCTGTACTTGTCATTCTGCCAAGAGACAGTAACAGCATGCCTATGGGAGCCTCTTAACTTTAAGAAGCGTTTGAGTATTCGGTCGTGAGCTCATATTCGCTGGTCAAAACTTAACGTGTCGTGGCCAAATGTGTGTCATATTTCGGCCAATGAACCCAACATAATATTGAAAGCCTTCCTCAGGAATGCCGACTTCCTTCTCAAGAAAACGTGCACATTCATTTTTTAGAAGCTATATAAAAGTATTTGTATACCTATTATTTATTTACACCATTGACTTGATTAGTTTTGTTTTTAAAAGTAAATTAATTTTAATTTAAAAAAATTATTAAAAATAAAGAAATAAAACGTCAAATCAAACAACAAACGTTTCTCATTCCTGTACCAATGTAATATTTTTTAATATAAATTTTATTGTATCAAAGATGAATTTACCTAGATTATTATTTGAATATCCAAAAGATGAGTTATTACAGACAAGTAAGTTGACATGTTGACTTGTTACAAGTACTATTAAATATACCCAATGCAATATGTACTATAATATTATTATAAATCTGAAAGTGAGTTTGTTTGGTTGTTTCTCTTTCACGTGAAAACTACATAACCGATCATCATGAAAGGCACAGATATAAAGTTGACCACGGAGAAGGACATAGGCTTCTTTATGGCGGCAAAATGTACAGTTCCTGCTGGATTTATTTTTGCTCGCATGAAATAGATATATAGCGCACGCATACGCGCGCGCATAGAGCAACATCTAGTAGAAATTTTGTATCAAAATAGGTAATATTATACCCATATAACCCATTACCCAGCCACGCAAAACCTAGAATTCTTGCGGCTCGAGAGAAGACTGGACGCTAAAAAGACTTTACAAGTTTTAGAATGTATATTAACAATGTTTTGTAAAATCAATTACAGAAAAATTGGTCACATGGATTTCCTGATTTTGCGAAGACGTGTTAGACAGAAAAAAAAATTGAAAGACCAAATATCTTGTAATGAAACGAATCAAAAATCTTTACCTTTCTTTCTTTACTAAAAATTTACGTTTTGAAATCAGCTGTGAGGATAATCAGATGACAGTTTGAGGTCTATAGACTCAGCGGCGTAGATTCGTTTCTTATCTAAATATACTTTTTTTACCTGAACGTCCTTAAAAAAACTGAGGCCTTTTCATCCGTTATTGGATGATTTATACAGTATTCTTCGAGCGGAGTAACCAGTCTTGAAATACTGTAGTGCCTGGGACAGTTGGTTTTTAAATATCGTATGGTTGCCCAAGCACATACGGCATTCTCACAACACAGTCAGACTAGTCCAGAGGAATGACTGGTCAATACGTCTGGGGCCAACCATGTGCGGGTTTTCTTACGATGTTTTCCTTCACCGTTAGACCGTCCGTATAATGTACTTGAGATCTGAAAAGGTCTTATTGGTACACGCCACAACCTGGAAATCAAACCTGCACTCTCTCAAGTGCGATTCAAACGGTCTACTCATTAGGTCACGGAGCTCTGCTTAAGCTCTAAGCTGAACGTACTAATCATTAAATTTTACAAAACGTAATATACAAAAATAATACTTTGTATAATATCGATACCAGAAGTATCAATTAACGTAAGGGACATTTTGGCGAAAATGAGTTATATATATCATTGGATTCAGAATTTTCTGCTTGATTTAAATAACATGTCCCTTACTTTAATTCATGATTATAGTTTTTTTTTTAAATTATTCTCTTACATTATTATCTCACAAAACTATCTTTAATTTCAGCTCCTTACTACAATATGCCGATTATGTAATAACTTGAAATCAAATTCGTATTTGCTTTACTTTATTTATTTGTGAGATTGTTGCTAAAATACCGAGTACTTACATTAATTAATTGATTCTCCTAATGGTTATCCCTCCGGCGCGGCGGCGCGCGCGACTAGCGTAAAGACGTTGCGGGTGTATCAGGGGAGGGGTAAGACAGCGACGCGACGACGTAACGTGTTCGCGGCTCGCGCGCAGTTCAAGATTGTTATTGTTACGTCTACAACTATCAACGCTAATATTTGGATTAAGTGATGTTTTAATGTAATAAAGTGTTCTACAAGTAATTTAAATAAATAATGTGTGAAAACAATAGTAATATCACTGATAAGTTAAGTTATCTACTTGCCCGAAGGGAAAAATTAATGAACATGAAGATACTATAGAAAGGTATGTATTATTTCCAATTTTACGATGACAATACTTTTTGTGTACTGAGCATTATGTTACGATCTTGTTAATTATTTAGAGAATAGGTTAATTGGTTGAAGTTTTAGACATTTATTTGCGTAATCCTGTACAAACTAGTTCTCGCTCTGTACCGATAAAAAGGGATAAGTAAGGCCGTATATAACAGAAAGAAAGTTGGTAGCTTGTGTCGATCTTCCCGCGCTTATGAATGTGTCGGAGACGTTCGGTGCTTTTAGGTACTGGTTTTGTGCATTGAAGGTATAGAAACTCGTCGTCAGTTTGTACTTATGACTTGCGCAGATTACCCGCGCCGGCCGATTCCGATAGGCACTGGTAGTGCGGCCCAGGCTGCCGACTTTCTTTCTGCATACGTCCTAAAGCGCCTACTACAAGATCGGATTCAACAAACCACTGTTCGTCTTTGGTCGAGAGATGCGCTCCCGACCAAGGATGCTTAAAGGTCGTTGGTTAAGCAACAATTTTGGTCATCAAATGCTTTTTACGCAATAGTGATTAATGCATTATTTTAATGGTTTTAACAATGCGTATTAATACCTAGATTTTGTTTACACTATTCATTTAGCATTATTTAAAGTTTACAACAAATTGAGGTAAGGGACATTCGTTACTTTCTTTTACTTTACATTAATTTAAGCGTTCATCAAAGTAAGCTTATTTTAGTCGTTCTAATTAATAGTGTAAATAAAAATTTATTAAATTTTATAAATATAATATTCTGATAATAATGAAATATTTTTTGAAGATTTATAAGAATAATAATTGATCTTTACGTTATAAACAATGTAAGTCTATAGTTGTTATGTCCCTAACATTAAAGTGTTGACGGATTTCTACTCGAGTTGACCCATACAATAAGTCTACCTTAAGTCTCAAATCTAATACTGTACTAATCGTATTCATGTTTCCTTTTTAGGTCTACTCAAAACAAAAAAGATTCTTCAGAAAGCTTTATAGAAAATAGTGATGTAGATTCAGAAACACAGTTTATCACAAGAAGTTCAAATAGATCTAACGTTATTGTTAATAGCAGTAATGACTCCGTGTGTTCTGTTGAAAATGACATGGAAATCATAAACACATCAACTATTTCATTGTGTCGAACGCATTCTTTTTTTAATAAACCTAATGAAAGTTTAACTAGTACTACTGAAAACACTAATAATTACCCATGCAGTCAAGTCATTGAAAATCCTTTAAACGTATTATCCGATGTTATGAATGACCCGATTGAAGCACCTCTAAACGTTGAAACAGAAACTGATGCATCCAATTGTGATGCCTTTGTGATCGCACATTCATTACGTAAGTTAAATGATACAGGCGAAGAACTCGAGAATATACAGCCACTATCATTGGCTAATGATTATATAGACGTCATGCATAAGCCAACAGAGACAACAGAGAACTCCGCTGATTGCTCAATGTTTCTCGAAACATCATCGCAAGAGGAAAATGGAAGTCGTGAAACTTTCTTATCTCCAACAATACTTACAGATGTAATAGCAATTGATACTACAAACAAAGACACTATGATGGTTGAAGGCCTACATCATGATGATGTTTTGGACACAAATTTTAATGCTTCTTGTAATGATTTGACATCAAGCGAAATCGATAACAACGTATCTCTTAAGGAAGTCGTAACTGAAGTTAATTCAAACAAAAAACGTCGTTTAACATCACGATTCATGAAATCTTGTATGGATTTTTTAACAGATAGCGAGGATAAAGACTTTTCTTCGGGAAGTTCTAATCTTTGGTCAGACAAAGAAGAATCTTCAGGTGATTCAGAAGGTCATGAGAAAAATAGAAAAAGAAAGAAAACCAAGTCAAAAAAAAGTAATACAAAAACAAACCAAATAGAAATCGTACCCAAGAAACAAAAAAACCTGAAAATAAACGTAAGTCACGAAAACAGCTTAAAGAAAAAGGTTTATCCTACGAGACAATATCTGGTAATGTGAAAGAAGCCCGAAAGTTACAAGAAAATCCATGTAAAGAGGGTAAATGTAGTAGGAAATGTTACGAAATTTCAGAAGAAAGGAGGAAATGTATATTTGATTATTTTTGGGCACTTAATGACGAAAAAAAACGGGACTGAATTGTCCAATGTTCCAGACCAATCAGTGTAAAACATCAGAAGACTAAAAACGCAGTTAGTAGACGTTCTTTAACATATGAGTACTTTATAAACGAAGACGAAGGACGGAGGCAGGTTTGCCAACAATTTATACTGAAGACTCTCGATATAAGCCAAACTTACGTTTTGTATACATTAAACCATACAAAAGAAGGACTATCCTGTGAAGATAGTCGAACACGTACAGCACCAAATAAATATGACGAGAATACAAAACTTAACGCAAAAAAATACATAGAAGCATTACCGGCTTTACCTTCTCACTACAGTAGAAAAAAATCTTCGAAATTGTATCTACCAGAGCAATTTAAGAACTTATCGAACTTGTACAGGTTGTACATTAAATATTGTAACGAAAGGTCCGAAAACTATTTGAGCGAAAAATTATTTACAAGTATGTTTAAAGAGTATAACTATGCATTTCATGTTCCCAAGAAGGACAAATGTCTCGTTTGTACTAAAAACGAAAATAATCCGGATATGACTACTAATGAACAGTTACAAGCTCATTTATTGGAAAAAGAAGCCACCTATAAACGCTTTCATATTCATCAAAATAAAAAACGCGATAGCACGTTTGTTGTATCTAGTTTCGATCTTCAAAAAGTTTTATCGACACCGTACGATGAAAGTATGCAGTTGTATTATTCCAGAAAGTATGCTGTGTTCAATTTTACAGTATATGAGAGTGGAACGCAGAACGGATACTGTTACATATGGGGTGAGGCTGATGGTAAAAGAGGAAGTTGTGAAATAGCAACATGTCTGTATAACTACTTAAAAGAACTCGATAACAGAGCAGTGAACACAGTATTATTATACTGTGACAATTGCACGGGGCAAAATAAGAATAAAGTTATATTTTCAATGATCAAATATTTCCTGGAACAATCTAAAAATCTGAAAGTTATTCAGATTAATTACCTTCTAGCTGGACACACATATATGCCAGTTGACAGCATGCATGCTGTTATTGAGAGGGAAGTAAGAAAGCTAATTGTTTGGGCACCTTCGCAATGGCCAAGTTTCATAGAGAGTGCTAGAAAACGGCCTCAACCATATAACGTAAGTGTCTTAGAACATACAGATTTCATTAACTTTCAGGGTCTGGCAGATTCTGTATTCACTCAAGCTACTCTTAAAAATAAAGATCTGCGTATGAAAAACATAAGAGTGTGCACATTTAAAAAAAATGCTTTGACGAAAATTGAAGTTAAATATACAATGTTAGAGACTGGTGATACTTACGAAATAGAGCTCTCCAAAGAATTACTTCCAAAGAATTCTAACGCAAGAAGAAAGGGTAAAGGGGTTAGGAAAATAAGTGCTGCTAGCGGTAAAATGACAAAAAATATAGACAGCAATAATGAATCTGCAACTGAAAGTACTAGCAATGACATATTAAGTCAATGGAACACAGACAATTTACCATCTCTATATAAAGAGAGGCTTCCAATTTCCATTCCGAAATACAATGATCTCAAAAAATTATGTGAAACCGGTATAATACCAAAAAGATTTCACGTTGAATATTTAAACCTGCCGAATAAATCGCCAGTTAAAGATACCCTCATTGAAACTGACGACGATAAAGATGTGATGACAGCTGATGATGATAACTAGATAAAATACCAAATAGAAGAAGTTATTTCAACCCTTTCAATTTTACCATTAAAATATTTTAATTTACTTACTAATCGTTATATCATCATAATCTGTCCATTCCTAATTATTATTTACATTCATCATATACATTACATTAATGTTCATATCATTTGTATTATTTTTTAAATTTTTTTCAGTCAATTCATATTTTTTCATTTTTCTTTTGTTTCCAGTACATTCATTCCATTATTTAATAAATAAGACTGTAGATTAAGTCTCAGAAACATTTTTTCTTTATCCGCGTTAAAAATAAATAAAAAATATTAACAATAAATCGTTTTATTTTTGTATCCCTAAATTTCATTTAAATCTGTGATAGCTGAAACTAACATTAATCATGCAATGAACCTATTTTGATGGTATCAAAATACTATAATTTTAGTAGAAAATCTATAGTTACATTGAACTGCAATACTATAAGAGTTCTTTACAATAGAATTTCGTATAATTTTCTATTTATTTTGCTGCTTACGGTATGCTTCACCCTTTACACATAAAATATTAGTAACTTAAGGGACAACTAAACATATTTTTTTAATGTAAGGGACATGCTATATTTTAAGCCGTTTGGTATTCCAAAATATTTACTTTATAGCATGAAAGAAGAGAAAATTCTAAGAAACTTTGTTCTAAACACAATTGAAATTGGAAGCAACAGTAAAAAGTTATAGAGAGATTTAAAAAAATAAAATCGTTTTTTGGCTCTCCTGAAAAACAGTGTTTTGTCCCTTACATTAATTGATACTTCTGGTATCGATATGTAATATTATGGCTTATTTCTGACTTCCCATAAAAGATGGATACCTCCATTTGGGCGCTAATATTTTAGATTCTCTTCTCAATTCTCATCTCTCCTCTTTCTACTGAAAACCCGTTAAATTCAGGACCGACACGCCAACTCGCAACCAATAACATCGACCTATCGCCATTGGGCTGCGGCTGTCCACTGGTCCGTACTGCTGAGGATCTGATCGGCTACATCATCCAGAACAAGTGGAAATTGACAGAGAACTTCATGTACTGCGTAGTATATAGGGGCCGCTCAACTGATGAAGCAGCGAGCTATTATTATTTTGAGGTTGGTACTAAGACTGTCTGGAATAGATTTTTTGTAAAATATGGATTGTGAGTAGCAGATAATATTATGATGTGTGTTGACAGCGCCCAAACGGTTGAACCGATTTAGATCTAGTTTTTTTTTTTTATTTGAAGGATATGATCGAGAGTGTTCTTAGCTATGATTAATTTATCATCAGCTCGCTCACTGTTTGACATTTCGGGTGTTACTTATATTGGCAACCCTTCAAGTTGACAACTCTCCGTCGAGGCGCGAAGGACGAACTGTCATCAGCAAGGATGACACTTGTCAGCCACTGATGATATAAAACGGCTGGCCACTTTGGCCTTTTGGACACTGAATAGGGAACTTGATATTCTTGTTAAATTGTTGATTTTAATAAACAGTTATAATTACAGTTTTGTTGGTTCATTAAGCTCTCAAACTTCTATTACGAGTAGAAGCTCTCTAGTATATAAATTATCAGAGTTTTGCTAACACTTATTACACAGGCTATCTTCAGCCAGCCGATTCCAGCGTACCCAATACCTCAAGTCACGGTGTCTGTGTTCTTCAGAGTACGACAGAGTCATCTAGAGCCTCCTAGTGCAAAAGAAACACCGACGGTAAGTAACACCTATGAAATACGAATAAAGTAATGATAATATTATACCGGATGATTATTTATTCCGTTTCAGTAAAAACGGGGTACAATATGTACTTACATGAAATAGTGTACCTTGGCATACTTAGTTTACTTTTTTCTAACTTGGCAAATTATTTACTGATTTATAATCATTATTTACTGATTTATAAATTTAAAAAAATAAATAATAAAAATATTGAAATTACAAAATAATCATCACCATATTGATCCCGGTTGACTCTGGGTTGTTGAGAACTACAAGTTACAACGTAGCGAGTGATCGGAGCGCGCGCTGCCGACCCGGCGTGGATAGGAACGCCCGTCGTCCGCGCGGGTAGGGTGACCTAAATACATGATATTTTTAATACAAAACATGCCCTCTTACTCCTGAAACGGAATAAAGAATCACCCGGTAATCAGTATACTCCGATCAGGGTCTAATCTTCTATACATAGAGTTTGTGAAGTTAGGCCAATAGAGTTAGGTCGTGTAGCTTGGTTTTACATAAGATCTGATAGCTTTTTAACAGTGCAAATCATATGTTATCGTCTTGGCATCACTTTACATGAAAATGTTTTTGGTGGGATTTCACTTCCTTTTTGAAGTTGTTATGACAATATTTTTGTTTCTTTTTTTTTTGTGTTCATCCCCTATTTTAAGGAGTTGGAGGATAAAAGTTCCAAATTTGTCAATTTTTATATTGTTAATGTGCTAATACTAGCTTGCATACCAAATTTCAGCTTTCCAGGACATCCGGAAGTACCCTATAATTTTGTTGATCATCAGTTAGTCAGTGACGAAATAAGGGGTTCTTAGTATCAATAAAATCTAAAGTATAGGACCTGTGCAATCAAAACTTTACATGTTTATTTATTCTACTACTGGGAACATATCCTGAAAATCTTTTATCTGGTATAATACAAACCCAAATTATGAGGGTTCAACTAATCGACGAAACGTTTCGAGAAAAGTGCCCTTGCGCTTCGCTTAGCTCGTCTTGGCGTGCCCCCGCCAAAATTTTCCTTACTATTCAATATCCATACAATGATACCCGATAAAAAATATTTTTATTCACCACACCTGTTTTAGGGTTCCGTGCCCAAAGGGTAAAACGGGACTACTACTAAAACTCCGCTGTCCGTCCGTCTGTCTGTCCGTCTGTCTGTCCGTCTGTCACCAGGCTGTATCTCATGAACCGTGATAGTTAGACAGTTGAAATTCTCACAGATGATGTGTTTCTGTTGCCGCTATAATTGCGCGCGAGTCCGATTCGCACTTGGCCGTTTTTGTTGATCAAAATTCTAAACTGTATGCCTTATTCATTATTTTAGAACCATAAAACTGTGTTTCATGAGGTCGTTCAACCAAGTTTGTTAAGCTACCATCCACTTGCCCCGGGGCCTATTCTGTACTGTACATAGAACATGCTCCTCGTTACTCACATTCGATTTTCGTTAACAATTTCGTGAAGGCGAACGACCTTATAACAATTTTGGTTTATAATGTTTTTATATGCTTACAAAGTTGTCCCTAATTATATTAAAGGTTGAATAACCTGCAAAAATATTATCATGTTTCTTAGTATTCACTCATCTCCTTTTTGCTCGCCAAACCAACTTTTTACCCCCGTTTATTCGCTTTTCACAAAATTCTTTCTTAGCATATGCCTATATCCTAATTATAATATATCTATATCCTATATACTAATATTTTGACATCAAGCATTAGGCTGGGTCTTTATTGTCCGGAATCCGGAAGGCCGTAGAAAATTCAGAGCATTGAAAATAGAACTGTGGACTAATACAATAGAGTTGAAAATCGAACACGAAGTGTCCAGTTGTCTGATGTTGACATTTGACTTGACACTCGTGTGTTCGATTTTCTTTGCTAATAATATTGTATGCTAATAAGATCAATTAAATGCCTACGCCAACAATAAAGAAAAGAAAATAAACAAGTTTTGCTCGCTCGCTTTCTAAGAATTTTGTGCTGATGGCCCCTACGTATTGCAGATGACGTGGCGTCTGGAGGGTCATCGACAGGACCACGATGTGAGCCTCGAGCTGCTGACCGAGCCACGGCTACTCGGGATGATGATGATGAAGAGAAACCTGTTCCAGAGGGTGGAAGACTTGGGGTACTTTTGAGGGGCAAAAATTGAAAATGAAATACAAAAACTTTAAATTGACCTACTGTGAGGAAGTGACTTAAATAAAAGGGTTATATTTTTTAATTTTTGAGATTTTTTTGTATTTGGATTATAATTTAGAACCTCCTCTAACCGCTGCCGGGCTGCAGCCGGGTTAACTCAACAGCCTTATAATAAACTAGCTGTTGTCCGCGGCTCCACCCGCGTAATTGCAGTATCCCAAAGGAACACTGTACTTTTTCGGGATAAAAAGTAGCCTATGTTTTAATCCAGAGCCTAAACTACTATCATACCAAATTTCATCGAAATCCGTTCAGTAGTTTTTACATGAAAGGGTAACAAACATCCATCCATCCATCCTAAAAATATTAGTAAGATACTACTAGCTTTTTCCCGCGGCTCCGCCCGAATAAATACAGTATCCCGCTGTGCTTTTTCAGTATAAAATGTAGCCTATGTTTTAATCCAGAGCCCAAACTACTAACATACCAAAGTTTATCAAAATCCGTTCAATGGTTTTTGCGTGAACATCCAATCCATCAAACATCCATCCATCCATCGATCCATCTATCCATCCTCACGAACTTTCACATTTATAATAAGTAACATTGTGCTCTGTTGAATGTATACCAAGCCACTGAAGAATTCCCTTAGTCACAGCTTTGACCTCTCATACCTGGATGACTATTTCGTTTAAATTCTAGTCATCAGTTACTAGTTAGGTACAACCGATGAAGAGAATACTAAGTATGGGAAATTCTAAAGAATAAAATAAAAATTGGTTATCCTGTACGGTTTTATATTTGTTATCCTGTTTTAAAGCATTAGGCTGGGACTATATGCTCCGGAATCAGGAAGGCCGTAGAAAATTCAGAGCATTCAAAATAGAACTGTGGTCTTATACAATAGAGTTGAGTTTTCAGCTCTGTAGTATTGGCGCAGAGTTCTATTTTCAGTGCTCTGAATTTTTCCCGGCCTTACGGATTCCGGAATAATTTGAAAAATCCCTGTTGCGCGCTAATAGGTACGGAACCCTCCCATTACCTGACATGCTCTTGGCATCTTGGCTATGTTATGTAGCTTTTTTAAAGGCTTGAACATAGTGGTTGGTTCTGTTAAGAAGCTATCGTAACAGTTAAATTAATAATTGTGAGTATATAGTTTTAATTGCTCATTTATATTAATGAAACTATATTTCATTGTTTATCGAGTTCCCTTAAATGGTCAGAGGGTAACGAGGAATGAGTAATTATTAATAATTATGAGGTATGGACTGCCAAAATAGGTTATTTTGATACTAAACCTTGTGGGTTTAGTATTAACACAAAGTATGGGTCAGACCGACTTAGAAGTAACTAGTAACACGGATTTAAGTAGGATGTAGGTGTATTGAAGTTATTAAATAATAGGTATCCGGCTACCGTAAGTTACACAGAAAGTTACACAGTAAGTTACACAGAAAGTTACACAGTAAGTTACACAGTAAGTTACACAGTAAGCTTCAGTAACAATAGCTGCTAGCTCCCCGCACCGATTTCGGTGACGGTGGTCGGTTTCATTGAAACGCAGCCAGCTACGCAGGAGTTATTTTCATAGTGCCCGAGTGTCTGCGCAGAACACAAGATCACTCTTTTATTTCCTCTCGTAGCCCAGTTGGACGGATGACCGACACGAATGGCGAGAGATCAGGCGCAGGGCCGACTTTCTACATGCCCTCCGACGCATGGATAATCTTTCTTGTTGGACAGATCAGCCTGCATTGTCCTAACCAAACTTAGAAACAACAATTTTTGTTGTTCCAACGCGGGAATCGAACCCACGATCTCCGAGTCGAAAGCCACTGGACCACGGCGGCTGTAACAGGAGCAGGATAACAGATATAGCCGTCTAGTAGTAGCCATGTGGGCAAAGAATATACATAAATGATATGGGTGAGTTAAGTATCCAATATATAATATTTATGTAGTGTTTACTCAGAAAGTCGATTCTGCTATTTCAATCTTACATTGTTACAGTTTCGATACAGTCTCGATCTCATTTAACAAAAAAATGGTTTTCTCATGAACGTCAAACGATGAACTGACCAAACGCAGACCCACTTGCGTAGATCTGGGTTAAAGTTAACCCTGGGTTGTCTCTCTCGTTCTTCGTATTTATGAAAGAGAAGGCATGCTATAGTA
Organism: Phengaris alcon alcon; assembly: GCA_037179445.1. Classification (NCBI taxonomy): domain Eukaryota; kingdom Metazoa; phylum Arthropoda; class Insecta; order Lepidoptera; family Lycaenidae; genus Phengaris; species Phengaris alcon. Next base: position 723,565 of record JAYRCH010000263.1, on the reverse strand, counting down.
ACCCAGAGTTAACTTTAACCCAGATCTGCCCAAGTGGTATTTAGTACATTGTCGACTTTGTGTCAGTTAAAAGTGTAAGTTAATATTAGACAATAATTTCTATGGACGCTTCACACCACGTCAATCTGGTCCCGTGGTAAGTTCTCGAAGAACTTGTGTTACGGGTACCATACAACGGAAATATATTTAATATTATTTATAATATTAAATATATTTCTATTATATATTGAAGAAAGAATTGAAATATATTTAATAATATTTAAGATTTTTATTATAATTATACACATATTTAATACACATCCATGACTCAGAGACACAGGAAAACTTATTGTTCCTTCGGCGGGATTCGAACCCACGACCCCCGGCTTGAGCACCAACACGCTCAACCACTGAGCCACAGAGGTCGTCAAAAGTTAAATACGAGAATTGGGCTTCCAGAAACCGGGACCAGTCCCAGACAGCTCAGTAAGCATCATTCAACGTTTTTAAAACATTTGACAGAAAAATATCTTCATACAAGAAAAAGTTACGCCATCTTGATTTCAGAGGATTTAACCAACGCGGACTGATTAAACTGCGGAAAAAAAGTCAAAATGAAGTTGTCGAATGTGAAACCTCGACTGCCCCAAAAGAATGGGTCTTTTATAAGTTTGAAGTGTGGACAATATATAGGTCTACGCAGGCATTGTAATTTGAATATTATAATGCCGTGAACTATTGCTAAATGAGGGTGTTTGATATTTTGTCTGCCGTTAGCGGGCAGACCCAACGCACTCAAAGCGTCATCTGGTGGCGTAAGTGGTATCAAAAAACGGTAAAATAATTTTTGATTCTTTTTCTGTCATCAGGCGGTCCTTGTCGTGTCAAAAAGCTGTCAGATGTCACGAATTTAAAAATCTTTATTGCTAATGAGTAATGACAGTTGTAAAAACTCCCGGGGATCGCCTGAAGGGGGTTTCTAGAATCATCTAATAACACTCGCATACCAGCGCGAATTTGCTTTACAAATGGGGGTGAAAGTAGGTGAGAATATCTTACATCTGCAATACAATGAGATCGATGTTATACGAGTATGTTAATGTACTCCACGGCACGCCACGCCTGCTGTCATGACTCATGACATGACATGGTACACATGACATAAACATAGTGGTACACAGGGGGGTGAAACTCTCATAAATATTCAACTTTACAGAGAACAGCGACATCTTAACACGACTCTCCGGTACAAACAGCTTGAAATTTTTCGGATAGCCACAACAGATGACATTAAGCGGCTTCTACATCGCACTATCGAAGACACCAGGCGTTTGTAAAAGAGGCTCGCGAACATTTTTTAATGCGGTGATCATATTCTACAATTATATGGGAATATGGTCGTGCTGAATCATTGGAAGATGTCTATAACTTTCGTAAATACGTTAATTTCTGTCTATATTTCGGTTCAATAAAAATTATCAGGCAGTTATTACTTCCATCTAGCGGGTTTAATAGCAAGTTTGTAACTAAAACGGTATAACGCCATCTACAGACGATATCCCTAAACTTAGCAAGACAGTTCCAATTTTAGAGTTGCGCAGTTACTAGTAAGTATATATCTGTATAATCTATGGTGGTACACATGTGACATGACATGAACAAAGTAGGTCTAAACTCTAATAGAGCATCGCGGAGCACGTAGAATTTCGTACTGACTTATCGCTACTTGTCTCTTTCACTCACGCACGAATATGTTGCTATCGCGCTCTTATCGAGTACCTGTGTAAACGCGATAGGAATATTGCCATCGCGTTTTATTCATGCGCGAGTGAAAGAGACAAGTAGCGATAAGTCAATGTACGAAATTTTATGCGCTTCGCGACTGCACTTTAGAAAGGAGATTATTATACCCATTTTGGCGCTCTCCGGTCGAGATGGCCCACTCGTGCCGAAGCATGGCTCTCGCGCAGTAAAAAGAATTCGATTTAGATTTAATTCGAATAGTATATAAATCACAATGTCTAAAAAAAAACTAAGGTCTCGCGCTCATACACCTTGGTGGCAGCACCAAAGGTATTTTGGATAGTTGGTGTAAATTGATGGCAAGTGACGACCCCAGTAGACAACTAGACATTCGGTGATGCACCCTACATCTTCATACCCACTGCTGGTTTCACTGGTCCAGTCACCAGTGCAGTGGTGCCTGAGTGACCAAGGGCCACAAGCACAAAAGTGTTTTTTTTTTCTTTCCTTTAATTCTTTTAAACTTTATTTTTTACTTCAATTTCAGAGGGCAAAACGACGTCAGATAATACAGATCTATAGCGCACTCCATACGGTACAGTTCGGACCGCGCCTCTGAGACTGCATTCCAAACTGCAGATGGATATGTGCGGCTTGGACTGTGGATAAATTGTCTTGCCATTAACGATTAAAATTAATGCGCCCACGGTTTGGACTGTGAGCGGATCTGACGTATTTAGGCAAACGTTCCAATCTCCAAACTATGCGTGTAAATATGATTTCAAAAGCTTGGACCGTAGTTTACACTGGCACGTGGAGCGTTATAAGTTTTAAAAAGTTCTGCTGTCAGTAGTAAGTCGACGCTCCAAACCGACATATTTTGTTTTGTGTTCACGATAAAACTGAAAAATGCGCTCACAAAATGCCAGATCGGACTGTCAGCCACGCGCGAGTGTTGGAACGGCGCGGTCGCGTGCTGTTTCCCGCGGTCCGCACTTTACTTGTGATTTATAAAGGGCACTTTTGTAGTATGTAGTGCTACGACGCTGCATACTTCCATCCCATCATCAACATTCCACTTACAAATGACATTACTCATAAAGCAATAATTATTCGTAACTTAATACTCTTAAGCTATAACCTCATTACGTTCGCCGATTTCGGATGGTCCTATACTTTTATAATATTTTTTTTCTTACTAAGCCAAAAAATTAATTTTAAGTGTGTATATTTGTATTTATAATTAGCAGAGCAAATCGATTATAATTTGTGTAAAATAAAATAATATACAGTAAGCCGAATAAAAATGATTTATTTTACCAAATTTTATTTATTTATATCAACCTATTTAATTGCACATAATATTATCTCAATTTTAAACTTTATTACTACAAATACGATAAAAGTTAAAATCTTATTTAAACTTAAGTTTCTAATTTCTACACTTATGGATAGGAATAAGAATTCACTGAAACTGTAGTTAATTCTTTAGCAATTTTTTATTAAAATTGCATCCTGCGCTTATCTAATACCTTTAAAATAAAGGTCTTAACCCGTCGTGAGTGAGGTCGGGTATGTCATACCCGAGCAAAATTTAAAAATGTGTATTTTTTTTAATCCTCGCTTGGGAAATCTAGTTTGCTCAGCAGCTGGAGGAAGGGGCATCCTGGAGGGCTAAGTGGCGTGATCTGAGAGTGGCACGGCTCACAAGCCGGGATAATCGGGTGCAAACCCATTTCGGGCATGTTCCTTTTTTGGCTAATCTTAACGTACATGTTTTGGTTCATCATCGGTTTTTTTTCAGTTATTATTAGTTTATTGTAATGATTTTATACAATACATTAGTTATTTATTTATCTATTGATATTGGTTTTAATTTTTTAACAAAATGGATATTTTCAGCATGAACAAGAGGTGAGGTATCCGTGGGAAGATAGAATAGGTAGTAACTAATTTCTTTAGTGAATCAAGTTCAGAACATAAGTAACTGGGATCTGTAGTGTCCGTATGTTAGTGTAATTTTTACACATATGTTTGGAGCATGCAAAATATTTTTGTGAAAACTGTGCTATCTGGACAGTAGTGAATAGTCATATTTTAATTAAAAAAATAATATATAGTTTCTTAACGAGGAGGATCTCGATATAGGTATTTTAGTTTTCAATTGAGTTACATTCCAAAGAATGTTTTTTTTTTGGTAAATTCTAAATAATTTGTTAACCTATAAACTTTTGGAACTATAATTACATAGTCAAAGAAAACCTTAAATGAATTATTATAATGTTATAATTATCAACTTTTTTAATTTATTTCTATTAATTTATTAATAATTTTATAAAACTAAATCAACAAAATATCAATAATTATAATATTATCAATATTATGGCACTTTGAATTTTGGGTATGTCATACCCCACCTCGTACTTGTTGCAACTTTTTTCACCTAATGCACATTGCACGCCGGGTTAAATACAACCGCAGTAAAAAACACTAAAACACTTCCTCATACCCACCTGGTATTTACCTGCGTGAGTCATAAAAACCACGTTTCGCACAGACCAATACCCCAAACCTGTCATTCTGTCTCGCTCACTATGCGCGCGCGCACGCTAATAATAACATTATCACTTTATTTACATTTTCGAGTGAAACAAGTGGTTTTTAAGTGAAAATTACTCGTGATTACTATGTCAGTTGACTATTAAGGTGTTTATATGTGTTTCAAGTGGGTGTAATGTGTTTTTTCACGGTTTAAAGGTGGATGAATGTTTTTGAAAGTTTTTTTTTAGCAACTGATGTGTTCAAAATTAAAATGCGTTCAATACAAGTGACTAGTTGCTTCAAGATGCCGAAACGGTCGAAGGTGGTCCCAGCACCCTCTGAGGGGGTGTACACAATCGGCATGTCTTCGACTTCGACCTTGGACGTAGCGGTAAGTACAGTCGCCAACAAAAATCACTGTTCACATGTTTCACGTAATGCTGACAAAACGTGGGTGCAAGGGTTTAGGCTGGGACTATATGGTCCGGAATCCGGTAGGCCGGGGAAAATTCGGAGCACTGAAAATAGAACTGCACTAATACACAAGACTTGAAAATCGAAGTCTTGAGTATCGAGCTGTCATATTGACATTTGACTCGACGCTTGTTAGGTTTTCATCTGTAATGTATTAGCGCAGAGTTTTATTTTCAATGCACTGACTTTTCTTGGGCCTGCCGGATTCATTTTATAGTCCCAGCCTTATTCCGTGTTCCTACACTGACACTGGCTAGGGAGGGAAATAATTTTAAAGAAGAAAAAGTATTCCGTGTTTAACGCGTAGATTTTCAACTCCTACCACAGAATACGTAATAGTACAAGCTCCTACTTGACATCGATATAAGGACGAGGTTTAAAAATCTAGGGGTTAAACACGAAATGATCCGGTTTATGATGAGAAAATACTCTTGTATTTTCCTTTTCAGTTAATACTATAATGCAGGTCCTGTTATAACTTCTAGCCGAGTTATAACTCATACTAGCTTTTCCCGCGGCCCTCGTAAATATAGTATCCCACGGGAATACTGTACTTTTACGGGATAAAAAGTAGCCTATGTTTTAATCCAGAGCCCAAAACTACTACCATACCAAATTTCATCGGAATCCGTTCAGTAGTTTTTGCGTGAAAGAGTAACAAACATCCGTCCATACATCCAACCTCACAAACTTTCACATTTATAATAGTAGTAGGAAGTAGGATTAGAACCATATTAAATGAATCGTTGCATATAACGTACAATGAAATATTTTCCAGCTGACTAATGGATAATTCCTAGGTAGGTATGTAAAGTTTCTATACTAGTACCTATCTAATAGCAATTATGTTATTAACTTCTAAACTTCGAGTCGTGACTGCAGTAGTATGTTCATGTTATCTATTAATGTGTAAATTGGATTCTCCTATTATTATGACGTAAATATTTGTGTAGATATTATCGGAGGATAGAGGACGAAGAGCCTCAACTACTACCATACCAAATTTAATCGAAATCTGTTCAGTAGTTTTTGCGTGAAAGAGTAACAAACATCCATTCTCGCAAACTTTGACGTTTATAGTAGTAGTAGGATTGACATTATTGACACTGATGACGGCCAGGTACCGGTGCTGGATTTGCAGGCAGGACGGTGAGTACGGCTTTTATCCCGCTTGACCAGCATGGTTGATATTTATGTCACGTCCCACGGGAACGAGATAAAAGTCCTATGTCCGTCTCCTGGTTCTAAGCTACCTCCCCACCAATTTTCAGCCAAATCGGTCCAGCCGTTCTTGAGATATAAATAGTGTAACTAACACGACTTTCATTTATATATATAGATGCAATCTGGACCATTCCTTGTAAATTTCTTTCATTTCCTTGCGAATCAGCATACAAGTTTAAATTATTAATAAAGCCGCTAAAACACTAAAATGTGTTGTCATGACGTCACATTCTTGTATAAAATGCTATCAAATTACACTAAATATGTCAAATCCTAGAATGCTTTAAACTTTAGTAATTCTACACTGACACTGGCTATTCCTCAAGGGAGGCCATTTTAAAGACGAAGAAGAAGAACTTTAGTAATTTTACTATTTTAAAATGCCTTTTATATGGTGTATGGAGGGTAGAGGAACTTTTTGTGTATGGAGATGGTCCTCATTTTCTCTACCCTCCTATTATTATTTATCCTATTATTAACGAAGAGAAACGCTGATATTCCGCACAAAACTTCGACTGACAACTGACAAGGGACATACAAAATTTTTAAATGACGTTTACTGACGGTAATGATAGGATTAGGGAGGATTTAAGAATCTGACGTCATGTTTGACGACTGTGGAGGGCTAAAACTTAACTGATTGAGAAATATCTTCCAATTTAAACATCGTCGAATGTCAATTGTATAGGTGCTGTCATAACTTTCATACAATTCTCTTTGGATAACGTTACGAATAAATACTTGTCAATACCGCCGATCTTAGAAAACTTCGATAGCGCGATTCAGGATTGTGGCGCTTATTGTTCCGCCACAACTAAATAGCAGCTACAATGAAGACGTTAATATTATGTATTTGATAGATAATAATAGATATCAACGAAAAAATATTACACCTGTTGTCTATTCGAAGAATTAAATGAATAATGATAGAGTTGCTGATATAAAAACAATGCGGGCTCAGGTTTCTACACTTTTGTTTCACAATAGCAATATGAAAAGATTAACAAACCACGATGTTTAAATTAGAAGCTTACTAGTAAATATTTCTCAATCTGTTAAGTTTTAGCCCTCGTTCCCCCGAGCGTTTTAGTTGTCGCGACAGAAAAAACAGCACTGTAGGGCTGGGACTGTATGATCCGAAATCCGGAAGGCCGGAGAAAATTCAGAGGGCTGAAAATAGAACTCCGCTTTACTACATTACAGCTGAAAATCGAACACACAAGAGTCGAGTCAAATGTCAGTATCAAATAAAATGACAGGCGACAGCTCGACACTCGGTGACTTGACAGTCAACGCTTCGATTTTCAACTGTATCGTATTAACATAGAGTTCTATTTTCAGCGCTCTGAATTTTCTCCAGCTTTCCGGATTCCGGATTATACATATAGTTCCAGCGTAAATTAAATTGCGCTAAGATGAAACTATAGAGCTGAAAATCGTGTAGAGTTGTCAAATCTGACATTTGACACTTCGATTTTCAGCTCTATGGTACTAGCACAGAGTTATGGAGTGTAGAGATAAGTGTCATCTCTTTAATGCAGAAAACCTTAAAAGCGTCCGACAAAAGTAATTAAATAATAGTTTCAAAACTGGCCATAATGGCGCTAGAGTGGCCAGGGTGTGTGATATGAAGTTAGCAATAAGAGATGGGGTGAAGTGAGTTGAGTTTAGTTTAGTTATTTAAAAATTTTGATGACTTTAGTAGACTTAAAATAGATAATTCAGTAAATCATGAAAATTCTAATTACTCGCGCAGTCGAAAATATTTTTATAAGTATACCCGAAGAAAATGCTAAGATTTAATTATCAGTTAAAATTTTGCCGCTTTACAACATTGCGTCTGTAGCGCCCCATATTTAACGCTATATTACGGACACTTTTTCATGTATGGAGATCCTTACCTCTAGTCCTAGTCCTTACCTCTACACTCCATACACAGAGTTCTATTTACAGTGCTGTTTTTCTGTCGCGACCACAAAAAAACTCTCGTGAGAATAATAGCTTAAACTTTTAAGTAAATCATCATCATCAACGACGTCCATATTGGCGTAAAAGTTAAAACGATCACGTTACCTAACAATTTGGCAGATTACACAGAGAATCGAATATAGTTAGTTTTCTCAAATGATTTACAGTAGAAACGCACTTCACTTCGACTTTCTTCAGTGGGGTAAGCACAAACAATTGACAGCAACGTATTCGTAACGTTAACGAGTGAAATTTGTATAGGTAGGTGTTGACATGAATTTCATACAATTCTCAATCGATAACGTTACGAATATGTTGCTATCAAATATTCGTGCTTACCCTACTGAATTAGTAGAAACTAGAAACATCTAGCGTGCAACTAGGCCAGGGACGCATCATATTCAAGTAAATTAATATGAATGTAAAATATTACGCCACTCATAACAGTGGAGGGCCTTGCTTAGGTGCCGATGAGCAGGTTTGACCGAAGAAATACCAAGGCCATACCATCACAATAATATAAATAATGTACAGTTGACCATCTTCATACTAGACCGCCTGAATCGGCGCACGCACACATACACGGCCGCTAACGAAACCTCAAATAGCAGAATCAAGGAGTGTCACGCCGCCAAGACTTGTCGCTGCATTGAACGACTAACGATTTTCAGTTAGTTGTACCGCGACGCTTGCGCACTGTCAACGCCTTCTTTGTAGATGTACCAGCCCTAGCGCTCCGCTCGGCCACGCTCAATCCTAGGTAAAAATTTCAAGGACACGGCTGAGTTCCGCTACTGTACATTATATATTATATTGTGGCATCACCGTTAGCCCCGGAACGTATGTAGGTAACTCCTATGGTGTTGCGTCCATTACTTGGCGAAAGGCAATTCGTCTATTCCTTTTCCGGTATTTTCAATAAAAGTCGGACGTTTCGTACCACAGGGCACGGAAATAGTCACGTTTGTTGTATGGGACCTAAATAATATTTTATCCTGTTCTTTGTATTTGTTGTTATCTATCTATCGCGGTTCATGAGATACAGCCTGGTGACAGACAGAGACAAACGGACAGACGGACGGCGGAGTCTGAGTAGTAGGGTTCCGTTTTTACTCCCCTTGGGTACGGAATACGGATACGGATAGGCTCCGAAACTACTGGACCGATTTCGATGAAATTTGGCACAGATATAGAGTAGACCACGGCGAAGGACATAAGCTAATTTTTATAGCTGCAAAGTGTACGGTTCCTGTGGGATGTATTTATGCTCGCACGGAGTTGCGGGGAAAACCTAGTTTTATAATAATGTGCAAATAAATTAACAATGAAATATTGTTCAATGTTAAGTAATTATTCATAATATTATTATCGTAAATAGTACTGACGCTATAAATAACCGGCAGGCAAATAGAACTAATATCTACATTATTAATATTACCTTTTAACTAGCATTATTTGGCCGCGGCTTCGTCCGCGTGAAATTAGTTGTAAACTTTCATCCCCTATTTTACCCACCTAGGGGCTGACTTTTTGAAAACGCAATACGTTACTCATTATTTTTTTCCATACTCAATTCATACGAAATTTCACGCTAATATGTCCAAGGAATAAAAAGCTTCATACAAACTTAAATCTCCTAATTTATCCCCTTGTGGGTTGAATTTTGAAAAATCCTTCCTTATTCTAGATGCCTTCGTCATATGAGAAATACGCATGCAAAATTTCAAATTTTTAGCTTAGCTAGCTAATTTCTAGGGTTTGTGTGTTGATTCATCAGTAAATCGGCTTTGACTTTAATATATATTATAGATTATTGATATATACTTATTAAGGGCATGTTTCACAATCTTCTAATGAGTGTCGGATAGCCTATTCGGAATTTTCTCGCTACTTTATATCGAGCGACAGAGACAAAACATGTAAATATTAAGCTATAATATAATGTCTTGTATCAGTCTATTGTGAAACGGCCCTTAAATTTGATTGATCAATACTTCTTTATTCTTAAACAATAATGATAAATGTTAAGACTTAAAAAAAAATGCCCAAGTCAAAGTGCAAAAATATGTAAAATCTCTAGGATTTTAAAGCATTTTTTTGTATTTAAACAACATGCGGATACCTTCATATTATAAGTTAACTGTGATAAAATATCTTAAATTCTAGACTCTAAGACACATTGTAAATATTCTAGACCGCAGCACTAGCTGGATACAAAAATAAATTCCATCCAGACCAGTCGTAAATTCTTACCTGAGTTACATGGACAAAGGAATATCTCAAACACAAGAATCCCTCAACATAAATTAAAATCTATTCCTGTGAACGAAATATATAAAGTGGAGTTAAATAATTTATTGAGATTTTTATCTTTGCTATGGATTGCTATTTTATGGGTTTGAAACATAATAACATCTTTTTTGTTTTGTTTATTATAATATAGTTTGCCAATTGCCATAAATTTCCAGTAGTACAAAATGTTCCACTAAACTGAAATATTATTTATAATATAGTGAATTTTAAACTTCTAATGACTATAGTATTCTTCTTCTTCTCTTATATACATATAATATATAAACGGATTGCAATTTCAATGTCTCGCAAAAACTCGAGAACGGCTGGACAGATTTGGCTAATTTTGGTTTTGAAGTAATTGTGGAAGATAAAGGAATGTTTAAACGGTGAGAAATATTGGAAAAATCGCGGGGAAAATGCTAAGAACGACGACTGAACTTTTACATACTAACTGTTCTTTGTCACATATTTAAATATTGATGAATACAGTCAAATATTAAATTATGAAATTTAATATTTGTCACTTGACATACGGCCACAGTGAGTTGGAAGGTGTAGAAGTAGTTACAGGTGGTGGTAGGTGTAGGTGTTTATTTATTCCAGTTCATAGTTAACTCAGAACAACGTGTGTCGGGACATTATTACGAGTTACCCGGGCTATTATTACGAGTCTATTGACGCCTCATTTATTAAAATCGGATCAGTAGTTTAGGCGCTACGGTGGAACAAACATTCATATATACTGCCAGAACCATTACCCTTCCTTTCAGCTTCGCCGTTGTCGGGTAGAAACTAGCTTTGAATCGTAGGCGCGAAATAGTTATAGGTACGTAGTGGTAGAGAATTTGGTCAAGTACACATTACATTGACTGAGACGTATCTTATTATTAAGTTGCAAGTTTCAACATACATTTCTACATACATTAGAAATATTTTAAGCCCCCATACCCATAATATTTTATGCCCCCATACAACGAACGTGAATGTTTAGCCGTTTTGTACGGAATCCTCCGTGCGCGAGTCCGACTCGCACTTGTTTTTTATAAATATGGCGGCACGGCATAATACCAAGTGTCAAGTTAAAAGCAGGAAAAATAGAGCTTTCGTACAAGTTTTCCTGGACCGTTTTTCTAAACGTATTTGTTGTTATAGCGGCAACAGAAATGCATCGTCTGTGAAATTTCAACTGCTTCTAGCTATCATGGGCCTGGTGACAGACAGGCAGACGGACACGTCAAACTTATAACACTCCTGTGTTATCGTCGGAGGTTAAAATAGCTGACTGTTAGAACCCACAGTTACCGCACAGAGTGCACGTTTAACATACATAGTGACCGATTGGTAATTTGTGGTTTAGCTGACAGTTACGCAATGGTGTTTACTGTTTTTTTTTTAATATCTATTGACGCTTCACACTACGTCAATCTGGCCCCGTGCTAGGATCCGAAGAACTTGTGTCCTGAACGTGAAGTATATTTAATACATTTATATTTATACTATAGAAAATATATAATATTTAAGATTTTTATTATATTAAACACATATTTAATACACATCCATGACCCAGGCCCACAGAAAAACTATTTTGCTCCTTCGGCGGGACTCGAACCCGCGAACCCCAACTTGAGCACCAACGCGCTGAACTACTGAGCCACAGAGGTCGTCAAGGCAATAAGTATTGATATTATAATATATAATATAATATATATAATATAAATAATAATAGTAGGTTGTATACAGCCTCCGTGGTCCAGTGGTTTAGAGCTTGGTTCTCGACTCGGAGGTCGTGGGTTCGATTCCCGCATTGGAATAACAAAAAATCTTGTTTCCAAGTTTGGTTAGGACAATGCAGGCTGATCACCTGATTGTCTGACAAGAAAGATGATTCATGCGTCGGATGGGCATGTAAAAAGTCGGACCTGCGCCTGATATCTCACCAGTCGTGTCGGTTATTCGTCCCACTGGGTTACGAGAGTAAAGGAAGAGAGAGTGCTCTTGTGTACTGCGCACACACTTGGGCACTATAAAATAACCCCTGCGTAGCTGGCCTGGTTTCAATTAAACCGGCCACCGTCACTGAAATCAGTGTGGGGAGCTATTATATATTAGGTTATATATAGTAATAGCGGGTTTCGTAGACAAAGGGTATTTTACCAGGATCGTATTACTAATACTCCGCTGTTTGTCTGTCTGTATCTCATGAACCGTGACAGCTAGACAGTTGAAATTTCCACAGATGATGTTCTTCTGCTGCCGTTATAACAACATATATTAAAAGCAGAATAAAGAAAATATTTGACTCACACTTGGCCGTTTTATTTTATTACTAGCTGTTGCCCGCGGCTCCGTCCGTGTAAATACAGTATCCCTCGGGAACACTGTAATTTTTCGGGATAAAAAGTAGCCTATGTTTTAATCCAGAGCCTAAACTTCTACCATACCAAGTTTCATCGAAATCCGTTCAGTAGTTTTTGCGTGAAAGAGTAACAAACATCTATCCATTCTCACAAACTTTCACATTTATAATATTAAGTAGGATTATGGTAGATAAACAAAAAAATACAAAACATGATTATTCGTTATTATTTCTAATGAAAATTTATTTTAATGTTAAAAACAAGTTCTCCACGTCTGTTGGCAAAGCAGATATCCCATCTTTTGCCACCTCATACAGATGGTAATTAAAAAAAATAAACCATAAAGAACATAATATATTTTCTAATAATTTGAGATAGCTGAACGGAACAGGATGTACCTGTAGGTAGTTAATTTTAACTTCGAGTTAGCTCGAGTTACGAGTTCGATATATATGTTAATTCTGTGAAATGTTTTTGTGTTTAGTTTTTGTTATTGTTACATTGATATAAAAATATAGATGTATATCTTATGTACTTGTTATTAAGTAATCGGTAGCTTGACCAATGAGATTCGTGAGTCGTGACTCGTGAGTCGTGACTTGTGAACGTGACCTTACTGAGCGTACGACATCTTTTCTTACTTTTTTTCTTTCTTTGCTTGATTTTTCACCCGACTACGGCGAAGCCAAAAGGAAGGGTAATGATTTTGGCAGTATATGTATAATCTATGTTTGTATGTTTGTTTGTTCCATCGTAGCGCCTCAACTAGATCCGATTTTAATTAATGCGGTGTCAATAGATCCGTAATAAAAAAGGTAACATGGGCTGTATAATTTGTAACGTATGTAAACGTGCGGATTATGACTTACACTTTATTTTTATGGTTTAAGTCACTTTTTCTAATTTTATATTAGATAATAAAAAAATCGGTTGTCTGTAAAGTCGATTTACTGACGATAGTTGAACGTGACAACGTCATAAGAAAATACTGATGGATCGCTCACTCAAGTAGGAGAGAGACCGATTCCGCGCTCTCGCTTGCACTTCAAGCCTTAAATGGAACGCCTCAGAGCGAGGTAACGCCGCACGAGTCATGTTTTTTCGTGCGTGCAGCCGGCTTCATCGAATTATATGACGTTGTCACGTCAAAAGTAATACACCAAAATCTTGGTACAAGTCGCTTTATTCAATGTTCACTGTTCAGTGTTGCCAACAAAAGAGGATGCTATACTTTTTTTTTAAGCTAATGCATAGCTTTTATCGCGGGCTTTGAGCGCGGCGACCGAATCAAGAAATTCCGTAACGAAAATAAACCTAACACCCTCCACTCCGACCGGCACAGCGCGGCAGCGGTGTGGCGTTGAAAGCCGTGCATCGTCTAACGTCGTTTCAGTTCGGCAGACTTCGGCACGGTGTTTGTTTGCGTGCGACTAGACGTATGCGTGTAGACTTCTATGCAATAGCTTTCCCGCGGCAGTCCTCGAGTGCCACACGTATTTTATTTTTAAATATAGTATTTTACAAGTAAAGTGCAACAGGGACAAGGTTCATTACTTTACAGCGTGGTAGTTTTTAATCAAAATTATACCTTTTCATAATAATATAATAATTGTTCGATTTTTGTGTAAGTATATTAAATACAATGCTACCTCATAATTCAATCCATGCTGCTAATTTAAAGTGGGGTTATCAATCTACATACACATAAGTACTTTTACTTGACTCTAAGATCAATAATAATAGGTTACATAGATAATTATCGAAAACCTTATTAATTTTTTTATACAATATAATAATAGTAAAAAAAAAAAATCAAACGCCATTACGCCAGATGTGAAAAAATGAATTATGTTGTACAAAATACCAAATGTACAATAATGTTATGTGTCTAGCATATTATATTACACAGATAATAGATATATACTGTATCTAGCATACATACGTCGATGTTACATTTAAATAGACACGATAAAGGTCAGGCTAATCCTTTCGAGGAAGTTTTTCAAAAGGCGCGGGTTATCTCGCCGTAGATGTAGTTATTTATCGCTGAATGGCGCATTTTTAACATGTTTTAACCGACATTAAAAAAAGGTTAAAATCGTCGGATTTTATTTTCGTCGTTTGTTTCTCACGACATGACGCGATGTTCTTATAAAACTGGAAAGTGGTCTATCGCGCGTTAAATTATTATTAAGGTAGGTAGCAAATTCATAACTTTATAAAGAACATCGTTTTGTATTCTTCGAAAACCGATTTAAAATGCGGGCCATACTTTTTCGGTACCAGCGGCATTTGAATATAATTATTTTATCATTATTAATTATTATTATTATTACAAAGCAAACATTACTAATACCAATATGAATTTTAATAATGCAATGTTTTGTATCATATTTAAGTTATACGTCGCGCATGCTGCCATCTTGTGTCAACATTACGAACTATTGAAAGCGCTATCTATTGTCGAGTAGCGCAAAACTTCAACGCAATTGGACATAAAATAATATTATGGAATCTATGTTATTGAGGATGTTATTTGGATGTTATTTGAGGATGTTACGAAGTACTTCCTAAATTATTTTTGTAATTTATTAATTTTAATAAGAATTAAACATTTCATTTAAGACTAGTGTCACTTTATAAAAAATATCGACCATGGTGCTGTGCCGTGTCGTGTGCGTGGGAAACATTCCTATGCGTAGTTGGGAGTTATTGATTTTTTGTCGATTGCCACAAAAGTCATGGGATAACGGTTATTATTGCGATTAAGACTTCTTGATCAGATTTTAATATTACAAGCAGGTACATAATTATATTTATTTTTAGGGTTCCGTATTTTGACGAGGCTTAACTATAAATATTTACTATAGATTGACTTATATCATAATTTTATTGAAAAAAAATTGATGACTAATTGATGTCTTATTTTTATAATCAACAACAAAACAAAAAATTAAATTAATATTGACGGATTAGTTCCAATACTTTTAGCATATAAGTTCAAGTTTTTTTGCGGATTTTCCAAAACTATGTACCTGCGCTACTAATTTTTTTGTCTTTTCCTTCGTTTTTTGGTCGAATGATTGTGCAAGCAAATGTTTCCCACGGAAGTGATCAAGATCTTCCGTGATGGACGTGTTTCTGCTGTAAGTGCAGACTGCGGACACACCACACAAGCTCTAACATAGAAACGCTACAGATATCAAATGTAAACGTCTTAACATCGTCAACACATGAATTCTATTGTATGAAGAAATACCTACTTATTTTTCAACCTAATTTACTGCAACTACACAATATGACCAAATCAAATCCAATAAAATATTTTCCTATTATTTTCAAAAAGTCGCAATAAGCTAACAATTATATTTTTAATTGTAAATGAAAACTTGATTTTCATTTACAAATTAAAAATATAATCCTTGACAACTAATGGCCGGGTTCAATAACCCATCTACCAGTAACTATTAGTTAAAAACGTCGCCTTTGGTATAATTTGCCGGTGTTTTGCGTTTCAATAAACTAACTTATATAGAGGAATCTTTGTTTATGATAGCGATAGCAAATGTGACGTTATTAACAAATAGTTATTGGTAGATAGTGTAATGTGTAATGAAACCGGCCGTTACTAGATAGTAATTTAAACTCATTAATTGTAAAAACAACATATAACCCTACCCAAAGGGTAAAAACGTCCCGTTTTATTTACGTCCCTATTACTGTTCGTCCGTCCGTCCGTCTGTCTATCACCAGACTGTATCTCATTAACAAGCTAGACAGTTGAAATGCACAGATGATGTATTTCTGTTGCCACTATAACAAGAAATCCTAAAAATTTAATAAAATAAATATCTAAGGGGTCGGGTTCTTATGCAACAAACGTGTTTTTTGCCGTTTTGTACGGAACCCTTCGTGCGCGAGTCCGACTCGCACTTGGCCGGTTTTTACAATCAATCATGGACCAGGTCCAGGGACCTTAATCTTTGGAGCTTCAAAGATCTAACTTTTTTATTATCAAGATTAAAATTATCAAAAGCTTAATGCTATAAGTTCAATTTTGAACTTATACACTTGTTTCAATGTGTACCGCCATAGGTTAAGGCGCATACTCCATCTCCATACTAATCCTCGGGTTAAACTGCATTTAAACCTAAAGTCAGTGTTAGACGGAACGGCAGTGTGGCTACGCGCCTTCAGTCCGCGGAGCGCGCGAAAGTCTTGTGTATTTCGAAGTTTTCGAACTTTGTTTTCGAATTGAGAATACATTTTTTTTTTTTTATTCCGAACACCCATTTCAATAATATCGATTGAGTTTCGAATTATTTTGAATTTGTGCAATTGTTTTGAATTTATTTTAGTGTTTGTGTTTTTATTTTAACTTCGAAAATGTTTTTGGAGGCTTCGCCGTTTTAAAATTTGGTAAGTTTTAAATTGATTGTAACAAATTAATAATAATTATTCATGCTTGTTAATTTTAATATTTAAGTTTTTTATAAAAAGAAATTTTATATTAAAATAAAGTTACGAATATAGAAATCTGAATAAATTGAAGTTGGGTATTATTTTTATTTATTTATGTAATATAAATATCTGCCTCAAATGAGGTAGGTATGCGGAGAAGCGCATATTATTATTATTATTTATGTGCGTGCGGTTTATAAATTATATTCAAGTACCTATAAAGTTAAATACCTAAGTACTATATTGATTTCTTATGTTCACGCGAATATTGTTCATAGTTTTAAACACTTACGGATTGTGTCGCGGTGCACTTTTCTTTTTCCCGACGTTTCGGCTACTTTCCAGCGGCCGTGGTCACGGGAGGACTGAGGTGGCAATTGTCCTATTTGTTGAAGTTCTTCAAACTACCCGAAGATTCTTCAGTTAAAAGGGCTTCAGCATAGATGGCATTTTGTAGGAATCAGCAGATTTTTTTTTTCAAGTAGGTAAGTCGATCCCATAGTAAAAGTCGTTTATATTCAAGAGTATATTCAGTCCTGAAAGTTTGGATACTGACTGAAAAAACACCAGGTATAATTATGTATCTAAGTCATTAAAAAAACAATAATTATTACCTAATCTATACATCCTTACAAATTACAAATATATACCTAAATAAAGTTGAAGTGTCTGTTTGTAATTTACAATTAACAGCTTTTCACATACATATTTCATAATATGAAATAAATATGATTAGATATGATAGATATTTACAATAAGAAAAATATTTTTTATTTTTGTCTGTCCGTCTGTTTGTGCCGGCATATCTCTGAAACGGCTAGACCGATTTTTAAGGGATTTTCACTGCCAGATAGCTGATGTTATAAGGCCTAACCTTATGTTAGGGTTCCGTATCCATTAACTCTACGCAGACGAAGTTGTGGCCACCGGCTAGTACATAAAGAAGCAACACCACCGAGCAATGTACGGTTACCCAGGTAGGGTAACCGTACATTGCTCGGTGTTCTGATAAATTAAAGTTAAAAATAAAAAGAATCACAAAAATATATATCTCACCGAGATTCGATCTACCCACGTACCGAACAAAGCAAAAGATGCAAACTAAACTGCCAATCAGACTGGCACAATAGCATCGAAATTATTGATGTATTATTGTTTCAATAAATCACGACGAAAGAAAAAACATAAATAACTTGCTGTTTCGCAGGGATAAGACCAGCTAGATCAATTTTTCTCCCCCAAAACACCCTGCATACTAAATTTCAATGTAATACTCGAAGCAATTTTCGAGATACCGATTATATAATAAATACAAGATTATCTCGTTTAAAGTACAAGATTTGGATTCATGCTCAGACCAAATAAACATCGGTAATAAAACCCTACACAGACCTGCGTAGTTAAAAACAAAATTAATACATTTATGTCCGAATTGTCACGTAGTGAGCGAGCTGATGATGATGAATTATGGCTAAGAACGCTCTCGATCACGTCACCTTTCAAACACGCAAACCGCATCTAAATCGGACCTTTCGTGTAGGAGCTACAAAGCTACGGACACGCACAAAGACTGACAAGCCAAACTTACCATTTTGCGTCGGGGGTTTAAAAATATGAATATAGTACCGATAGATACCTAAGTCCTAAGCAAACCGGCGTACATAGTTACCTAACCATATACTATTTGTTACCAATGCGTGGCGTAACATATTTTGTATGACAAAAGCGTAATTTTTATTTAATCAATTATTATTTATTACATGGTGTTACATAAGTGGGTTACACATTTTTGTGATAAACTTTAACACTCGATGTGACAATTTTATGTAAAGGTCAATGATAAGAAACTTTTTAAATGCTTCTGGTTATTGCGTTAAGAATAAAGATACAAAAGTCGTACTTATGCTATGTGCCTTTTCTTAAATTAAATGGGTACTCTCTCGAATTTTTGCCAAGATGGTTATTTGTTCGCCAAAATAATATCTGTCTGCCAGTTTGGAATATTCAGCGAACAAAACTGGTATCAATTAGTCCGCCAGATTTAGAATTTTTTATTCCTTACATTCTTTCAAAAGGAATTAAAAGCAATGAATTTAAATTTATTTAAGAAAATCTTAAAAAGGTTTCTGACAAAAAAATGTTATTATAATATATTTGACTATTTAAATTATAGATTAAATAATATTTAGTGATAAATAAAATAAATAATTGAAATAAACTTATGACATTGATTTGTAATAATATTCACCATTGATTTGAATTGACTTACTTAACTATTTGAATTGAATTTATTAACCTTTATAATTCTTATTAAAATTATATATTTCAATTATAATATTTATCTTATTTTTTGCAATTTAATATATTTTCATCCTAACGGAATGTTATCAATTTATTCAATTTAAATTAAATTACATTTATATTATAATTATTATTAATTCAGTTACCTACAACTATAATATACATTTTGCATGCCTACTTATTAGCTAGAAAGACTTGACCCACGTATAATTATTGTAACATCTATTGTAACAGTGCTTTCTGCAAATAATAAATGATTTGATTTGATTTCATATGATTTCGCCAACTTGGTAATATAGTATTCCATATTCGGTTTTTTCACATCCAAAATTTGATTGTTTTGTCGCAAGTTTAAATACATGCCGTAATTAATTCATCGATGACCGTTTTTTTGCAGTCGAAACATTTAACAACAATATAGAACAGTGAATGATGCGGGCATAATGTCAAAATTGATCACTGACGCATAGATGCAAGAGGCTGACAGTCCCATCTGGCATGTCGATACGAGCACACGAGAATTGAGGTTGGTTTTACAGTTATGCGCGCGCATCACGTTTCAACGCAAAATAAAACTAGTCGGTTTGAAGCGCCGACTTACTAATGACAGCAAGTCTTTTAAAATGTATAACGTTCCACGCGTCAATCCAAACTGCACTCTTAAACTCTAGAAATAACATTTACACGCACAGTTTGAAAGGTTTATTACGGGCAATTGGCCCACCATACCCACCCACCCACCACTGGAACTCCTGTGTAGCCAAGATGAACAGTGGTAGCCAACCACAAAAACCCTATGATATGATCTCAGTGGTGCCCGAGGGACATGCTAAATCTGGTTAGGGACCCGCAACGAAATTAATCACAAGAATGTGGGAGGAGTAGAAAGTGTTTGGAACGTTCGACTCAATATGTCAGATCTGTAAGTACTCCGTAGTCGAAGCCGTGGGCGCATTTTTAATATTTATTATCACGAAAGTTTTATCCGCAGTCCAAACACAGCAGCACATAACCATCCGCGGTGTGGAACGCAGTCTCAATGCGCGGTCCGAACTGTAAAGTGTGGATACGATCGATCGATGATTACGATCCACCTATAATATATTTTCGTAACTCAAATTGCAGCGAACACCAAATTTACTAAGATTTTATAAAAAAAAAATATTTAATGGACGCTTTCACACCACATCAATATGGTCCCGTGGGCAAGTTCTCGAAGAACTTGTGTTACGGGTAGGTACCAGACAACGGAAATATATTTAACTTTTCATACTATACACGATTTTTATTGTTTAATTCACATATTTTATACACACCCATGAGTCATGACTCATGACCCAGGAACATAGAAAACTTTTTGTTCCTTTGGCGCGATTCGTACCCGACACCTCCGACTTGAGCACTGACGCGCTCAACCACTGAGCCACAGAGGTCGTCAATCGTCATGATGATTACTATTCACATATAATAGTTCGTAACCTTAGTATGTAGTGTGCTCCAAATTTTCTATGATTTTATAATTTGAACGAAATTTCAATATGCCCGTAGGCGGAAAACCTTAATGGCCGGACGGACGGAAAACACCGGACGGCGTAAACAGTTTATGCTTTATGATATACTTTATTTATTCTATACAAGGAAATTGCGAAACAATTCCGGATATTGTTAACCCGATAATTTTATTCCATATATATTTGAAACTATTTTCGATATCGCACAAACACGTTTTATAAATGATGGAAATAGGTAGCAAGCCCCTAAGGTGGTATGCTCGGTCTTCGTCCGCCACAGTATCCTGAAATCTGAATAACAAGTTAGTGCAAAGTTTCTTCGGAATCGGTAAAGCAGTTTTGTTTTGACGACTTGGATTATATATTTTTTATAAAATATAGGCGGCATAGGAGCAGATGGATCGCGAGATGGAAAGCGATTACCGTCGCCCATGGATACTCGCAACACCGGAGGAGGCGCAAGTGCGTTGTCTCACTTGCCGGCCTTTCATGAATACACTCTTTGCTTGAAGGTTCTTTAGGTCGTAATGGTCTGGAAATACCGCTGGCGACAGTTCATTCCAGAATTTTCTTATGCGCGGCAGAGTTCTCGGGGTAAGGCGCATAGTGGAGGACTCTTAATTTAAGTAGCTTAGCCAATTCTTAAGTTTTACTTTTTTATTTCTCCGGGCACACCTCTGTCTAGTAAGTCTGGGACTATATGGACCGGAATCTGTAAGGCCGGGGAAAATTCAGAGCATTGAAAATGGAAGTCTGTGCTAATATAATAGACCTGAAAGTCGAACACACAAGTGTCGTGTCAAATGTCATACATTATGACAGCTCGACAGTCGACTCTTCGGTTTTCAACTCTATTGTATTAGCGCAGAGTTCTATTTTCAGCGCTCTGAATTTTCTCCGGTGTTTCGGATTCCGGATCATATAGTCCCAGCCTTACCATGGCCATGGGACTAAATAACTTCCAGAGATTATTTAAGCAAGGCTGGTTCTCCTTCATAGGATGAGGGATTAGGATTAGGGTCTTGAATGAAGCCGATAAGAAACGCCACGCCACTGATGATCTCCATCAGTGGCGTGGCGTTTCTTATCGGCTATCTATCGGCATATCTACAGAATCATCTGTTGTGTTGTGTAACATCGCCGTGAATCGTGTTACAGTCGGTGGTTAACCACAGAGGCCAGCTGACAAATGGATTCTGTTGTTTAAGGCTCCGTTACACGCGTACGATCTGCAGAAATCCGATTCCATGCAGGACCAGCAAACACTTTCTAGATTACTGCTCTAGTGCTCGACTAAGTTCCAAATCAACAAGTTTATTTTAAATTTATTTTTTGACAACGACACACACACACACACACACACACACACACACACACTCACACACACGCACGCACGCACGCACGCACTCACGCACGCACGCACGCACGCACGCACGCACGCACGCACGCACGCACGCACGCACGCACGCACGCACGCACGCACACACACACACACACACACACACACACACACACACACACACACACACAGCAGTACATTCATTATAACAAGAATTAACTTAACTGTATGTACATAATATAATTTACCCGCACTTTATAACAAAGCTGTAATAATTACGAGTATTTTACATAGGTAATCCTTACTAACATTATAAATGTAAAAGTGAGTTCGTTTGTTTGGTTGTTTCTCTTTCACGTAAAAACTACTTGACCGATAGTCATGTAATTCTGCACAAATATAGAGTAGACTACGGGAAAGGACATATATCACTTTTTATCGCAGGAAAATATACGGCTCGTGGGCGGAGCCGCGGGCAAAAGCTAGTATTTTTATAAAAGCGTTTACCTATAATGCAACTAACTAAATACACACATTTAACTTTTTACATACAAAATTACTAAAGGACGAACACTGAAACGCCACTCAAAATCACTGTTACTGTCTCCGCTTAGTAGAATGTTAAGAACCGCTCGTAACTTGAGTGCCACTTAATTTAGGGCTGCCACCCCAAATGTATAAAACTAGGATTTGGAGTTGGAAAAACCAGAGCAATTCAGTTAAAAACAGGACGAAGTGATCGAGTTACAAACTGTTATAATGTAGTGAAATGAAATACATGTAATGGCTACTAATCATGTTTTTTTCATATAAGTATTTGAATAAAATAAGTTAGAAAGAAAAATTGAAAAAGTTGTGCACGAATTTTAAAATACACGCACGCCCTTATCAGGACGCTTTAAAACTTTAAAACAAGCTATGCACTTATTTTAAATCAACAAAATTAAAAATTTCAAAGTAACCCCCGAATTGTCAAGCAGTGAGCGAGCTGATAATGAACATTAGCTAAGAACATTCTCGATCACGTAAGCTTTCAAACGACCAAAAAAAGGCATCTAAATCGGATCTTTCCTTTAGGAGCTACGATGCCACGGACAGACAGACACGTTAAATATACAGGCTGTTTGGAAGATGATGATCATGATACAGATATGTGCATCAAGTCTTATTTGGTTGTTTACACATTATTTAATTCAAATACAAAAAAAATAATTCGATTATCTTCCAGATTGGCCATTATTTGCAATAAATTGCGAAATTTTGGGTTTTTTCAACAAAAATTTTAAAAATTCGTTAAAAATAAAATCGTACGTTACGAATGCTAAGAATGGTCAAATACGGTTCTAAATTGTCTATACTAACAAGGCGTTAAAGCTTTGCACCCATCTTCCAAACAACCTGTATAACACCCCACTTTTTGCGTCGCGTGTTAAAAACTCGAACGACAAAGTCAGAACGATTTTGGTTCTATTTTGAACGCACGAGAAACTATTATTCTTCTTCGAATAATGTAATTGAGCTTTAAATAAAACTTAACTGGGCCCCCGTACCACCTACACGTTTAAACCTTTAAATCTGTCAATCAATCATTCAATCAAACGAAAATAGAGTTTAGGGTCATGTACCCATATACAGTGCCCGGCACGTAAGTTGAACACAAATTTTAGTTTTCTGCGCATGTTTTTTCACAGAAAAACGACACAAAACTAATGTTTTTTTTAACAAAACGGTTGCTGTGTTTCATTATATATTGTATTGTTAATAATTATTTAGTGCTATAATGTTTTTCTGTGAATAAAAATGCGCAGAAAACAAAAATTTGTGTTCAACTTATTTGCCGGGCACTGTACCATGCTCACGTAGTGTAGCTTGAGGCTTTTAAAAGTAAACTCTAAAAGTTTTATATCCATATAGGTTAGTGATAACACTTACGGAATTGTCCCTACGTGATGCCTACCACCGGTTCGGGAACTAATCCGGCGAGAAGAACCGGCGTAAGAAACTCGCACTGGGCCACATTTTAGCAAAAAGATGGAAAATTGTTTTTTTTTTTAAATATATTTTTACAATATAAAAACGTAGTCTAAGTATAATATTATATTAACAAAAGTCGTGAAGTATATAGTACATGGAAGTAGCCTTGTAGATGGCCATCCTATTTCCATAGTGTGCGATCGTCAATAAAATCATTGATCCTATAATAAGCTTTAGCTTTACCTAATGAATTGAGATGGAAACGTGGTGATGTAACGTGTCACCATGGCAAAATAATAGCGTCTAACCGTGTGTTTGCGAGTGCAAAGATATTCGCTAACATGGAACCAGGTTAGGTGTTCCGTGTTTCCCCACAAAATAACTTAATAATTATGATTATGATGATTAATAAAACACAAAATAACTACCACGAAGGCTCAAAGGCTCATTAATATTAAAATATAATTATCATAATATATTTCCATCTGCAATGCATAAAGTCTAGTCTAGTTTAGAACATACTAATCTATAACCTATATAAACAATTTTGATCCACATTATTAGACTAATTGTAAGAAACTTCCTATAATACGATGAATGAACCACGAATGATTAACAGTAGTTTGTTCATTGGTTCATTCATTCAAGAACTCTAATCGTTCGTTCACGGGTGCACTTGCCCAATTTGAATCCGGATTAACAAATAATCGATAGTAATATAACGATGAATGAACAAAGAGTGATAAATACCAAGTAGTACTTAGTTCGTTCATTCATCCTTGAACTATATTATAGTATATTCATCGTTCATTAGGCATTTAGGCGAAGTTCAATGTACTAAAATGACCTAGTTCTTGGTCATTAAGTATTTTAATATCTTAATCAACACTGTCTGGACGCAGGTTCGAATTTCAGTGGCAGACATTTTTAGGGTTCCGTACCCAAAGAGTAAAAACTGGACCCTATTACTGAGACACTCTATTGCCGCTTAATTTTTTTTTTAATTTTGCTATATTAAAAACAGAATATAATAAATATTCGAGGGGGGCTCCCGCACAATAAACATGTTTTTTTGCCGTTTTGTACGGACCCCTTAACGCGCGAGTCCAATTCGCACTTCGTCGGTTTTTTACTATTTAATTAGTACGAGCTAACATCTGCGTAGTGTGCTGCGTGATCCACGCCAGCCTACTGCGGATTCTCCTCAGATTGACGACGATTGATCCAGCAGTGGGGAAGATAGTAGTCGAAAATGGTGACGTTATTACTACTAAACTAATAAAAATATTTACACAACGGATAAGATATTCAATATTGTTGCTTCTGTCAAGTGGCTTCCCCAACGTATCAGACAAAGACAGCATCATTGAATAGGTGATCCGTTGTGTCAATAATTTTAGTAGTAAGGGGGTAAGTATTTGCCCTAACTTTGTTCGTCTAAACTCTATTCTACTGAAACTGTTTAGTGGTATATCACAGATACATAGGTTAGTACGGTGAAAGTACGTTCTTAATGTCTTTCGGAAAACCTCGTGATCCGTGTATCGCGTCAAAATATATACGACTAGCTTCCACCCGCGGTTCCGCCAGTGTAAATACAGTATCCCACGGGAACACGGGATAATAAGTAGCCTATGTAGTATGTGTTAATACAGAACTTAAACTACTACCATCCCATATTTTATCGAAATCCTTACAGTATAATTATTGCGTGAAAGAGTAACAAACATCCATCCATCCATCCATCCTCACATACTTTCACATGTATAATAGTAGTGGGATAGGATTATTGCCGAGGGACATACAGAAAATAGTTTTACAGATACACTGTAGAGTTGTACAGCTTTCGTTGACCACTTTGCTAATTGCACTTACCATCAGGTGATGTTAACTGGAAAACGTCGGTAATCTCACACGTAATAGCTGTGAAGTAAAAAAGTTAAATTACCTTTTCTACGATTTCTAATCGCCCCGATATAAAATATTCTAGAATCTTACGGTTTCTTTAATTAATTATTTTATAAAAAAAACCGGCCGAGAGCGAGTCGGACTCGCGCACGAAGGGTTCCGTACCATTATCCATAAGAACCTAACCAAGAGCATGTCAGGACATGTCTAAGGAGGGTTACGTAACTATCAACGCGCAATAGGTTTTCTTTGAATTACTTCAAAAGTTATTGTTCGATTTCGCTTAAAATAATTTTCCCAAAGAGTTTTTAGCGTCATCTATCAGTACGGAAACTCACGATTTTCTATTTGCTACAGTTTAGAAATGCCAGCGCCCCCATGGGATTAATAAACTGTAGCTTATAAATATGTTATCGGTTGTACTGTAGGTTCTTGGTGGAAAATTATGTTTCACAGTAATGACACACAGGTTTTCTTGTTTATTTGACATTAAAGTGGAAATAGTGCAACAAATCCTGTGTGTCATCACTATAGCTTATAAAACCAACTTATAAACCACTTTGAAGGGGCCGATTACTCGAACATGGTTGACTTTGTAAAAAAGTCATGTTTAAAAGTTAAAACTTTGCCTATTTAAAATACCTATTCAACGATACCCCACACGATGGGGTAGTGAAAAAATATTTTCTTCCCCACTTTACATGTATGGAGAGCCACCCCCCCCCCTAAAATATAAAGTTATTATTATTTTATGATGCCAAAACCGAGATCTAAACACAATCTATAACTATGCCAAATTTCATTCATTTATATTTATATTTACAAAAGCTTTCAGAAGCGTGGACAAACAGACGGACGGACAGAGCGAAACTATAAGGGTTCCTTGTGTATTACGGAACCCTAAAAACGGCAAAAAAATCACGTTTGTCGTATTGCTGCCCCCAAATATTTATTTTAGTATTTGTTGTTTTAGCGGAAACAGAAATTACATCATCTGTGAAAATTTAAACTGTCTAACTATAACTATGAGATACAACAGACGGACGGACAGCGTAGTCTAAGTAATAGTATACCGTTTTACCCTTTGGGACTTGGGTACGGAACCTTAATAACGAGCGATCCTTAAAGTAGTCTCATAAAGATGTCTAACATCTGACACAAATTATTTTTAAACCAAGTAAAAATGCTAATAAAACTTATTTTCAAAATAATTCCCCTTTTAAATTTGGCTGAAATTTTAAATATTTGACTAGTCAATCTTCACAAAATTCAAGTTGGCTGGTACCGATTATTATAATTGATTTTGAAAATCGGTCAACAGACGGCGGAGTTATTGTTGAACAAACAAACAAAAAAACATACAGCCGAAATTATAACCGCCTCCTTTTTTTGGTGTCGGTTAAAAAAGAGATTTTTTGTCTTTGCATTTAGAAGTCTGCGAAACGCTGGGTCTCAGTATATTAACGAACCTCGGAGTGATACCACGGCCTCACAAAAAACACGCGTGTTACAGGCTTACTGCCTTCGCGGATGGATTGCAACCTGCAGCTTAAAGAAGAAAAGTGGAAATAAACTTGTTAATTACTGTGATAATCGTATTGCGAGTGTCCAAGAACAGGAATTGCTCACTAACAGACGAAACTGGCTGCTCGTTTGTAATAATAATATTATCATAGGAATGCTAATTTCTTTTCATCGCGTCGTCGAGTGTGTACACACCTTTACGGATATCCGGTAAGGACCATTAAGGGTTATGGAGGTACTTTTATGTTTGTGCCATAGAGCTGTTATGTTCGTAGACATTTCACAAGAACAGTTATGATATTTTGTTAATTAATGTTTATTGTTTACACCTTACAGCATAGTGCACACTGTTTTGTTTCAGCATTCTCTGTCAGACACACGCACGAGAATTAGGGCCTGTTTCACAATATACTGATAACTATCATAGGGGTAAGCACGAACACTTGACGAGTACGTATTCGTAACGTCATCGAATGTCAATAAGGGAAACATGCATAGATTTTTTATTAGCTTTTCGAAAAGTACATATTAAGCCGGGAAATATTGGCTTTGCAATGGCATATCTACGATCAACCGTTGACGAAATAGATTCATCACAAAAGTGAGATCGGTGGAGTCTGGAGAGCATTAAAAACGCTCTATACAAAAAATGATTCACGATTGACGTCACAGCAGTCGAAAATGTATGAAGATAAATACAAAATTGATTTTATTAACTTAAATACTGCATTTATATATGTACATCATTGTCATAACAAAAATGTCACAAATAACATAAGGATTTGAATAGTAATTTTGGGTTTTCAATCATAGCAAATGAATCGACGTTTTTTTAGTCCTGTAAATTTTTAATTTAGCAACTGATTACTGTACTTTTTGTATTTTTCGGTCCTACTTAATATGTTGCCTTTCGGAAAATATATAAAAAAATTTGCACATCTCACATATTAATGTTTCACATCTCACATCTGTCGGGCTTCTCACGTTTTTGATTTCTGATTTATGCATGTTTAAGATATAATTAACTAATGACGTTTAATAGATGTGGTCATTACACGCTTATCAACTCAGATGTTACATTCCTTTTATGTGTGTCAATGTAAAGCAAAGCAAGCAAGCAAAGTACGCCACTTTGCTCAAAATTGCCAGACTTTAGCTAAAAAAGAAAACAAACTAGGTAAAAATAGGCAGGATACCATTGAATAATATTTCTGACGTAAGGACAGGCCCAGTCTACCCGCAAAAGTTTAGTAATGTACGGCATTGCATTGCTTTTGATGCAAAATATTATACTATACTAGCTGTTGCCCGCGGCTCGGCCCGCGTAATCGGGTATCCCGCGGGAATACTGTACTTTTGCGGGATAAAAAGTAGCCTATGTTTTAATCCAGAGCCTATACTACTACCATACCAAATTTCATCAAAATCCGTTTAGTAATTTTTGCGTGAAAGAGTAACAAACATCCATCCATTCTCACAAACTTTCACATTTATAATATTAGTAGTATAGAAAGTTTATGCATAAGGGTCAGTTCAGCTAAACGAAACGATACGCGACATGGAGCTGCTATTTTGAAATAGCTATTCGAAATTGAACTTTATTTTTCACACAAGAAGATAGACGTTTCATTTTCAGAGTTCGAATGTCGAATTCCATCGCGCTGCGCATGTGCAGTGCGCAGGCTATCGTGGCAGTGTGAACTGAACCTTACGTTCACTGGAGGCTTATCCATAGTTTCGAAATTATTGAGGATTATATTATAGTTTCGAGATTTTTTAATGCATAGCTACAGAGTAGAGTACAGAAAATATTAACCAAAAATACGTTCAAGGAATTAAAGCATTCCACTTGATTTATAAAGCTTAGTTTTGCATGCTGCGTATAGACTTAATAACCCGATTGGCGTTGATCAAAGAGTAAAAGTTTACTCCTCCTTTTATAAGTAGGTAACTGCACTTGAATGTCCTTTTATAAGCAAAATGCTAATTTATTTTAAAATTCCTTGAACAAAAGGATAGCTGAGCCAAGTATAGGGGTTACTTTGAAAAGGATCGGATATCTATACTTGATTTACAAAGAAATTTGCATATGATGTGATAATATAAGTAATAATATAGTGTATTGTTTGGTCGTATTATGCGTAATTATGTTTAAGACTTGTTTGTTGTAAAAAACACCCTATTTTTTTTGCTATAAAAGACGGATAGATTACATAGCGACGCGACGAAAAAATGAGAAGAATAAGTAGAGAAATAGTGAACTTTTAGATTTAAGCTAAAGATTTCAAATCTAAAAATAGGCTATGACGTACATTTGACAGAACAAATCTTCATACAAGAAAAAGTTATGCCAACTTGATTACACCATACCTCAAATGTTAGCCGTCTCAAATGTCATAATGGCCCCAACCCTAAAGTGGGGCCAATTAAGTGGGGAAAGTTTTTGTCTCGACATGCCTCGTCTATAATATTATATACGTCTATGATTTTAGCACAATTGAAAAATTATAATATTATTTTCTGATTTTTCGTGCCTTTCGATGTTGAAATAGGTCTTTTTTTATGTAAATTAAACCGATAATAATAAAAGCATCGTATGGAAATTCGGAGTACGCATGTCTATGGTTTAATGTTTATGTTCCAAATTCGAATTTCAAATGCATTTTTTTACGACAATCGAATTATAAGCAAAGAGTTCTACAGAGAGATTTGGATTCGTTTTATGATCTTTTTAATCTATGTAATGTCTAATTTTCACGTTTCTTGTAATGGAGTCTACGGTTAAAACGTGATAACTTCGATTTTACATCTTGTAAATGTTTTTATAGCCGTTTTATAGCGCATGTTTTACTTAGGATTGTGTAATATCCTGTTCAATTTATCATTCTACAAGATAAACATTTTCTCACTTTTTTTACCTAAGCACAAACATTTTTAAAGTAAGGATGGTGCCCTAGAACATTTTGTATACAAGTAAACACAATATTACGTCTTTGTCTTGTCATAGTGGGCGCGCACTGTTTGATTCCCGCGAACCATAGATGACAAGTCGCGTTGGCACTTGGCACCGATGCCATGGGGCACTCGTGTCGGAGACATTTTGACGCTTAAACAGGACCTGTTCCTACGGCAGTGTAATATAAGTCAATACCATTTTCCCTTTACACCCTTTTTGTTCCACTTATCATCAGATGCTCAGCAACTTAATATTAGAAACAATAATTATTATAAAGAAAAGAATTTCCCAGCCGTATTTCGTGCACAAAACTTCGAACCCTCGACCCCTTGAACTTGGTACGATCGGCAATAAAAGTCACATAAACTTATTTACAAATACCGTCAACAAAAAAATAATTGCCGCAGTAAGCAGTTAAATCCGTGGCTGGTTTATTGCCACTTAAACTTTAACTGGTTTAGTTAAATTTAACTATTTAGTATGAAAAACGTGGGCACCATATTCACAAAGTTCATTGTCATGGAATCAAAGTAAATGAGCTTGGTGACCTGATTGTAGGCGACATCATACATGGTCTTATTTGTGGTAGAAAACAAATTTTTGTCTCGAATCTTGATCACCAATAAATCCGAATGTAATTTTGTATGTATGTTACATTTTCAGACATAAACATCTGATGACTAAACAGATTTTAATGAAATTTTGCACGTGTTATTAAGTAGCATAGAACACTTAAAAATACCCAGAAATCTCTTCGGAATAGGATAATGAAAGTGTTTATTCTATGCGAAGTAATAGTACATGCAACTATTATTTTTTTGCTATAGGGCTGGTTCTCCATCAAAGGAAAGCTCTAGCCTGTAAGATCTGTTGCAGAACTTATGTTAATACCTATGTTAAGAAATTTAAAACATCGGACAAAAAGATTGTCGTGTTCCTAAATAAATAAAAGTAGGTATCAGTGGAGAATGCTGGTTCTTCTTCATAGGGAAGCCCTAGCCTGGATAATAGGCAGGTCTTCCAAATGAGGGTCTTCCAAAGGTAAGTGGTAAGTAAAGCCGATAGGAATGGAGTTATAGGAACCCACATATACGGTAGATTATTGTGAATGGTATTCATGATCTATAAGGCAATGTTGCAGGTTACGAAGTATCAAACTGTACTGTAATAGTTATTGTATCTTAATTAAACGTTAAGCCGGCGAGTATCGTGTTCACACACATCGCTACTGATATTTCTCGCCTACGTCAGTATTTTACCAATTACAAAAGCACTTTCGAACAGTTTCTATTGCCTTAAAAGCTACAAAAGAGCATCATGTTTTTAATTGGCACCAAAGCCCACGCCCAACCCTAGATACAGTTATGGTCTAGAATTGTTTTTAGTGTCTAGATTTCGAAATAATAAAACCGTGAGAACATAGGAATAACTATTCATATAAAATGCAATAACTTTAATTTTAATGTTCATTGACAAATACTGCATCGAAAGGACTTTTATTTACAACTAGATGTTTCTCGCGACTTCGTACGCGCAGAAGTTATAACTTGTATTTCTATGCTAATATTATAAAGAGGAAAGGTTTGTTTGCATCGAATAGGCTGCGAAACTACTGGATCGATTTTGATAAAATGTGGCACAGACAGAAGTCCACGGGGAAAGGACATAAGCTCCTTTTTAAAATACCAAAATGCACGGTTCCCCTAGGATTTTGGTATTTTAAAAAGGAGCTTATGTCCTTCCCCGTGGAGAAATACAAGTTATAACTTTTTGTGGGAACTTGTATCCTTTAATTCCTTTACGCACAAGGGTTTTTCAGGAAGTTAGTATTACTGTCTAGCACAAATCCCCGCGATAAACGAGATGTCAAAGCGCGACACATTTCAATTTGGATGATTGTGTCACTAATTAAAGAAAGACGAACAGATTTTGTTGGCAAAATTGCCAAGCAACCTAGCCGAATGGTCATTTAGACGCTCGATTTTCGCCGGGTGGAGGAAATCGTGCGGCTTCAAGTCGCCCGTGTAACACTAGGGCTAAACCACAGATTGAATAAAGAGGAACAGATAAACAGCTATATAGTTAGCTTTCGATTTCTTTGCACTACTACAAGCAGACGGTGTGTCCACTATTGTGGGCCGTTGAAGGGGACGTCAGAATTTTCATATTTGGATCGATTCGGATCGTTCTATGAAAGCCGTTTCTCTGTACGTAAGTAGGTACGTGTACGGTACGTAACTACTTGTGATCGTTTTGTGTGTCGCTTCTTGACAGTACCTCGACTCTGGCGCGTATCGTGACTTGTGGCTAATAATTTATTTGCTACAAGCAGACGGTGTTTATAAATTGTTGCATATTAACTTAGCTGCTAAGAAACTCCTTCTACAAATCGGACGCGTCTAACTGACCTTTAAATGACGTCATCGTGCACTTAACGGTCATGGTGCATCTACGCGTGAATTGAGGACGCACGGACAACTACATATAGACGCGCTTTCACTGCGAGCTGAGCTGCGTTCAAATGTACCAAAAGGGAGCACTCATAGTTTAAAGGAAGCATGGAACATGTCAGTGGTGACAGTTTTTTTTTTAATTGGTCTTTTAAATGGGTCGTATTATGTAAGTTTTGTGGAGGAGGAGTAGTGAACATACAAAACATGTTTAGAATAAGAATAATTTATTCCTTTCCTGAATAGGTGTAATATAAGTTACCCAAAAAACAATAATAAAAATATAAAACAAAACAGAGTTAATTAAACAAAAACAAAAAACATTATCCACAATATGGCAGTGCAATGCCCATAAAAAAAAGAAAAGGGAATCTCTCATGCTTCCGTGATCCCCTGTATGTAATAAGTACATAGTATATACTAGTTTAATAGTACTTACTAGTCAAAGTATGTATTTAAATTAAATATTTTTTTCTTCTGTCTGTTCTGACTGTACTCTGGAGGCGCATCACCCATTTGAAACAACCTAACGGTCAAATGCAATTTTATAATAATTATGCTATAGAAGTCGAGCTATGCTTTATCAAGTTAAGTCAAGGAAATAAAAAAGAAAATTCAGAGATACTAGGCGCACAGATATTTCATACAAGCTAGAAGTTTCCTGAAGGCACGAGGTACTAGGAGCGCAGAGCGTTATCGGAGGTGGACGGAATGTGTGAAATACTCGCCGGGTGACGTCACTACTTAACGGTCACAAATGCATAGTGCATTGAGGACTCTGCGACAAAGTAGAGAAGACACTTGAAAACGTTTCAACTTTTTATCTACAATTTACATGGCATCGAAACAACGCCTCTAGTGGCAAACAATAGTTACTAATTCGATGCCATACATATTGTAGTTCACCTCTTCACGGCGAGTAGTGACAAAATCTCGCACTCAGCACACACAGCATCTAAAGTCTAAATTGTATACTGCATTTAATTAAAAATTTAAAGTAATTTGAGCTGACTGTGTGTTCTAACTTCTGACTGTCGTAACTTGTTATTGACTTATTTTTAAATCATCTCGCTTAAAACAAGTTAAATTAATGCAAATATAATTTAACCATACAGGATTAGGTATGAAAATTTCTTTAAAAAAATATAATTATGATCTAAGCCCATAGCTAATAGCTTAGATAAAAAGCAAATTCATACTGATAGGTGTGAAGTAAGGAGTGAATAGTGAATACCCTAATATTTAGAAAACACCCAATTTCGTCTCATCGCGTTGGCAAATCGCTTGCCACTAACGAACTGTAATTTGTTCGACTTAACCCCTCTGTTCGCTATCGACTCCATCGGACTTAATTATTATAATCACCACACCCATCAGTATTAATAGAGTTATCTAATTAGGCGTAACGTGGGGTGTTGAGTGGTGTTGGGTGACTGGTGGTGTAAGTGGGTCATCGTGTTGTATTTATAGTTTTTTTTAGGGTTCCGTACCCAAAGGGTAAAAACGGTACCCTTTTACTGAGACTTCGCTGTCTGTCCGTCGGTCCGTCTGTCACCAGGCTGTATCTCCTTAGCCCTGATAGTTAGCCAGTTGAAATTTTACAAATTATGTATTCCTGTTGCCGCTATAGCAACAAATACAATAAAACAGAATATTTAATAGAATTTGGAGCTCCACTTAAATATTTATTTTACCAATTACCAATGCTCCCATAAAAATTCCCACAAAAACACAAAAATCGAGATTTTAGCCGTTTTGTACGGAACCCTTCGTGTGCAAGACCGACTCGAACTTGTCCGGCTTTTTTGTAGTATTTTGATGCATGCATATGATATTTTACATATTAAGTTAGCTAAATTTTTTATACTAAACTATAACCCGACATGTTTATAAAAACTAATGGTGTATTGATGACGAATTTAAATTGATTTTACATTTTTTGGTAATATGTATTATGTAAAATTGTACTTGTTTTCCTGCCATTTAATATTTCTACGAAGATAAAATTCCCAGATATCTAAATATGAATCTAGTTTTGTTACTAGCTTTATCCTGGAGTCCGTAGGCGAAACTCCTGCTTAAAATATTTAGTAGTTTGTGACCCAGGTCATTTACAGGTTAATCGCATTGGTTTATTTATTAAAATGGAAACCAATGAAACATTTAAACGCTCAACGGTTCTTTCGCAGTTCGAATTTGAATTTCAATTATTGCAAGTTGCATTCGATTATATTTATCGATGTATAATAGACTTTAAATGGCCATTTATAAATTCGAATAGCTATTTAAAATTAGGAATATTTCATTCATAACTTAATTCAATGGAGTTCGGAATTTGAATTAATACAAATTCAGCTACTTTTAGGTCGTTTATTACTAATTATAATAATTCTTGAATAAAAGACATTATTGAATTTTGTTAGTGCGCTTACTCAATTGAATATTAAGCTTAATTGAATATCGATTTCTCGTAGATTTCTTTGACTTTCAATTAATGTCGTTAATATTGTAAAAATATTAAAGGGTCAGTTCACATCGAGACGACACGCGAAATTAAACTTTATTCGCTACACAAAAAGATTCAAGTTTCATATGACATCAGTCATACGCTGCACATGCGCTGTGCAGGGCGGTGCAACCTGACATTCGAACTCTTACGATGAAACATAATATATCTCCTTGTGTAATGAATGATGTTCAATTTCGAATAGTTATCTTAATAACTACAATTTTATAAAAAAACTGTAACCAGACTACGTAAATTTTATAGCCTATGTTACCCGGCCTAATATTACGAATCTATTTACAACTCACTTATTAAAATCGTACCGGTAGTTTAGGCGCTACGGTGGAACATACATACATACATATTACATACATAGTATTACATAGACTGCAAAAATCATTACCATTCCTTCCTTAAAATGCATTTTGCGTATCGTTTCGTTTCGGTGTGAATAGACCCTTAGTTTTATATTTAGTATCATTCTAATGGTAAAACTTTTCATACTCCATTTTTTTTTAATTTTTTAATTAATAATTATTTTAATAATTATAAATAATAAAATCAACAACCAATATGTTTATTTTATAAGTTGTTAGACTGGGTACTATTTATTTACTTGTAACGAAGAAAAATCTTACTTGTATTAAGTTGCCTAGATATTGCTCGCGACTTCGTACGCCCAAAAACAAAACACCTAGGAAACGTACTAATATATTTGCTGCCATAGAATATAGCCTAGAAACGGGGTACGCGCACGAAAATGAATGAAATCATACTGAGACATATTATTGGCTCAGTTTGTTCGAACGACCTGTCAGATCAAGGTCAAGCGCTAGCGCATACAGCTCCGACAATTATAAACATTAGGACGGTCACAACTCGTAATGCATCGGAAGAAATAAAGCTTCGGACATTATTACATTTCATGTGTAAGTACTACGATTTAACTTGTATTGTGCCGATAATATTCACAACATTTTCAAATAATATCATATTAAGCCGCCATCTTGCTGCCATATTGTTATTGTGAAAGTGTTACTAGTATTATGAAATTAACTTCCCAACATTCATGGCTGCAACTAAGACAAAGTTTTTTAATATTTTCTGATTTTTTAACCGTCAATTAAAAGTATTGCCAGTATTAAGATAATCTTTTATATATTCCTTCATACTAGTTTACTATAAATAATGTTAACGAATCGCGTTTAGACGGCTTAAAAAAATATATAAATTATAGTATTTAAGTAATCCAATAATTCCAATTTTAAGAGAAACATTTTCCCACTTTCTAGGAAATTGCTCCTTATTCACTACATTAACAATTACACACTCCACAACATTAAACTTTTGTGTCGGCGAACGTAAGTATGTAATTATGCTTACGTTTACATTCTATCTGTAGCTTGCTTCACTTTGTACGATGCGTTTGTATGAGTCTAAACTACTACCATGCCAAATTTCCATTAAAATCCGTTCAGTATTATTGCATGAAAGAGTAACAAACATCCATACATTCTTAAAACCTTCGCTTTTATAATATTAGTAAGGACGACGATACGATATCATGCTTCTTAATGTCATCGCATCACAATCGTTGGCTCATGATTTATTCAATAATTTATGTTTTTATGTATCATAGTCAACAGTAAATACATGAACTTGTCTTCCTGTCGTAACGGTGTTTTGGCGCCAATTCGACTGTCATTTGTCATGTCGAGTGACGTGGGTGTCAGCCGCCGCGAGCACTATTGCCACTTGGACGATTTGCCACACTGAAGAAATCTATACTAATATTATAAAGAGGAAAGATTTGTTTGTTTTTTTTGTTTCCATAGGGTTAGAAACTACAGGACCGAATATGGTGAATTTTGGTACAGATATAGAGTAGATCACGGGGAAGGACATAGGCTACTTTTTACCGCGGCAAAATTTACGGTTTCTGCGAGATAACTTTTTGCGCGTACGAAGTCGCGGGCAACATCTAGTTGTTAATAATATCCAACCCAACAGCGGGTACTGAAACGTCACATTTTTAAACGCTGCTCAAATTTTGAGGTTATATCTATTCAAATAAAAAGTTTTGTGACGTGTTTGTAGTTTTTTTAGATTTTAGTCTTAGTTGCGAAACATTTTAAATATAATATTTTCTGTAATTTATCAGTAAAAGCTTCACGTAGCATTTAAAGAAATATGAGTACGATATTAAAAATGGCGGCACATCAATTTACAGTAAAGTAAGTTTTAACATTAATCTAAAGATTGAACGTTAATCTTGGACAATTTGATTAGACATCGTAGTTATTAATGTAAAGCCAGCGACACACCGGCCATATACTGCGGGCAAACTCGCCGGTACCTCAGTAGCTTTTAGGCTGAGGCTGTATGATCCTGAATCTGGAGACCGGAAGGCCGTAGAAAATTCAGAGCGCTGAAAATACAACAATCGAGTTGTAATTTGACATTGACATTTGAATCGACGCTCGTGTGTTCGATTTGGATTGAATAATGATTAAATGTCGCCTGTTTTAATCCAGAGGCTAATCTACTACTGTAGGTATCAAATTTCATCAAAATCCGTTTAGTAGTTTTTGCGTGAAAGAGTCACAAATAAACATCCATCCATCCATCCATACTCGCAGACTTCTTCATTTATAATATTAGTACCTAGGACAGTAGTAGTCCTTTCCATTCCGCTTATATCTTTTAATCTACTCAACGGATTTTAA
Source organism: Phengaris alcon alcon (assembly GCA_037179445.1). Classification (NCBI taxonomy): domain Eukaryota; kingdom Metazoa; phylum Arthropoda; class Insecta; order Lepidoptera; family Lycaenidae; genus Phengaris; species Phengaris alcon. Next base: position 685,328 of record JAYRCH010000263.1, on the reverse strand, counting down.
TGCAATTTTCAGCAACAGTGTGAAGACTGATTCAAGTGGAAGGTTTTACATAAGGTTTTATATAAGGCAAAGCTGATTGACTGATGTATTAAAGCACAGGCCAACGCACAAGCCAAAAGGCTAGAAATTTGAAATTTTGCACACGTATTTCTCACATGACGTAGGCATCCACTAAGGAAGGGTTTTATAAAATTCATCCCCCCAAGGAGGTAGATAAAAGTTTGTATGAAACTTTTTATTCGTTGAATATATTTGCATCAAAATAATGATTAACGTATATCAGCGTTTTCTAATATTCAGCCCATAAAGGAGTAAAATGAAAATGAAAGTTTTAAATTATTATAAAGACATCGTTTAAAACTCAATTTCACGCGGGCAAAATATGCTATCTTTGGATAAACGTCAACTTATTCCTTAATCTCTCTCCACGGCAATTGACTTACCCCCGGTTTCTGAAAGGCTAATCAACGCTAAAATTAACTAATCAGCGGTCAAATCTCTTGTCAGGTGTAAATTGAGTTGCAAAAAGCTTGATCAGTCGTTTGATTTGATCAACGTGTTAGTTAACTAAACTAATGTCAAACCCATGGTCAAACAATATGTCAAACGCTGTTTTCGGTTTCTGGAAAGCTATTTAAGGCGTAAATGTGTCATGTCAAGATGATCAATGATTAGTAAATTTTTCACTAATCAGCGTTTCAGAAACGCAAATTGATTTAATCTGCCTGTTAACTCAACAACGTGTTAGTTCATCAACTACTTGATTTGCCTTTCAGAAACCGGGTGTAAGTGTACCGTGTGTCCACGGGCGTTACAAGCGGTCAGGCGAGGTGCCAATGTAATTTCTCTATTTCCTTTCAAGCACGTAAGATTAACGACGCAGTATTTTTAATTGAACACCATTGGAAAATATGATTTATGAAGTGTATTTCCATTTAATGTTGAATTATCGAATTATTGAAGTTTTCATCGAACCTTCTAGTTGCTCGTCTTTTTTACCCGACTACGGCGAAGCCAAATGGAGGGGTAATGATCTTGGCTGTCTATGTATGTATGTATCCGTGTATGTATATATGTTTGTTATATCGTAGCAGCATAACTACTGAATACTGATCCGATTTTGATGAATGAGGTCAAATGTCAATAGATTCGTAATAATGCCCCGGGAACATAGGCTGTATATAATTCACGTGGTCGGGTAGTTTTTAACTTTTTTAATTTGTCGAGTCTGCTAATTTCACCTGCGTTCGCATAACGTAAGGTGTATACTGTGTAAAGTAAGGCCAACCAGACGAGATAAAGAATGTAAACAAATTTTCAGGGGTTCAAAATATTTTTATTTGAATAAATTATTATAAAGTTCGAATTTTAATCGCTGTCGTCTGTACTAGACAAAGATTATTCGTCGGAAGAGTCCGAGTCAGCTGTGTTTATGATAAAACTATCTATTGTATTATCAATCATGTTGTCAATATTGTTTTAAAAATTGTCCGGAATAATAACAACAAAAAACCAAGTAAATACGGAGACGAAAAAATATGTATCGCTTCGAACGCAATCCAAACAGGAATGAACTTGTTGACAATTGTTTGGTGGACCAAATGTTGACAACTGCGGCACTGGCCGCTTTCCTGTACCACGAAACACGCTACGACAGCTGTCGTCGACCAACTGACGTCATTATTGCATACGAGTGATAAGGACAGATATAATATTAACTCACTTTCATAATGCAACTCAGTAGCGGTCCGTTTATTTACGTTTTTTATCTCGTCTCGTTGGCCTTACTTTAGGTATGATGTGTAATAATGTGTAATTTGTGAAATATATGGACAATTAATCTTGTGTCTGAAAATTATTTTTGTAAAAATTCAATTAAAAAACTTTCATTTACAAAACTGTCGCAGGCACCAAGAAGATAAGATAAGACCGCTGACCTAGAGCACTAAAGATTACATAAGCTGGGACTATACATACATATTATTATGATCCGGCATCGAAAATTGAAGTTTCGAGTGTCGAGCTGTCATATATTTGTAGCTGACATTGACATTTGCCTCGACACTCACGTGTTCGATTTTCAACTCTATTGTATTAGAGAAGAGTTCTATTTTTAGTGATCAGTTTTCCGCGGTCCGCGGCCTTACGGATTCCGGACAATACACCGGCCTTAGACAATGGACATTCAATAGCACCCAAATGTCTGTTCGTACTTAGCCTAATTAGATATAAGCTGACATGTGCTCACCGTTACACATCGATGTACAAATACTAGATCCACGGCATTTTATGTTACATTGTTATAGAGTGTATTACAATTGAAAGACTTCATCAACCAGAGATCTTCTTGGAATGATTGCGAGGAGCCACCGTAGTGTTTAAAACTAGTGCTTTTGCTTTCTAGGGTTCCGTACCCAAAGTGTAAAACGGGACCCTATAACTGAGATTACGCTATCCGTCCGTCTGTCACCAGGCTGTATCTCATGAACCGTGATAGCTTAATACTGGAAAAGTATATAAACATGTGACCTGCATTTCTCTGCATTAAATGTATCTGAGTAAATGAATAGAATATTATGTAATGTGATTTAGAATTAATTTATTTCAAAGTAAACCTTATTAAGCTACCGGCTTACACTAAATTTCAATTAACAAACGAAAGGAAGTCGAAATCCTTGAAACCACTACCCGGGTACTTAACACTGTTTGTCACAGTCACTAACTAAATTTAAATTTCCTTTAATCCTTACAAGCTTTCAATAAAGTTTACTGTTTACAGTACCTACATTATGTAGGTACATTAGGTTAAAGCCCTGTTGCAATATATAGTGACTAGCTTTAGCGCGCGACTTCGTCCGCGTGGATCCCCATTGTACCCCCATGGGGTATGTATTTAAAAAAATCCTTTTTAACGGATTTCTACGCCATAATAACTATCCGCGTGCCAATATTCAATGCAATACGACCAGTTGTTGATATTTCACGATATAAAATTTGGACTCCCGTTTCACCCCTTTAGGGGACTAATTTCAAAAAACTATAAAATGTGTACTCAATAAGTTGTATTTGTTGCCTCGAATATTAAATTTCATTGGAATTCGGGACAGATTTTAAATATTGTTTATACAAACTTTCAAAACCCTTATTTTACACCCTCAGAGGGTGAATTCTAACAAACCCTGAAAGGCGTATTTCATGAAATATATTTAATAGTATGAATCTCTAATTTCATCAAAATCCGTTCTGTAGTTTTTGCGTGAAAGATTAACAAACATCCATCCATCCTCACAAACTTTCACATATATAATAGTAGCAGGCAGTGGCGAAGGCTGGTTCTCCTTCATAGGGAAGCCCTAGCCTGTATAATAGGTAGGAATTGTGATGAGGGTCTCCAAAGGTAAGTGGTAAGTGAAGCCGATAGGAATGGAGTTATAGGCACCCCACGCCACTGGTAGCAGGATTCTTTTTAAAAAATGCAGGATCTAGTGTATTATGTATCGCTGTCGTATTGGGGTAGAATGTTCACGTTCCCACGGGACGGGACGCAAGTGGACCATCAACATACTTCTGCCACTCACGACAAAAACTATAACCCGACTACGTAAATTATGAAGCCCATCAGTGGCGTGGGGTTCCTATAACTCCATTCCCATCGGCTTCACTTATCACTTACCTTTTGGAGACCCTCAACCAAATCCCTATTATCCAGGCTAGGGCTTCCCTTTGAATGAGAACCAGCCTTCGCCACTGAAGCCTATGTTACCCGGGCTATTATTACGAATTTATTGACACCTAATTCATTAAAATCGCATCAGTAGTTTAAGCGCTACGGAACATAATACATACATACATTGCTAAAACTACCCTGATAGACATAAATTAAATACTGGATGTTATATATGTGCAGTAAAATAAAATGTCGAAATAATTAGAAGCCTTACATTAATTAGCTTTTTCTATGGCTGCCGTACAAACTTTTTTTGTGTACTTATTTTAAATTAATCTTATAGAAACCAAATAACGCAGAATGAAATATTTTCGCGTTCTTTATAGTTGACAGAAAGCATCGTTTCTCAACCGGGGGGACGCGACCCCTGGGGGGGGGGGTCGAGTTTGTTTTTAAAGGGGGTCGCAGTCTGTTGAAAAATAATAAATACAAACTACATATAGGTGCAAAAGATTCGTTTTTCGAACGATTTATATCGAACGTCGAAAAAAGCATTCGAACCAGTATAAAGTATAGCTGATGAAATACCGCGCTATGTACATATTATTATTATTTTATAGTGACGGGGTAATTATTATATAGTAATTAAGACTTTTTACTTAATTTTTTGGCTTTTTCGTGGATCGCGACATAGAAATGGTTGAGAAATGTGGCATAAAGTAATATAGTAGGAACATTCGTTAAAAATATAGTATGTAGGTACGGTTGGCATCCCTAAATTCACTATACTGTTTTTACTCTATCGCCTAGAACAATAAATAACTGTTTGTCAGTTTTAGCATCCTGCATCTAAGCTGCTAAAATTCGCAGGTATAAGCATTATGGTCGGAGAGGCAACTAAAATTAACGCCAGATATAAACGATATAGTCTGAGAGGCGACTAAAATTATAAACACCAGGTAAAAGCAATTTTTTATTTATCTATTTTAATGCAGAAAAACATTGCAATTTTCACAAATCACAAAATTTTAATACAAGTTTTGACCTACATCGCAACGTAACCAATACAATATATTATGTGCACAATATAAAACACAATACTATTCTAGACATAAATAATAAAAGCTCAACATTATGTACAAATTATACACAATATATTAGGACGCTACATGTGTTACTCCGAGTCAGAACACTCTATGAGCAAGATATAATATAGTCAGTGAGGCGGATAAAAATTATAAACGCCAGGTATAAGCAAATAAGCATTATAGTCAGAGAGACGACTAAAATTAACACTAGGTACCTAAGCAAATAAGCATTATAGTCGGAGAGGCGACAATGAGAACGGCTGCGGTAGTTAAACCCAGGGAAAGCTGGAATTAATGGACTATACGTTTCTCACAATGGTAGGTACGGTAACCGTAAAATCTATAAATAGATAATATTGTGAAAGGAGTTCTATTTGTTGCTGTCTTCTTAGGGATGTTTTTCTGTTGCTTCTATAATCTATAACAACAAAAACTAAAAAATAAAAAATATTAAGTGGGGCTCCCATACAATAAACGAGTTTTTATTTGCCGTTTTGTACGGTACACTTCGTGCGTTCAGACTCGCACTTGGGCGGTTTTAACATTGAACGTGATTCATTTTAAATATGACAATGCGTTTTGAAGCACTACCTGTCTGTCTGTCTGTCCTATCCAAACTGTATTCGAGACATCGTTTACCTGACTGCCGAAGAAGAGGTTATCTGTGTAATGTGCAATAACATAATACATAACTTACTAAATTTTACCTTTATTTTGATTTCAGTTAAAAATATGTAATTTTACTGACTGGTTTACAAAAAGTATTTTAAGACAAGAATAGAAGAAATAGTAGATATTTTTTTTGTAATTATTATCTATACTAACATTATAAAGAGGAAAGGTTTGTTTGTATGTTTGTTTGTTTGCATTGAATAAGCTCCGAAACTACTTTACCGATTTTGATGAATTTTGATACAGATATAGATTAGACCACGGGGAAGGACATATGCTTCTTTTTATCGCGGCAAAATGTACGCTTCCCGCGATTTTCCTTTTAGCGCGCACGAAGTCGTGGGAAACATCTAGTATAGATATCAAACGAACAATCGGATCGTCTAATGGCAAGCGATGCCCGTCGCGCATCGTCAGGAACACTAGAAGAGTTACAAGTGCGTTGTGGCGATATCAAGAAGGCCTGTACAAACTTTTCCACGTCGGCGTCATTTTAAATTCGGATATTGTCGCGTCGGCGTCGATTACAACTGTATAATGTACCCAATACAGGAAGTATTTTTATGGCCTCCGCTAGTTTAATTCTGTAAGCCCCAAAATTGCAGGTGTGAACGAACGAATACCTATCTGTAGGAAGTCTACCTATTGTTAACGAGATATAGTGTTATAGACTGTCACAGGCACAGAATATTTCTATAATAATCTATAGTCTATGCGCGTTAAGAAGTCGGTGAATCATGCATACACATTATAATTATTAAGATAAAATGGCTTACTTTTATTGGATAATGTTAACACGGCTTAGTGTCAGCTCACTCCGCGACGCGACATGGCGCTGCGCTGCATTTTTAACCGACTTCCAAAAAAAGGAGGCGGTTGTACGTTTGGCTGTATTTTTTTTTTGTATGTTCTACGATAACTCCGCCGTCTGCTGACCCATTTCCTAATTTCTTTGTTTGATGTAAAGGGTATACTTCTAAGTTGGTCCCGTTTTTACAAAAGTGATGACCTGATGGTGGGATCCATGAGTAGTCGAGGGAACTCCTCAAAATTTATATGGACACATATAGTAATTTCGACTTCTTCTGAAGTATTTGAAGCATATGCTACGAAAAAGTAAGATTTTGCACCAAGGTATACCCTGGATCCAAAAGCACTGAAGAGGACGCCTCAGTCTTTAAATATACGCGTTTGGAAATTTCGAAATTGTTTAAACTTTAAAGGCTGCAAGTATATGCCGTTATGTAACTTACAGTTATCATCATCATCATCTTATATACAATACCTAATGGAAGCTTGGCGCGTATTCAATTATACATTCGATCGTTTATTTTAAACGTTCTTAAAATGTGTTAATAATAATTTAACAAACATCACTAAAAAGAGAAAAATTATTATTATTTTTAAACAAAAAATTAAACCGACTTCCAAAGTAAAATGCACAAAAAAGTATGAAATAAAACTTATTTTCGAAATAATTCCTCTTTTAAATATGGCTGAAATTTTAACTTTTTCTCTAATCAATCTTCAAAATTTTGAAGTCGGTACCAGTCAACTTGAACGTATTCTATTTTAAATATTGTTTTATCAGGATGTTGTTCGGGCTGGTACGGACAGCAAAATTATGAAGATTGAGAAGAGAAATAATTAAAATTTCAGCCAAATTTAAAAGGAGAATCATTTAGAATATATGTTTTATTTCATACATTTTTGTGTATTTTTACTTTGGAAGTCGGTTTAATTTTTTGTTTGAAAATAATTAAGATAGCGATTCCAAATTGAACTTTTTTCACTACTTAAGAAGATACACGTTTCATTGCAGGAGCGGCGTCGCGCTAGGCAGTGCGGTGCAGCTCCAAATTCGTACTAATGCATTTAAACTTGAGTATGTATCTCCTAGATACTCTAGATAGTGTAGTGAATAAAGTTCAATTTTGAATCGCTATCTTAATGACGCTTAAGCGTCATTGCTCAATTTTGATATTTATACGGTCTTGGCCTAATTCTAGGCTTCTTATCGTCTAATCCCGCAAAGAGGTCACTCTTTGCGGGATTAGACGATAAGAAGCCATAATATAATAACAACAAATAAGTCCCATAATAATAATTAATAATAGCAACATATTTTGTGCTATTATAGGGCAAATGTCTTCCTACTTGAGAATTATTGAGAAGATTAAAATGTTGCTAACAAATAACTATAATGCTGAGTTTATGGACGTGTATATTTTATTGGTCGTATGTATTAAACTATATGCATTGTGCATTGCTTTCCCACTTTTGAACTACAGGCTCTCATTTTATTACTAAGGGTTAGGAAAGCTTTAGTAAAATTCTTTCTAACTTTATACTTCATTTGATTTTACGTAAACGGGCATCCATAAATTACGTTAGGTATTTAGGGGGATGGTCCAGCCGAATCTCACCAAATCTCAAATCAGTTTTTTTTAATCTCAAAAACAACGATCGCAAGCAATATTTGAGAGCCCTGCACAGAACAAATAAAAAAAAAGAAACTAAATTGTGGCAGCCCTGCACAAGTGCACGTGACCTTCAACATTAATAGCCCAAGTGGCCGGCGCCAAGAGCAGGAAATGCCATATTAACAATACCCCATACTCCCCGCGCATTCTATAGTCCATAGAAACACCGTGCTGTATTTTTAGATTATGGCCAATTACTGGTGATATATTACTGGAGGAGCGCTTGGAGCGCTTGTTGCATGGGTTTATTTATTGCCTCATACCTTCTGCAATCCTGGTACCTGATAGGCTTAATCATTAGTTTGGTATCTTCTGCAAACCTTTGTGGGTTTGGATGGATGGATGGATGTTTTTCTTTACTGAAAAACTATTTAACTGATGCACATAGTTGACGTTCTCGATTAACATTTACTGTTCTTTTATTGTTTCGTTATACGCAAACAGTAACTTGCGAAATCTCCCTAACAAAAATACTATAACCTACTTTAAATTACACTAGCTGGTGCCCGCAACTTCGTTTTCGTAGAACTAACGGAAACAAGACCCTATTTTTGAAACGGGGGTTCCGTTTACCAAAGGATTCCTAAGTTATTCCTTATAACATCAGGTATCTGCCAGCGTAAGTCCCGTGAAAATAGGTCTAGCCGTTTCAAAGATTGGCCGGAACAAACAGGGGGTACGGAAAAAATATCACTTTAGGTGATTCATATTACGTTTCATATATTTTTTTTCAACTCATATTAAGTGCGCCATTTTACGCATTTCTATTGAAAAACTCAAATTTCAAAGTCAAAATTGATGTTTTCTAATATATGTTATTGATTGTACTGTAGGTTCTTGGTGGAAATTCATGTTTCACAGTAATAACACACAGGACTTCTTGCACTATTTCCACTTTAATTATTAAAGTGGAAATAGTGCAAGAAGTCCTGTGTGTTATTACTGTTTTCTAATATGATTTAAAAATCAGATGACCCATGTAGCCATTTAACTATTTCACGATTTTTGTAAGGAAAAAAATATATGAAACATATTGTATAGTATAATATGTGTAACCTAAGGTGCTCTTTTTTCCGTACTCCCCCTGTTTGTTCCGGCCAATCTTGGAAACGGCTGGACCTATTTTCACGGGACTTACACTTTTAACCTTACTAAGATACATATTTAACCATTTCACGATCTTTGTATGGAAACACCTAATGTGGCCTTTGTAGACCCCCAGACCGAAAACCAGAAATTTAAAAAATATATTATATAGGTACATATTTATTTGTTACCGTATATCCTTTCATATGCTTTCATGTGAAAAGCGGGGAATTTGCAAATTATAAACACACTACAATTTTATTTGCTACATAAGTGCATACCTGCATTAAGTGTTCATGGAAATAGTCAATATTATGCATGCAGCCTTACTAAAATCGTGCCAAAAGGATTTAAGACTTGTACTAGAAAGTGTTACTGGTTAGGATTACTGACCAGCTCCATGACAGGCGTCTGGTAGGCGCGCGCACGTGATGTGATGATTAAGGTCCTAATGCCGTTAGTGTAAGGCTGTGTTATATTGCGTAGGAAGAAAAAGAAGAGAGAGAAATAAGAATAGGAACGAAAAAACTGGCCAAGTGCGAGTCGGACTCGCGCACAACGGGTTCCGTAAACTGTGACATTATAGCTATGCAACTGTGAACTACATAATATTAGTACTAATGTCTAATATCGCAAAAAACAGCGAAAAATCTAGTTTTTTTTGTATGGGAGTCCCGCTTATATATTAATATCGAGCATTAATATCGAGCAAACGGCAAAAAATGACGTTTGTTGTATGGGAAGCCCCTTAAATATTTATTTAATTCTGTTTTTAGTGACTATTTGTTGTTATAGTGGCAACAGAAATACATCATCTGTGAAAATGTCAGTCTAGCTGTAGCTGATAGTCAGACAGACGGAGCTAAGCCTCTGTAATAGGGTCCCGTTCTTAGCCTTTGGGAACGTAGACAGTATTATGAAAGGAACTGGCGGGTTAACTACAAATTCAGTCATCCAAATTAGAGATTTCAACACAGTATGTTTTGCGTGGAAAAACCGAATTATGCACATCTTACTATATGTTTTACATATTACTGTGATCATTTTATAATTATAAACTCATTAATTACATTTCAAATTACTTCCCTTCGTATTAATAATATAATTGACACATTATGCAAATAAAATTAATGATAAACAAATTCAACCTAAAATTTTACGTAACTTAATATAAACTATTAACTAGTTACTAGCATTAATAACCCTTTACATTCTCTTTGTTCTCAGTTTCCAAAATATATTTTGTATTTCGATTTTTGACGTTTTTTTTTTTTATTCTAAATCTCGAAGTCTACGCATAATGACTTAAATGCTTTAAATAAACATGATTACGTAATGAGACACGGACATTTATGCAGCATAATGGGTAATAATATGTAATAACAGTCATAATTCTGCTTGTACTTCAAAGGGCGGTTATCAGGACTGGCTATATAAATAACACGAGGGTCAAAAGGTCCCTTAGGGCTAGGACACAAGTTCAATGATCTTTTAAAAATAAATAGTTTTTTTTGGGAGCAAATAAACCGACCAAGTGCGGGTCCGACTCGCGCACGAAGGGTTCCGTGCAAAACTGCAGAATAACACGTTCCTCATAGCTTGAATAATTATTATTTGTTGTTTTAGCGGTAACAGAAGTCAATACTTGAAGCCGTTTCCAAGATTCTGATTGTATATACATAAACAATAATTGCTCGTTTTAAATATAAGATATTATGTAACTAAGTATCATAGTTATGATAACAAAATCAATTGTACCATAAAAGTAGGTAAGTACTAAAAAAATAATAACTACTCCAAAACTTAAAATGCTACAAAACAAAGAAATCTCCTAGGTCGTCCCCACCAGGCAGAGTACCTAGAAGGCTCAAAGAGTTTCCTCGCTGGATTGCGATACTTATTCTCTGGGCCAGGTAGGTGCCGGCTCTGGGGTCTCGGGTGGCCTCAATGAGTTTTTTGGAGATTTCTCTGAAAAGTTTGTGCGCACCCAGACCCCATGTACCTAAGGTTTCAACCCCAAACGGTTAAAATATGAGATCCCCACTAAGGTTCTCATATTTGCGCCGCTTGAGGTTTTCCGCCTGATTGGCGGCCGCACCTGCTGAACTCGAGGTGCCCTGGACATGCGACGGAGCAAGTGTATCGACGCAAGTAGCGTCCCATACAAGAGCCCGTCCCACTCTCCAAGGGACCAGAGTCATACCGTCTGGTCTCTTGCCATCGTCGCGCGCCAAACCAGAGGGTTCCAGCACAGCTGGCACTCCGGCGGTGACAAGAGCCCGACGGATGAGATCGTTCAGGCAGTGATGTCGGGAGATGCGGCCGGCGCTTCGTTGACAGGACAGCCCGTGGTGTCCGAGGCTGTCCACGTTTGCACCACAAACACAGCGATGGGGGATGACGTGGGGGGTGCCAAGACGCAGGGAAGTGGCTAACCGGAAAGCTGTTCGATCCAGCAATGTGCCCGTATTGGGTGACGGTAATGCTTGTAGCCAAAGGCCCGACTCCCACTTCTCCGCAGCTAAGAGGCGAGCCTGCTCCACAGGACTGGAGGACGTATTAAGAAGATTATTCCGTACCAGTCTGCAGAGTGGCTCGTCCCAGAGCCTTTGGGAAAAAGTATTGTCAGTATCAACGATTTCATAACTAAGAATGGGCTACGACGTACATTTGACAGAACAAAAGTTTCATACAACAGAAAAAGTTACTCCGTCTCGATTTTAGAAGACCGAATAAACTGCGGAAAGCAAAGATGACAAATGTCAAACCCAAATCGCCCCAAACAATCCCATGTTTTTGGTGATTTAGGTGTCGACGCATTTTGCCTCGACATGCCTCGTCTGTAATATAAGTTTATGACTAGCTAGCTAAAATAATCAAACTATACAGTACATAAGTGTAGTTTCTAATAGACACTACTGCCGAGCTTTCATAATCTCTACATGCCTCTATATCGTCTATAGATAGTTTTTTTTTAATATTCTGGCATCGGCTTATAACCAATTGCCAGTGTCAAGTTAAAAGGGCGGGAAATAGAACAATCGTTTCAACTTTCAACGCTAAAAGTCTAAAGTCTAGTCAAAGTCCAAATAAATAGTCAATGCAGTCCATGAGTCATGTCAGTCGATTCAGTAAAGTGATAGCGGCTTTACTGAAAGTTCCTAGGGAGTTTTGGAGGGAACACAAAATAGCACGTTTTTCACGCACGTAGAAGTACCATTTCCCCACACTTGTGCACGTTAAAGAATATTCAATGGTTAATTTTCTACCAATATTACACATTAAGAACCGAAATAACACAAATTAAAGAAGAAATACACAAACCAAAACGTCACCCATTGAATTCCCCGGCAAAACTCCCCTATATATAGTTATTGATGACGGTATTAGCGGTACAGAACTATTGACTTACTAGATTTTTCCCGCGATTTCGCAAGCGCAAAGGGAATCCCGCGAGAGCCGACATTTTGATTAAACCTTCAAAATACAAAATATTTAATATACAACAGTGATTTGAATATCAAACTCCGAAGTAAATCGTTGGATTTACTACATACAACATTTAGTTTTTTTCATGTCTACGTAAAGTGTTATATGTTTTACACACAACATTTTGTTATGCACGAATAGCAACGTAAAATGGTGTATGTATTAAATACGACATTTTTAACACACACATAACAACGTATACTGTTGTAAGTAATTAATACAATAGTTTGGGTTGGGTCGGATGGTAATTCATCTTTGCAGAACAATAAAAAATGCCTATTAAATAAATTGGTATTATGTAGAAAAGTTACAAAACTTAGGCCCACTTGCGCAGATCTGGGTTAAAGTTAACCCCGGGTTAAAATACACGCCTTCTCTTTCATAAATACTAAAGACGAGAGAGATAACATGATATTTAACCCATGGTTAACTTTAACCTAGATTTGCGCAAGTGGTCTTTAGTCTTGGTCTTTAGTCTCTTTTAAAAGGTCTAACCCTCTTTTTTAGTTGCAACGAAAGACCTACGATACCCGGATCTAGCTGTATTTGAGATAAAAGGTCATTAAAAGGTCAAATAGTTGCCCATGAAAAGTTCCCAGCGGAGAAAGCGTACCACAAGCGAAGCTTCATGATAAGAATTGTCACCGTGCCATAGACTAAACGTACAGACTTTTGGTCTAACTAAGGTTAGTGGTATCAAGCTATTGTTACCACTTACCACTTACCATAGAGTTAAGAAACTAAAATATACTTTTTATCCCGAAAAATTACAGTGTTCTCGTGGGAATAATTAATAAGGTACAGACTTCGCAATTTGACAGAGACTTACCTAAGTATTGCTAAATAGAAAACTCTATATTTTCACGTATAAAAAATTTAGCACACAATAAAAAGTTAAAAAATGTATCCCGACTAGATTACACAAATTATATAGCCTATGATACCTGTGCCAGTATTAAAAATCTATTGACAACTCATTAAAATCGGATCAGAAGTTCAGGCGCTACGATGGGTTAAACATACATAGTACATACACAGTAGACACATAGACTGCCAAAATAATTACGCTTCCATTTGGCTTTGTCGTAAAAAATCAGAACAATAAAATATAATAATCTAGAAAATAGTTATCAATTTAGGTACGATTGACAGAAGCTTCATACCGACTTGGCCTTTGAAAGATTTGAGCAAAATTCTCTACGCCATGTCACAACTCGCAAATCTTGTAGGTCCAATAAGTTACATTAGAGTATAGACTGAAGAAATGTACAGAGTCGGGTGACATCATTAGTGAGTAGTGACTATGGACACAATCTGAATGAATGTCGTTTTGTCGGATATCACAATATGTAGTTCCGACATCGACAATCGAGCTGACACTTGTCGATTTGTCAACCGTTTTCGAATGTTATCGCGATGTCTTTCACCAGTGGAGAAAGCGATGCATTGCGAAGGGCTGATAAGGTAGATGCTCACTCACCATAGACCATAGACTTAAGAGATAAGCAGATCTGTCAGACCTTTTTATAATTATTAATATCTATTTAAAATACACAGAAAGAAATAATTTAAAGCCTCATCAGGAAAAAGACTTGCACTGATGGTGCTTCATTTTTAGGATTCCGTATCCAAAGGGCAAAAACTGGAATCTGCAGACCGTCCGTCTGTCCTTTGTTCTCTATTACCAGGCTGTACCTCATGAACCGTGATAGCTAGACAGTAGACAGTTAGAATTATCAAAGATGATGTATTTCTGTAGACGCTTTAAAAACAAATCCTTCCAAAAATAAAATAAATATTTATATATTGTATGGGGCCTCCCATACAACAAACATGGGTTTGTTGCCGTTTTGTAAGGAACCCTTCGAGTGCGAGTCCGACTCGCACATGGCCAGTTTTTGATTTAAGTCCGCGAATTTCAGTCATATGCCGAAGTTTTTTATTACTTTCCTGGTTATAAAAAGTTTAAATAACTTTCGGTAGCCATTTGCGAGCTGGATGTCACATATTTTTAATACGAATTTAAATCGGCCAATGACGATAGGGGGTACAGGACCTTAAATAAAATGAAATAAATAGTAGTCGTAGTAGTTTAAAGTGCTTGTTGAAAAAAAAATGTAAACAAACTCCCTCTTTGAATGTAACATTACTATCCTTTAAGTGTTTCCTAATTTATTCTTTTATCCTGAAAATGCACTGGACATTTTATAAATTGTCCATTAACCTAGTTGGCAGATGGCATTCTCTTTGTATTCAAACACTTAATGCTTGTTAGCCCAGATAAGATGTTCTAATGCTTGTAACGGGGATTTTATCTAAATCTAAGTTATTTAAGACCTTTGTAACTTGTGTCTACTTATCTCCTTTTTTTTGTTTTAGAACCTTATAGCATTTTACACAAAATGTGTTAGATAATAATTAATTTAAGACTTTTCTTAGTTACGATGATAGAAATTTTGTTGACTGTCTCTTCACAGAGGATTGTAAAACTTTCTTCTTGAAAACCTTTCTCTTCTAAAGTAGAACCTTCGAGAATATGATGCGGTCCTGTATTATTTTTTAATTTACGATCGTGTTTACAAATTTGACATAAATTGGCAGATTTTCGGTCGATTTTGCGACTCAATGGAACCAAATCCTACAAAAGTAACAATTGTCACAAATAGAGTTCTTCTACTTCTTTAACAAAAATTTGATTAAAAATATTATGAAAAATATGATAGCCAAAACCATTTTCCAGGACCTCTTCACCCAAAATTATTTACAATGAAGTCGGTGAAAAAGAGATCGTGTTTAGTATCATTACTCTGAGGGTAAATTCTGCTAAATAAAACCTGCAATAATATAATTACAATCAAGTCTCGAAACGTTAAAACTGTCGAACCGGTATTCTCGTAAACGTTAAAGCAGCGTCTCCTCCTGATTGGTCCAAACGTCACAAAATCAGTTTATGATAACAATTCGCTTCACTTATAATACAATCAAAGTAAAATGAAAGTCTACTTTAAATACGAGAATTGAGCTTCTGTTCTTATGTAGCTTACATTGTATTTAAAAATACTCTAAGATGGCGGATATAATCATCTTAAAATTTGCTTAAAAATAAGCCGAACAATATTAAAAATAGATTTAGAAAAAGTATAAAAACTCTCCTGTAAATTTTCACGTGTTTTACTGTAATGCATGAATCTTAATGTGTCGCAATTAGGCTAATTTTATTTGGACACTGTCTGGATTTATTGTACACATACGAGTACAAAACATTTCTCAAGAAATATCAGTCCGTACTAGACCGCTGTCAAATAGTACATTTTGTAAACATAGTTATGAAACATACTTTTTTCATAACTTTAATATTTTTATTCATTTATCGCTTATAATAATAATTGGCACATCGCAATTAATGTTTTCCATTGTAAGCGCGCCAACGTCAAATGTCACTTTGACACCTAACCTAAAAAGGCATGACAGCACGCCATTTGGATTTGCAAATAAATTCGCACTTTAATTGTAATTCAAATCGCGAAGACGTTTTGATCGACGGATTATTTTAAGTTATCTTGGCTTAGAAAGTTTAAATTGCAGTCAGATTTCTTTGTAATATTTGGTAATTATTTATGATTAACTTCGAAGTTATTATAGCGTATACTTGTTGCTGTTATTAATATCGAGCGAAAAGCGGAAAAAAGCCCCCTTAAATGTTTTAATTTTATTATATTTTTAGTATTTGTTGTTATAGCGGCAACAGAAATACATATTATCATATTTAAAAATTTAACTTTTTAGCTATCACAATTCACGAGATACAGCCTGGTAACAGACAGACTGACAGCGAAGTCCACCTTTTTACCTTTTAGGAACATTAAAAACAAAAAAGTTAAGAACATCGAATTCACTTTGGCAGTTACAAAATCGCCTCCAAGCTTGGAATCAGTATCGAGTTGCTCGTTCGAGTTTCTCTATCTAGTAATTGGTTGCGATTGCCACAAAATTGATACACAAGATTACTAATCCTTTAAGTTTCTCCGTCAGTTCCATATCTCAAGAAAATGTTTCAGGCGATAGTGTAACACTATTGCATCTTACAGACCATGGACTAAATAAACAAATAGAAATGTAAAACTTACGTAAGTAAACTACAGTAAATAGTATTAAGGCAATAAACTTTAGATTAAGGGCCTGTTTCACTATCTATAATATTCTATGATATAATAAATTTGGACTTTGGACTAATCAAAACGCGTTAAACGTTGGTTTTTACATACGGAGACTGCATAGAAACTGTACTACTAACTATAGTATGAATAGTAGTCCCTTTAATGTGCTGTCAGAGTGCAGTTACAGTGCGTATTACAGTTATACTGACCCGAATGCTGGACTAAACGTAATGTTAAACCCTGATTACTGTATACTTGTGTAGTCTCAGACCGAATAAAAAAATCTATACGGACGCTTTAATATCTATGTACACTTTCACACTACGTCAATCTGGTCCTGTACTAAGTATCCGAAGAACATGTATCACAGGTACCGGACAACGGAAATATATTGAATACTTTTATACTATACATATATTTAGGATTTTTATCATACTGTAAATATTATATTTAATACTCGTCCAAGACCCAGGAACAGAAAAACTTTTTGTTCCTTCGGCGGGATTCGATATCCGGCTTGAGCGCCAACGCACTGACCACTGAGCAATACACAAAACACGGTAGTTACCGTAGATAGAGTGACTTACACCCGGTTTCTGAAAGGCTAATCAAACAGTTGATGAACTAACACGTTGTTCAGTTAACAGGCTTGTTAAATCAATTACTGTTTCTGAAACGTTGATTAGTGAAAAATTTACTAATCATTGATCAAATTGACATGACACATACAAGCCTTAAATAGCTTTCCAGAAACCGAAAACAGCGCTTGACATGTTGTTTGACCATACGTTTGACATTAGTTTTGTTAACTAACACTTTGATCGAATCAAACGACTGATCAAGCTTTTTGCAACTCAATTTATACTTGACAAGAGATTTGACCGATGATTAGTTGATTTTGGCGTTGATTAGCCTTTCAGAAACCAGGGGATAGTGTCATTAGATACTAGAATCTAGATGTTGCTCGCGACTTCGTACGCTCAAAATGAAATCTCACATGAACCGTACATTCCGCTGCGATAAAAAGTAGCCTATGTACGAATCCAGAGTCTATTCCACTACCACACCAAATTTCAACAAAATCCATTCTGTAGTTTTTGCGTGTAAGAGTTACACGCAGACATACAAACTTTCGCGTTTATAACATTAAATAAGGATTCTATGTTATAGAAATAGTATTGGCTAGCTTTTACCCAGGTTTCTGTTTTAGATATTTAGCGTGCACTTCGATAGATAAAGTCTAAAGTTATATTGTTTAGCTATTTCGATAGCGGATTCTGTACCTATAGTACCTATAGGTACTATCAGAGAAGCTAATTCATAAGCAGTTGATCGTTGTCATAATTTGTTCGTATTTACCTATATTACACTTTAAACGAGACAATATTGTATATAATATGATATATATAATCGGAATCTCGAAAACGGCTGATATTTCCATGAAATTTAGTTTGCAGGGAGTTTTAGGGGGAGAAAAATAGATATATCTAGGTCTTATTACTGCGCAACTATGTGTCTTTTTTTCGTCGTGTAACAAAATAAATAACAATAAATCAATAATTTCGAATTCATAATTTCAGTCCGAGTAGCAGAATGACATGCTCGTATAAAATTTTTGCGTTGTTCGAAAATTGAGAACGTGGTGGACAAATATTTTTGAAATTTTTTTATTATTTTAATTGTACCAGAATTCCGAGCGAAGCACGGTCACCCAGGTACTAGAAATATTATGATAACAAACTGACATGTCATTTACTAATTTTGACTAATTTTAGGCTAAATGACTATTTTTTTTATTGCATAAATGAATAGTACTCTAAAATATCAGTAACTTCTCGGAAGAAACGGTATATTAAAAGTCAATATTTTCAAAGGTACAGCGATTTGTAAACAAAATTTCGCAAGTCTCGTGAAAACGCTCCATACTGAAGTCGTACCTAGCTGTGACGTCACGCCTAGGTTAAAGTGAACTATACGGCCGCAGGAACATATTTGTCTCTCGCATATCTCTGATATGATGTAAGTAAACTAATGATGTAGGTTTCGTTTACTAATTTAGCAAAACAAAATTAAAATATTATTTTTTTTTTACATTTACCAAGTAGTAATGCCTCAATATACTATCTGAGTATATTAATGAAACTAAATAGTTTAGATGTAGTCATCATCCTTATTGTATTGTGAGTTGTGATTGCATGTCATCATTCTAATACAAATAAATTATGAGAACACTCTACCTGCTTATGAATTAGATTCTCTGATAGTACATAAAGAATTATAAAACTGACTACGTCTTAAAATACACCGAAGATTACTCAATCATCCAAAGATAGTTGATTGCCTCGTTAAACCGAGTTTAACTACGCTAGTTAAACTTGCTGCAGTTAAACTAATGCACGTAAATTAGAACGTAAACTATAAGTCATCGTATATGGTACTTAGCCACTACGAGTATGATCTGTCAAAAGGGCCTATTACGTAATCAACTCACCAAGTAAAAATTAGTTTTAAACGATTCGACTTACTAACTTTTTAAAATTTGAAATAAGTATTTACATGAAAATTTGTTTTGTAAATTATAATAAAATAATATGTATTAAAAAGAGGAATGGTTTGTTTGTTTATTTCCATTAAATAGGCTCCGAAACTACTGGTCTGATTTTGATAAAATTTGGCACAGATATAGAGTAGACCACGGGGAAGGACATAGGCTACTTTTAATTGCGGAAAATTGTAGGGTTTCCGTGGAATTTCCTTTTGCACTCCTTAAGTCGCGTGCAACATATAGTATTCTAGTATAAACTTCAAGAAGCAGTTATTACTGTCGTTTATAGAAGTTTGTTGTACTCTTAAAATCCTGTCACTTACTTAATTATCGACACACAATCTAGCGTAGAAAATTCGACTGTCGATAGTAAAAGACCTAGAGGCAGATCTATGAAATGTACATAAACTAACTGACTGTTAACTGCACAGTTAACCGACTTACAGGTTAATCCTGTCGCGCTGTCGACGTCCTCGTCAATAAACCGTCCAATTTATTAGCACATTTTGGACGTCCGGTAGATAAGTGTTAACTTTGAAAACAGCGTCCGCCTCTAAAGGTAGAAAAAGATGGATAAATTTCAGTTAAAAGCAATTGCTATCATAGATCTTTAGGAGGAGTTATTGCTGAATTTTTATTCGGGCTTTGAATTTTAAGTCGGCGAAGTAAATCTTAAGAAAAAGATATTGCAGAAAATTTGATTTCTAAAGGCTTAGAGTAAATAATATAATATTTCTGAATCACTGGTGGTGGTCATGCAAGAAGATAATTTGACTTTATAAGAATTCATAACAACAAAATATATTGTATACTTTTTAGGATTGTGTACCCAAAGTTTAATAACCTAACCAAGAGCATGTCAGGACATATCTAAGAAGGGTTCCGTTACTATCTTTATATAAGCGCATTAGGTTTTTTTTTAAATTTCTTCAAAAGTTACTGTCCGATTTCGTTAAAAATAATTTTCCTAAAGAGTATTTAGCGTGATCTATCAGCATGAAAAATTTAAATTTTCTAAGTCTTATAGTTTAGATTGCCATGGGGGACCAACATATAAACCAATTTGGAGGCTGATTACTCGAAAATGATTGACTTTATAATAAAGGCATGTATGAAACCTTACCTTTATTTAAAAAGATCTATTCAAATGGGGTAGAATGAAAAAATATAACGTAAAATTATTATTATTTTATGATGCCAAAACCGAGACCTGTACACAGTCTTTAACTATACCTAATTTCATTCATTTATATTAATAATTACAGAAGCTAAAAACGGGACGGGAAATAATGTACATTATTTATATTGTGCTATTACTGAGACTTCGCTGTCTGTATGTCTGTTGTTCCTTCCGTCCATCTGTCACCACTCACCAGACTGTATCTCATGAACCGTGATAGCTAGACAGTTACAATTTTTACAGATGAAGAAGTATTCGCTAGGTGAATTCGAGACGACTTTTATTAAGTTTATTTGGTTCCTAGGTTACAATTTAATTAATATTATATCTAGCAATATCCCGCGAGAAAATACCCACAACCTGCAAGCAAATGTGTGAGTGCACGCATAAGCATGCGTAAAGCACCTCCCTCCTCCCACACTGCTTATGCGTACACTCAGAAACAAAACCATGCAAACACCACCACCACACAAGGAACAATGTCAGCAAGATCGTGCAAGGCCCCACACCACCATGCAGGTTGCAAAACACGACGCGCGTTTCGCCCCGAACCCGGAGCATCCTCAGGAAGGGGACCTACGAACAAAGTGCCGCCAGCTATAAACGCATGCTTATGCGTGCACTCACACATTTGCTTGCAAATTTGGGTATTTTTTCGCGGGATGTTTTTAGATATTATATTAATTCAATTGTATGCTATGGATTTCCGCAAAGTGACGCCATGATTCTATTAACTAGTTCTTAGGTTAATACCTAATAAAATTAATAATAACTATGGTTGAACTTCTATTGCAGTAACTGGGTTTAATTTTAGCAGCAAATATAACGTTTTAATGTGAATAAGTGTAATTATTCAGCATTGCGTATTTTCAACTGCATTAATCAATTGACCTTAGTCCTCAAAATTTGCCGTTGTAACTTAATGGCATCTTGCGTAGGTATGCTTAAAATTATTAAATTGTGTGTTAATGAGCAGTTTATTTAAATGTGTACCTAATAATTCGACTTATTGGCTTTTATAGGAATAACACATTATATAAATTAAAAGAACAATTTTGCATCTTGTTGCTAAAAGATTTTCGGGCCTCATGAGAGTTTCTTACGCCGCGCCGGTTCTTCTCGAGGGGTTAAGGTTGAACCGGTGGTAACTTTTTGTGTTTACTTTCCGCAAAAAGGGCTAAGATTCACTTGGAAATAAAAGAAAAAAACATTTGCAATAGTTGTACCTCAAGCATGAGTAAAAATAGAGTAGTACAAAACATTTGCTGTAACTAAATAACTATCGAGTTAAGTCTATGTAAAAGATGTCCTTATTTTGTAGGCGATCCTCTTAAATCCTCATGCTATATGGTTTGCCTGTACAGGTAAACCGGAGCGTGTATGTTGCACAGCTGTGCAGGCAAACCTGGCAGGTAAACCCTTACGTGTATGGCGTAAGCGTCAGTTCACACCGAGAAGCAACTCGACGCGCACTATTTAAGATACTGATTCAAAATTGAACTTTATTAACTACACAAAAAGATACACGTATCATTGAGTTTGAATTGCGAGCTGCACCGCGCGACGCAGCGCAATCTTGCAAGGAAACGTGTAGCATTTTTGTACTGAATATAGTTCAATTTTGAACCGGCAAGTTACCTGACCCTAAGGCAGGGAAAATTCAGAGCCCTTAAAATAGAACTCAGCGCTAATACAATAGAGCTGAAAATCGAACACACATGTAGAGTCCAATTTCAATGTCATGTATGACAGCTCCACACTCGACACTTCGATTTTCAACTTTATCGTATTAGCGCACAGTTCTATATTCAGTGCTCTGAACTTTCCCGGGCTTACCGGATTATGGATCATATAGCCCAATGTTGACGACAATGACGGTGATGACGATGGTGATAACGATGACGTGTGTTGCAGACGGTGTCGGAGCCGCCCCCCGCGCCGGAGATGCAGGCGCGCCGCGGTCTACTGTGGCATTTGCTGATCGACCTGCCCATACTGCTGCTGGGTGAGTGGAAGTTCCTGTATACTGTATACTCTCTTCAGAACCCCGATTCTCGTGATTAGCTCGCACTTGCATTTTACTTTTACTGAATTATAAATGAATCGTCTGATGACATAAACTGTTTTTTGGAGCTTCGATCAATCAAAACATGTTTAACGTGGGTTTGACGTTTATGAGAATACCATTTTATAGTTTTAGGCCCGTATTAATAAACCGTTCTCAATCTCGCTCTCAAGACCTTTCTTGACTTTCTTCAGTCTCAAGTAACGATTAGCTTCTCAAGATGGTCTTTAATTCATAGTATGATCTCAAGACCGTCTCAGTTGATAACATTATTGAGATCACTTACTCAACTTTTAAGCGTCATCGACACGACAAAGAACGAATAAAATAACGTTTCGTTTACACTTCTACAAAGAAAGGATTTATTGATTATACATTCCTTCTAGATTTCTTTTTAAAAATGTAATATTTAATAATATTATAACCAAAAAGAGTTTAGTCTGTAATTTATATTGAAAAAACTGATTATCATTTAGTTTTACGTAGATATTAATATTTATTATTGTCTAGCGTAATAATATCCATATTTTTTTGAAAACTACGTAAAACGGATTGCGGGTAATTGCCATTCGAAAAAATTTCTTCTTCTTCTTATTCTGTAAAGTGGCTCCTTAGGGATTCGCCAATGTGTTGTGTTGACGAAAACTCTGCCTTATGAGTGAGTTTTATGAATAAACAAGGGCACGGTGTACAGGAGGAAGTCTGTTGAATAATCTAAAACCTAGAACAGACACAAACATTTAGGGCCAGTACCACAGTATGTACATAAAGTTTCAGTAAAAGGAGTATTTACAAAACACAGAACAGATTTAAGGTTGATAGGGCGAGGCATTGTAGGAGAGAGGGATCATATAATGAGGATTGTTTTTTGGGCAGCGAAAAAAAGTTCTGCTGTCAAGTGTCAAATCAAGACAATTAATAAAAATCAAATAGGTAATTATTCGTTTAATATAAATATATAAATAAAATCGAAAATATTTCTACAAATACTCGACACTGTCAGAATGGTGCAAAACTTTTGCAACCGCGATTACCAAAAAAAAAGAAGAATAAGTATCAATAAGCATCTTTTTTTATAACTTTATTTTGTGTTGAGTATGTAGTGTAAATTCTGAGTTTGTTTAATCATAAGTATTTAGATTTTAATTTACATAATTGTAACAAACCCAAAAACACCACAAATAATAATGTACTATATCCCAATTTCCAAAGGAAGCCGTTCTCAAGTCAAGGTTTGACTGTACCCACGAAACCGCGTCTCAAGTAACAGTTTGACAGCAATGACAGCGTACTTGAGTAACGAGTCTCGTTTATTAATACGTTCGCACTCACTTGATACGCCGTACCTACAGCTGTACTTAAGCTCTGTTAATTAACACAACATCTTAAGTACTTTCTTGAGAATTGTCTTAGAGATAAGAACGCTTTATTAATACGGTCCTAAACTTACGGGATTTCGGTATTGGATCGTAACTGTATTAATGCAGGATTAAATTAGCAGAATCGAATCATCATCTGTAAAAATTTCAACTCTCTAGTTAATAATAATATAATAATATCTATAGATATTAGTATTATATTATTTATTATTATATGGACGCTTCGCACTACGTCAATCTGGCCCCGTTCTAAGTATCCGAAGAACTTGTGTTACAGGTACCTACCAGAATAAACGGGAAGTATATTTGATACTTTAATACTATACATATATTTAAGATTTTTAGTATATTATACACATATTTAATACACATCCTGGACCCAGGAACACAGAAAAACAATTTTTTATTCCTTCGGCGGGATTCGAATCCGCGACCCCCGGCTTGAGCACCAACGCGCTGAACCACTGAGCCACAGAGGTCGTCAATCACGTTATCATGGAGATAGAGCCTGGTGAGTGGTGACAGACAATCGGACGGTCAGACAGACAGACGAAGTCTCAGTATTAGGGTCTCGTTTTTACCCTTTGGGTACGGAACCCTGAAAATACTGAGGAAGTGAGGGAAACGTTTAAAATCAATAAACCATCGGTATTTGACACAGAGGTGTGAATCTGTATTAGCTCATTATAATGGATATAAGGAAGTGATTATTTGCGAAAATTAATTCGCGCTAATATGCTACTTTATTTACATATTATTACATGTTTTAAAACAAGTAAATAACTAAATATATTTACCAGAGTGACGAGTTGTCGAGTTGTCAGATTTGACATTGAAATTTGTCTTGACACTCGTGTGTTCGATTTCCAACTCTATTGTATTAGCCCAGTTTTATTTTCAATGCCCTGATTTTTCCCCGGCCTACCGGATTCCGGACAATGTAGTCCCAGCCTAAGTGTTGGATGAAGTTTCACGTCTGCCACGTGTAGGTAGAGTACCTACACGTGGCACGTACGTAGGTAGAGTACGTACACGTATGTTTTTGATGTGTAACATCTTTCCTCTCGCTTTCTTGCAATTTGTGGGATTGATTTCGTGAAACGGGACGGAAGTGTGTAACAGGAACTCGCGGATGTGCGCGCTATTTGAATTGACGAAGGAGCGCGCGGCGGTATAGTTGGCCGTCAGATTCGAATAAAATATTTCAGTATTTTAACTTTTTTAAATTTTGACGTTGATTTCTGTCACTGCTTAGTAGAAAAGTTTCCGTATTTTTGGAACGAAGTTCCTTATCGCGCGTTTCGAAAGGGGGCTAGACAGAAAAAATTGAGACCAAAAGTTGTAACGACACTTTTTGCTATAGTTGTAAGCCGTGCGGCGTGGAATAAATTATAAATTCCCTTCAATTTTTTACCACAAGCCAATTATTACTAAAATTGAGCCAACTGATTAAGTTTATTATTAACTTCGTTCCATCCGGGTGTCCCTTCACAACTCTCAAGTTTCTTTTTCATAATATTTGACAATCACAAGCACAACACTACTAAGCATTGTGTTTTTTTTAAATAATTTCATAAAATGTTACACATCAATGCTCATCTTGCTGCATCATGCTCTAGGGGTCATTCGTTTGTTACTATCATTATTCATCACACACAGACGATCTAGCCCCAAACACTGATTAATAAATAGTTACTACGTAACCCCAACTGAGAATCTTGCACCTGCAAATGTAAACAAAGTTCTGCAATTTGAACACCTGTTTAAAACCTAATTAACATGTCAAACATAACGGAAACCATACTAAGGTAACGGTTAAGGGTTTCACTTAACGGATATTAGGTAAGCTATAACTTTAAGCGGATTAGAATATCGATTTCCGCTTAAGTTTATTATTTATATTATGACCCCAGTACACAGTGGCCCATGCTGGCCCACGCCACGCCACGCCATCGCCATTGTATACAGGAGGTATGGTACATAGTGGCAGACAATTGCCCATCGTGGCGCCCAATCGGAAAGTTGTCGGTTTTTTGGGCACAATTCAAAGGAATCGTGGCGTAGCGTGGCCTGTCGTGTTCACACAATCGCCCATTGTTTAGTTCGTCACTGACCGCTGACCGGGATAGTGTTTTTATAACTGTCTCCAGTCGCAAAAATCGCAATGTTAATGCCAATCTCATTTTTGGAGGTATTGCTTCTCGCCAATATGTATACTTTTTTGCAATAATTGGCGATTTTTTTTTGCAAAATATATTTGAAATCACTAGATGACATACGAACAAAGCTATTAATTTCGCCTGATGGTTGTGCAACAAGGTCGTATAGCAGATACGATCATGGTTTGCCTGAAAACGTTAAAAAAATACGCACTCATATACGTTAACATTTTATACGTATTTCAAATAAGCCCGAAACAATTAGAAATACATCTAATAGTGCAAATCCGGTATAAGAAATATATACCCTCATCTGTTATTTATTCGTGATAAGAATTAATGATAGATAATATTGACATTGACACATTGCAAACAGGTTGCCGAGTTAAATTGCGCCCTAAGGCCGTTTGTCCACCGCCAACGTCAACGGGACGTCAACGAGAACGAGATCATTTCTGGTCGAAATTAGGTTGACGGGACGGGCGTGCGGTGGACAAACAGCCTTACGGTGAATGATCATCATTTTTTAATGTTACGTCGGCGCTCAAGCGAAACTGTTTTGTAGTAATAAAGATAAAGTTTAAAATTAAGTATATGACAGTTATGCTGTTCGCCGCTGCGCTGCCATTTCGGTGTAAATCGACCCTTACGCTGTTTCTCCACCGCCACCATCAACGGGACGTCAACGAGAAAGACATGACGGCGCCGAAGTAGCAATACATTAACTATAGCCATCTGTCCACCGCACGCCCGTCCCGTCAATCTAATCTCGGCCAGAAATAATCTCGTTCTCGTTGACGGTGGCGGTGAAAAAACAGCCTTACGGTGAATAATCAGCATCCACCATCGCCTTTTGCGCCATTTCTTTTTATAACTTGTGGCGGTACACACTTCTGTTATACTAGTAAGCAGTATATAAATTAATAGCCGCGGCCGTAACTACTTCCACGTCCATCGTGAGTGTTTGGCCAGACAGCAATGAGCCATGCGCCACTGTGTGAACACCAAGTGATCGTGGCCTACAGTTGTGCATGGCAAAACATGGCCCATCATAAGTCATTGTGTACTGGGGCCATTACAAATTCTGTAACAACTCACGAGCATTAAAACAGTTACCATGCCGTGCATTTTCAAAAACAAATAAACACGATCGTTGTTAGATTATTTATATTTTTTTCAAAAGTTCTTTTTCCACCCTTTAATTATAGTTGAGACCGCGAGAAGAAAATATAAATCTTGCTAACAAACATTCAGGGGCCAACGTTTACGTAACACGTTGGTCGTTAACTATGATTGCAAAACTGTGAAATTTTACCTAAAATGGTGCTAAAACACCGTAAGTCAAACGCTAGATTCGCGCTAGAATCCGACCAAGTGAAATTTATTATTTATTTTCTATAATCTTTTAAGTTTCAAATGACACAATAGTTTTGGGTTACTTGAGTTAAGGATTATTTTAATTTTGGCAGAATTTTCACAGAAATTCATAGTTTACGTAATTTATTTGCTTTACATGTCTTCTCTAAAGTGCGGTCACGGAGCACGTTGAATGTCGTATATTGACTCATCGCCTGTCTCTTTCACTCGCGCACGAAATATATTGCTACCGCGTTTACACAGGTACGAGATAGGAGCGCGATAACAATATTATATTCGTGCTGCGTGCGCAGTGTACGTGACGAGTAAATGTACGAAATTCTACGTGCTCTGCGACCGCACTTTACAATCAGCTATTGACGCTCGTCTGAACGAAGCCTAAACCTGGATTCATAATAACTTAACCAGACTAGTGACCTCATAACTCACTTCTATGAATACTTCAGATAATTACACCATGAGAGAATATGTTTCCACACGACGTGACGTCTACCGCTGTACCGCACCTGTCATTACTCATAAACTTCAATGCTGTCAAAATGTACGCTCGCTCGCGCAAGTGAGTAATTATTTTGACAGTTCAGGTAATGTTAGTCGTAGATGTGAAGTTTAAGACAAAATATATGATAGGAAAAAATCTTATACTTTAAACGAGCCATAATCTTGTAAATTATATACTAGCTTTTATAGTGGAGAAAAAACTCCTTCAGCAAATAACTCTACTCACTGCAATAATTTTTTTAGGGTTTTGTACCCAATGGGTAATAACGGGACCCTATCACCTCAACGTGACGTGCGAGATCGCTTGATATATTTTTCGCGATTGAATATAAATTTTACGATATCTTCTAAATACAAGATATTAATGTAAACTGTATGGTTTAAATGGCCACTATGGTATTGTGTATAAAATGCTTAAAGTGTACTCACTTTACGTTACTAAGTATTTAATTTGATGAGGATCGTACTGCATCCTGCACCGTCGAAATAGTTTCTGAAAATACCATACATAATAATAAGTATGAACTGGGCACGGGCAGCTAATTTTAATATGTAAACCGTTATAAACCTGCATTTTAAATCTGTAATATCTACGAAAATAATCATTTAAATTTTAAATTACATGCTGTAAAGGGCCATATTGATCTATATTAAATGCACAATGTATTTAAGGTACTTAATTGGATAAGGATGCTACTTAAAATCGCTTCGTAAATAATCTATTATTTCTCGTAAAAAGTAAAGGATAAACCAAGAGCATGTCAGGACATGTCTAATGAGTGTTCCGTAGCTATCAACGCGCAATGGGTTTTCTTTGAATTACTTCGAAAGTTATACGATTTGCAAACTTACAAGTTTATATATCTTATAGTTTAGAAATGCCAGTAATGGGGCCAATAATGGGGACCAACATGTAGACCACTTTGGAGGCCGATTACTCGAAAATGGTTGAGTTTGTAAAAAGTCATGTAGGTATGAAACCTTGCCTTTATTTTAAAAAACCTATTCAACGATACCCCACACGATGGGGTAGGATGAAAAAAAAATTTTCATCCCCACTTCACATGTATGGAGAGCCACCTCTAAAATGTAAAATTATTATTATTTTATGCCGCTAAAACCGAGATCTATACACAGTCTTTAAGTATACAAATATAAATATTAAATAATATATAATAAAAAGTATATATATAAACTTTATAAATTTATATTCATAGTTACAGAAGCTAGAGGCGCGTACAGACAGACAGACAGACAGACAGACGGACAGACAGAGCGAAACTATAATGGTTCCTTGAGTATTACAGAACCCTAAAAATGGTTATTGTAGGTTATCCCTAAGAGATAGACATATACCATCCCGGACTTTTTTGTAGACCTTTTTAAGGTGTACAATACTGTATTACATTATTTTGATTACATTGCAAACGCTGGCTGAACCCTACGAGATCGTAGGGTTTGCAAAGAATGTGTGAATTTACGTTAAACCTCTAAAATGTGTTTCTCTACCATATTATGCATGTTATATACATATATACCTTCCTCTTGAATCACTCTATCTATTATCTTTTAACCCGCATCAAAGTCCGTTGTGTAGTTTTAAAGATCTAACCATACATAGGGACAGACAGATAAAGCGACTTTGATTTATACTATGTAGTGATGATATTATAGTCGTAATGTCGGAAACGGCTGCAAGTATTTTCATGAAATTCAGTATGCAGGGAGTTTTGGGGCAGAAAAATCAATCTAGCTAGATCTTATCCCAAAGAAACCTTGCATTTTTATGTAATGTAATATTATGTTTTTTCTTTTCGTCGTTCTGTAATTATTGCGTTGTTCGGAAATTCGGAATGGGGTGGGTTCGAACCCCGGTAATATATTTGTCTGGTTCTTTTTTTTTTAAATCTACTAGCTCCGAGCAAAGCTCGATTACCCAGGTACTACTATTAAAATGGTTTTATATTGTCTTTATTTAAAACAACATTTATTATACGATTAACGAACTTTTTGATAATTTTGCTTATTATTGATAGCGATTAAGCCAGGGAAATACACTTTAAATATAAATTACTTGTATAATCTTGTATAATTGTGTACTAGCACACACATGGGCACTATAAAATAACTCCTGCGTAGCTGGCCTGGTTTCAATTAAACCGGCCACCGTCACTGAAATCAGTGTGGGGAGCTATTGCTATTACTTGTATAATGTATTATGTTCATAATAGTTTCTATTAACTACAAGCATTGATACAAGCAATAGGCAGTATCATGTTCTTGATTAATTAATAAATCTTGGGGCATGTTCCACAATCTTCGAACATGTGTCGGATAACTTATTCGGAAGTGTTGTCGCTGCTTCTTTTATATCGAGCGAGCGACGGAGACAAAACATGCAAATAAGATATTACTTCTGTAGATTGTGCAGCAGGCCCTTAATATTCAACGGTAAGTATAAAGAAAATCATACAACATTACGACTTAAATGAGCTTCCGATAGTTATGAAATATAACGGATGTAGTAATTTATACATTTTGTCTTAACGATGGAAAGCAAATGGGATTTTTAATGAGATTTGATAATTCCGGAGTTAGACAGAACTTATAATGCTGATCATTATAACTAGTGATTATGTGTATGTGTGTGTACGCCGCGTCTTTTTGATAAAGACCTTGGGAATTTTACTATAGAACGATTATCCACGGGCCACGGCGACCGAAGATACAATTATTTAAGATGTAAGCGTTATTTCACCTGGATATGATTAATATTCTTTTATTCTCTCCACTTCTCCATCTTATTATCTCGGTCTGATTTAAAATAATTACGGGATGTAAAATGCATTTGGTTTTGTGGTAGCGACTTTTTAAACAGTCAGTAAAAAAGTATTTATTTTTTATTTATTAATTAGTCTTTATTTTAATTATTATTAATATTAGTTGTATGCAAGTTCTACATACTTTAAGTTTTATAGTAAGAAGCTACTTGTCTATTCATTTCATTTTTACCCGACTACGGCGAAGCCAAAAGGAAGGGTAATGATTTTAGCAGTATATGTATGTATGTTTATTCCACCGTAGCGCCTAAACTACTAGTCCGATTTTAATAAATACGGTGTCAATAGATTCGTAATCATAGCTTGCGTAACATAGGCTATATAATTTACGTAGTCGGGTTATAGTTTTGAATAAAAAATATAGTTATTTAATTTACACGAGGATCAAGACAATCAATATCATAAACACAACTATTTAGTTTATAGTTAAAGCCAATATTATAAAACACTAAGAGCTTTTCGGTATGTCTGAAATCAGTACTCTGTACGCTTTATCACTCACGGTTAGATACTGTGATATTAGTTATTACATAATACTATTATTACGTTTATTATTGAAAATTATACTAAGACATTTTATTCCGAATCGGTTTTCTCGCAACATGTTGACAATTCAATTTTCCGGTATTTTCGTAAAGTCGATACTCGCGAAGTGGTATTTCCTAAACAATCGCGTCTCCTATTTCACGAGGAATGTTTGTGTCAGCCAGAGTCAGTGTCACTCTGGGTGGCCGCGGCGCTGAAACACGATCTGTTGACGTTACGCTGACACCGCTTTGACACTACGTACAGGCGGGCACTAAAGTGTTTTGATACATTTTTTTTCTTTCTTTAACGTTGTTATGTCAAAACAAAGTCTTACTTGACTATTGTCGTGTATTTTAAGGCGATATACGAGTTACGAGGAGGCCGATCGAATCGGGTAGAACTGATGTCAGTTCCGCCTGAACGGATCCGAGCATATACACGGATATGTCGCTTCTGTTTGTTCTGGTTGGCCGCGAGCTACAGTCCATCCGGCCGTCTGGCGCGATTTTGCCTCAAGGCCGAAATTGCACATAGACGATACCATTTTGGATCCGCTCAGGCTAAACTGAAGTCCTTACCGTATATGGAGGCCCTTACTTAAGAGAAAATTAATAAACAATATTTTGATCTGTAATTTTTTATTTTGGTATAAAGGAACAATAAATATAATGCTCCTATTTAATAGATACAAGCTGCCGATACAGATTGAAAAGATAACAATCATGTTCTACGCGCGACTAATGAAAAGCCGTGTCCAAATTATCTACCGAATTTGATCTTAATCGTACGTTATAAATTCGAAGATGTTAAGGGTTTGTTTCACAATCGCATAATAAGTATCGGATAGCTTCCGGATAAGCTATTTGTCACTTTCCGGATTTTCACATTCCGGATAAGGCGATTGTGAAACAGGAGCTTACATTAATGCGTGCTTTCAGTTTTCCAGTAGATATGTTTATAATATATATATATATATATATATATATATATATATATATATATATATATATATATATATATATATATATATATATATATATTATATATATATATATATATATATATTTATTTTAATGTTTTTCTCTCCCTATTTTAAATATTATTTTTCATTAAAGATCACAATCAAAAATATGATTTGAAAGTGATTTTAGAAGGCGTGTAGACTTATTAACAAATGTCCCTTAATTTATGGTTTGTAAGTGGAAAAAAAAATTTAGAAAAAAATAAGATTTAACCTTAATTTTTTATAACCAAATAAAATCGTACCTGGACTGATCTTGACGTAATAATAAATATTTGGAATTCTTAAAAATTGGGTTAAAAACATAAAAAATATCTACACTTCTAAAGCCATTGTACATAGCATTACATTACACAAGACATTTAACAAGTTAAAATCTGGTTAAACGATTTATGGCGAGGTTAAATCGATAAGGTTTACGACCTGTTAGTTTATGTTCGAAACAACGGAACGATTAATTTCAAACAAATACAATGGGTATCGAATTCCATAGGTCTTCTGAGATAATTCAAAGAATAAACGAATCTGTAGTTTAGTGACGTTAGAAATGAAACATTTCAAAATCACAACGATTTTAAATAAACTGTAGCCCAAGCGGAATTTTTGACAACAAAGTGATTGTAACGTTATCAAATCAAAATTGTACAGGTAGGCGCTGCTGTTATGATTTTCATAATATAATTTTAATTCGATAACGTTACGAACACTTTGTTGGTAATTGTTCCTGCTTGGGCTACTGAAAGTCTAAATGGAGGGAATACACACTTTATATTTGCTCCATGGTGTCAAAACTAAGCTAAATCTGGTAAAAAATATTTATTAATTTGTTAAATTACGAATATTTACAAAACATCAATTTAAAGTAAAAATCAAGAACTCGCATAATACTAAAAATGTTAGATTAGGTAAACTTGTAACACCGCGGATTAAAAACTATTACGGAATGAGAACCACTAAGTATTTAACCCCTACACAGTATAACAAATACACCTGGCTGAGGACACAAGCGGACGATAGTTGTAAGGTAAATAGAGTAATTGTCAAAAAAAATTGAAAAAGTTAATGTTACCAAATACCTAATAAATAATAATACCAATTACATAATATTTACCTTCTATAAATATAGTTTTTCTGCATAATAGGGAATTAGTAAAAGCTGTCGGTACTCACCTGTTAAGCGCAATAGTGTCAGTGTTGGTAAACGTGTTATTGTTAAGATAAGAATTTTAATTTTTAAGATGTGAGATGAAAAAATGAGCGCAATACCTGCCGACAAACTGCTATGCAGCTTGACAGGTTTGATACCTAAATGTAAATTATATGTCAATAAAGTATTTATTTATTTATTTATTAACAATACGTGGGCTAAAATAAGTACAATTAATACTTGCGTTTAATACGTAAATACATACGTACTATTGTAATATGTACTTACTATACGTATATACATTACTAAGTACATAAATAAGTCCAAGTTTGTCGTATTACTTGACCTAAAATCTCAAGAATGTTACTATAAAAATCATAACATTTATAACATATCGCAAAAATCTGACTGATTAACATTTATTAGACATGGCCTTTTTTCTAGAAGTTAATGTTTTAACCTCAAACGAAATAAAAAGTGAAGACTGCGAAGTGCGAACCACACAATGAAGCCGGTGTAAACTAAGCCTCGCCGTGTATTTACACAGTGTCA
Organism: Phengaris alcon alcon; assembly: GCA_037179445.1. NCBI lineage: Eukaryota > Metazoa > Arthropoda > Insecta > Lepidoptera > Lycaenidae > Phengaris > Phengaris alcon. The sequence continues at coordinate 651,392 of JAYRCH010000263.1, read as the reverse complement.
CGCACACACATATAACCAAACTACGCCTTACCTTATGAAAAAAAAAAAAAAAAAATATATATATATATATATATATATATATATATATATATATATATATATATATATATATATATAATTACTATAAATACACTTAAATGGCCCCACTTTTGGGATTTTTGGGGCCATTTTAACATTTGAGGTAGGGTGAAATCAAGATGGCGTAACGTTTTCTTGTATGAAGATTTGTTTTGCCAAATGTAGTAGGTACGTAATAGACTCATAGCCCATCCTCAGTTTAGAAATCTTTGCTTCCATCGCTTTTGTAACCTACACATATGACATATACCTATATATTATAGACGTGGCATGTCGAGGCAAAAAGTATCTAAACTTGAACTTTTGGGATTGTTTGAAGAAGTCGAGGTTTGACGTTATTTTGTTAACATTTTGTGATATTTTGCTTTCCGCAGTATCAGTCAGCATTTAATTGAGAAAATCTTCTGAAATCAAGATGGCGTAACTTTTTATGGTGTTAAGATTTTTTTTCTCAAATGTAACATCGTAATAGCCTATCCTTAATTTTTAAATCATTGAAATATAAAAGATATAAGGTTACAGATAAATGACGTTACATAACCTATTTTCATTGATTCTGATTGACACTGATTCATCGCATTTAATGGGATAAAATCAGTACCCAAGTGCAATTATCAACTTCTAGATACTTTTATGATGTAAATAGTACTTCAACATCTAAGCCCCTGAAGGGCTTCATTTGTACAGCGCCACCTAGTTGTAAATGCGACAACTAGGTCAAATCACATACAAATTCCTAGTAAACGCCAAAAGCGCTCACGATCGAATGCGAAAAGAAAACCTTACACCTAGCACTCAGATGATGACTACAAACCAAAAAAAGAGAATTTTTGCTGTCTTAGATTAATTAACTATTCAAATAAATAAATATGTGTATGGATTACGAGTTTCTGGCACACTGTCAAATAATTTTGGCACAAGTTAAAAGGACGCAGGACCAAATCGTTTAGGAAGTGATAAAGTTAGTAAACGTCTACTAATATAAATAAACATACTTTAGACTACTTTAGTGTTTAAATCTTATTCGTTGCATTTATAAATGGATAAATAAAAAAAAAAACCCGCCAATTTTTTCTAGACCAAAAATATGAAATAACCTTTTCCAGATAAATCTCACTCGATTTTGAATTCTAAAAATATGTTTCATTTACCTAAACCATATAGAATAAAGAATATAAATAAGATATTATAATTTTAAATACATAAGTAGTAAGTAAGTACCTTATTGAATGTGGAATGAATGCGGACATCAATGGAGCCGACACAAAAGCTTAAAAAGTTATTACAATCAATAAACAATAATCCCTTAGAAGTAATGGTACAGCCGTAAATAAAAGTTGTATGCGGCAATAAAAGATTATAGATAGAAGAGTTTTCAATAACCATTCATATCGTCCTGATTCTGTTGATTAAGACATAACCTTTAAAAGAAGTAACTATGACATGATTTATAGTTATTTTTACCTGAAAAGGTATACAGTTATACTTTTTTTTATGATATCAATGTCAAACTTTGTTACTTTCGTTAGCGATGAAATATTATAATAGTGCCGTTCAAATAAATTATGTCGTCGCGCGTCGATGTGTACTTTAGGAATACATAAACGCAATATTTTAACATCTGAATAAGCTATCCAACACTTATCAGAAGATTGTGAAACAGCCAACAGGCCCTTATAGTAATAAAACACGCCTAATAATTCAAATTGTCTATGTAAACAAAACAAAATAAAGGCTAAACTCTAAATCATATGATTTCACACATATTTCTCTATGATCACTCAGTGTAATTTGCTTAAATATTTATGCAAATTATTAGAGAAACAAAAGTTAACATAATAATAGACAAATACAATAACATTTAGGTAGACAATAATTATTTATTGTTTGAAATCACTGTGCTAATTATGTTTTTGACAATTAGTTACAATGTATTCGCATGCTTGACAGGAGACGTCATTGCAATCGTTCAATTGTCAATTGTCATGGCCATGACTATATATTACGTAAAAACAGGTAGCTTTATTTAAATGAAAATTAAACTTTAAAATGCTATTTTTGTTAGTAAAAAACATTCCATTTATTATGATACCATTGTATATTAACCCCCTTACTAAAAAAAATTGTTCTTTTGTCCTTGTCTGATGAGTGATGACTGATACGTTGGAAAAGTCGCTTGACAGACAAGGACAAAACATTGTACACAGCCTTATCTATTGTGTAAATATTTTTGACGTGACAACGTTTTATAATTCAATGGAGCCGGCTGCACGCACGAAAAAACATGACTCATGCGGCGTTACCTCGCTCTGAGGCGTTCCATTTAAGGCTTGAAGTGCAAGCGAGAGCGCGGAATCTGTCTCTCTCCTACTTGAGTGAGCGATCAGTATTTTCTTATGACGTTGTCACGTTCAACTATCGTCAGTAAACCGACTTTATTTATTAGTAAGCAAGTATGTATGGTTCAGTTAAGTTAATGGTATTAATTAAGTAAATAACAAAAGTAACACTTGTCCACGCGCCTGTACATACGAGCACCGAACTCCCGACCTCTAGTCGATCGTTAGTAAGCTACTAGTTACTACCATGCGCCATATACGGTTCTTCGGCTCATCGCAGCTAACGAGTAAACAAAATTGATTTTTTTTGAACCCCGCATTGTCAAGCAGTGAGCGAGCTGATTATGAATTCTAGCTCAGAACACTCGATGTCGATCATATCAGCTTTCAAACAAAAAAAACGTCAAATTCAAAATCGGTTCATCCGTTTGGGAGCTACGATGCCACGAACAGACAGACTCGTGAAACTTATAACACTCTTCTGTTTTCGGCGGGGTAATTATAACAATAGTAACACTTGTCCGCTTGCCAGTACCGACTAGTTGAACTTACCACGCACGCCGTACGGCGCTACTGCTAATCGTACTTCGTAGTATCGAATATCGGTGACGTCATCTGGTACACCCAAATAGAAAAGTGCATTGACCTATGTCATTGTTTATAATAATATTGTAATAGCTCTCACACACCGGTCTCTGTGGTGGCGGCTGGATTCATTGAAAGTTATTTTATAGTGCCCAAGTGAGTGCGCAGTAAACCAGAGCGCTCTCTCTTCTTTTACCTTCATAGCCCTGTAGAACGGTGTGTGCAGTTCGAGTTTTTGTCTACTCTCCATGGAGAAGTGAAGTACAATTTGTATGGCGTCGAAGTAGTTACCATTGTTTGCCACTAGGGGCGTTGTTTCGATGCCATACAAATTGTAGTTAACTTCTTCACGGCGACCAGTGACAAAATCTCGCACTCAACGCTTGCGTTGTTTTTCGCCAAGTGAATGTATGAATGTAGAGGTAACCGAAGGCCCAAGGGGGGACTGGGGATTTTAAGGACCAGGAACGCAAGTCGCGACACCAGAGGAGGAGGAAGTGTAACTCCTCTGGTGTTGCGAGTGTCCATGGGCGGCGGTAATCGCTTATCATCAAGCGATCCATCTGCTCGTTTCCTGGCCCATTGCATATACAAATAATAACAGATAACCGTCACGATCGGCGAGAGATCAGGCGCAGGACCATGGAGCAGATATTATAGAGCTCAATATCTGCTCCATGCGCGGAACCGACATGATAAAGATCCTTAGTTTTGAAATCATTGGTTGACTTGTTGTCTGCAGTGTACACTTACTATGCAAGAGGTTAACACAATTTACACTTAGTATAGCATCTGTATACTAAGTGTAAATTGTAAAATATACTTTATAGTCAAACAATAAAGTTCGAATTATTTTATCACCACGTTATAATAGGGTCAGCAAACGCAACACGCTAAATTAATAAAAAAATATTATTGTGTCTTTCAACTTTAAAAGATATTGAAGATAGAGTCAGCACTCAGCTCACACAAATGCGGCACTGCGTTTTTAAAAATAGCGATTATATATCTACTCTTCGAATAACTCTAGCAATGAAATGTGTATCTACTTCTGTAGTGAATAAAGTTCAATTCTGAATCGCTATCTTAAAAATGCAGCGCCGTATCGCATCGCGTCTTGGTATGAATTGACGCTTTATGTCAATCTAAGCATACAATATATAAAATGCTTTGTTATGAATGAGGTACTGTCCGGCTGACTGATGGATCAACGCACAGCATAAACCATTGGTTGTAGATACCTGAATCTTGGAGGGTGTGTTGTAACTTGTAAGGTTGTATGCGTCCTACGATACTATTATAGATGAGAAAGTTTGTGAGGATAGATGGATGGATGGATGTTTGATACTCTTTCACGCAAAAACTATTAAACGGATTGCGACGAAATTTGGTATGGTAATCGTTTAGGATTAAAACATAGGCTACTTTTTATCCCGAAAAAGTACAGTGTTCCCGCAGGACACTATATTTGCGCGTGCGGAGCCGCGGGCAACAGCTAGTACATTATAATAAATGGTTTTAAGTATTCAAACATTTAATAATTTATAATATTGCACTATGCACTATATGTATGATTCGCACTCGAGAGAGTGTAGGTGCGATTCCCAGGTTGTGGTTTGTACCAATGAGACTTTTTCAGATCTCAAGTACATTATACGGACGCTCTAACGGTGAAGGAAAACATCGTGAAACCCGCACATGGTTGGCCCCAGACGTATTGACCAGTCATTCCTCTGGACTAGGCTGACTGTGTTGTGAGAATGCCGTGTGTGCTTGGGCAACCATACGACATTTAAAAACCAACTGTCCCAGGCACTACAGTGTTTCAAGAGTGGTTACTTCGCTCGGAGAATACTGTACAGGTAAATCATCCCAAACGTATGAAAAGGCCAAATTTTTATAACAAAATTAATAACGTGAAAAAGCAATTAAAAATGCTATTAGAACCAATTTCGACTTCTACGCGGACGAAGTCGCGGGTAAGTGGCAAAGGCTAGTAATAAATAAAATGGCCCTTATTGCTTGTTTGAGACTATATTCAAATTAATATGCTTTTAAAGGTGCAAGGTGTTCCACAAATTACAGTGCATATGTTAATAATTTAAAGTGTTTCTTATACTGGGGCTATATGCCCCGGAATACGGAACGCCCGCGCCGGTGAAAATTCTAACCATTGAAAAAATAACTCTGCGCTTATACCATAGAGTTGAATATCGAACACATGACTGTCAGTCACGCTTCGGCACAAATGGGCCGGCTTGAGCGGATAAATACCACGACCTCACAGAAAACCGGCGTGAAAAAACGCTTGCGTTGTGTTTCGCCGAGTGAGCGAAGTTGCTGGAGGCCCAAAGGGGGATTGAAGATTTTAAGGACCAGAAACGCAAGTGTTGAGAGTGTCCATGGGCGGCGGGAATCGCTTACCATAAAGCGATTCGTCTGCTCGTTTCCTGGTTCATTTCATATAAAAAAACGCCAATGTAATAATGACAGCTCGACACTAAACTTCCATTTTCAACTCTATTGTATTAACGCAGAGTTATATTTTCAGTTCTCTGAATTTTCACCGGCGTTCCGGATTCCGGAGCGTATAGTGCCTTAAGGTTCCCAAGGAAACATCTTACACCGTGTAACGAAATTTTTCATGGGTTCATTTTATCCTAGTCAGAACTAGATTATTTCACGACATTAGGTTTTTTTTTACCAAATTTTAATTAAAAAAAAAGAAGCGTCTTCCATGAAAACAGTAAAATGTGAAAAATTAATATTTAAAATATTTTTCCAACTTTTTTGTGAACCCTACAAGTGCCCCAGTTCGTCGCTAATCGCTTGCAGTTTTAGAGGTAGCCGGAGGAAGGATGTAATAGTGATACTACATCAGCTAATAGACGAAGTAGATCAATTGTTGAACTATACTGTATAATTATACGTATGTACCTTTATTAGAAGATGGACGTAGCGTCAGCAAAATAAAGTTGAAACCAATTTTATTGATTTAAAAGTTGTGTATTAGTTTTTTAAACGGAAGTCGGAACCCCGGAATATAACATCAGCTACCTACCAGTGAAATTCCAGTCAAAATCGGTCCGACCGTTCAGAGATTAGCCGGAACAAACAGACAGACAGGCCGACGGACAGACAGATTTTTTGGTGTGGGTACCGTATATACCATGTGCATTTAATGCAAAGCTGTTAATTTAAAATTACAAACATACATTTCAATTTTATTTATTTGTTTAGATAAAGTATATCTTATCCTACTATTATTATAAATGTGTAATTTTGTGAGGATGAATGGATAGATGGAAGGATGAATGAATGTTTGTTACTCTTTCACGCAAAAACTACTCAACGGATTTCGGTTAAATTTGGTATGGTAGTAGTTTAAGCTCTGAATTAACAAAAAGTGCAGTGTTCCCGTGGGATCCTATACTGTATTTACGCGGGCGGAGCCGCGGGCAAAATCCACTAAAGTATAGCATTAAAAGCGAAACGTCTTAAAGCATAGGTCACGAAATCTCGAAAACCGCTCGACGTATTTACAAAGATGAATGTGGTAATTTATATATGTAATTTGCGTCCACTATGAAACACTTTTTAAAATTTCATTTTCCTCTCACGGGGTAAAATGGGGTAAGAAAGATCGTAAACAATTAAGCCTAGTACCTTTGACCTAGCCAAGAGCATGTAAGGGTAGTTGCATAACCAGTAACCTCAATATTTAAAAACATTTTTGTATACAAAGGTGTAGCTCAAAAACTACGTTTTACATTGAACATGGCGCTTAACGAAATTGTACCTTGTCGCGTACATTACCATATGGCATAAGCCCTTTGTCCTTCGTATTTTTTTCGACTAGATTGACGTGGTGTGGAAGCGTCCATATATATTATTATTTATATTACAAGTACCTGGGTAACCGAGCTATGCTCTGAGTTATGATAAAATAATATTTATCTGGCCGGGTTCGAACCCACAACATTCCAAATTTTCGTACAAAGCAAAAATTATACATAAACATACCAAACTGCCAGTCGGGCTGACATAATAGAGTCGAAATTATTTGTTGCATGCGCAGTTTTCTTGGAAAAAGACCTAACTAGATTTCTTTTCCTCCATAACTCATTGTGTCCTACTAAATTTCATGATAATACTTGCAGCTGTTCTCGAGAAACTGATAACATATACAAGATTGCCGCGTTTAAAGTATAAAATAATGTTCAAAAAAGAATAAAGAAATGTTATTGTCAAAAGAGATGTTTCTTTCTAAATTATCTTCTCTCCCACGCTATATTTTAACTCGATATATCGCTTATGTGGGCGCAGTCCCGATTGTACTCGCCTACGAGGCAAGCCGTCTGCTTTCACTATATTAAAAAAAAAATGGCGAATCATAATATCTTAATGATGCATATAGTTTTATCGAAAGTAGAAATACTTTCTGACTACCTACTTAATAAGTGTAGGGGCAGGCATGATCAGCCGCACATCTATAAAAATGTACAATTCGTCCAGAAACCGCAAAAATCTCAAAAGTTTTTAAACATTACTAAAGCACGGGTGTACACGACGACTTTAAAAACTCAGCTCAGCGTGCGGGCCTTTGCCATACGGAAAAGGTCCTGGTCCTGCCTGGTGTAGGGGAATCTGTTGTACTTAGGACTATTTCAGTGTTCATTATTTATTGCGATTTCACGTACTGTGCACAAGCTCTACTTGCATATTTTGGAATAATTTGTGTATTTTTTGTACTACAACATTTTGTAAATATGCAGTGGATACAAAAATGTAAAAAACGACTCGCGTTGGCTCAAACCTTTTCTTATGAAGTTCCTCATCTTCCCATAACATAATAATCATAATATGCTACTCATACTATGCTAAACATAATAAGCATAATATGCTACAGTAAAATTATTTCTCTGTCATGCCATCATACCTCCCACGAGACATCCTGACGACCATGACTAAAGATAAACCAACAAATCCGTTACAGCCTTCAAAACGAAAGCATGTCACTCAATGCTAGCTATGTAACAAAGTCTGCGGAGACAAGTTTGAACAATTAATGTGGAAAGTCGTTACATACGTCTTTCAAATTTTAATAAATTATTTTATGTGTTATTTTAAATAGACGCTGTAAAGCAAATTTTTTCTGCCATCTGGAGTTGAAACTTCCTTGGGGCCCCAGCGCCAAGCATCCTTTTAGGGATTTGGCCAAAAGACTGGTCGACAAAACTAATTCATGACCCTAAGGCTGGCACTTACCTCGGCCAACGTATCAGCTTAGCCATACAGCGAGGCAATGCTGCCAGCCTCCTAGGTAGCCGACCTAGATCGAGTCTTTTACCTATAGCCCTTTTTTATTTTTCATTTAGACAATAACTTATATATATATATAGTTTATATAATAATTTAGTTATTTTAAATCATTCATTATTATGTAATATCCTAGTAACAAGTAGTAAATAATCTTTTAGAATGGCTAATTATTTCTTTCAAACAATTTCATATAATTTAACTAACTGTGTGATATAAGTGTTAGTAGTCAATCATTTCTTTTGAGCAAAACACCATAAAAGTGGACTAAAACCGGTCAAGTGCGAGTCAGACTCGCGCACGAAGGGTTCCGTATTGGAGCCCCACTTGTTTTTTTCTGTTTTTAGTAATTGTTTTTAATTCTTATAGCGGCAACAGAAATACATCATCTGTGAGAATTTCAACTGTCTAGCTATCATGCTTCGTGAGATACATTTGGAGTCTTAGTAATAGGGTCCCGTTTTCACCCTAAAAAGGGTACAGTTACGATCACTTTAAAATAATAATATATCCTATCTAATATTATTTCAAATCTATGTTTTACCGATTTCCTTAACACTTTTGCACAATGTATCAATCATGTTTTATGTTAGTGCCCGACGCTCTTCATGTGGCTAAACGTAATCTTGACTTATTACAAGCATAAATTATATATCCTCTTCTTTTTGTTCACAGTTGCTGCAATATGTATACTTCTAGAAGTCGGGGCTTTACCTAGCCGACGAAGCGGGTTCCGATGTAACGACTTGGACCTCTCTTTCCCCCACGTGGGGGATTCTATATCCATCTCCCTCATCGCTGCAATTACTGTCATAGTCCCCTTCGTAATTGTAAGTAAACTTATAAAATTAGCAAAGTCTCTAATTTGCTCTGATGTTAAGTTAAAAACTATAACCCGACTACGTAAAAACCCCTTTTTTATAATAAAGCCGAAACAAGAAAATAAGGTACAAAAATGATCAATGTTGAGCCGTGGTTCAACCACCCACGGCCAAGGCTCAACCATTTTTGTGCCTATGCATTATTTTCTTGTTTCGGCCTTTTTAGATCCCTTTTTAGTTTAGGTTAGGGTTATGGTTTTTTTTTACTTATTTTTTTTATTTCGTATTTTTCCGTATCCCAATCGAACATATTTTTGGAATAATATTAATTTTATGTAATCAAAACACTTTAAATTAAAAATATCTTCTTCACAAGCGCGGAGCGAGCTAATTTTTTTTCTAGATTTAAAGAACGATAATAATGAAATTTATAATATTATGATAAACAAGAAATACAATAGAGATCATTCAACAGGCAACACCATTTTACTTATTAGTTATTTACCGTATAATAGTATGTAGTCGAATATTATATCCTCACATCAAACACAACGATACTGCAATTCAGAAATATCTACCTAATAGTGCTAACAGGCACTCGAACTTGGTCCGCGGACCATATCCGCGTCCCGAATCCGGTGTCGCTACACACGCACCGATTTGGTCCGGCAGACCGAATTGAAAACTCGACACTCGTGTGTTTGATTTTCAGCTCTATTGTATTAGCGCAGAGTTCTATTTACAGTGCTGTTTTTCGACGACGACGTTGATTCCAGCAATCAATTGAAATCGTGCAGTGATACCAAGTTTCAAAAATATTTCTCCTTTAACTTAACCCTTAATTTCACCCTTATTAGTTGTACTATTTACAATAAATGATAATATAATTATAATGAATAAGAGATAATAAGCTACAAACTCTTAATATTTATGTGTTTATACACATAAATACTTACGCGTAAATTATATAAAACTAATGTGTCACTTTATCTGATTTCACTCCCTATAAATTTTCATACCCCGTGCTATATACACATATAAAAATTGATTCTTAAGGAGTAAACTCTAAAAATTCTGCCCCCAAGTAAACCCACGTAGCTTTTTTTCCCTAATTTTGGGGGGAAAATCCCTAAGTTGGCAACAGTGAGATCGTTGTCCGGCCCAAACGCCTGTTCTACACACGTACGGCTTTGGTACGGAGCGAACCAAATCCGATGCGGACAGCAGCGGACTCAAATAATAATAATTATGTTTGCCGGACTACTCTACACACGGTCGGATACCGAATCCGTACGTGTGTTAGCACTTTAAGACCCGTATCGACATCTAACGAACGTAGTAATAAAAGTGCTAAAAATTTATTTCATCTGCATGTTTTATTTAAAAACGGATGAACCGATTAGCCTATTTAATCTAGTTTTTTTTGTTTGAAAGCTGTCATGGTCGAGTGTTCTTAGCTATAATTCATCATCATCAGCTCCATTACTGCTTGACAATTCAGGGGTTACTTTTTTATTTTATTTTCTTATGTATTGTCGAGAATAAATTATATTTGTATAATAAAATATTTTTTTTATGAAGGTAAGATATATTTATAGTTTTATATTACGTATTGTTCGAAAATTGGAGAACTGTACGTATTGTACCGATATGATTTAATTTATCATATTTATCATATATTTGTAATGTGCATGCCAAGACCTTTCTTTTGATACCAAACACGTGACGATTATTCTCATTTTCGAAACACAAAATTTTGAAAAAATATATAGCTTATGTTACCCGCGGCACCATTACAAATCGCGGGAACAAAACATACAAAAATACAGACTGCCAAAATCATTGCCCTTCCTTTTGGCTTCGCCGTAGTCGGGTAAAAAGTAATTCAACGATTGAGCATTTTTGTATATGCAAATCTGTAATCTACCTTTCAACGATGCAAACGCAATCTAAACAATTTGCCAGTTATAAATAAACGAAACTTTGATCCATTAATGTAATCTATCTCCCATTCCAGATGTGGACAGTCGAAACGATCCTACACAGGGATGACGAGTATACCTTGAAGAAGACCAAATTCTACGCCAGCGCTAGAATAGCTGGATTGATATACAGAGACTATATCTATGGGGCGATAGTGAATCTGACGGTTCTGGAGGTCGTCAAATGTGTAGTAGGATCTCCAAGGCCGTCATTCTTCGATCTGTGCCAGCCTGATGCTGCGAAGACTTGTAATGGGTATGTACGAAAACTTTACCTTACTTAGTCCCAATTTCATCAATGTATTGATAAGACGTTTAGCGCTGAGCTTCGTTTTAAGATCTGTCTGTTCCGTTCTAACATTGAATGAGTGAGCGAGATCAAATCCGAGTTCAGCGATAAGCGCGTTTGAAGATGTTTGGTGTAATCGGGGCTTAGTTCTCAAGCCATATAATTTGCGCCAGAGATTAGTCACTTATTTTTGAATGAGCACAAAAACTTTAAAAAGTACACTCTACTCTATGTAAATTGTAGTGCTCAGTAAAGTAAAGGCAAGCCAGTACATATTGTAAAGGGCGTGACAGACGTGCGTACTTTAAGTTCGCGGAACTAACTCGGCTCGACGCCACACTGGTCCCAAAGTAAAATAAATGGGACATTAAGAATTTTCGGATCGAAGGTCAACGGATCAGGCTGATTTTTTTTTGTAGACAACTGATGCAATTACAAGTCACTTTTATAGATGTCGTTTTTTTCAAATATGCCGATTATGTATATATCTACAGAGATAAAAAATATTTTTTTTTTGTATGAACGAAATCATAATTTTGTCATTTTATTCCAAGATTCAAACGTATTCAAAATAAATCATAGCACAGCTTATAGAGGGACTCTTGTCGTACATTTGTGTCATAGACACTTAACTGCGATTTTTGCGCCTTTAGGAGCTACAGGTACTTTAATTTTTATTGTTTTGTATAATTTATTTTTGAGTATTTCATATAGATTATAATAAATATTGTTAAGGATAGACAAATACTAATGTTTTCTTTATTGACAAATAACTCTTACTAATGTCTTATTCATAAAAAAACCTATATGTATATCCTTAAACTAAACAAATTAAAGTAGAAATCTCAAAACAAGTACGTGCAGGTAAATTATTTTATGGCTCATCTAGTTTGCAAACATTGTTTGGTAATGACTCATTGTCTAATTACTCCATTACTTGGAATTTGGGATCTGTTTTGTCATTTAGCGCTAGCGAATGCTTCGAAAACGCTAAATCACAAATAAGCATATAGATTGCAATTCAAATTTTCCCTTCGTACTTTTACGGACTTCGGAAACACAAAACACAAACTTATATAAACTAAATATAGTTAATGTATTAACAATAGTGGAAATCTCAAAACGTGTTTGTACATGTAAATTATTTCTTCGATCGCGGAAAAACGAGACACAATAGCCTTTCTATTGTTATCGCGGTCGCATGCGACCGCTTGGGGCTCGAAGGAATTGCGTGAGTCATACGTATTGCAAGCATTTTTTTATAACTCATTGTCTAATTACCCCCACTACTTGAAGTAATATGAGGCTTGCGTGATCAGTTTTCATTCATTACGCGTCTTGTGCTCGTAAAAACAACAACTTTTCATCAACTATCACCATATATTTTAATTTTTTTTATTGCCAATACAAATATATTTTTTTTTTTACCAAGATGGCTACGTTTGTAACTAATTTGGATATTTTTAAATTTTTAAAATATAGTGGGTGCTTTAAAAATAGTGATTTATTGTTTCAAACCATTATTAAATATATTCTAAGTGAAATTCCAAATGAAGAGCTCAGTATTATCAAAAATTTTTGCCAAAATTACACGTCAAACCTAGCTAGAAGATGGGAAAAATCAAGTAGGAACAAACACTTTGGTGAATCAACTAAGAACAAAAAGTGGTTGGAGTCTAAAATTGTGTGGCCAACTTCTACTTCTGTGAATTCCCCTATGTTATTTGATCCAGAATATACCATAGAAGACATAGAAGTAGAAGAAGAGCATAATTTATAATATGGAGAGGAAGCGGGTGCATCTACATCAGAAGCTGCCACAAATACCCCTAGCTCAAGAACTAAAAGACCATTTGAAGATTTATCAAATAAACAGAAGAAAAGACGTTCTTTGTCTCTTTTGGAGTATTCCGAAGAAGAACTGTTCTATGCTCTTGCTACAAAACTGAAAGAAAACGGGCGAACCGTTTGTGCTCAAGTTATTAAGTGCCTCTCTAATAAGCCAGAAAAAGTGCAAGAAGTAAGTGACTTTTTATTCAAAGACTGTAATCAATCGGTTACTGAGGAAGAAACTCTAACCCTTGTCACTGCATTAAGTTTATCAAAATGGCAGTATCTCACTTTGAGGTCTACTTTAAATACAAATGGCATAGCGGCTTTTCCATCTTACCATAAGTTACTGTCAAAGAAGAAAGAATGTTATCCAGCTAAGGAAGATATTACCATATCAGAATCAGGAGCGAAAATTAAATTACAAGCAGTTTTAGATTTAACAGCTGAGAAGATTGTGAAAGTGACCGGTTCGAATATTAATAGTGGTGTTTTGAAGCTAGTGAGTAAATGGGGCTGTGATGGAGCTTCGTCACAAAGTTGTTATAAACAAAAACCAACTGGTGATATTTTTTCAGAATCTTCTGTATTTATGGTTAGTTTTGTACCACTTCGCCTTATGAGTGACGATGTCATAATATGGGAAAATCCGCGCCCTTCGTCAACAAGCTATTGTAGACCAATCATGTTCGAATTCAAACTAGAAACAAAAGAATATATTCAGCAAGAAGAAGCAACAATAGAAGAAGAAATTCAGAACCTTATACCGACGAAACTATTAAATGGCGAATTTGAAGTTTTTCATGAGTTGCATATGACGATGATCGATGGCAAAGTATGCACAGCACTTTCTGAGACAGATTCTGCAGCCAATTGTAACATATGCTTAACAACTCCGAAAGACATGAACAACTTGAACAACGTTTTTAACAAACCAGTGAACGATGATATGTACAAATATGTTTTATCTTCCCTTCACTTGTGGATGCGATGCATGGAATGTATTTTGCATATATCTTACAACTTAGATTTTAAAAAATGGGCGGCTCGAGGAGGTGAGAACAAACTGCTACGAAAAACAAGAAAAGAGTTGACGCAGAATGAGTTTTTTGTTGTAACTGGTTTAATGATTGATATCGTCAAACAAGGCTTTGGGACAACAAACGACGGCAATACAGCTCGGCGGTTTTTTAAAGATTACGAAAGGTCATCAGAGATAACGGGAGTCAACAGTGATTTAATAAAGAGATTTGCAGTAATTTTGCAGGCAATATCTTCTGGGAGAAATGTTGATATTGAAAGATTTAGAATTTATTGCAGAGAAACAGCGGAACTTTATGTCAGGGATTACTCTTGGTACTATATGCCTTCAAGTGTACATAAACTTTTAGTGCATGGTGCAGACATTTGCCAGCACTTTTCTTTTATCCCAATTGGTATGATGTCCGAAGAAGCGTCAGAAGCAAGAAATAAAGACTTTCGTTCAGTCAGAGAAAAGCATACGAGAAAGATAGGCAGAATTCAAACAAACGAAGACATTATACACCAGTTATTAATCAGCTCAGATCCGTACATTACGAACATCAGACCTAAGTTCACCAAAATTCAAAAGCAGCAGAGGTTCGAAGAAACTGAAAATCTTCTCAAGGATGATTCGCCCAACGACCTTGGAATAGAAGTTACTGAAGGGGAAGAAGTTTACGTTGACATTGAAAATAACCCCCATAAGATCCGTTACAATAAATCACATTGTAATCAAGTATTAGTTAGTTTATTTAAGTTTGTAAGTTCATAGTTTATTTAAGTTCTTAATTTTAAAGTTATTTATTGTAAAAGGAATGTCTAGTACCGAGACATACCTTTATAGGTTATAATGGTGTAAAGGTGTTTAATATTAATTGATGTTCTGTATGTTAAATAATAAAAAATAATAATAATTGTATGTAAACCTTATAGGTAATTCAAATTTTTTAAGTACGCCTTAATACATTATCTATATAATCATATAAGTTTGTATTTCGACGGTCCTAAGCCCGTAAAAGTACGAAGGGGAAATTTGAATTGCAATCTATGTGCCTATTTATTATTTAGCGTTTTCGAAGCGTTCGCTAGCGCTGAATAACAAAACAGAGCACAAATTCCAAGTATAGAGGTAGTTAGGCAATGAGTCATTACCAAACAATGTTTGCAAACTGGATGAGTCATAAAATAATTTACCTGTACGTACATGTTTTGAGATTTCTACTTTAATTTGTTTAGTTTAAGTATATATAGGATTTTTTATGAATAAGAGTTACTTTGAGTAAGAGTTACTTTACTTGTCAATAAAGAAAACATTATTATTTGTTTATCCTTAACAATATTTATTAAAATCCATATGAAATACTCGAAAATGAATTATACAAAACAATAAAAATTAAAGTACCTATAGCTCCTAAAGGCGCAAAAATCGCAGTTAAGTGTCTATGACAAAAATGTACGACAAGAGTCCCTCTATAAGCTGTGCTATGATTTATGTTGAATACGTCTTGGAAGAAAATGACAAAATTATGATTTCGTCCATACAAAAAATAATTCATATTTTTTTTCTCTGTAGATAAGACATATTTGAAAAAAAACAACATCTATAAAAGTTAACTTGTAATTGCATCAGATGCTACAAAAAAAAACAGCCTCATCCGCTGACCAAAAAAAATAAAGTGCCTGTAGCTCTAAAAGGCGCAAAAATCGCAGTTGAGTGTCTATGACAAAAATGTACGACAAGAGTCCCTCTATAAGCTGTGCTATGATTTATGTTGAATACGTTTGAATCTTGGAATAAAATGACAAAATTATGATTTCGTCCATACAAAAAAAAAATATTTTTTTTTATGTCTGTAGATACGGCATATTTGAAAAAAACGACATCTATAAAAGTGACTTGTAATTGCATCAGCTGTCTACAAAAAAAAATCAGCCTGATCCGTTGACCTTCGATCCGAAAATTCTTAATGTCCCATTTATTTTACTTTGGGACCAGTGTGCGACGCGACGTCGCGTCGGTGACAGACAGACAGAAGCTTCCCGTTGCGATGTCGTGGACAGAAAATGCTGTGTGTTGTTTAAGTTTTTTTTTTCTTGACGTTATCAATACCCCCTTTACACCTAATGTATGGTTTCGAAAAAATTATTTTAATGCTTGAACTTAAGTGTTTTAATATTTGCTTATAATAATTTTATAAAGCCTATAAACTGGGCTATTTCGTGAACCTATGATTTTGTTTAGTATGTTGAAGCGAATAAGGTCGGTAATCTCTCATTTAGATAATTTTTAAAAACACATGAAAGCTCGCGGCTTGCAGTAGTAACACACGTTTCGGGTTACGAGTAAGATCTCAAACCTGAGCAGCATACTCGTAAATCGAAATCGTCTCAGTTTCGGGAGTAGGGTTGTGTTCCTTGTTGGATTGCCGACGAGCTTGCACGACGGTTTTTAAGTACGCGTATTTTCAGTGACACTCAGGCGAGTAAGGTCGTCGAGCCATAAGTTGGCGTACATACTCGAACACTCGTCACCTCTTTAAAACATAGTCAACCAACTACTACCTCTCTTCGTAATATTGTTAAAGCCGTTAGGGCTCTTGTATTCTTAGCCCTTCCTCAAAAAAATAATAGGCACTGCTCATAAAGCCAAGCCCAAGGTCATGCTTAGTCTTTTCTTCCTCGCAGGTCGGAGTACGTAACCTCGTACACCTGCACCTCCACCAAGTACTCGCGGTACCTGCAGATCGACAGCACAAGGAGTTTCCCCTCCGCGCACGCCTCCCTCGCTGTGTACTGCGGGCTGTTCCTTGCGGTGAGTAGTAAATATAAAATCAGTTTATTACATACATGTTGCCCGTGACTTCGTACGCGCAAAAAGATATCTCGCGGGAACCATGCATTTTGCCGCGATAAAAGTAGCCCATGTCCTTCCCCGTAGTCTAATATATACCTGTGCTAAATTTTATCAAAATCGGTCCAGTAGTTTCTGAGCCTATTCAATGCAAACAAAAATACAAACAAACCTTTCCTCTTTATTATATTAGTATAGATATAGAAAAAGACTTAAGTTACTGGGTCAGTAATAAATAAAATATAAAATCGGTTTGCTACCTAAAAAACTTAAGATTTGATTTCGTTAAAATTATATTGAGTAATTTACCAGTAACTTAAGCTATCCATGGAGGTTTTAAATCTAAGTATTGATAGCATTAAGTAGGTACGATATATAATTGATAGGGTAAAACATCGTGTCATTAGCACTTTTCCACATAAAAGATATCTAATAGGCAACTTTAAACAAAATACCAAAAAATTGAATAATGTAATTTAAATCAATGCCACGCAATGCCACATGTTAAAGGTAACTTAACCTATTAATGATGACAAAATGGTCATGACTTATGAAATGTATGTTATAAAAAATGGATGCGATTATTTTAATGATGAGGATCGTTATGATCATAATCTCACGTCAGGTGATGCAACACGTCAAATCGTTGAACGAGGAAGCGACGTTATTGAATTACATAATAGATAAGGGGACATATGTGATATGCTGATCATATAGAGTTCATAATTCATATACTCTGGAATAATAAACAATTATCTAGAAGGGTTTGTACAGTTAATACCAATTCAGTAATACACACACCGGCATATTTAGCGGAACATAAAATAAAGGTTTGATATCAGTATCATATAAAGTTGCTGGCTGGTTTATACGTCATTTAATTTGAAAAGAAATATTTTCAAATTAAGAAAACAACTGAACATCACATTTTATGCAATTGTTTTAATTTTATTCAAATACACTTTATCTGGAGCGAACTTCGAGTATTTCTTCCTTCTGAGTTTGATTTAAAATTTCATTGAAATACTGTTTTTTGTTAGTTTTTTTTAAATCGCGTATCTTTTTGGAGTTGAGGACTGAATTATGCCTGACTCGAAATGCGAAGAAACGGTCAAACCTACAGAGTGATATCCAGAGATCTTCGTCGACCAGTTTCAACGATCCATCGCAGTATCCAACGGTTCAAGGACACCGGTACTTATGTGAGAAGAGCAGGACAAGGCAGAAAAAGACGCACTTCGACTAGGGATGATCGTTTCATTCGGCTTCGTGTACGTAGGAACCCCCGTTTGACGGCAGTCCAAGCCCGACATGAGTTATAAGCAGTGCGGAGTGTAACCGTAAGTGAGCGTACGGTACGTAGAAGGTTCGAACAAGCTGGTTTGGGTGCATTTGTGCCCGCCAAGGCTCCAAGGCTCGAGGTAAATCATCGTAGAAACAGGTTAACTTTTGCTCAGGAACATCGACTTTGGAACGCGGACCATTGGAGTAAGGTATTGTTTAGTGATGAGTGCAGAATTCTCTTAAATCAAATTGACGGCAGGAAAAGAATATACAGACGCAAAGGAGAAAGATACATTCAGACAAATTTTGAAACTACAGTTGCATACGGTGGTGGATCAATGATGGTTTGAGCGGGCATTTGTTTGGGAGCTCGCACAGACTTGGTAGTGATTGACAGAGGGAGTCTGACTGCAGACCGCTATATCAGAGAAGTTTTAGAAGAATATGTCGAATCGTTTGCCCCATATATCGGTGACGATTTTGTTTTTATGCAGGATAATGCTTGGCCGCATACCGCTCGGGTAACTCAAGCTTATCTTAATGATATGAATATCACTGTTATGGAGTGGCCGGCGAGATCACCGGATATGAACCCAATAGACCACGTTTGGGACTTGCTCAAAAGAAAAGTTAAGTCCAGAATTCCAGCTCCTGCCAATGTGGGTGAACTGCGAATCGCCGTAGTTGAGGAATGGCGGAGACTATCCCAGGAGCCATCGATAACATCATTCTGAGTATGCCTAGACGGGTAGAAACTTTAATAAGAGCACGTGGAGGAAATACGCGATATTAATCACCATTTTTCTAATTTAATTAATTGTTATTTTAATATTAATTTTCACTTTTCCCGGTTACATGAAAAGTTCAAAAATGTACCATTTTTCACAAATAGCCTTTACTCGCAAAATCTGTTCTTAATATGATCTCATTTTAAGTAAAACAAATGAAACTTTAAATAACAAAAGAAGTGTAGTAAGTAGATTTTAAAATAAAACATATTTTTTTAATTATGGACCTTTTTTGTATTCCGCTAAATATGCCGGTGTGTTTAGTTTTGACAATCTTCGTTTTTCTATAGAAATTGATAGATTCTGTATGAAAAATGACAACTGTCGAAATCCATTAGAAACATGGTCGCACTGCGTGTATATTGTTTATGTATATGACTAAATAAACAAAATAAAAAAAATAACCCCCGAATTGATAAGCAGTGAGCAAGCTGATGATGATGAATAATAGCTAAGAACACTGTCATTACATCAGCTTTCATACAAAAAAAAACGCATCTAAATCGTACCTTTCGCTTAGAAGCTACGATGTTACGGACAGACACACAGACACACATCACACGTCAAACTTATGTCACCCCTGTTTTTGCGTCGGGGGTCAAAACAGAAGTACAATAATTACAGAACAATTACTAAATTAGCCGTTTTAGTTGTGTGGACTTGTGCATGTCCAAGTTCAAAAATTCGATACTGTTCCTGTGGCTCTCATCAAACAAGGTCAATCTAGGATCGAGGTCCATGATCGTAGTCGGAGATTTTTGATCCAGATTGACTGATCGAATCACAAATATCTAGATTTTCTGAAATCTGTACCTAGATTGACCGTGTAATGTCTGCATTAGGTTATTTTTTATTCACATAATATTATACTCAATCAATCTACAATTAATTGTACATCATCCACAGTGGTACCTCCAGCAACGCGCTTTCAGCTGGCACAACCGGTCGTCTCTGGCTGTCCCTCTGGCCCAGATCCTATGCATCATCTACGCTGTTGTCTGCCCTCTCACCCGCATCACCGACCACCGTCATCACTGGTGGGACGTGCTTGCTGGATCCCTAATGGGCATCTTCTCAGTGCTGCATACGGTAGGCACAACCTTTTAGATTATTTACCAGCATAAAATGTAGTAACCGACATGATATTTTATCCTTTTTATAGGTTAGCTCTATTTCATACCTTTTTTTTCTAGGTGCTAGTTCTCCACAAGAACTTCTCTCAGCCGTCCGTAGCCAGCACCAGCGACATCTCCAGCAGCGACGGCAACAACCACCACGGACGGTTGCTGAGCAACCGGGTCGTAGTGCCCTAGCCACAGGCTGTTTAAGCCAACCCGAGGAGCGTGGGATAGTGCTTTAGCTGATATAAGCCACCCGATCTGACGTAAGTGGATTTCCATCACTGTTGTGTGTTTGCCTCGGGTGTGAAAGCGTGTTATTATGTTGTCAATATAGATTGGAGACATGTGGCATGTCGGGTTGGATGTTTAATTTAAGACTTTGGTTTGGGAGTTGGAACTATGATTGTTCTATGACCTGAAATATCAAATTAGCAATAAAAATCTATTTCTCGATTGGTAGTGTTAGAAAATAGAAATGAAGTTTTAATAGAAATCTACACTTGTCGTACCTTAATATTATTTTTGTCAGGAATGTATCTAATGATATAGAGAGTTATTAGATTTGTGGAAAATAGGGTAAAGTACCTAGATAACGGTGGAATTAACGCTTTTAGTGTTGACATTTTCCGATATTAATATTATTGTCACAAATAATTTAACAATGTGCAAATTTTAAAGAGAGATATTATCTAAATATATTTTTAAAATTAGAATCTAGAATAACATTTTCTGAAGCATATTATCAATAAAACCATAGAATCTCGTGCAATTAAAAATATACTTAAAAATCCATGTATATTTTGTAAGTTGTAAATATCTGAATTGTTATTTAAGTAATTTTAAATACCTAATTAGGGAATGTGGTCCAGTGTACCGATTTTAAGGAGGTTAGAACGGATCTGTTGCAACATTGTCGTACAGTGAGCAATAAGAACCAATATAATATGACTTCCTTCAGTCATAATAATTGAGATTCGATTTTTTATATCAAGGACTACAAAAATATAATTATACGACATAATATTGTTGTATCAAAAGAAAATCTATTGGTTTATTTTTGGCAGGACTGTATTACTCTATTGTTACCATTACTAATTCCTAAAATATATGTGAAAGTATTATTAAAAGGAGTAATCGCAAACAAAAATTATTAAACATGTTAAAAAATTCAGAAAATTAAAATAAATAATGTGTTTTCTTATTGTCGGATAAATAGTTTTGTTATAAATGTAATTTATTGCTACCTAGTATGTAATGCTAATTTGTAAAATTAAACGATATTTTAGCAGTTTCTCAAGCAAAAGTTATGGGATTGGAATATCTATGAGAACTATATTAATAAACTTTAATTTTATGCTCAGAATTAAATGTATTTTTTGTAATGTACCTATTTTAAATAATTAATTTATAACATTTTAGAAGTCTGTGCTAGTTAAATAAAGCAATAATTAAATAGAGTCAAGTCCCCTAAATTAATAGGATCAATTCTACTTATTCAACCTACTCACCAGAAAAAGTATTTATTTTATTATTTAACAAACATTTCTAGTCTTAAGATAGTTCACAGTATTGTTAGATGTAAAATCGATGTATTACCCACCTACACGACCTTGATCAAAAAGCTGTTATTTTTTACCTAATAGCTGGTATTTTGACGGAACATCTTATACTTTGACGAAATCAGGATGTGAATTTTGACCGTTTTTCGCCAAATGTAACGAATATCTGTCAAAATTACGCTTAATATTAAGCAAAATTGTTATTTTTTGACAAGGTCTCATCCGCATGTAAGTTTCTTACCAAACATTCCCATGCATTTAGTTTTAACGTTGAAGCTAACTGTAAATATAGTTATAAGTCTTTGTTGCTGATTAAATTAGTTAAATTGTATTTCATTGTTTTATTACTAACCCTACATTTTGAGTACTTGGCTGGTAAGTGGTATTTAACGTTTAAAAATGTTTCACACACAGATTAAAGAAAGAGGAACAGATAAACAGCAACATATAACAGCTGTCGATTTGATTGCACTGCTACAAGCAAACGGTGTGTCCATGATTGTGTGAAAAAATTGTGGCCCGTGAAGGGGGCGTAAAAATTTTCAAATTTGGATAGATTTCGATCGTTTTATGAAAGCTGTTTCACTGTACGTAAGACCTCTGTAGCTCAGTGGATCGGCGCGTTGGTGCTCAATCCGGGGGTCGCGGGTTCGAATCCCGCCGAAGGAACAAAAATAGCTTTTCTGTGTTCCTGGGTCACGGATGTGTACTAAATATGTGTATAATATAATAAAAATCTTAAATATATATAATAAGATTATTTAACAATATGGAAATAAAAGATAATGTGTTGCTTTACAACTAAAGAAACAACATTTTATGCTAATATTTCACAATTTAAATAATTTTTTATACCAATTCATAAGAAATTAAATATAAGTCTCATTCCCTTGACAGTTGACATTCATTGTCCAGTCTAAAAAGCAATGAGGTTACATCTCCCCCTCCAAATCAGACTCTGACCGCTGCAGCTGTAGGAGCTGGAACCATCTTCGTAATGTGATAGAAATTTGATTCACACCTCTTGTGACCAGTGTCTACTCTGTATATAGAGTCAGATATGTTTTCCAAAACCTCAAAAGGCCCAATCTTTAATTCATCTAACTTTCTTCTATTAAGTTTATTTCCATTTTCAATATATACGAAATCACTAACTTTCAAATCTAGATCTCTCCTCTTTCTATCAATTTTTTGCTTATTGTATAAATGTGACTTCATAGAATTTTCAAATGCCAATTTTCTGTCCCTTTTTAAATCTTCAACTGTAGTATTTTCTTTTAATTCAGCTGGTAGAAGGGTGTAATTTTTGCCTTCCAGAAGATATTGAGGTGTAAACTTTATAACAGTATGTTCTGTCTCATTATATCTTTTGATACATTCATGAGCAATAGTTGTCCAGGCTAAGTTATTGTTATTTTCATTTATCTTACATCTTATTTTATTTACAATAGTTTGGTTTAATCTCTCATTTAAACCATTTGAAAACGGCGCATTCACGGCAGTAAAAACTATAGTTATATTTTATGTATCTAAAAATGATTTAAATTCTTTTGAATTTATACCTGGATATTGATCAGATAAAATAATGTCAATCTTATGTTCCTGTGTCACTTTCTGCAATAACTTTATAAAATCATTTGACTTCTGTGTTTTCGAGGTCAAAATGTAACCATATCTTTATCTTGTAAAGTGATCCACTAAAATGTGTAAATATTTTTTTTGTAGATCGAGATCCACCAAATCCTCCAATATTGTATATTGACATTATTTCATAAGGACATGAAGCTGGTCCCAAGTGAGACAATAACCCATAATTATATTTACCTCTGCACTTATTTCTTATGCACACTTCACATGTGTCACACATATTCTTTATATTTCTCATCAAGTTATTTGCAGTATAAAATGAGCTTATTTTATTCCTTATCTGTTCTGCTCCTATGTGACAGTAGAGGTAATGAATATCTTTTATTAGCTTTCTTTTTACTTTGACTTTTTATAGTATATTAAATTTTCAAATTTTAATTTATTTTTATTTTGTCTTATGTATTCATTTCTTTGCTGATCACATTGAATATCTTCTATTTTAACACAATTCACAATTTTTAAATTATCATCATGATTACAATCTGGTTCCAATACTGGATTTCTACTAAGACTATCAGCTTCCAAGTTATATTTACCCGGCGAATAAATAACTTCAAAATTGTATTGAGATAAATAGTATGTAAGATCTCCTAGTTCTTCATCTGGTCGAGATTTAATATCCATTTTTTCTAAAGGCTTATGATCTGTAAAAACTATAAACTTTTTCCCTAATAACCAATGTTGCCAATACTTAACAGCCTCCTTTATAGCTAAAAATTCTAAGTAAATAGCTTTTTTCTTTTTCTGAGTATCATTCAATTTTCTTGAAAAATATGCACACGGCTTTTCCTCTCCATTAAGCTGTGGCTGTTTCATGACAGCGCCAATACCCAGTATGCTGGCGTCAGTATAAATATGTATTGGTAAATCAGGATCAAAAATAGTTAATATAGGCTTCTGGCACATTAAGTTTCTAATCAACTGAAAAGATTCTTCACACTTTTTTGACCAAACAAATTGTTGCCCTTGTCTCAATAAATTATGTAAAGGGTCTAAAATAATTGATATATTTGGTATGTATTTACCATAAAAATTGATTTTTCCTAAAAATTGACGTACGTTCTTTTGCGTCTTTTATACAGGAAAATCTTTTATTGCAATTAAATTGTCTTTCAAAGGAGCAATCGTGTTGTTCTTAATTATATGACCAAGGTACTTTACTAAACCTTATGCAAAGTAACATTTTGAAAATTTTAATCTGAATCCTTCTTTTGATATTGCTTCCAGTAGTAATGATAAATGTGTAATATGTTCTTGAAACGTCTTAGAAAAAATCAAAATTTCATCAATATAATTTACAGTAAAGTTCGATAGTTTGTGCTTCCTTATTATATTGCTTAATACTCTTTGAAAAATTGCTGGTGAAGTTTTTATTTCAAAGGGTAGGCAGGTCCATTGAAAATGTCCATCTTGAGTTACAAAGGCTGTTTTATGTCTGTCTTCAATTTTGAGTGGGATTGACTAAAATGCCGAATTAACATCAAGTGTTGTAAAGTATTTACAATTTCGAGTTTTCACCACTAAGTCTTCTATTAAGGGAAACGGTTGTGACTGTGGTATTACAATTTTATTTAAATCTCAGAAATCAATGCATAATCTGGATTTCCGTCCGTCTTCTTTTTCATATGCCAGAGTAACAGGTGCTGCAAAAGGACTATACGATTCTTCAATCAAATTTTCTTCCAATAATTTAGCCACCTGCATTTCTATCTCTTTTTTATCTTCTATACAACATCTATATGGTCTTTTAGCATAGTACTTATCGACCAATAAATCAATATGAGCTTCGTAATCTTTAACTCTACCAACATCGTACTTGTCTGTTGCGAAAAGTGATTTATATTTTGATATAAGGTTATCAATCTCATTCCGTTGATACACATTAAGGTGATTCACCATAATAGTAAAGTCTTTTTCCTCTAGATGTTCGTTAAAATTAATTACATATTCCTTTTTTGCTTTATCAAAGTTTTTTGTTCTATAAAATGTCTTTGTTTTATAATATGTTTTATTCTCCATAAACGGAATACTTTGTTTTATTTCTAAGTGTTCATCTTGAACAAGATGATTTATTTTTTATTATGTCTAATCCAATAAAAAAATCGTAATCGAAGTTTTCTTCGTCTACGACAAATACATTGTCATTTCTCTCTATATCGAAAATCCTTATTTTGAGTGTTATCATACCAACACTTTTTTTAACGCCATTAATCGTCTTGAGATTCTCATTTATACCGTTCTTATTATTTTGACTACCTTTTAATGATAAAATTTTGGAATTTATTAAGGACACATTCGAGCCTGAATCATAGATAATTTATTTTTAAGGAGTCATTTAATTCAACTTCAATTTTGATTAACGGCGGGATATCAAGTTTTTTGGATTAATTTCATTTAATTCAACTTCTAACTCTGAATTGTTAACGTTTCTTATGGGGTATCTGTTTTCTCCTACTCCTCGTGGGTTTCTTGTATTTTTATTTTGTTTTTCTGATTCTTTGTCAGCATTCTTTCTAAAGTTGTTTTCAAAATTCTTTCTGGTAACTAAATATTCTAGACCTCTTATTTGGTTAAATAAATCTTCTGTTGTTCTTAAAATATTTCTGTTGATTTTATTTATCACAAACGTAGGTAGTCCCGTTGCAATCAAATCAATCAATGTACAAACATCAATGTTTTTGTTCACTTCCAATAACAGTCTCTCCTTTTTCAAGGCATAGTCTAATAAAGAACCTTGTCTGTATTGAAATAAAATTGCATACTTGACTGGTGACCAACCTTTGTCAGCATAAGTTTCACTGAAACATTCCTTCCATGTTTTCCATTCCGAATTAATTGTATATTTAATCATCATGGAGGTATACCAGTCTAGGTCCTCTAAAAATGTTCTTATAATCTCAATTATCATTGCATCTTCAACAATTGATAATCGTGAACATTCCTCTTCAAATCTATTCATCCATTGAGATGCATTAGATGTTCTCCTGTTAAACTTTTCCAATATAAATTTGTCTACTATATTTCTCGAAATTTGTGGTTTATTTGATTCCATGCATTTATGTAATAATTCTGTCAAATACCTATATGCTGTGTCTTACGAAATTCCTATATGCTGTGGTGCTCTTTCAATTTTTGAAGTTATTTCCTCTAAAAATATCCGTTAAATTGAATGTTTCCATCGTCATCTATATAGGTATCATTTCTTGTGTCATTGTAATCCATACTTGTCTTCTCTCATGCCTTTTCATCAATGTTTTTTTTTATATTATTATATACTTGCGTCTTAAGAATAGCATCATGTAATTTAGCCGGCTGAAGTTCTTGCGGAAACAAGTATATTCTTTTATCAGTATCAGTAATCGAAGTTAAGCAGATAATATTAGATTTTGGATCATCACTTGCCTTTACTACAAATTCAAATCTCAGTTTTTCCATTGTTCATAAGTTATAGCGAAAATGTTGTTTTATAATAAGATTATTTAACAATAAAGGATATAATTTATTGGTAAAAACATAAGGTTCACATTACAATATTAAAAAAGAAGAATTGAAAACTAGTTATGAACCTAAGTGGGGATCTCATATTTGAACCGTTTGGGGTTGAAACCTTAGGTACATCGGGTCTGGGTGCGCACAAACTTTTCGGAGAAATCTCCAAAAAACTCATTGAGGCCACCCGAGACCCCAGAGCCGGCACCTACCTGGCCCAGAGAATAAGTATCGCAATCCAGCGAGGAAACTCTTTGAGCCTTCTAGGTACTCTGCCTGGTGGGGACGACCTGGGAGCTTTCTTTGTTTTGTAGCATTTTAAGTTTTGGAGTAGTTATTTTTTTTTAGTACTTACCTACTTTTATGGTACAATTGATTTTGTTATCATAATTTAACAATATGGAAATAAAAGATAATGTGTTGCTTTACAACTAAAGAAACAGCATTTAATGCTAATATTTCACAATTTAAATAATATTTTATACAAATAATTCATAAGAAATTAAATATAAGTCTCATTCCCTTGACAGTTGACATTCATTGTCCAGTCTAAAAAGCAATGAGGTTACATATTATATGTACAGTATAAAATTATTAAATATACTTCCTGTTTTCTGGTACCTGTAACACAAGTTCTTCAGATACTTAGCACGGGGCCAGATTAACGTTGTGTGAAACGTCCATATATATTATTATATATTATATTTCTACTCTGTGATTTTTGTGTAGAGTAATTGCCTGCCAACAACTTTTAGGAGCACCTATTGGAACTTCTTGACAATAGATTATACAAGATTGCTCGTATTTGAAGAAAGCCAAGTAACCAAATTGTAAACAGTACCAGGCTGCAACGGGATGCCTTATAGCGAATAGACAAACGATAAAAAAATATTCCCACTGATGCAAGTATACTTACGGTAATAGAACTTTTCGTGTGGTCCGACCTACTTTACAAAATAACATTATTATTCTAACAATAATATAATTATTATACAATAATCACCAAGTGGCAGCTAACTCAAAATATTATGGAACTATTTGTATGAATGGTCGATACGGGTGGGTGCAATGAACTCCGGTTTTATTACTAATAACAATATTTACTTATTAGTTATTAGTAAAGCTAACGATTGAATAAGTTACCGCATTTACAATTACAATGGATTTAAAAGAGGTAGAATTCCTGTTAAATCACTCTATCTATCCATTGCTAAAAACTGAATTAAAATCCGTTGCTTAGTTTAAAAGATCTAAGCGAACAGGGAACTGAGCGACTTACTATTATACTGCGTCTAACTAATCTTCTATTTCTTTTTTTTTAGCATATGTTTACTAATAGTCAACCTACTTTAACAGAATATCACTGAAAATCTTTACACAGTATAAATTTAAGTTCTCTGTTCGCTTAAATTTTTTAAATTAAGCAACGGATTTTAATGCAGTTTTCAGTAATGGATAGAGTGATTCAACAGGAAGCTTCATATGTATACTCGTAATACATCGCACCCGTGCAAAGCTGGAGTGGGTCGCTAATACAAAACAATAAAAAAATAAATTCCGATTACTGTCAAAACCCCACTCCTGGGGTGAATGTCGCCATACTAAATAATTATCAGCGTGGCAAGAGCTATTAACTGAGATAGGTTTGAAATCTGTTGGGAGGTGGGGACACTGCCCATACAGTTTTTTGCATGGTCCTTTATTATTTATACAAGGAGATACATATTTCTGAAAAGCGCATGTGCATTGTATGACTGATGTCATATGTGTGTGGTGAATAAAGTTCAATTTTGAATATGGTGAATTCCTAAAAATGCAGCACCGTGTCGCGTCGCGTATCGTCGCGGTGTGAACTGTGGGCCTAGCAGGAACATTTGACAGCGGCGTAAACGTAACGTTATCGAATAAGAGTTGAATGAAAATCATGACAGCGCCCGTACTAATTTCATTCTATAACGTTACGTTTACGCCGCTGTCAAATGTTCCTACTGGGCTCCCTGACCCTAGGTCGTCAAAATCTCGAGGAAGACCCCCACCCAAGCTTCGTATCCATGAAGATTTTGAAAACAATAGGCAGGTATTAGGTAATATTGTAAAATAGACTACATAGAAAACGAAAAATTGTAACTTCAATTATTATCAGATCAATCGCACCAATCAAAGACACATTATAAAAGGCATGCGAAGAAAAAGTTTTCAAAGGAAGTATAAGCATAGAATAAAGGCAAGATCTGCTCGAACCCATCAAACTGTGGAACAAAAAGAACTAAACCGTACTTGAACCTATGATGTAAAGGTACAGGATTATAAATCACCACCCCGCCCACTACAGCCAAGCGCGGAATGTTGCTGCGGTATATGACACACCTGATTATCGCAGATTAGCTGATGGTAATATCATAGACCAATCGTAATATAAACGTTAGGCGCCCCCGAAACGTTCAAACAGATTGATCAAACGTTCGACGCAACCATTACGGATAAACGATCAAATTATCTGACTAATTTTACTTCTTTGTCAATTTGATAATAAACGGCTTTGTTTTATCGGTATGCCAAACAAAAACTGCCCCAATGGACGGATGGATGGATGTTTCTTACTCTTTCACGCAAAAACAACTGAACTGATTTCGATGAAATTCGGTATGGTAGTAGTTAAGCTAGTAAGCTCTGGATCAACGCATAGGCCCTAAGAGAACAAATATGAAGTATTTGCATAGGCCCTAAAAAGTACAGTGTTCCCGTGGGATACTGTAAATACGCGGACAGAGCCGCGGTCAAAAGCTGGTATTTAATATTATACACAATAATTGCAAGATTGAAACTGAGAATGACGCCATCATAAAACAATTACGATGATAAAGCTTGAAATAACTACCTGCGCCTAGGGATTAGGAGCCTAGAATCTAGATATAATTTACTACAGGCCTTAGCTCTTATAATGGTACGTACATACCCTTAGGACTTGCCTCATAATGTTGTGAAACAAAACGATCACGACGCCACGACAGAAACACATAGCCCACGACCTACACTGTATTTCACACAGAATATTTCATGATTATCGTGGCTTTATGATACAGATGTTACGAATTATATTGTACTAGCGACCTGCGCCGGCTTGGCACGGCTGCAATGTATAATACACATAAACCTTCCTATTGAATCACGTCTTTATCTATTGCTGAAAACTGCATTAAAATCCGTTGAGTAGTTTAAAAGATCCAAGCGAGCAGGAAAGGAAGCGTCTTCATTTTATACTATGCAAAGATATGTAGACAAAGACGATATCAAATTGAATGTGGAGGACGGTGGCGGAATCGTGTCTTAAAGAAAATAAACTTGAAATAAATAAACACATTTTAAGAGAAATATCCTAAACTTGTCCCAGCCCCTCGATTAGGTAAAGATAATGAAACATGATGGAACTTTTATTAGGCCTATTATAATGTTATTTTAAATTAAAACACTCGTCGTTTTTTATAAATACAAGCGAAGAGACACAAAAGAAAAGAAGTTAAACCGATGATTCTGTTAAAAAACAGAATTCGGGGATAAGTCACCAACCCAACGACCCCATTTATCCCCTGCATAATCATACGTGATACGAAGGACCTATTGCACAATCTACAGATAAGTGTTAAATTGCTTATTTGCATGTTTTCTCTCTGTCGCTCGATATAAAGTAAGCAGCGACAAAACTTCCGAATAAGCCATCCAAAACATAATAGAAAATTGTGAAACAGGCCCTAAACCTACATCCAAACTTAACCTACACTTACTCACCGAAAGAAACCTGCACTTATCTATTCCATGATAATTTCCGTCATAACGAAATCAAAGCAATGTTAATGTATATTAATTGTGGCTTCCTTCGACTGTTTACCGCGATGTTTAACGTAACGTGTTATTATCAACGTAAAACTAGCGGTAGTGTGGTACATGAGTAGCCTTCCTATATAGTAGGGGAGTCCTAGTAGGAGATTCTTGTAGTAAGTTTATTTGAATTACATAGTTAATTTAGTATGTTACGTTATTTATATGTGTGTTCGAGTGTAAGGTAGCTTACCAATTTAAGCCGCGGATAGTCAACCAATTAATGGCTTCCTACTGATGAAATTCATCCAGTTGGTCTTTCGTCTGTATACTTTATCGCACTATAGTGTAAAGTCGTGTTAACACGAAAACATAACTGTACCCCACGCGTGGGCAGTGGGCACTTTCGCCCACAGTACATTGTCAAAACAAATGACACCTACTGTCGCTTGCTATGTCATCTGTATAAATTTCTTGTAAAAGTACATGAAAATAAGCGGTAGTGTTACGCCTGCTTTACACATTCAAGTATTTGATCAAATATCGAACGTCGATTTGGATCAAACAAATAAGAAACGTAGTGTTAGGTACATTTGGCTTATTTTCGTCCTATTTTGTCATCCTCTCTAGCAATGTTAATTGTTAGGGATCATACCTTGCAATATTCCATATAAAAATTTAGTAACAATTTTCATGCCCACATATCTACATTCCCCTGAATGGTTCATACAACTTCTAACCAGCCAATATCAGATTATAATGAAGGACAAGCATATCTAGATTAATTTAGTATTATTATTAACTACCCTGGCGTTACTCGATATGTTATCATGTTGTACAGCCAGCAGTGGCGTTTGTAGGCGGAAGATTCAGATCAGTGGTTAGAGGACTTAAAGGGACTTTACACCACGGCACATGCTGCTTTACTTTTAAACGTAGTGTTTTAAACGTAGTCAGTAGTCACCTATCAGAAAGTAGAATATTTTATAGGCCAAGTACGAGTCGGACTTGCGCACGAAGTGTGCCGTATAAAACAGCAAAAACACGTTCGTTGTATGGGAGCCGCACTTAAATATTTATTTAATTCTGTATTTCTCAGATTAAAAAACAATATAATCTGAGCTGTTTTTAGTAATTGTTATTAAGCGGCAACAAAAGCACATCATCTGTGAAAATTTCAACTGCTTTATAGTTATCATGTTTCATGAGATACAGCCTGGTGAAAGACAGGCGGACAGGTGGCCGGACAGCGGAGTATTAGTAATAGGATCCCGTTTTTATTTTTACCCTTTGGGTACGGAACCCTAAAAATTTACAAGAAGGAACTAAGGACTTTCTTGTTAACCATTTTATTGGCGTGGTTGCTTTCAAGGAGCATGAAAGAGAAGTTAAAGAGCAAAGCCTAACTAATAGATTAAAAAAATATATCCATAGACACTAGACAATTAAACATAGTCTTGTTGAAATTGCCTAAAAAATACTTATTCTTTGTGAGCAGTGAGGCTAGAATGCTGCAGGACTTAATGGCGACGTTATCCTTTAAAGGTCCTTTATAAAAGCCTCGAGGGACAGCTTAAAAGTCAAAAGGTAGCGAACGCCGCTTAGTTTATATATTGTGAATAATGTTAGCTGCAATAAACTAGGCATTCCTTGCTTAGCTTAGGATCAAGTTTGAAGAAAAACGTAAGTCGCCACTGTGGTCTTAACTCCATACGACAAGCCTGTTTTTCGGACCGTAGGTAACTATATTCTACTTCATCCCTACATTATAAAATATGTTATTGATTGTACTGTCATGTAGATTCTTGGTGAAAATTCAAATATTCACAGCAGTGGCGTGGGGTTCCTATAATTCCATTCCTAATGACTTTAGTTATCACTTATCTTTTGAAGACCCTCATCCGAATCTCTACAGGCTTCCCTATGAAGGAGAATCAGCCTTCGCCACTGATTCACTCCTCACTAAATTCGGGGCCTAATCACAATTAGCCCCGAGAAGAGGCCCCGCGAAAGGGCCCCGTCGCGCCTGTATGCAGTCTCCTCTACTCTCAATTACTGTAATCACTATCGCCTCACGTGTATCTCCGCCGACGACATTTTAGTTTTTCTCGTAATTAAGTAGGTACCAGATTGTTAGAAACCGTTGCAACATTGTAATTTGTATGACTAAAGCTTATTAGCTGGTGTTGATGTGAAATATTAAATGTAAAATACATACGGCAAGTAGACAATATTTGTTGGCACAACGAGCGTGGCGTGAGACGCGTCGCCACTCGAATGTGATATTTTATATTAAAATTTGTAAGGGGAACACTCGTCAGCGTTTTGTTTTACATAAAATAAAAATATCAAAAATATGACACGAACTCCTGTGACGTCATCATGTGAGCTGTGACACGGTTCATAACTTGCATTGATACAATCATTAAATTATGGCATCCAATAAATAATGACAGAATAGTTATAACAGAGCTAGGAATATATTACACCTGGCTGAAGTCTTTATTAGACTATTAAAATTTTATACTAGAGGTTTATTGAACTTGATAATTTTAAATGCCTTTAACAACTTAGCAAAATATTCTTGTAAACAATTATGAATCAGTCGATCAATCACCATCAATTAATAAATGGTTTTCACATTATCTTTTCGCAGAAGGTTAAATATTTAATTTTCACTAGGTACCTCCTGAAGTTTTAAAGTTCTGCTTTTTAACCCCCTACGTAAACAGAGGGGTGTTATAATTTGGACCTGCCTGCCTAGTGCCTACCTGTAGGTATGTGTGTGTGTCCGTGCGTGCGTGCGTGCGTGCGTGCGTGTGTGTGAGTGTAGGATGAACTTATTTGGAACTAGTTATTTTTTTCGAAAGATGACTTGATCGAGTGTTCTTAGCTATAATTCATTATCATCATCTCGCTTAGTGCTTATTTCCTAAATACGCGTCTCTTAATTTTTTTTAATATATCAACAAATTAATTTAAAATAAATAACTCAATGAATTTACCAATAGGGATGTTGCCTAGTGTAGAATATCATATTTTTATAAATTAAATATAAATAAAATTGTTGATTGAAGATACATAAATCTAAATAGAAATAGGTATTTAGATAATAAATAAGCAAATAAAAATATTGCCCATCTCGTTCTTGCAAAACGATTTGTTACGTCACAAGTTGCTACCGCCATACATTTTGTAATGACGTCACAGGCCGATATATCGCTCTCTTTCATAATATAAATTTAAATTGTTTTAATCTTCGTTATTTTTTAAGATATATTAAAAGGGGTTCTAGATTGTTTATTAACACATGTCTAACATGGAATAGACGAAACAAAATATTTTAGGCAACATGCATGTATTATATAATATAAGTAATTGTATTCATGCCATGTCTACAATTCTTAGATTTACTCATGCAAATGAGCTGGTAATTATTTTTAATGACATCTATAAAGCGACATAAAATATGAATGAGATTATTTGTAATAACTAATTGCTAATACGTTGTCATATTCTAATAACACTTCCTACGTTTAATTACGACAGTATTGTCATTTTAGATGGGGATATCAGAAAGAAGTGATTTCAAATATTAATTAGGTATTAAAATATTATGTACATATAACATCATATTACGTACAGAATACTAAGCACTACTAAATTATGTGGCGCTCAAGTCATATGACGGCCTTGACCTTCTGCTATTGTTCTTCCCTTGGAAGAAAAATATACTTGAACATAAGAGTTGTCAAAATGCAATAGGTTTTTGTACTTTGGTTGTTGTTTTGACTGCAATGTTAGTACGATCTACAAATAACGACCTTATTGCTATATATTAAGAGACATGTTATATTGATACCAATATAAATGTCATTTGTGTACGGAAAGCTTAACAAAAGCTATGAAAATTGGATGTGGATGGATAGATTGACTAATTATTAGGCATCTCGTTCTTTCCCGTTAGCTTGTTGTAAGAAGAATAATAATATAATATCTTATATAACAATATCTATGGAAGCTTCATAGTTCATACCACGTAAGTCTCGCCCCGTGGTAAGTATCTAGTGAACCTGTGTTGCGGGGACCGGACAACGGCAAGTATATTTAATACTCTTATATAAAATAAGCATATTTAATAGACATCCATGACCCAGGAACATTGAAAACTTAATTGTTTCCTCGGCGGGATTCGAAGCCGCTTGAGTAGCCTACACTGAGCCACAGAGGCCGTAAATAAGGAACGATATAATATGTCATTTTCTCCTGCTAATAGCCTGTGGGCCTAGCAGGAGCATTCGAAATCGGCGTAATTCGTAAATGTAACGTTATCGAATGAGAATTGTATAAACATCTCGCTTGTTCATTCATAAACCGAAATAACTCATTTTTTTCACTTAGCGGGAAAACGCATTCAAAGTTTTAATTATTTGGATAGTCAACTTCAATTTATCGTGAAATTTAAACTAAATGGTTTTAATGAATTCTAAAGGTTAAATCATAGTTAATAAAAGAACATAGCTTTAAAACGATTTTTAAAATAAAGTTTGTACTTATTTCATTTTAAAAAGAAAAATACCATCAAATAATTTCGATCAACATGGGGAAATTAAAAATGATGCAGTTTACTATGAAATACAAAGTGCCAATAGATGAAATATATAGCTTTTTATCAGTTTTTGATTTAAATGAAATACAACCAATGAGAAATATTTACTTATGTTTCTGTTTTAAATTTACTAAACTTAAAATATAAACATAAGTATCTACGTAAAACTTTTCCTTGAAATAAAAGACGTTATTAATAAGTTTATTACCCAATAAACTTCTTAAAAACGTCTTATTAAGAAGTTTATTAGGTTTAGGTTTAGGTTTAGGTTTAGGTTTAGGTTTAGGTTTAGGTAGGTAAGTTTTATTTTCAAATATCAAAAGTTACATTGGACATATATATTCACAAAAAGAACTTATTTTTTTGGTACGGTATAGGAACATACGTATGCATAGTAATCATTATAATAATAAACAACAAACTAGACTAACTGCAGTCTTAAAGATTCGAAACAAAACCATGAAATAATCATCAATATTTGATATTAATATATCAAATCAAATATATTAGAATCACAATTATAGTAAGTTAAAAATTAGATTTTTGTCGAAATAAAATAATAATTTAAAAAAATATGTTATAGGTTTTCTTACTTACTATCACCATTATAAAATATAGTAAACTAAAAAAATATTAAATGAGATCTTTCAAAAAAATCTAACTTATTAGTTAATTACAGAAATGAATTATAAAACCCTGAATAATATGATGGAATTAGTGCTTTTGTAATAAGTTCTTTTAAATCTTTTTTCTTATTTTCACTTATTTCTTGTTTACTGGAGTAAGCTGCTTGAAGGGTTATTAATTCATTACTTGACCTCATTTTTTTTCTTTTATTTCTTACATTAACTTCTAGGTAGTTTTCATCTTTATATGAGTTTTTATATAAAAAAGTAGTAGGGTCTTCCTTGTTTATTTTTAAAACTTTGATATCATTCCAGTTCACAGTTGCTCCATTAGTATTAGTTGTAAAGTTATAACCCCATTCCTCTTGCAGCCTTTTTAAATCATAGAATGAATTAAAACTCATTTCATGAACTACTAATGGAGGTTTAGATTTTTTGGCATTCTTTATTAAAGCTATATATTGGTCGGGTGTATATATAGGACCCGATTTTAAATTTTTCTTAACTTCTCTTTCTATTAGGCTATGAACACTGTCTGCCTCGTTTTGCGTATGGCCCCTTATCAAGAACTTATGCGTTATGCTTTTAATGTTTAAATTTTGGACAGCAAATAAGTATAGGGATGTTATATATTTATTTTTATTCTGTCCACAACAATTGTCGGAGTAGAATATAACTTCCTTATCATG
Source organism: Phengaris alcon alcon (assembly GCA_037179445.1). Classification (NCBI taxonomy): domain Eukaryota; kingdom Metazoa; phylum Arthropoda; class Insecta; order Lepidoptera; family Lycaenidae; genus Phengaris; species Phengaris alcon. Next base: position 614,647 of record JAYRCH010000263.1, on the reverse strand, counting down.
ATCGTCTTCATCGCTTAAACCCTTTAGGTATGACCATACACATGAACCTATCTCGGTAGCACCACGTTTCGCATCACGCTCTGACCAAAAATAGCAATGTACGTTCTTGTAGACTACCTTAGATTCTTTTGGTGTTAACTCGGTTATGGTTAGATTATAGCAATTAAGTTTTGATTTATAATAAAAGGAGGATGTGCCTTTTGGGCATTGCAACACCGCCTCTAAATCATATACAGCCACTCGCAAATTCTTTTTAATCTCTTTGCGATCATTTTCCTTTTCAGCTCTACTAAAATTCTTTTCTTCTATATGTGTCTGATATTTCCCTTCTAAATCTTTTTTTTGATCAGGGTTAGAATTATTGTATGAGTTGCAGAGATCACATTGATCTTTTTTGGGTTGGAAAAAGGACAAATTAAAATCAGTTGTAAATATATTATAGTATGATTTATAAGTACCCGCCTCTTTGTTAACTTTTTGTTGCTGAACTTTAAAATCGTTGTATAAATCTTTTATAGTTTTACTACCATCTATATATTGTCTTGTTGTAGAAGCCCGTTGGTAATGTGACTCGATTTTTGGAATTGAATTAATGTGCTCCATGATTGCTGTTTTTGATTCTGGGGCCATTCTTTTGTGGTTACTGTGTTGTCCTCTTCGGTCAGTAAGTGAATCGTTGCTTATTATTCTTTTTTGTACTGTAAATATCATCCGATCGGAGATATCTAATGTGGCCCTGTAAAAAGTTTTACAAACTCTAATAATGCTGTCATGCACCCTAAAATGAAATGCTTTATTATTGTGCCTTGGTGTTTCTGCATTTGTATATTTATATTTAGGCTGCACATCAGTCATACTTGCACTTATGTACGCTCTTTGTTCTGCTAAATTTGCCAAACTCCAGAAATTCCGAAAGAGTTCATACCGGTCATTTGTATTTATTTTTGAAGTGCATTTAAGCCTGCATTTTTCATTGCAGGGTTTTTTTAGACACCGAGCTGGAATAATCTTCTTAGTTTTTGACATGGATTGATATGACTTTCCTTTATAACGCATACGTTTATTTTTATTTTGTTTCCACTGGGATGGATTTTTATTACGTTTTCGCCCTCTTTTCAAAACTGGTCTGGAAGTTGAGGAACTGGTAGAAGAAGAGCTTGATGTATTAAAAAAATAATTTTTCTTTTTCTAGGCTCAGTGTTTACGAAAGTTGGATCTGAATCGCTTAAGTCAATCTCGCTCTCATCAGTGTACATAGGAGGTATATAATAATTTGGTTTATTTTTAAATATCCTAGGGTGATCATTTATAGCCTGAAAGAAAAAAATTAAGTCCTATAATAAACATAATGATATAAGGAAGGACGGCTGACTACGGTAATTCATAGTGTAATAATAAGTTATAACTTACAATACTTCTATTCTCAAGAAACTGTCCATGTGGAGGAGTGTTTTCAATAACACCATCGTCATCGGTCTCTTCAATAGTAACATGGTTAGCAGTAAGTGCCTGAATACTAGTTAGTTTCATTGAATCTTCTGAACTTGATGACGATGAGCTGCTAGAGGAGCTCGAAGATGACGTAGAGGATGAACTACTACTGTATGAAGATCGGCGAGCCCTATGCTCTGCATTTTCAATGTCAGATAAGGTAATATTACTATCCTCATAAGGCACCAAAGGTTTGTTTGATTGACTAAATTAGCAATGCTGTGTCGTCTGTAATTAACATAAAATAAAAATAGATCAGTATAGATAAGGAGAAAGGTACTTACTACAGCCTATTGAAAAGTTAAATTTTAGTAAGTTAGTTAGGTAGAAATACATTAATTGGGTATTGTTATTTAACGTTTTGGACGTTTCACTCCACGTAAGACTAGGCCTGTGATAAGTATCCGAAGAACTTGTGTTACAGGTACCAGAAAACGCTAAGTATATAAAACTTAGATACTATACAATATATCTTTAAGATTTTTATTATATTATAAACATATTTAATACACATCCATGACACAGGAACACGGCAAACTTTTTGTTCCTTCGGCTGGACTCAAATCTGCGACCTGCGGCTGGAGCACCAAATTAATGATATTTAGGTACTTACTGTTCTACATGCTTCTTCCCTTATTTTATCGAAGTTTTCTGTTACAGTGGGGATAATATTGTCATTTTGTAGCTAAAAAATACATAAGACGATAAGTAAGGTAGGTAGGTCATTCATCATAATATTAATTAGTAATTCAATTTAGCGTACGCGTAGGTCGCCACTCACGAGACAGGAAGAAAAGGTAAGGCTGTTTTACTAAAGTATATAATATTATGTACCTACAAATTTAGTTAGCTACATAATATTATTATACATTTATCCTAAGATTCTCTTTTTAAGTCAATATAATAAAATAATTAATAACATTAAAATTATAAATTCGGTAGGTACCTACCTCATGCTTAGAAGGGTTATTGGTACTGTATTCATAATTAGTCACCGCAAAGTTATTAGAATTATCCACAACTAAACCCAATATTTTTCTTGCCCTTGAAGACGACGTCATTCTAAAAAAAAAACAAAGTAGGTTACTCAATAGGTAAAATAGTTTAAAAATTTATCGAATTTTTTATCTTGTTTCAATACGTGTATTAAAATTAAATTATATTTTTATTACGAAAGAGAAATAACTGTGACATTGAAAATAGATTTTTGGTGTCATTGAATAAAGAGAAGGATTACAAACAATTACTTAGTTTACAATAAATTGTACTGAAATAATGAAATAATACTTATTCTTTTATTTTTTGTTGAAATAATTTATTTTAAAAGTGCATTAACTAAAATAATATCTTTATAAAGTACATTAAAATCTATAAAAAAGTGAAATAATCTTAAATTGTACCTACAGAATAAAAGCACTGATTCCTCATAAAATGAATTAAATCCGATAAAAACAAAATCAAAATCAAAATCAAAAATTTTTTATTCAAAATTGGTATTTTTAAATACTCTTTTTGAACCTCTTTTAAAATGAAACAAAGTAAATAAAATAATTACCTGGTAGTAAAAAAGTGATCTATTTTGTTATATTTCACTTTAACAATAATCTTCCGTGGTCTTACCTCGAGCAGAGCCGGCGCATCACTGAGTTCGATCACTTTACCGGAATCAACATGTTCATGCGCGTGCATCAAAAAGAGAACGACAGTCACCTGTCTCTTTCATTTTCAACGGATGAAGTTGGCTGTAACACTGATCGTATTCTCCGGACGATGATAATTCACTTTATTACGAAAACTCGGAAAACGAGAATTTTGAGTTATTTCGGTTTTTGAATGAACGAGCGATCTGTAAAAATCATGACATAGTCAATACAAACATTTGATAACGTTACGTTTACACCGCTATCAAATGTTCCTGCTAGTCCCTGCTATCGCTTTGTCTCTCATAGCAACTCCGAGGTAAAATAACTGTGAGCGGATTCTAAGCTGTACGTTTAGAACCTTTTCAATTTTCATCTTGTGCTTTTAATTACATTAATAAACAAACATTTACCTAAAAGACATTATATCATTATATGCCAGTACCAGTCAACAATCGACCCTGTAGGGCTAAGGGTACACGTGCAGTCAAACAGACAGATTCACCGTGATCTTATGTTGATCTTACCACCTTGTATAAGTTGCGGGTCAAGTGGGAAATCGGGCGAAATTAATATTGCCTAATGCCCATTCTGTAGTAAGCTATATTTTTTTTCTTTATTTTATTTAATAGGCTTTTACGCTACAAGGCACGCCAGCCCCATCATAACTTATACTAAATATATTAATAAAGAATGTTATACAAAAATTTTGCTGCTTCGCTCGCAGGTGAAGCAAGAATGCTCATAAACCCAATTCACAAATATTAAACTTAAATTTCTCTAACAACTCCTTTCTTTCATCGGCACCTTTCACACACTCCACTATCAAGTGGTGAATATCCTCCACCACACCACACTCATCGCAGTTAGGCGAATCAGATATTTTAATCACACAGCTATAGTAACTACAAGGGCAATGACCCGATCTTAAACGTAATGCTAAAACAGTATCCCTTCGTGACATATTCCATGTTAAAAACCAACGTATCCGAGGAGGCTGACTCTGAATAACTTTGCACCTAATCCCTTTCTCCTGACTTCTTTTATCAAAGTATTCATTAAACGTACCACAGCATAGTCTCTTAATACTAGATAGGTGTTCTGAAAAATATAGCTTAAGTGTACGGAATTCCCTCTACACCTGCCAATTTGGCTTATCTGTCAGCCTCCTCGTTACCATGAATGTACCCACCATGTGGGTACATGCGATGGAATCCATTGCAACTTCAGAATAACGTTTTTAGCTTTCAACAAGTCTACATCGCGTATAATTTTAAAAGCTATCGAAACACCTCTGTAGCGTATCGAGCTATATCTGAGGCGTATCGAGCTATATGTTGCAAAGCGCATTTGCTATCACAAAAAATCACGATTCGAGATCTGTTTACATTACCAGCATACTTATTAGCTTCTGAAATAATTGCAATTCTAAAATTTAATTCCAACGACATAATGGATACCATAGCTTGTGTTTTATACAAATTCGCATTACCTAACACTTCATCATATACGGCTATTCCTTTACCACGATTTACTTTACTCATCGATCCATCCGTAGGTAAATATTCATTAATATTGAGCAAAAACTGTCTAGCTATCACGGTTCATGAGATACAGCCTGGTGACAGGCAGACAGCGTCTTAGTAGTAAGTAGTAGGGCCCCGTTTTACCCTTTGGGTACGGAGCACTAAAACTGCGAATGGAAATTTGAGTGCTCATATGCTTACTTATAGTTAAACATAACTGTGATAGTCAAAAATATTCTTACCAAATTTTACTATAGGAGTACTTACTCTATTTTACAGATACATAAGTAGGTATTACAAGGATTAGTGTCGTGGGTCTTCTGATACCAAGATTTTGTAAGTGTTGAATATATTTGAGTACGGATATAAAAAACTATGTCAGGTGAACCAGTGCTACTTGGTAGCTTAGGTTTTACTTAATGTAGGTGCAAAAAGCTTTTAAAAACTAAAAATATTCTACATTTATACGATATACTTCGTAGCTTTGGTATTTACAAAGATAAATTCAACAAAAATAGCGCATTTTGGTTCAAATAGTGCACTCGAAATATGGGTCACCTTGTTTCACTGTCTGCGGGTAAGTTGACCCACAAAACACAACTTGACCTAGCAGTCTCTATTTTTTTTTAGTTTTCATATTATTTGTATGTCAACTTAAATCTGTCCTTAAAGTTGCATTCAATAAGCAGACAGATCTGATCTTGGGAAATTGAGAAATAAGATGATATTTTTTTGAAGTTTGCTTCAAGGATTAAAGGATTAGGTACCTATCGCCATATACTTAAGCGATCACTGCAATAACCTGTAACAGCAGTTCCCGGCCTAGAACAGTGCAATAGTAAGTAATAAAATATTATTATTATATTTGGGGAGACGACTACATATAAAATATTTAGGTTAATTTATAATTTATATTATACTCAGAAATATTGAGGTCCCTACCTACTACTAGGTACTTGATAAACGTAAAAAAATATAATAAGTATTTTATGTGTAGGTAGTTTAATACATAATTAGATCATACATCTAAAAATACAAAAAAAGTTTTTTTTTTTGCTAAATTAGTAAAAAACCTACATTATTAGTTTTAACATCATATTATATAAAAAAATTATTATAGTGAGTACGTACTTATACGCACAAATTTCGGAGATATTTACAAATATTATGTTCGTGCTATATTTCATACACTTTTACCTAATACTTATTAACGTCACAGTTATGTAAGGTATGTTGGGGTAAGTTCGGATGCTTTTTTGCAGGTTTCGACAGGTTCAACAAAAACTAAAAAATATTCATATTCGGATAGATTTCTTGACTTAAAACTGAATTTGTATGAAAAAAGAAAGATTATATTTTAGGAAAACCTAGAGGTAGATATCAAAGTTGGAGTAGATATTGATTAAAACTGGGTTTGAAGTGAAATTTTTGTTTTATTTCTACCAGGGAAAGATCGGACTAGTATGGGGAAAGATCGTACTATACATAAAACTGAATCTTATTGTCATACGCCCATGGTTCACAAACAAACATGATTCGATCTTACCCCTGATTAACCATATAAAAAAACTATCTCGAGGGATTCATAATTCCAGTGCTAACTTTAAAAAAAGTATTGTACGTCCGATCTTACCCCTAACAAAAAATAAACAACAGTGTGTATCTCAAACTTTTAAAAACTTTATTAAGAAGTAAACAAGTACATACCTAGTAAGTTTACGAAAAGAAAAATACAGTTTGATAAACAGAAGAAAAGTATCGACGTACAAGAGCATAGTAATCAACGCCTTTAACAACAGCTAGAAGCTTAAGTAATTTACCTTAAAAAAAACAACGGAAAATATTCTGCAACATACTAGTTAAATAGAAAACTAAACTCCGCCTATCTTCCTGTAAATGGGAGATTTTACTTGTCAATATGAAAGACTTTTAGTAGGTATGGGCGAAACTGTGCAAAAAAATATATTAGCTGTTCCAAAAAATCAGTAACGTAAGAAATGAAAAGCAAAATGTATGGGACAGCTGATTTTTAAGTTAGAACCCCCATTATCGGAAAAATATGCGAATTTTATTACGCTCTTAACAGTGATAGGAAAGGGCTCATGAACAATTTTACTATATTTTTTATAATTGCTTTCCATAATAACCTAAAATATGACAAACTTACTTAAGTTTGTCATATTTTATTAGTTTATCTACTTAGATAACGATAATTAAACGTAGATAAAAAAGAATGGAACATTATGAGATCGACCATTAACAAGTGCACATTATCATAGGAGCAATATCACCTACATTTTGTAACAATAATAATATAGTAATTCTAAGTTAACAAACATTATTATATTTTAAACATTCACTTAACCTTATATTAATATTTTAACCTTTTGTCGATAGCACTAATTTTATTATGAGATCGTAATTTTTTTATGTAGCCTCTGTTATGGGGTCTGCCGAATTAATTTTTAAAATTGGGTGGGACCTTTGCCCTACAGAGGGACATCCAAATAATGGAAGCTACTTAAAAAAATTCAAAAATAAACCAGAGCATCAGCTTTATTGCTCAATACATAATACTTTATATTTTCTGGATCTCTTGTTAAGATAACTTTTTTTACAATTGAATTGTTAGTCACCTCATCTTTGTCCAATTTTTTTGGCACGGTAAATTTCAGCTTTGGTTTCTTTTGCGTTTTTAGAAATCTTATTGTATAATAGGTTGTTTCATCAGATGTTTGAATTTTTTCAACGAATCCTATAAAATACTTCCATGAGTTACGATTGTAATATCTGACGAGAACAGAGTCGTTCAAATTATATGTTTCTTCATATTTTTGTTCGTTATTTTCTTTGTCAGAATCATTATTATTTTCCTTTTTACAAGTTTTACTGTCATTTTCTTTCTTCAGCTGCTTCTTTTCTTTTCTTTTCAACGTTTCTTCTTCAAATCCTTGCAAAATATTCATAATGTCAGTGTCATTTAATATTTTATTTGAGTTGTTTTGGTATGTTGTTTCACAATCCGAGCCAGAAAAACTTTCATCATTCAATTGGCACTGATCAAAATTTATATTTTTCTTGTGTATATATTCTTCGTCGCTAGGATGTTCACTGTGTTCATATTCCACACAATCTAAAATGTATGAATCACTATGATGGCTCAAAGTTCCTGACACTTCTGTGTCGCTCGCATCTTGAAATTTTTGTTGTTTTCTAGTCTTTTTTCTCTTCTTTGTTTCATTTTTGTTTGTTTTATTGGAATCAGTATTTTGACGTTGACTGACCAAGTTTTTCTTATCATTATCTTTTACTTTACTTTTCTTACCCACGCCTTTGTTTTTTATAGTAATGTTTTGTTCTATCTTGTGTTCTGTTCTGTTTTTTGCTTTTTTAAGTTGTTATTTTTTTCTGTTTTAATTACTTTCCTCTTTGTGGTAGTCTTTTCTTGTGAACATCCTGGTATTGCAAGAATATCTGGATCATCATGATCTACCGCATTAGTTTTTGTTCTAAAATTTGCATTCACACTATTGTCTTGTTTCTTTTTTAAATAAGTTTTGGTCAGTTCTTTCTCTTGCACAATGCTTAAACTTCTTTTCTTTTCTAAAAAACTTCTGCTCCACTGGCTATGCGTTTGAGTTTAACGATTTTTTTTTCCATCATTGCAATGATGGCGTTGTAATTTTTCAAGCAATAAATCCTCGAAATTGGTTACGTAACGGGCTTTATCTTCTGGATGCACTATCGAAATATTTGAAATAATATCAATTTTCTGAGCAAAATCATGCCCATTTATATAAGGAATGTGGGGGTTAGATATTTTGTTTCCATCAGTTTCAGTGCCTAAAGTTGAAATCACTTTAGGAGTATGATTTACTTCCAAATTTGGAGTGCGGATTTCAGCGGCAGAAGGACTTCATCATCAAACATGGTTTCAATCGTGGGAGTGTCAACTGTTAACAATGATGCTGCCGGGAACGGGGAGTTCATTTCTCGGGAAAAGGTAACTTCAGCAACATATTCTGTATCTAACGCAGATACAGAAATATTGGGAGTGTAGTCAGCTTTAAAAGAATGTACCTCAGCAGACGCCAATTTTGCTTCATTGTTAGAAGCCGCACATGTCATGTTTTTATTAAACAAATCAAGGCTCAACTGATTCAGAGTTCTAACATCTCTTTTTTGTGAATTTGGCACAATTTGTGTGGTATGTTGCAACCATCTCTTGTAAGCTGCTGGTTCATATTTCTCCGTTGGTATGACGTCGGCATTATATAGGAATATGCCTGCTTTTTTAAAGCCATTCATTATTACTTGGGGATTCGTTTTGTGCCAAACGTCAGCAAACATTTCTTCAAATTCTTTTTTTTTTAATTTTGCTCCAACATGATTTCTTTGCCATTTTACCAGCTTGGCGTCCCATATGGATTTGACAGACTTGAAAACTGCCAAGTCAAGAGGCTGTAGTAAATGTGATGTGTGCGCCGGTAGCTTTAATATGGTAATGTTGTTTTCAACTGCTAGTTCCACAATTCGGAAATCAACATGGGTACTGTGACCATCATAAACCAACAAAACTGGCCTTTCGTCCCCTACGCCAGGAATAATAATATCTTTCATGTAATTATAAAAGACATCAGTTTCCATCCACCCGCGCTTGGTTACAGCGTACGCAATTTCAAAGTTGTATATATCTTTATTTTCTGCCATCCACTGTTCGTACATGTGCTTAGCTTTAAACACAATTAGAGGATTTAATTTGTCACCATTTGCATTAACTGTGGTTAACACAGTCACATTTTCTTTACCGGTGCTGTTGGTTGTTCTAGAACAAGGCAAACCTTTCCCGCCAACCACTTTTGTTTTTGTCGGATCTAGGCAAACAGATGTCTCATCTAAATTCCAATTTTTTTTTGGATCATCTCTCAGTTTTAACTCGTTCAGAGTTTTTTCAAGCAGAGTAAAGTATTCGCTAATTACGAATGGGTCGGTCATTTTTTTGCGTAGGTATTCGACAGGTTGTGGTTTTTTTATTGATAATTGGTGACGCTTTCGGAATGATATGAACCAATCTGGACCCGGTGTGTTACTTTTAAATGGTGTTTTTAATTTATTTTTTTGGACAAAATCTGAAACCAATTCTAGAACTTCATCTCGTGACAAGCCAAAGCCCCATTTCTCTAATGTCCGGATGCAATTAGCGAGCCGAAATTCTGCTTCCGTCGGTAGTGCAGTTGGTCTGCCCAATGTGTCACTGTGAACACGCGTTTTAGCGTGGATTCTGTCATTGAGAGTTGAAGCAGGTATGTTGTACAATTTTGCGGCAGCATAATTAGTTAGTTCCTTGCTTTTTACTTTTTGTACAGCAGTTTTTAATTCTTCTTCAGAATATTTAGTGGCTCTGTCTGTTTTTCGTACATAATTTCGGGGCATGATGCATCTGAAGCAAAAAAATGTATTTAGAAATGTTGTCAAGACTTCAAGATGCCAAGAGGTCCTTAAATGACCAGAAAGTTTGAGTACCACTGTTTTTTTTATACATTCCAAAAAGGGGGAAGTTCGGATGTAATTTAGTCCGATCTTACACCAATGGGGGAAGATCGAATTAAAATCTATAGGCTAATCTATGCGTCTTTCGTTATGCTAACCTTAAACAAAAGATGTTGTAAGTGGATTAAGCACAGAAAACTAACAAAAATAATAAATACTCACTCTAATACTGAGATATGCACTCAGGGGGAAGTCCGGATATGTGATATTTCCCGCGTTTTAAAATTTGTTCCACAGCACACGTGATCTCACCTTGAACGAATATCGGCAACTGAATTGTGTTTCACAACAAAATGGCGTCACAGACAGTATTGCCAGTGATGAAAAATATTAACAAACGTGGTAGTTATTTGAATTATCCGATCTTTCCCTGATTCGATCTTACCCCAACACACCTTACGACTTTTGTATGAAGCATTTTTACCATGGAGTATTTGAGTATTTGCTCCATGCACCTGGATTAAAACGACTTAATTTGCATTTCTGCATTATGTGGGGTGTGTGTCCTGTGAAATTTTAATTATATTATTCATATTTAGGTCAATATTCTTATTATATTAAATAATAATATGATTAGCAATTTCTTAGTTACTTATCTCCACTTCTCCATGGATCTGAATTAAAATGTAAATGAAAATGTTACAATCTAGTAGTATTTTGGTTTGTATTTGCCACTTCTTTTACAGCGGGTTAAAAACGCCTTCCCTGCATAGAGATTTTTTCATTACCCAGACATTCTTATCTTTTGCCTTATTGAAACTTGTCCGTAGCACAATAATTCTTCTGTCAAACAAAATGTATGAGCAAACATTGAGAAACCACAAAACTAGTTGTGACGTTCTGAACTGCATTTACCTGTTTGTATTTACTAATCGCTGGGCTATGTTGTCATAAAAGGTAAATAGCATTATGCGTCATTTCATACCGAGACGCGACACGGCGCTTAATTCGTAAGATAACTTTAACTTTATTCACTACACAAGAAAATACACGTTTAATTGCAAGAGTTCTAATTTCTAGCTGCGCTTACTTAGGTGCGAAGCGCGGTGCCGGTGCGGTTGAATAGTGAATTAAGAACAATTTTGAATCGCATTCATAAAAATGCAGCGTCGAATCGCGTCGCGTCTTGGCGTCGGCTGACCACGGGGCTGACCCTAATAACTAATTCGGATGTTGTAGTGGTTAGAATTGACAGTTTTCTCAGTAGGTTAGCATTAAGAACACCTGCTGTTCTGTCTGTTGATAATTGATATTACAGCAAGCATTTACGGTAAAATCTATAACAAAATTGGTTCAATAAGTAGTTACTGTCTCGATAGAGCAGGAAATATTTTTATTTAGTAGGAATTGGAATTAATTTTACCTACCTAGCCTGCCTACCCTTTTTTTTTTTCATGGGGAAATGCTTTACGCATCCCCGGCGATCTGGGGAGGGCCGCCGGGGTATGTGGGACTCACCGGGTGCGTGGTGAGGGGTTACCCACTAAAACCCCATGGTGCTCCTCTCCCCGCTATTGGCGGAGTCACGGGAAACATGTGATATACAACCGCAACTCCGCCGGCAGCCTGCCTACCCTGGTGATTAGGTACTAGATACACGAGACTATTGATGAGTACCATTAAGTGTACCACTGTAAGTATGAGTACCACAATTTTAAGTTCTTCATAGAAATGCTCATGCATTTCCTAAAAATATTCAACAATTATTAATATTTCAGTGCCATGCTGAAATATTATACTTAAAACACCTTCTTAGATGGCAGCACAAAAACGAGTTTTAATTATTTACCTACCTATAGCTTCATTAATATTTACTTGATTGAAATGATAAAAAACATCATTAACTTCCTAAATCATAAAAGCCATAAAATATTATCATGGAGTTTTTAAATTAGCCCTTCATTAATTTTATCAGTTCGTTCCCATTATAAATTAAGTACGATAAACAAGAAGGACGCAGGCTGTGGCCACACACGTTGGCAAAATGTGGTTGTGTGGTCGGTGCGGCTGTATGGGTCAGGTTCATAGTCATAATAATTAGAATAGCGTCTTTATAATATGATTAGAATTTAAAAAAATGCGGTGGGTTTTTATTACGTAGCAAGTTATAACACAAAGACTTATAGTAAGCGGTTTTATAATTTTAAGAGGTTTTACGAGATTTTTCTGTAGGTAAATTTATTTTATAGTTTTATTTTTTAGTAAATTTATTGAATAAATTGGGCGATCTTTTAAACTTAATAAAATAAATTTTAAAAATTAACGCAGATTGCAGACTTAGAACGTGGCTATAAACAGTTTACAATCTTAAATAAGGTTTGTTTTTGTATTTTATATAAAGCGTAAAAAATCTGCTAATATAAAAACAGGAAGGTGATAAATATTTGGCTAGGTATATTATGCTCAGCGCATCATGAAAATCAATAAAAAGTAGTTGCTGTCAACTGTCAACACATTGACATTTGACGACAATTGTCAAATTCGCAATTTGTCATTGTCATTTTGAAATTTGAATTTTCTAATCTTGAAAATCAATTTCAGTATCTAGTAGACTATGATCGAATTTTCAAAATATGAAATCAAGGGATTATTTGCAATTATTTTAAATATTCGTATTACTATAACTTTAAATGTAATATTATACAACCTATGTACAATTAAAACATCCCAGGCTTTAATAGCATAATTATTGCTCACAAAAATAAAATATGCAATGTGCAGAGAAATATGACGTATGTAATAGATAATTTTTGGCGTTAACCTGTTAAATAACGCGAATCTTACTCATATGGCATGAAGAGCGTGAAATAGTAACTACATAACAGTGGCTGCCGCAGTACTACCTCCAGGGTATATTTCTATACCTAAGTTGAACTCAGAAAATTGTGTGGTGTTAAAAAGTATGGACAAAATAAAAATATTTTGGTCGAAAACTAACCGGTGGCACAGAAGTAAGTCTTATTTTGTTTCAAAGCTATTTAAAGAAGTAATGTAAGCGTATTTAATAGTCATATAAAAATGTATTTGGCGAATTACAATACACAGGTGATTAGAGTCGCTCCTTTTTTGCCGATTGCGAACATCGACCGTTCCCATTTAAACCTCGTTGACATGATTTAACTTGGATATTTACTTGAACAATACTCGTGTCAACTGGCATTCTAGTTTATGTTTGATCCAAGTTAACTTGGACGGGGTCCTATTCATCCAAGTTGATTCGAACTCTGATCTTACTATGATCGTGTCAACTCTGCTTTAGAAGGTCAATTTTCGCTATAATGCCAGTGTAAATCCCGCACAGTACAGCTTAATTATTATTAGTGCTTGTAAGGTTAGCTTTCATTTACCAAAACCACTAATGGTTATTTAAGTGGGATGTTGTTACATGCTCAGATATTGTAATAACTTTTTATTAAAATTATTTTTCTAATATCTATTTCAGCTTTGCTGCTATTTTTCATTGTGGAGTCTCGACTTCTTCCCGGAGGTCAGGTTGGCTTCGAATGCAATGATCCAGCTCTATCACACCCGTTCACCGGTGACACCATTAATTTTAAGTGGTTGTTTGTTATCACCATATTTCTACCACTCTTAATTGTAAGTAGGTACTTTGAATTTCTTAACACTAACACATGGTTGTAATGTCTTTCGGGAAACTCTGTATCCTCTATCGGTTATATCATGCCCCGAGGAATTGTTCGAATTTATGCCTGCTGCAACTTTCGCCATTGTTTCACACGACAAAACTACCATTCTGATGAGTGGCAGTCCACCACAGTGTGCTTTACCAGGAGTTTTCTGCTACGCATAATAAAATTTTGCAATGAACTGTCGGCATTACAACCTTCAAGAAAATAAATTATTCCTCTTTTATTCCTCCTCTTCCTGACTCCTCCAGTGTTCCATGGACGATGCTAATCAGCATTGCTTTCCATCAAGCGCGAAAAAAATGTTTGTCACTGGAGTAAGAGACATAAAGAAAGTAGCTGTACTATAAGCAGATGCTAGTAAACTCTAAATTTGAAAAATAAGTTTTTAGCCAATTGGAAAAATAAATTTCCCAGTATTTAGTTAAAATGTTACTCTCAGTTATTATAAAAAACCTGCAATATGACACAGGAAAAGTTTGGGAATTCCAATGCTGTCTATGACAAATTAGTTTAGTGTAAAAAACCAGCCAGGCTTGCAAGTTGGACTCGCACACAAAGTTTTCCATACAAAACTGCAAAAAAAATTGAGGATTAATTATTTATTTTATTCTGTTTAGTATTTGTTGTTAATATTATTATTACTAAGCCCATACAACATAATAATACGACATAAATCATGTGTAAATATTTTAACTGCCTGGTGACAGACAGACAGAGGGATGGATGGACAGTGGAGTCTCTTTAATAGGGTACAGTTAAACCATGTCGCTTATAACCTTTGGCAATCTTCTTTTTTCTATGGAAATGACAGAAGACGCATGAAAAACGTCATTTGCCAAAAGACATTGATATGGTGGTTGTACTGTAACTATTCTAGGTAAAAAAAAAGAAATGTACTTTCAATTTATAATTTGCCATGATTACCAGAACTCTTGACCTTCCAAATTATAATAGGTCTTTACCTATGAAATTGCCGTTCTGCAGTACTGGCCATTTCAAATCGAAATCATTTTTGTTTGGCTAAGAATTCTAATTTCAAATTAATTTTATTTTAAAAACATGGAATTCTTTTTCCAAAAGTAGTCATTTGTTTATTCATTAGTGTTACATTTTCATCGCATTTCAATCTTTTTCGTCATCATGGATACGTTAAAAATTAGAGTAATTATCGAATATGAGTACCGTCGTGGCAGCAACGTGGCAAAAGCGGCACGCAACATCAACGACGTTTACGGAGCTAACACTACAAACCAACGCACCACCTGTTATTGGTTTGCTCGCTTCCGTTCTGGAAATTTCGACCCGAAAAATGAACCACGCGGTCGTCCGAAGACTGGTCGACAATGACGAATTAAAGGCGATTGTGGAAGCTGATGATACACAATCTACGGCTGAATTAGCAGCAGCTTTCGACGTTAGCATCAAAACAATATTGGTCCATTTGCGTCAAATTGGCAAGGTAAAAAAGCTTGACAAATGGGTTCCCCACGAACTCAATGATCGCCAGCGCGAAGTACGCGTCGAGACGTGCCTTGCACTGCTCAACAGACACACAAATGAAGGAATTTTGAACCGCATTGTTACCTGCGATGAAAAATGGATTCTGTTTGATAACCGCAAGCGCTCAGCAAGTTGGTTGGATCCTGGTTCAGCACCTAAACAATGCCCTAAACGAAAACTTACCCCTAGAAAAGTGATGGTCACTGTCTGGTGGTCTAGCGCCGGTGTGATTCATCACAGCTTCTTACCAAACGGGGTGAGCATTACTGCAGATGTGTACTGTGAAGAACTGAACACAATGATGGAGAAACTGGCACATCTCCAACCAGCATTGGTCAATCGCTCGTCACCGCTGCTCCTGCACGACAACGCGCGACCTCATACTGCACAGCAGACGGTCTCCAAGTTGCAAGAACTGGGGTTGGAAGCTCTCCGTCATCAGCCCTACTCTCCAGACCTTGCGCCTACAGACCACTACTTTTTCCAGAATTTGGATAACTTCTTGACGGGAAAAAAATTAAATACCCGTAGAGCTGATTCAGCTGATTTCTATAAGAAGGGCATCAATAAACTGCCACTGCGTGACCCCAGTGACACTGCAATAAGTTTAAAAATTGTTTGACCATTATTAGATAATGGTTGTAACTCGCTGACGTTTTTCTGGTCTGTTTTACATAACTTGGGTAGTAAATATTTGATGTATACATTTTTGTAACTCAAATATGCATATTATTCAAATTTGAATGCTAAATGCATTTTACGTTTGGGGATTAGGGTCGATTCGCACCGAAACGACGTGGCACGCGATATGGAGTTGCATTTTAAAGATAGCTATTAAAAATTAAACTTTATTCATTACACTAGAGGATACACGTTTTATTGTAAGGGTTCGAATGTCAGGTTGCACCGCGCTGCACAGCGCATGTGCAGTGTAATGTGTATGACTGATGTCATATGTATCCTGTTGTATAGGAAATAAGACCCATTTTCAATAGCTATCTTAAAACTGCGGTGCCGCCTAGCGCCGCATATCGTCGCGGTGTGAAGTGACCTTAACAGTATTATGTGACCTTAACAGTATTATGTGCATGTGAAGGTAGGTATAAGTAAAATCCTTTTAATACACATAACATAATTTTTATAATTACTTTTGACTTTAAAGGCAATATAAAGGAGAGTGTAGGCTGGCTTTTTTTAGGAAAATCTGTTTGGCTGAATGAAAAGGGAAGCATGTGACTTCAGTGCCTTAATTTGAATAGTGTTGAGTATTTTTTTTAAGTTCTGGCAATACCCCTAATATAAGTTGCTTAGGAATAAAATATGTATAAGGCTGGGACTATTTGATCTGGAATCCAGAAGGCCATATAAAATTCTGAGCATTGAAAATAGGACTCCGCACAATTGAGTTGAAAATCAAACACATGAATGTCGAGTCAAATGTCATTACATAATGTCAATAAGATTTTAAATCCATCTTCCAGGTACACGAAACAAATATGATAACTTTTATACTTATTTTAAAACAAAAACGAATTTTCAGGTTCTTTTAGTGGAAAGGCAGAAGGAGAGATCGGAATCCAGCAAGGAACAGGCGCTGAGATGGTACCGAGAATACCTGTTTGGTCTACTCATCAATGTCACGGTGGCACAAATATTGAAACTGATTGTGGGATCTCCGAGACCGCACTTCTTTGATACATGCCAGCCGCAAGAGGCGTTGACTTGTAAAGAGTAAGTTTTTTATTCTTGAATAAAGCAGTGTTACCAACATAGGGCTTTTCTCCCTTAAGAAAAAGGGGCAGCCCTTGTAGCACTGTCACATCATGGCCCAGGAACACAGAAAACTTTTTGTTCCCTGGCGAGATTCGGACCCGCGACCTCCGGCTTGAGCACCAACGCGCTAATCACTGAGCCACAGAGGCCGTCAAAATAAAACAAGCAAGAAATAATTATATCGTCTTTGTTTTATTTAATCAATTAATTATTTATTAATAGATCTCTGCAATGTTTTCAGTTCGGAGTACGTGCCTTCGTACACCTGTACGCAGGCTCACTGGCTCAAGCAGTCCGACAAGAGCTTCCCCTCCGGACACACCTCACTGGCCGTGCACTGCGCTGTCTTTGTGTTTGTATGTATTATTTAGTTTTAATCCAGATCCAGGCCTAAACTTCTACCATACCAAATTTCGTCTAAATCCGTTCAGTAGTTTTTGCGTGAAAGGGTAACAAACATTTGTCTATCCATCCATCCATACATCTATCCATTTATCACAAATTTTCACATTTATAATAGTAATTTTAAATTGAATTTAGGATTGTCTGTTTCACAATCTAGTGACATGTGTCAGATAGCTTATTTGCATGTTTTGTCTCCGCCCCTTGATATAAAGTAAGCAGCGACAAAACTTCCCAATATCCCAAAAATCTAAACATAAAGAAAGACTTAATGCTTAATTTAGATGTGCAATAATTAAATTTAAAATTGCACGCACTCTTTCCATGGGAAAATTCTTCACTGCCAATCGTACGGATTGTTTTAGGGACTTCAAATTATCATGGCGTTTAGAGCAAGCCTTACTCTCTAAAACTGACCATAAATCATAATCCAGCGGATTAATATCGGGACTAGACGACGGCCAGTCTTCAGCTCTGATGAAGTCCAAAACGATCGTTTCCAACCAAGACTGCGTAGACCGAGCTTTATGACCCGGCGCCGAGTCTTGCTTGGTTATTGAACATGGTGTTGTTAAGGGGCTTCACCTTCACCTTCTCAAGAATGGTACCTTAATACACTTGTGCCGATGTTTTGATACCTTTTTCACAAAAGTATGGCTCAGTCACTCCTTCATAGCTAATACTCCACCAAACCCATCGGATAGTGCCCACGTTGCACTCTATCGACTAATTGGGAAGCTTCCTTAGAGCTTTTAGCATAAATATGGTCATTTTGTTTGTTAAAATGTTGCTCAATTGTAAAAAATTTCTCATACGTAAACAAACCACCCTATTCTTTTTTAAATTATCAGTTAAGAAATGACCAGTACGTCTCTTATAGGCTGCAAGTCCTAAGTAGTATTTTAAAATACGCGACATGCTTCTAGGTGGCATCTTCATCTCCCGAGACCAAATCTTTTGCTTTCGGACAGGATTTCTTCGAATTCTTTCCCTTACTGCTTTGACCACCTTTTTCGTACGAACACTACTTGGACGGCCAGATCTTTTTCTGTTTGTGACAGAGGAGGTCCCATTGTACCTATTAATAGCCCGGTACACAAACATTTTACTAATACCAAGCGTATGGAGAGTTTTAAACATTACATTTGGCTCCATACCTACTTTGTGTAATGCAATCACAGGGATTCGGTTCTCTTTATCACCATTAATATCGCAAAATATTGTACAATGTATTGGCGCCAAAATGAGCAAACCCAATGAATAATCATATAAAAATGACAGATTCCAAATTCAAATGTAATATTTTGTTTATTTTTAAATGTAACAGTATTTATGGCCAGACTAAGTATTTATAACACAAGTGCATATTCCAGTACTTCCTCCACCGACGAGCCCCAGCGCAGAGCGCGTGGGTGCGCGGCACGCAGCTGGCGAGCGCCGCCGCGGCGGCGGTGTGCGGCGCGTCGCGGGTGACGGACCACAGACACCACTGGTGGGACGTGTTGGCGGGCGCCGTGTTGGCGCTGCCCATACTCGCCTATACCGTGAGTATTTACTACATAGACGTATATATTACTAGCTTGTGCCCGCGGCTCCGCCCGCGTGAATACAATATCCCACGGGAATATTTTACTTATCGGGATAAAAAGTAGCCTATTTTTTAATACAGAGTCTAAACTACTACCGAACAGTTTTTCCGTGAAAGAGTAACAAACATCCATCCATCAATCCTCACAAACTTACACATTTATAATAGTAGTAAGATAGACGAGCCATGTCGAGGCAAAATCTGTCCCCACTTAATTTTGGGGTTGTTTGTGACCATTTGAGGTATGGTGATATCAAGATGGCGTAACTATTTCTTGTATGAAGATTTTTTCCCGCGTTGAAAAAAAAAATAAATGTTTCCAAGTTTGGTTAGGACAATGCAGGCGGATCACCTGATTGTCTGACAAGAAAGATGATCCATGCGTCGGATGGGCGTGTAAAAAGTCGGACCTGCGCCTGATCTCTCGGCAGTCGTGTCGGTCATCCGTCCCACTGGATGACGAAAATAAGGAAGAGAGAGTGCTTCTGTGTACTGTACACACACTCGGGCACTATAAATAACTGCGTAGCTGGCCTGGTTTCAATGGAACCGGCCACCGTCACCGAAATCGGCATGGGATCTCCCCACATTATTATTAATTTCCCGTTAGTAAATACGGTGAAATGAGAATGTGTTTTTTTTTGCAGATGTTTTATGGATGTAGCAACTTCAAATGCCAAATACTGAGGGAGGAGAAATGCGAGGATAAACCAAAGGACGCCACAGAATAATTGAAAAAAGATGTGTATATAACAGCACCGAGCCTATTGACATAATCCATACCAAGAATTATTTTTATACCGATAATATATTTTCACAATATTTCAGTTTCACAATCTATACTAATATTACAAAGAGCACAAGATCGTTAGAACTAATGCGCGCTTATCTCAGAAACTACCACTCCGATTTCAAAAATTCTTTGAATGTTTGTTGTAAAAGGGTCAGCTTACACCGAGACATTTTTAAGATAGCGACTTAAAATTGAACTATATTAACTACACAAAAATATCACGATTAGTTACAAGAGCAGCGCCGCGCTGCGCATCACGGTGCAGCTCGAAGTTCAAATTTCGCATTTTAAAGTTTTAATTTGCGTATTAAAATACAGTTCAATTTGAATCTCTGTCTTAAAAATGCCGCGTCACTTATCGCCCCTCGGACGCTAAGCCAATTGTTGATAACAGTAATATAACATGTTCTTTCATTTATGTTGTACGTGTACGAAGTCGCGGGCAACAGTTTGTCCCTTTCATATTATATGTCAAGTGATAGAGACAAAACTAGTGATTAAACTACCCGACACTTGTGCAACAGGAATCCTAAAGATAATAATACTTATTATGTGAGAAAAACTGCCGTTTGACGGCCGAATTTCAAAACGCAAAATTAAGGGCTACTTAAGTCACAGGCAAATTGTCTCTGAATGTAACTTAAGAGATTCTTATTTTAAGAAGCGTTAAGAGAATTTGGGCGTAGCTCGAATGTTTTTCTATTATCTTATGGGACAAAACAATATTACAGTGAAGACCTACTTCAGCGCTAGTCTATAAGGAAATGTGAATTTATTTATTTTCTGTGTGATTCGTTTAGTGTTTGACCAAAAACTTTTCCAGTAGAAAGATATCAGTATTCAAATGCAATAAATAAGTACTAAGTGGATTTGCTATTTTTATATTCTCTTTATTTTTATTAAACTATTTAAGATTGGCTGGGCTATGAATTTTGTGTATTATATCTCAGACTGACAGATAAAATATTTTATTAAAGATTGAAGCTGGTATGAAAAGTAATAACGGTAATATAAAATTCGTAAGAGTGAAAAAGGAATATCAAATGTAATATGAAATATGTATATATAATTGTAATATATTTCTATGAATAATCTAAATTAAATATAATTATTTATTACAATTATGACTAAAATGTTATTGATAAAGTATGTAAGGAAATACATTATATACTATTATAGTATTCAAATACACAAGTTTATTTTGTGATGCTCTATTAAACAAGATTTTCTTTTTATGGTTTTTTTAATTTTTATTAAAAAATACATTTCAAGATTATCGTGCATTGACAAAAAAAAATTCAACCAGGGCAAGGTAAATAAAAAAGCTTAAATATTTTAACAAATATTCGTTAGGCAGTGTTTGTTTAACGATACCTCCTGCTAACTTCTGCTCTCCTGGTAATTTTCAATACGTAATACATTTCGTCTTTGAATACTTTAAAAAGTGTCATGTAACAAAATAAAAAATAAAACAACAAAATATATTCGTTAGGCGGGTTTTTGTTTAACGATACCTCCTGCTAACTTCTGCTCTCCTAGTACTTTTCAATACGTGATACATATTTTCGTTTCGCAGGTCAATGTGCCATCACAAAATAAAGAATAAGGCAATGTATCCTCAAAATAAGAGGGTTTTCCCATTTATCCGATTCGATATCCGATAATGGGAAAACGCACTTAGTCGCAAATTTTATGCCAGTTTTATTTCAGCCAGGCAACAATGGTCGAACTTTTGTATGAGAAAAATAATCTTATACAAAGAAAAAGGGATAACGTTAATGAAACAAATATTTTTGGTTGATAATTTATTCCACTCGCCTTAACTATACATGAAACATAAATATTACATTTTAAATGCAAACGGAGTAAAAATGATAAAATGGCGGCGCAATGGGCATCTGACGATTTTCTTTCCTTGTACCACGAACTTATTTTTGTACGAAGAAAGTAATAAAATACCAAAATTATTTTTTAAAGAATCGTAATTTTACTGCAATCGTTCTCAAATGAAGTTTGCACACATTTATAACAAAAACGCTTACAATTAAAAAATTAACGAATAACAGAATATACAGTTACAGTACCCGGCGATAAATATTGCACATCGGCCTTTGGAAAGAGACGCTTATTTCGGCTTCGTAGAGCGTTATCTCTGTCGCACACTACATATGTGATGTTTTGTCAGTCGTTGTTCAAATGCGATAGGGTGCAGTCGCGTCCAGTTCAAAATATATATTTAGAGCTGTTAACACCCCCAAATTTAAATAATTTAAAGTTGTACTATGGCAACTGTAAGGAAAAGAGAGAAAACTTTACAATTTATTTATTTTATTTTACCCCAACCTAAAGCCATCACGTATAGAAAAATTTGTGTATTTTATACAAATAATAAAAAGAATTATCGAAAGAAGCAAATCATAATTGTTTTACAGCTCCTAAAAGATACCGGACTGTTTGTATTTCGTACGACAGAGATAACGCTCTACGAAGCCGAAATTAGTCGATTGTCTCTTTCCAAAGGTCGATGTGCAATATTTATCGCCGGGTACTATACACTGTTAAACTTAGCATAGTTTGGACAAAAAACAAAACTTTAAAAAGCTCTTCATGTACGTTTCTGAAACGAAGTGTGAATGTATAGAAAAGTTCGTATTTATTTACCTATGTAGTATGTATTGTTTTTGATTCACAAACACAATAAAACAATACAAGTTCTTACAGTCAAAATGTACACACCCAGGAACTAAATACTTTTCTTTTAATTCAGGAATAGGGAATATGCATGTGACATCAAAATGGATGAAATATTTTTATTTGTAATCTTTATCACTGAAAAACATACCTGTACAAATGTTTTTAAAATTTATCGTGAATTAATAGTGAAATTTAATCATCAAAAAGTGATTTTGGAACGAAGTTCCTTATCGCGCGTTGCGAAAGGGGGCTAGACGGAAAAAATTAAGACTAAAAGTTGTAACGACACTTTTTGCTATAGTTGTAAGCCGTGCGGCGTGCGCGTGTTTCTCTGTCTGTCTCTCTCTCTCTCTCAATTACTACCAAAATTGAGCCTACTGATTAGAATTTGATTATTACATTATATTTGTTAATAATAAAAAAAATATTATTATAACTTAAAAAAAAAAGTATTACAATTCCTTCACTAATTAATCGAAAGGAACTTCGTTCCATCCGGGCGTCCCTTGACACCTCTCAAGTTTTTTTTTTTAATCCCGCGCATATTAAAAAAAAAGGATATGTACTGGCGGAACGAAATGACGTCATCGTACAGACGAACGTGTATCGACTTTCAAAACTTTTTTTTTATATTTAAGGCGGAAGGTATAATTAAACCATTGCCAGTATCAATTTTTATTGTGTCAAGTGAAACAGAATTTTGCTATAAGGCTGGGACTATATTATGTCCGGATTCCGGAAGGCCGAAGAAAATTCTGAGCATTGGAAATATAACTCTGCGCTAATACAATAGAGTTGAAAATCAAACACATGAGTGTTGAGACAAATGGCAATGTCATATACAGCTCGACACTCGTATCTTCCATTTTCCAGTGGCGTGCACAGGATTATGGCACTGGGTATGCGGCGAAGTACTCTGTCACAAAAACTTTTTCGTTTATAGATTTTTAGCATAGCTACAGCCAAGCGACGGATCTCTAAGTCGAAACCATGCCAACAGAGCAAGTCTTAGATGTACTACTATTCATGTACATCTTCTACGGCAACGCAGACAAAACAGCGATCGATCGTCGCGGCGGAAGAAATTCTAATAAGTAAAATAATAAGCATATTTTAAAATATTATAACTACTCACCAGTTAGTCAGCTTCAATTTTCACATATTCAAGGTTCCGGTTACTTGAGATTACTATATCCCGATGTAAATTACTAAATAATATGCAAGGAAAACAATATAATTTAATCGTGTGTAAACAACCACACAGCCAGTTATACGTTTCATAACTTTTAACATCTAATGAAGTACATGCTCAGTAGGTAAAGATGTCGCTAAGAGCACTCATTGTGAACCATGGAAAATTAAATCACATTAAAAGCACAATTAAACCGCCATGTAACTTGTTTTGTTTTACGTCAGTGATTTATTTAGTTTTATTCTTCAACATTTTCAATGATTACTGAATAAAATATGAATTTATAACAATATTTTATTCATACAACGCCCTCTTTTTTTTAAATTGAACTGATAAAGTACATCGGCACTACGGGACTCTTCAAATTAAATATCGTCAATTCACGATAGATGGCGGCCTAGTTAAAACAACGACGCAACGCGCAGACGGCGCTATGGGCGCTTATTTAACAATTTATCTTTATAGCATATAGATAATAATATACTTAGTTATGTTTGGTTATGTTCGTTCTCTGAAAATAGTGTCATTTATAATTTCCACGTAAAGTGTCATCTAGTAAGTTTTCTTAGTAAATAACATTATACTGACAATCATAGAACTCGTTGTAGTACCAAGCTCGAGCCACGGGCGCCCGAAGGTTATCGGCCATCTAATGCCGCATGAGTTTGCCTATATAAACATGTCGATATTCATGGGTGTGTGCGTTTGCGAAGTATGAAAATTACACATACATGCGATGATATGTCCTGCAGAACTTAACGGCATGAGATGAGTTGCTATTTATAAAATATTAGGCGTTTTTAAGTTATTATATTTTTTTAATTAATTTATTTACTATTAATTAAAGTCATCTAAAACGTACGAACGTTTTATGAAAATATCTGTGAATGACAAGTAAAGCACTGCATTTCTGCCTATATGGAGCGCACGCCCCTGCCATTTTCAACTCTATTGTTTAGTGCAGAGTTCTATTTTCAGTGCACTGAATTTTCCAAGGCCAGGCGGATTCCGGGTGATATAGTCCCTGCGTAATAAATCTAAGAATAGAGAAAACTCGATCCTCGAAATTTTTTTTTTTTTATAATTCGTATAATGTTAATGTAAATAAATAAAATCGAAAAAAAAAACTAAATTCTCGACACTGGCCGAATGGTGCAAAACCTTTGCAACAAAATATGAATATTTATATAGTACTTATCACTAGGACATTACATAAAAATTAATGAATTAAATATGTTTACGAACTTGTTATTAAAAACTATGTTGTTTTCGTCGAGGTTTGTAAATAAAACAAGTATGCGTAGGAAATCTATTTCAATGTACTGACTGATCTTCACAACAGTATTAAGTGCTCAAACAACTGTCTCTTCTCATCGCCTTGCACCACTTTTTCTTACAAATTTGCACCTTTCGGCATACGAAATAAACTTTGTTAGATGCAGTTTTTGTGTTATTTTCGCACATAGGGACGACACAATATTTATAACATGGGTTGCTGTGCTTTTCCATGGTAATAAATTGATTTTATCGCATATTTTTATATCTTTGTGAACTAATCACTAGGTTGTTTGTTTACATTGAACTTGTGTATAACTGTATGTCAAAGTCAAACAATGACTTTGACTGTCAACTGTCTTTTATAGGTGCGATTACGTTGTGACGTCATCACACACAACTCGAACGCACGAAAATGGCGTTTTTAAATCTCCCAAAAATTGTGATTTTAAAACATTTTTTCCAGTCTAATGGATAATATTTATTATAAATATATTTGGTAATGTTATAACCTGTAGAAACGTTTAAAATAATTTAAAAATACATGCATATTCCCTATTATAAGATCTATTTCAAAATTTGGTCAGTGAGTGGTCAAAAGAGGCATTTAATAGTAAGCAACTCTAATAAACCTACATTGGATTAGTCCCAAATGCAATGCAAGCCTACAATTAGTAGAAAAAGTGTGCACATCTCGACATTGTACACCCGTGTCCTGCGGTCTACCAGTCTACTTCATCAGCTCGCTGTCCTCGGACAGGGTCTTCTCGTCGACCAGCTTCTGGAGGTGCTGTATGAGGCCGTCCACCGTCATCTCGCCGTGCACCTTGTTGTCTCGCGTGCGCACGTTGACGGTGCCGGAGGTCTTCTCACGCTCACCCACCACTGAAAATAATAATAATATTTATGGACGCTTCATACCACATCAATCTGGTCCTGTGCTAAGTATCAGAAGAACTTGTGTTACGGGAACCGGACAACGTAGACAGGAAGTATATTCAATACTTTTTATACTGTACATATATTTAAGATTTTTATTATATTATACAAATATTTAATACACATCCATGATCCAGAATTTCAGGCTTCGAACCCACTGAGCCTAGATAGGTCGACAATAAAAATCCTACTCCTACTAATATTATAAATGTGAAAGTTTCGTGAGAATGGATGGATGTTTGTAAGTCTTTCACGCAAAAACTACTAAACGGATTTGGATGCAATTTGGTATGGTAGTAGTTTAGGCTCTGGATTAAAACATAGGCTACTTTTTATCCCGAAAAAGTACAGTGTTCCCTAGGGATACTGTATTTACGCGGGCGGAGCCGCGGGCAACAACAAGTAATTAATAATTTTATTAGAATCTTTTAGAAAGAATTTAGATCTGTGAAAAGCTAAGATCCATCAAAACCATTATTTTGTTTACATATTCATATTTAGACTCGTATTGAAATCGGTAATGTTCTGCTTTTAATAATAGAATATAGAATTCTTCACCACACAGACAAAAATTATGAAACTATTATTTTGAAACTCTGTTGTGTATGTTTAAATGGATTCAGATCGAATGATTTTAAAATCTGTGATAAGTGTCAATTTGTGAAGAAGTTAAAGACAATGGTAATTATTTGTATGGCATTGAATTAGTTACCATTGTTCGCCACTAGGGGCGTTGTTTCGATGCCATATAAATTGTAATTGACTTATTCACGGCAAGTAATCCTAAAAACTAGCACACAGCACACTAACTAAGAAAATAAAAAACCTGCACTGAGAGAGCTCAATTTTATATTGCAGCAAAGAAGCTAGAATGTGATTGGTTTCTCAAATTATTTGACATGAATGATATTTCAGCGTAATTATTGAATTTTCCGTAACATTTTCCGAGTTACTCAATAGTATCCAGGAGGTCAGGCTTTATTTGTCTCAGTCCCCCTCTTTATTGAAACGAGATATACACTCACCCAGTATATAGTTGAACTGAGCGAGCTGCGCGTTCCGCACCTTCTTGTTGAGCGTGTCGCCCGCGTCCGTGTCCACCTCCGACATGAAGCCCGCCGCGAACAGCTTCTCGTTCACCTGGTTATAAACATAATAAATGATCAGCAATCAAAAACATTAGATCGACTTCTCGAGCATATCAGGATCTAAAGTAATTCTGATATGCTCCGAGAAAGAGTGAATGAAATTCACAAATTTTATTTCCAAATGAAACTTAACAAGTTTTTTTCGGAAAGTCAACAGAAAATAATTTTTAAATAGGTATGACCGTGTGAGTGTAATGTATGTGTGTGTGTATCACCTGCGTGGCGTAGTCGTCGAACGCCGGGCCGACCGGCACGACACGCACCTGGCGCGGACTGAGCCAGAACGGCCACTTGCCCGCGTACGACTCCGTCAGGATGGCGACCATGCGCTCCACCGAGCCCAGCACCGCGCGGTGGATGATCACCGGCTGCTTCTTGTCGCCCGTCTCGCTGGAATTTGATTAAAAAGTTATAATATAGTTTCATCTATTATTCTCAAGATTAGAGTTTCATAATAATAGCTCCCCACACCGATTTCCTTGACGCGGACGGTGGCCGGTTTCATTGAAACCAGGCCAGATACGCAGGAGTTATTTTATATCACCCAACTCCCAAGTGTGTGCGCAGTACACAAGAACACACTCCCTTTACTCTCGAAACCTATTGGGACGGATGACCGACACGACTGGCGAGAGATCAGGCGCACGGCCGACTTTTTACATGCCCATCCGACGCATGGATCACTTTTCTTGTCAGACAATCAGGTGATCGGCCTGCATTGTCCTAACCAAATTTGGAAACAACATGTTTTGATCTGCCAATGCGGGAATCGAACCCAGGGCTTCCGAGTCGAGAGCCAAGCTCTAAATTGGACCACGGAGGCTGTTAAGTTTTATAATATGATAATATGTCCTTTTTTTTGTGAAAATTAACAAAATTGCTTTAAACAAGTATGTAATGACAACATATTATTATTATTTTGTTATTCGGAATGTTGTAACCAATATTATAGTAATGTAATTTTCGATCATCATCACCATCATCTATCCTATCGCCGTCCACTGTTGAACGTAAGCCTCCCCCAATCAGCGCCAACAATCCCGATCTTGATTTTCTATATTATAAGCAATAGTTTCTTTAAGAGTTCCAAATTCGTCATTTCCAAATTCTGTCTGTCTTCCTATTATATTTGACGAATTTTGGAGAATATTACTGGCTCAATAATCACAGCGACCTGATTATTCCTGCCAAGAAACGTATCATTTCCGTCTGTATTTCGTGTGATCAAGGGAACGCACATGCATACCTCACGTAGGACAGATTGAACCGCTGCGGCAGCTGGAAGTCCAGCTGTATAGTGGCGCATTGGTGCGAGCGGCGCAGAGCGTCCTGTATGGTGATGTCTATCTTGGGGCCGTAAAAGGCGCCGTCTCCGGGGTTCAGTTGCCAGGGACGACCGAACTTGTTGAGGGAACCCTCGAGAGCCTGAAAAATTTGGAAACGGTAAAGTATAACAAAAAATGTTGTTTCCAAGTTTGGTTAGTACAATGCAGGCTGATCACCTGATTGTCTGACAACAAAAATGATCCATGCGTCGGATGGGCATGTACTCACCCGTCTCTCTGGGTTACGAGAGTAAAGCAAGGTAGAGTGCTCTTGTGTACTGCGCACACACCTGGGCACTATAAAAAATAGCTCCTGCGTAGCTGGCTGCTTTTCAATACCATACAAAACCTGCCACATTCACCGAAATCGGTGTGGGGAGCTATTATTACATATTATATTTATGTCCCTGGGAATGCTGTCTTGAAGTATAAAATGTACAGGCAAATAGGAGATTGCAAAATTCTAGGAGCAGTAGATAGCTCATCGCAGTATTAGTGAAAAGTATTTAAACAATTGACTAAGTACGTTTAAAACTAGAATCTAGATGTAGCACGCGGCTTCTTGCGCGCCAAATGGAAGCTCCGCAGGAACCGTATATTTTGCCGCGATAAAAAATATCCTATGTACTAAAGCAGAATAAAGTACATATTTACACTCGATATTAACACTAATAGTTGAATAGATAATGGTGCCGAGCCCTACGTGCGCGGGTCCGACTCGCACATGGCTGGTTTTTTATTGCAGCAACACTAAGAAAATATTTGAAATTAATGACATTTTAATTAAGTTCCGCAATTTTCCACTACATGCCGAGGTTTTCTTATTCTCCTGGTCATACTGTAATATGTATCAAAAATTCGTGCTGACTTTTTCAGCGTGATTCCAAGCTTCCAGATCGCCGAGATACTTCTCCGGCCTCGTGGACAGTTTCAGCTGGAATGTGAAGCCGAATGTGCCATACACTTTATCCAAGAAGTCCAAGCAGCCCATCTGGAAATGTAAAAAAGTTATGAAATCAACATATATGAATTTATGTTTTTATGGTTATGCGTAAACATATAACTGCATATATGTGGTTGACACACACTCTCAGTTACAAATGTGTTACCGGCCTGCTGTCCACACATAAAGAGGAAAGATTTGTTTCTTTGTTTGTATGTTTGTTTGCATTGAATAGGCTCCAAAGTTACTGGACCGATTTGATGAAATTTATCACAGACGTAGGGTAGACCGCGGGGAAGGACATAGGCAACTTTTATTCGCGCCAAAATGTACCGTTCGCGCGATTTTTTTGCGCCACGATTTTTGTTTTTTTCGTTTGCGCCACAAAGTCGCGGGCAACACTTAGTCGTAGACATTATGCACCTATCCCTGACAATCGTTACAGCTCCCCCTCTCTATACAGCATCAGGGCAGCGCGCCGTTCATCTCCGCGTGTATCGTGCCGTTACGCTCGCTCCCGCGGAGCGTGTCTCACCATCTCGCTCTCGATGTGCTGCGGCGCGCAGAATATGTGCGCGTCGTCCTGCTGGAAGCGGCGCACGCGTGTCAGGCCGGTCAGCGCGCCGCTCAGCTCGTTGCGGTGCAGCACGCCGAAGTCAGCCAACCGCAGGGGAAGCTCCCGCCAAGAGCGCGTGCGAATGTCGAACATCAGGCTGAAAAATAACGTAGAATTTGAACGTCTGACTGTCATACAGAAGGTTAGAAGTTGAATGTCAGACTGTGATATAGAAGGTTAGAAGTTGAGCGTCTGACTGTCATACAGAAGTTGTTTTTTTTTTCTGTTTTCTTTTTCGTCCCCCTCACATTATCAGGGCTGTTTGGTTCCTCTTTTTGTTCCATTTTTTATCATTTTTAGTTCGTTTTCTTTTAACATTACATATTGTTATTCTATAGATACTTTTAACAATCATTTTTTAATACTTGTAAAACTAAAAAGTGTGTTTTATTCCACTTACAATTAGAAATACAGTACAATTACAATTTTTCTTATTTTAGTACCATAGAATTGGATACAGTCAATAAAAATAGTTCGAAGAATAATAGTTAGACAATAATAATGATTTCCATAAAAATAATTCATAATAATAATTCCAGTAAAACACTAAAGAAAAATACAATTAAAATATCAACAATAAAACTACGGCACACACATTCAACTTAACCCTACTACGAGGGCTGCACTAAAAGTATCGGGAATGGAATATTTCCACTGTTCCTGTCATATTAAAATCTTTTTAATTTGAAACTCCTTGGTTTTAAAAATCGAATACCGTTTATTTATTTAAAAAAAGATTCTCGGTCTTGTCACAAGGTCTTGTCAAACTTGTTTAGTCGTTGAGAAAATGGAATTGACTCGAGAAAATTCTAGAGCGATGATTTATTATGACTTTCGAAGTGGTTTAACACAAAAACAGTGTGTTGACCGGATGATTTCTGCATTTGGTGATGAAGCCCCATCCAAAACCACAATTTATCGCTGGTTTGCTGAATTTCAACGTGGACGTGTCAAGCTCAGTGATGATCCCCGTCAAGGTCGTCCAAAAACTGCAGTCACCCAAGAAAACGTTTATGCTGTGCGTAAGCTGATTGAGGAAGATCGACATGTGACATACCGCGAAATTAAGGCAACTTTAGACATTGGCATGAGTCAAATACAAATAATCTTGCATGAAAAATTTGGTGTAAAAAAGTTGTTTTCCCGATGGATACCGCATTTGCTCTGTGAAGAGCAAAAAGCGGCTCGCGTTACTTGGTGCGTCAGAACTCTCGAAAGATTCCACGCAGGATCCTCAAATGCTGTATACAACATCGTATCAGGTGACGAATCCTGGATATACGCGTACGAACCCGAAACAAAAAACCAGTCACGAGTTTGGGTGTTTGAAAATGAGTTAAAGCCAACAAAAATTGTTCGTTCACGGAGTGTTGCAAAAGAAATTGTGGCCACGTTTGTCTCCAAAACCGGCCATGTTGCGACTATTCCTCTTGAGGGACAAAGAACGGTTAATGCAGAATGGTATGCTAACATTTGTTTGCCACAGGTCGTTTCTGAACTCCGTAAAGAGAACTGCAACCGCCGCATCATCCTCCATCACGACAATGCGAGTTCTCACACCGCGCACAGAACAAAAGAGTTTTTAGAGCAAGAAATCATAGAATTATTAGACCATCCGCCGTACAGCCCCGACCTAAGCCCTAATGATTTCTATACTTTCCCTAAAATAAAGAATAAATTGCGTGGTCAGAGATTTTCATCACCTAAAGAAGCTGTAGACGCCTACAAAACGGCCATTTTGGAGAGCCCAACTTCCGAATGGAATGGTTGCTTCAATGATTGGTTCCATCGTATGGAAAAATGTGTCAAATTTCGCGGAGAATACTTCGAAAAGCAATAAATACATTTTTAAATAGTAATGTTGTGTCACTTCCTTGATTCCCGAAATTTTCAGTGCCGCCCTCGTATCACAGTAAAAATTAATCTAGAGCCTATATTAAAATCACACCAATTTATCACAGTTTTTTCTATTTGTATAAACAGTAATTTCCTTACAAAAGGAAAGGAATTTTTCCCTCCTTTTTCCACCCAGGATGGAAGACAGGCTCTCACCCGTAATCGATATGCCCAATTTTTGCTCAGTATCATATCTACTGCTAGCAAAAATCGGGCACTCGAGTAACAGGTGAGGAACCGTCTCCGCAACCCCTGGCTGACATGAACACGACGGGTCCTCCTTCAACTTGAATCTGTTCAAGTAGAAGGCGAACCCGCCGTGTCCAGTCAGTATCTGTGTAATGTGGTGTGTTATGTCTATTTTATTGACTATTTTGTACGCAGCAGCAGCGCTTGGGAAAAAGAGCTTCGTAGTTCCGGCCGTCCCTCCCACTTCGTATCTCCTGTCCCATTCCTCAACCGTATCCTCTCTTAAGATACGCTTGACGAATGAAACAGCATACAGAAGGTTAGAAGTTGAATGTCAGACTGTCATACAGAAGGTTAGAAGTTGAATGTCAGACTGTGATACAGAAGGTTAGAAGTTGAACGTCAGACTGTGATACAGAAGGTTAGAAGTTGAACGTCTGACTGTCATACAGAAGGTTAGAAGTTGAATGTCAGACTGTGATACAGAAGGTTAGAAGTTTAATGTCAGACTGTGATACAGGTTAGAAGTTGATCGTCTGACTGTCATACAGAAGGTTAGAAGTTGAATGTCACACTGTGATACAGAAGGTTAGAAGTTTAATGTCAGACTGTGATACAGAAGGTTAGAAGTTTAATGTCAGACTGTGATACAGAAGGTTAGAAGTTGAACGTCTGACTGTCATATAGAAGGTTAGAAGTTGAATATCAGACTGTGATACAGAAGGTTAGAAGTTTAATGTCAGACTGTGATACAGAAGGTTAGAAGTTGAACGTCTGACTGTCATACAGAAGGTTAGAAGTTGAATGTCAGACTGTGATACAGGAGGTTAGAAGTTGAACGTCTGACTGTCATACAGAAGGTTAGAAGTTGAATGTCAGACTGTGATACAGAAGGTTGGAAGTTAAATGTCACTGTGATACAGAAGGTTAGAGATTGAATGTCAGACTGTCATACAGAAGGTTAGAAGTTGAATGTCAGACTTTGATACAGAAGGTTAGAAGTTGAACGTCTGACTGTCATACAGAAGGATAGAAGTTGACTGTCAGACTGTGATACAGAAGGTTAGAAGTTGAATGTCAGACTGTGATACAGAAGGTTAGAAGTTAATCGCCGGACAGTTTAACCACAAGGAGTCAAATTGTCACATAGGTGAACACGTGTATTAAATATAATCAGATAAATAAGTGTTTTCAACGTCATACTCCCAAACATCAGGGGTTCTAAAAAGGCCACTTTAGGTGTTTTATATATTTTATTCAACTCATAGTATGTGCGCCATTTTACGCATTTCTAATGATAACTGTCAAAATTGATATTTTCTTATATGATAAAATCAGATGAATCATGTAGCCATTTTACAATTTTACGATTTTTGTATGGAAAAAATGTATGAAACTTAATATGAAACACCTAAAGTGGCCTTTTTAGACCTCCTGTGTAGGTTATCTATATATATATATATATATATATATACAAATAAATAAAATTGAAGCCGAATTGTCGTAATTAATTACGATATAACCTCGTTTCGATTAACACGCTAACTCATTCTGCTTACTTAATACTGAGCGACAGAGACAAAACTTCCGAATAAGCTATATTTTGTCACTTATTAGACAATTGTGAAACAGGCCCTAAATCTGACCAATTATAATTACGAGAATTTCCCTCTCAGAGTATAGTCGAATTGGATACTAAACATCAGATATTCATAGGTTAGGTTGTTTAATATTTAAATATATTTAAAATATTCAAACTAACCAATGCCCCGGGCAGTTCATGGGCTTCAGCGCGAAGGTCTCCTTTTCCACATCGAATGAGAACATGTTGTCGGCGTAGTGCGCCCAGTGGCCCGAGGTCTGCCACAGCTTGGCGTTGTACATGTTAGGCGTGACCACCTCTTGGAAACCGCGCTCTCTGTGCAACAATAATAGTTATCAGGGCCTCTAGTCAAGATGCATTCGATAATTTCGACGGCGAACTTATCGAATGCATCATGACTAGAGGCCCTGATCCGACATGACATGTTTAACTATATTCTAATCAAAACAAACATAACCCTTCGACTACCACTTGAAAAACTTATTTAACTGTGTGCTGACTGCGACTTTTTGTCACTGCTCGCCGTAAAGAAGTTAACGACATTTTGTATGGCGTCGAAACAATGCCTCTAGTGGCAAACAATGGTAACTAATTCGATGTCATACAAATAGGCTATTCTGCATTTTTTTCAAATATATTTTAAAATTTTCGTATCGATTCGTTAGTCAACTAGTATTTTTATTACATGGAAATAATATATCTTCATGTAGAGAAAAAATTCTTAAAATTTAAACGATAAATGTTTGCGCCAAAACGACGACGTGACGTCACAAGAACAGAAACAAATAAATGTCATATGTGCGTGTGTAGTGCATGAACTTTAAATTTAACTTTCGCTGTTGTTTATTCGAAATTAGATTTGATTAAGTTCTTATGACGTCACTTACAAGAAAAATATGGCGGCTGGCGCTTTAGGTCACGTGACATACAGATAATAAAACTGTAGTTTTATTTTCGAAATTATAAATAAATCGCATATTTATATAACAAAATAGTGTTGTATTAGTATTTCTTATGATATAAAATATAAATAACAAATTTATATCATTTGATTTTAATAGATGAAACTAGCCTATTGTAGTTAACTTCTTCACGGCGAGTAGGGACAGAAACTCGCACTCAGCTCACAGATTTATTTAAATAATATATTAAAAGTGTTTATAGATCTATTAACCTGTATAGATCCCGTATGAAGGTAACTAGAGTATTGTAGATGTGCGCGCCGCGCGGCTGGAAGAAACACGAGCCCGGGGACAGCTCGTGGAAGAAGAACAGCTCTTGTTCCTGAGGAATAAGATATAAAATGATTTACAAAATTTTACGATAAATCTTTAAAAGAAATAAGTGCATACATCTCCTTATATTATGTGTTTATGCACATAGCTGAAAACAATAATCTGATTTATAATCTCAGACTGAAATTAAATTTTTATTTACTTAATTTGTCAGCAATTTCATTGGAGATAGAGATTTCAGCTACCATTTTACTGACTAGATTGATAGTCAGAATCAGTGCATGGAACATATATTTTTGATTTTACATATTTTTTATGGCTGTGTTGTGTACTTTGCTTAGCAGTAATTGCTTATCAGACAATCTGTTTGCTCTATCGTCAATAACACTGAAAAACATGATGTGTACAGAGTAAGAACTAAGTTGTTAGGAAAGAAGAATAAGTATCTTCGGACAGATGGCGTTTAAATATCCAAATTCTTGACGCTCGTGCGACGCGACCTTCATATTTCACTCTCAACGCACCTAAAGCAGTTTCACTCACCCGTCCAATCTTCCTGTGATCCCGTTTGGCGGCCTCCTCCTGGATGTACTCCCACTCCTTCATCTGCTTGGGCTCGGGGAAGCTTACCCCGTACACTCGCTGCAGACTCTCTGCTTCAGCCTTACCCTCCCAGTATGTGGCCGAGTTCTGTAATATTGTGTTATATATAAGATCTTATTGAGGTCTGTAAGGAATACAAACTTTAAAAAATATTTACATATATTTACTTTAAGATGATATATGAATGAAAAATAAGAACAGACTTCAATAATATTTCAATGACTTGTGTAGCGAGCTACACTTAGATGTTAAGGATGATAGATGCTGCTGGTAGTAGAGATGATAGATTCTGCTGATGCTGTTCTGATAGGTTGATGCTGATATGGGGTAAAAATGAAGAACCCCATTTGGTGCGTAATAACGAACTGTATTTGTTGTGAATACTGATTAAATGTTACAAAAATGCTTATCTAAGATGCACGCGAGAATATACGCAAGGCACACGAGTGCAATGACACATTGACCCGTACAACTTGTGTGAACCGTACCGTACAACATGTATGAAATTATTTATATTCAATGCATATATTTTAATCTTTGATTAGTTTATGTTAATATTAAGCTGTGGGAATATGGTATCAAAAGAAAGTCTCCGCCAAGCGGGTGGTATGCTCGGTTAGGCCGAAGCCCACTTGTAAGCATTTCAGATTTTGTATATATATATAGCACTGAACTTCGAAAACTTCGATAGCGCGATTCAGGATTGTGGCGCTAAATGGTCCGCCACAAAGCTATGAATCTCATAAATAAATAAATTTAATCTCATCATCGACCTAAGACTATATATTTTAATGAGTTTAGAACTGTAAGAATTGCATTATTTGTATACCAACAATATATATATAACGCTATTGTAAAAGTTGCTATATTTTAAATTCTCAAAAAACACACCTTAGTAACTTTGAACGCTTTAACCTTCCCCGTGTGTCTAACATGCGGCCCTCTACACAGGTCAATCAGCGGTCCACATCTGTACACCGTC
Organism: Phengaris alcon alcon; assembly: GCA_037179445.1. Taxonomy (NCBI): domain Eukaryota; kingdom Metazoa; phylum Arthropoda; class Insecta; order Lepidoptera; family Lycaenidae; genus Phengaris; species Phengaris alcon. The sequence continues at coordinate 578,094 of JAYRCH010000263.1, read as the reverse complement.
GTGGTTGGTGTATCCACTTTTTCCTTGAGAATTCTCACTTTGAACGGGTTGTAGTTAAACATTTCCAGTAACTGTTCCTTGGTCAGCTCTAGTCGTTCGAATGATTGTTTTTCTTTTGCTATTTTCTTCACTAAACCTTCTAGTACCTTGAAGTCTGATGATGAGATCTGAAAATTACGTTTGTTATATTAAAAAGTTTATAGAACTTATCAGTAACTTTTTTCCAAAGAGCATGTACAGAATTTGAAAATGAATAGTATATAAATTCATAAAAGTTGTCTTTCATTGGGCACATTCTTTCTGAGCTTTGTTTCTTTATGAATTTCAACTCACCCCCTTTTCTGGATAGTACATGTCGTAATAAAAGCCTTCATCTATTGGTGGACCATAACATAGACAGCCACCATACACCTGAAATAATTAATGATACAATTTGAGAAAGATAAATTAAATGCATAGTTTTTATGGGGTTACTAAGTCTACATTAAAAACCATTCTTAAGGTAGCCTTCTGATCTATGCGACCGCGACGAGCGACCGTGACCAGCCAATCTGGTTCTCTGGCCACGCTCACCAGTCGCGCGACACGGGTCTCGGTGATGGTTTAGTGTTGCATATAAATTCAGACTAAGCAGTGGCTGCGCGACCCTACTTCGGTCTCAGGTCCCGGTCTCGCGTCGCGTGTATCGGAAGGCTACCTTAAGGCTCAACTCGTGCTGAAGCAGAGTCGAAGCGACTCGACGCGTCATGTTTTTCATCTATGAAAAACGTAGGCGCGACGACGCACACTACCATATTTCCATAAAACAATTTTGTACCTCAATAAAGAAAAAATAAAGATGAATATTATGATATAGGTGAAAAACATGACGTGTCAAGTCGCTTCTTCAACCTCTGTGCTAGAGTGAATTTAGCCTAAGAGGTTGAAAAAGAAACTTTTTTAAATAGGAATTCATCATGATCAATTACAAATATAACAATATCAACTGAGGATCTATTTCCTCAATTTAAAGATGATTAGGCTGTTAATAGTCAACCACACTGTAGGTTAATCACTAAAGTGTGGTCGCGAAACACGTAGAATGTCGTACATTGACTCGTCGCTACTTGTCTATCGCGTTTACACAGGTACGCGATACCAATATATTCGTGCGCGAGTGAAAGAGATAAGTAGCGATGTGTCAACGTACGAAATTCTATGTGCTCCACGACCACACTTTAGTGTAAATCATTGAGGCAACAATTAATTATTAATTAAAATAAGTCCTTACCCTCTCCATAGCTTCACCAAGCATATGTGCTGAGGAGTGCCAGAAGACGGCCTGAGCGTCGGTGTTGTCCCAGCGCAGCAGTTCCAACTTGCAGTCACCTTCCAGTGGTCTATCTAGATCCCAGAGCACATTGTTCACTCGTGCAATGATGGTTGAATCTGCTAAGCCTTGGCTGAAATATACAAAAATCAAATTGAATATAATGAAGTTTATTTGTGTTATAACTTTATAAGTAAATTAGACATTATATACACATTAGATAAACTAAAAGCTAATCTAAGTTATAAGTGTGTGTTTTTTTGCATCATAAACTTATATTAAGACCGCTGCCTCGAATTTCGCGGTGACCGGCGGGGCGGCGGAAGTGACAGCAGCAGCACGCGTGCAGGCGGGTGCCATAATAATAATAATTATTATTATTTGAGGCAGCGGCCTAATAGGCAATTTATTTGAGCAATCAAGTGATATTTTCTTACCATTACTTTAAACTACTGTGTGCACACAAGCAAATCTTTTCTGTTTATAATTAATTGAACACAAGTGTATAATTTGCTTAAAAATAATAAAAATCTAATGTTCTTTGATTACTTTATAAAAAATCTTATACTATAATATATATTAAAATTATTATATTTAGTAAGATTATTTTAGAAAATGTTGATTTAGGATAAATTTATCAGTACTTACTATTCATTCCAAAACTCGCTTGTCAGCAAATAAATAGGGTGTTTAATTAAATGATTTGCCAACAAGGAAAAAATCTGTGATTTAGCTATGAAGCATTGCATTTAAAACTTAGCAAACAAGCATAAATATACAGGCTTTGTACAACATAATATTGTGAGAGATATCAAGTATTGCAAGACTATAATATATATTAAAAACTGGCCAATTGCAAGTTGGACTCGAGCACATACAAAACAGCAAAAAAATATATATTGGCCAAACTAACATTGCTTCCAGCTTCTATTACTATTAATGTAATCAGAGCCCTAAGATAACATTTTTATTTATTATACTCCTTATATCATTAGCCATCTGCCAGTGAAAGTCCAGTCATAATCGGTCCGGCTGTTTCTGAGATTTATAGCCCGAGCAAATAAACAGACAGGCAAAAATGGTAAAATAGTTATTTTTGTTGTAGGTATCATTTGTACTATAATTTAGTGCAAGGCTGTTAATTTGAAATTACAAACAGATACTTCAATTTTATTTATTTGTATAGATATAGACCTACACAGGAGATCTAAAAAGGCCACTTTAGGTGTTTCATAAATTTCTTTCCATACAAAAATCGTGAAATTGTAAAATGGCTACATGATAAATCTGATTTCATCATATAAGAAAACATCAATTTTGACAGTTTTCAATAGAAATTCTTACAATACACATACCATAAGTTAAAAAAATATATATTAATCATAATATGAAACACCTAGTGGCCTTTTAAGACCCCCAGGTAAGAACAGGTTTAATATATAAGAACTAGCAATTTTCATAGATGCAAGTATGATTTGATATAGCAAATAATTTTGTGATAAAACCACAATAACTAGCATAATATCTATACAGTTACATTTGTGTACTCTTACCTAATTCCTTTTGCAACATCATATGGAGTAGTCTTCCAAGCTTTGGCTTCCACTGTTTTTCCATCAGGCAAAGTAACCACTATGCTCAAATCTGGTTTAGACGCTAACTCCTCAGCATATTTTGCCTTATATTTGTCCCATAGATCCAATCGTTTCTGGATGTATTCTGGCAATGGGTTCAGCTCTGATACACCTCCAGAGGTCTCTTCCTTCTTTTTCTTTTCCTTCATGGCTTTAGTTTTTGACTGCAAGAATAATTAGTAATTTAAATCCTATAAACTCAACTAACACTATTGTATTATACTATTTGCACATCTGATTTGGACAGTTATAATGACGAAATATGGTGGGTACTATGTGATCCTAAAGATCCTAAAAAGAAAGGTTCCGTTCGCTTGCGGAACTCTGAAACAATGCATTTCTGTGTCATGACGTGTCGTGTAAGGTTGATATTATAGAATTAAACAAGATTTATGTAGTAAATGGAATATATGTCACTAAAATGAAGAGAAGAATATAAAAGATAGAGAACTAGAATTATTATTGATATATAAGAATGCATTTCTTAGAAATCCTACAAACCCATGTGGCATAGGTTTCTTTGCAGCGGACCAAGTAAACTCTACGCAAGTTGAATAATTTAAGCATCACTCGGAAAACTTATAGCATTGATATTAAAAACTGTAAGATATTGTTTAAAATCCTGCCTTTTCGTTTATATTTAAGTTTTGAATTCCTTCTGGAGCCGTATCACCCATGTTGCCCAAAATACAACTGACGTCAAACGTCAAAGTCAAAGTGACAGTAGACATTTTTTTTATTATTTAAATATATGGCATCGGCTTGAAACTATTTACCAGTGTCAAATTAAAAAGCCGGGAAATAGAATTTTCGTTTCAATTTTCAACACCGTATTCCTAAATCGTCAAGTCCAAAGTCTAGTCAAAGTCCAAATAAATAGTCAGTGCAGTCAATGAGTCAAGTCAATCGATTCAGTACGGTAGAAGTGGTAGAAGCTTTACTGAAAGTTCCTAGGGAGTTTTGGAGGGAACACAAAATAGCACGTTTTTTGAAGTTGTATCACTTGTCTACACTTATGCACGTTAACGAATATTTAATGGTTAATATTCTACCAATATTACACATTAAGAACCGAAATAACACAAATTTATGAATGAAATACAAAAACCACAACATCACCCATTGAATTCCCCGGCAAAACTCCCATTTTTGTTTATGGTGGATGGTCGTACAGCATAAAACTATGACCAGAGTCAAGTTGTAAAGGCGGGAAATAGAATTTTCGTTGCAGTTTTCAATGCCATTTTCTAAATCAAAGTCAAGTCAAAATAAATAATAACAATAGTAAATCGTCAGTGCTGCAGACAGTGTAGTAAATATAATAGACAGTACACGCTTTAGTTACTGAAACTTCCTTGGGAGTTTTGGAGAACACAAAATCGCAAGATTTTTAGAGCCTCTTACACACACTTGTACATGATAATGAATATTTAATGGTCAATATTATATTGTATTAATGCTCTAAGATATTATACCGAAACAATAATATTTTACGGGCCTGTTTCACAATCTTATATTAAGTGTCGGAGAGCTTATTTAAATCAAGCGCCAGAGACAAAACACGCAAACACATGCAATGCAATACCTACACACTTAACAGTAGATTGTGAAACAGCAAAAGAAAATACAAAACAACAACGTCACACTTTCACATCGCCGCCAAAACTCCATGGACAATCATGGGCGTGTTCTATTAGTTGCTAATATTGCTCAAAACGTTACGATACTTATTTTTACCCGACTACGGCGAAGCCGAAAGGAAAGGCTTAGGGTAATGATTTTGGCAGTCTATGTATGTATGTTTGTTCCATGGTAGCGTCTAGTCTACTGGTCCGATTTTAATAAATGAGGTTTCAATAGATTTGCAATGAAGCCTATAGGCAATATAATTTAAGAAATTATATTGCCTATATTACCCGCGGCAAGAAATTCTTTCGCGAAAAAACAAAAACGAAAAGACATGGATTTGCCTTCTCATTCACTTTTGTAGGTTTTTTGGCATTTATGTTTTGTGAGACAGATAGCTTACAGCTTCGATTTTAGTACTCCTTTCATGTATTTTTTCTCTGCTAGTCCGCTTCAATTTGACCCTCTATTGACAGGCTGCTGGATTTGCCAGCGGGACGGTCAGTATGGCCCTTTAGACTTTTTCGTAAGTGGTTTATTTATGTGGCCATATCAGCGCGTAGCTCTTTACGTTGAGTAGTCGTAGACGAACGACGAACTAAAATACTATAAAATTAATACAATACTAAAAGAGACATCTAGTGAGTGATAGATGAACTACATTGGTGACATTTAATAAAAATATTGATATTGACACAACTGTATAATATATTATTCAATCTTTTTCGGATCCTCGTGACAATAGTGAAATAATTAATAACTTATATATAAATTTGACGAATATTCATGATTTTAATTTTAATATCGACGATTTAAAATCAACTTTGCGCGACAATAACGTGAATATAATTTTTCTAAAACCAACTGACAAAAATGAAATAACTAATATAATAAAAAATCTTAATAATACTAATTCCGTAGGGTGCGCTAAATATATTTCTGGACCATTTAGTGATATAATAAACTTATCGATTTAAGATGGTATTTTTCAGGATATTCTAAAAATTCTATCATAAAACCGTTATTTAAAAAAAGGAGACCGTAATAATGTGAATAATTATCGACCGATAGCATTAATACCGGTCTTGTCTAAAATATTTGAATATCATACTAAAGAGACTCTACGATTTCGTTACTGGTAACGGCGTACTGAAAGCTGAGCAATTTGGGTTTAAAAAGAACAGCAATACGACTCTAGCATGCTTCGACCTAATAAAATATATCACAGAACAACAAGTTACCAGTGGCGGCAATCTTTTTAGATATGACCAAGGCGTTTGACTTTGTTGACCACAAGCTATTGTTACATAAATTATACAAATACGGTATACGCGAAAAAACTTACGACTGGATTAATTAAGAGTTATTTATCTTAGTAATCGAACTCAGCGTGTAGAGTAATCGCTAAGATTGAAAAAGATTTTAAAATAATACACGAATCTCTATATCAACTTAATACGGAGTCCCGCAAGGAAGTATATTGGGACCTTTTTTATTTCTATTATATTATATAAATGACCTTCCTAACGTAACTAATCATAAAACCATATTATTCGCAGATGACACTAATAATAACATGTAATGACCAAAACACATATCAAAATGAAATTAATATAAATCTTGGAAAAAATTCTACTACATACATAAATTTAAAAATAAACTTAAGTAAGACGAAAATTATACAATTTAAAAAACCTAGACGGCCAACTACGAAGTATAGATATAAGGAGTCCGAACGTAATGTTGAACAAATGGTAATAATAATGGTAATTTAGGGGGCAGTTTTTTTTGCCGGTAGAGCCCGCCACTTTTGAAGAAGTACTCGTTTAAATCCTCACGCGGGAAGTTACTATTGACACCTTTGGAAAAAAATATTCTGAGAAACGTGTAATAAACAAGTAAAATAAGATCTAGAAAATTTCTACAGCTTTTTGAAGTACATTAAACCTAACAATATAGAGCAGGTTAAGAGATAATCTGTAAAGCTGTAAAAATCTGGAGTTAATAAATAAACAATAAATAATTAATAAAAAAAATTAGCCGACACCATACAATTTTATTCAATTAAAAAATAGACAAGTCCTGAAAAAAAATATTTCAAATGAATTAAGTAAATGAAACTACAACTTAACCAGGTTAACAACTAACTAAGCCAGGTTGAGCATAGTTTTACATTTTGAGACTTAATTATGATAGATTAAAGTATTTAAAAAAAACTAATTTCTTGTTTTTTTTTTAATTATTATTTCTATTAAAAAAACACGGTGGTCACTATAAGTCCTCTGCCCAAATGGGAAAAAATCGACTAAAATAATAGATATTTTACACAATCTTATGCTTTGAAACTCTTATAAAACACCATTCAGCAGTGTTCGCGCCAACAATAAGCGCGACGTTTAGAATAAACACAAAGGACATCACTACGTGAAGTATGGCCGACCGACTCAGGGGCGCTGTCAGAGAGTGACGAACACTTGCAGTTAGAACCCCTTCCGCGCTGGATGCATTTTCAGCTCATCCCGAAACCTAGTGAACGCGAACGCGTGTGCGCATATTTATTGGTGCTCGTTAATATAATACCAATTTCGCCGGCGAACCCATCATTATAACTATTCCCAGATAAGCTTTTATTTCTTCTTCTACAGTTGAAGTCCAATTTAGTGACAACATGAATCTTGCATATTCATTTGTATTATATGTTATGATAGTGATTATTTCACTGGGAAACATATTTTCAAAATAGTCAATTGGAACACTTCGGTTTGTGTAAACTTTGTTGGATTTCAATTTGTTTTTGAAGTCTGGAGCTGCAAAATTAGAAGTATCCAGCGACTACACCCTATTTTTTTCAATTAATTCCTGTAGAGTTTCTAACTCCGGTGCACGAGATGATGTTTGTTGGACAACTCTTGTGGTAACTGAAAACAAACATTCCAATATAAAGACATCTAAAAGGTAATCCTAATAATATGACCTTACACAAGCTGTATTAGTATGATAGGCTATGGATATAGTTGTTACCTCTAATGCAGAATGAGAAGCCAATTGTTCTGTTTCTATCGATGAGGATGATGATGTACAATCATTGATTGCACAGGATCTTGCATTATTGTGGATGCAACGGGTCTATGATTCGCGATTTCTTCATCTTCATTTATTGAAAATGATTGTGGATGTGGATCTGGTACTGGTGGTGAACAGACCCTTTCTTCTACCAAGATGTCTAATAGCTCAGAGCGTGTCAGTCCTTGTAAATTGTCCAAAGCTTCATTTATACGAGGCATTGGATAATTTTCATGCATTGTACTTCCATCGTCATCTGAATCATCTTCTGAAGATGTATAAATCACTTTCAAAGCCTTCTCGATTTCAGTATCTCGAAGATTTGGAGGGTAAGGCCACTGAAATCAAAGATTTTTCAAATAAAATAAGTTGATTTGGGAAAAAAATTGCCGGCAGTGGACGTATATGGACCACTTGGTTTCTGCGTTCATAACTCCATCATAAACAAATCCTATGAAAAAATAAAACAATTTATACCTTTTATGATCCATTAACTTTCTAATAAGAATGCAACAGAGCACTTACCGTATTTTTTTCGACATAATCACATATTTTGCTTCAGCCAAAGGTCAAACAAAAACACACAATTTTACGATCGAACATGTTGTGACTCCAGGAGTGCTCTGCCTGTTAGAAAAAAATAAATTATGAAGTGGTTCATATTCGTCCTAAGCCTGGCTAAGGGTTAACTTGTCTTAAAACTACAAAATTTACTAGTTGAAATATTTTTAATAATTGTCAAATGCCTATTAATTGAAAATCTGAAATTGAAAACAAGGCCAACAAGTGCCTCAACGTAATATCGAGTTGGGGCCACAGAAATCGATTAGAATTTGCATCACATAAAACCTTTCAAGTACTTTTAAAAGGTTCATTAATATCAACTCCTTGCATTAAACTGAACAACATCAATGTGAAACGTAAACAGTCACTTTGTTACCTAGGACTTATTTTAGAAAATAAATTTACATTCCTGGAACATATAATACAGACCGGTGAGGAATACCGGCTAAAAGGAATTTCTATTGTTTCACAAAAATATCAACGTCGACATGGGGCCTTTCATTTAAAACATTAAAAATAATTTATAGTGCGACGTACTCGTACCTCGGCAGCATATGCTATGGCGCACCGGCGTGGGCAGATAGGGCTACAATAGGAGCGGCCCGTCGTAAACTTTTGCAAAGCCAACGTCTCGCCTTAATATTTTTATGTAAGGCATACCGTACCGTAAGTACTGAAGCACTCCCTGTCTTAGCCGGAGTCCTACCAGTAGATTTAGAGATACAGCGTCGTGCAACACTATATTATAAAAATAAAAAATGACTAACCCTGAGTTTTTAAGCGCGAAAGAGAGTAATAAGATAACTAGATTATTCGAGCCATTAGATATTTCTATACAGAACCTAATTTCTGAGTGGCAGGAACGGTGGGACAACACTATCAAAGGGCGTCACCTATATAATTTCTTCCCTTCGGTACGCGATCGACTCTCGAAGCAATGGCTAGAAATAGACCACTACGTCGCTCAATTTTTGACAGGACACGGAAACTTTAAAGCGAAACTATTTGGATTTACATTAGTCTCGTCTCCGCTATGCGAGTGTTCGACCGAAGGTAGCCCTTATGAACAAACTGCTCATCACATACTCTGGGAGTGTGATCTCTGGTATGACGAAAGAATCGAAATGTTGAACAGCGTTCATTGTGTTTCTAGGGTTGTGTACTATGAAGATCTCGTGGGCTGCGCGAAGAACTTCCGAGCTTTCAAACGTTTTTGTCATAAGTACTATTGGAAACAATGCAACACTTTTTTGTCATTATAAATGCATTGTAATCAACTGTCATATTATAAATTAAAACATTTAGTTACAGTCTGTCTTGTAGTCAAAATAAAGAAAAAAAAAAAAAAAAAAACATGTTATTCCCGTGGTGCTTCCCCTTTAATTCTGACTTTTTGTCATCACAATTTTTGCTGTCTCCCGCTTTGCTTGGGGAGGGAAACTGGAATACTTCCTACTCCTCCTACAATCTTCTGATTAATTTCGATGCGGGTTCCAAGACAGATTTAGCATGTCCCCCGGGCACCCCTGAGATCATATCAAAGGGTTTATGCGGTTGGTTACCACTGTCGATCCTGGCTACACAGGAGTTGCAGTGGTGGGTAAGTGTGGTGGGCCAATTGCCCGTTAAAAAAAAAATGCCTATTAATTTCAGTATCATGAGAAATATACTTGGTGGAAAAGAAATATTAAAGAAGTTTTTCTTAAACATATTATTTATTAAAATAGTATAAATTACAAGTAAGTAAGTAATTTTATAAGTATAAATTAAATTTACGTGTAATAATCAGTAATAATAATAATAGTATCGGTACGTCCTGAATAGTTGCGCAGCTAGTGGAAAGAGTAGAAAAGAGAACTATCTGGGTTATTATTGGGTACATAAATACTATGGAAAAGCCTATACCATTCGGACTCCTTATATCTATACTTCGTGCGGCCAACTATTGATCTTGACATAATATTTTGTTACGGCGATACAAAAATTGAAGAAGTTGACTACAAAATTCTTAGGTTTAATGGTGGACAAACATTGTGAGTGGAAAGCGCACGTAGAATATATATGTAATAAGCTCGACAAATTAGTATTTGCTATTATGAAACTACGTTTGACGGTATCCACTGAAACTGCACTAAATGCTTACCACGGGTACGTAGCCTCAACGCTATCATACGGTCTTATAATATTATGGGGCAATTCCGTGGACTTTATCAAAGCTTTCCGTGTTCAAAAGAAATGTTTAAGAGCAGTTTACGGTGCTTGGTCGTTGGATAGTTGTAAACCACTGTTTAATAAATCTCACACTTTACCATTGATTTGTACGTACATCAGAGGCATCTGCACTTTTGTCAAACACAATCCTGAATATTTCGCATAAAACTCTAATGTAATCAATTGAAACGTCGCTCCACGACATAAATTTAAACTATATCTACCTCAATGTAGATTCGACATATTCAAATGCAATGTTTAGGTTAGTGCTATCAGTCTATAATAAACTGCCCAATAGATTTAAGGAATTGCCTACCACTTCCTTTAAAAGAGAGATATCTAAATGTTTATTAAAACACTGTATCTATTGTTTAAATGAATACATGTCTCATATTAGAGCCTTAATATTAAAAAATGTTTGTCTTAAGAAATATGGATATAATATTAGGTCTTTACCTATGAAATTGCCGTTTTGTATGAAAAAATTTAAACGATTTTTTTTCATGTATTTTTTATTTGTATTAATCGAAGTAATCACCCATGCAGTCAATGCATCTTTGCCAACGCAGTGGCAGTTTATTTTATGCCCTTCTTAAGGAAATCAGCTGGACGGGGGGCAACAAATTCTTCAAAGGTATTTTGTACTGCCTCTCGGGTATTGAATTTTTTTCCCGCCAAGAAGTTATCCAAATTCTGGAAAAAGTAGTAGTCTGTAGGCGCAAGGTCTGGTGAGTAGGGCGGATGACGGAGAGCTTCCAACCCCAGTTCTTGCAACTTGGAGACCGTCTGCTGTGCAGTATGAGGTCGCGCGTTGTCGTGCAGGTGCAGCAGAGACGAGCGATTGACCAATGCTGGTTGGAGATGTGCCAGCTTCTCCATCATTGTGTTCAGTTCTTTACAGTACACATCTGCAGTAATGCTCACCCCGTTTGGTAAGAAGCTGTGATGAATCACACCGGCGCTAGACCACCAAACAGTGACCATCACTTTTCTAGAGGTAAGTTTTAGTTTAGGGAATTGTGTAGGTGCTGAACCAGGATCCAACCAACTTGCTGAGCGCTTGCGGTTATCAAACAGAATCTATTTTTCATCGCAGGTAACAATGCGGTTCAAAATTCCTTCATTTGTGTGTCTGTTGAGCAGTGCAAGGCACGTCTCGACGCGTACTTCGTGCTGGCGATCATTGAGTTCGTGGGGCACCCATTTGTCAAGCTTTTTTACCTTGCCAATTTGACGCAAATGAACTGTACAGCCCACAGCCGTAGATTGTGTATCATCAGCTTCCACAATGGCCTTTAAAGCGTCATTGTCGACCAAAGTCTTCGGACGACCGCGAGGTTCATTTTTCAGGTCGAAATTTCTAGAACGGAAGCGAGCAAACCAATAACAGGTGGTGCGTTGGTTTGTAGTGTTAGCTCCGTAAACGTCGTTGATGTTGCGTGCCGCTTGTGCCGCGTTTCTGCCACGACGGTACTCATATTTATTAGTTACTCGAATTTTTAACGTATCCATGATGACGAAAAATATTGAAATGCGATGAAAATGTAACACTAATAAATAAACAAATGACTACTTTTGGAAAAAGATTTCCATGTTTTTAAAATAAAATTAACTTTAAATTAGAATTCTTAGCCAAACAAATAATATTGTGATTTGAAATGGCCAGTACTGCAGAACGGCAATTTCAAAGGTAAATAAATACCTATTAGTTTAAATGTTTTTATTAATTTTTTAATGTAGTTTATTGTTTTGTGCATGTTCTAAAACTTAATATTCCTAATGTTATGCAATTAGTTTTTTTTTTACTATTCCGTATATATATATTACTTAATATGTTTAAATTTGACATGTACACACTTAAAGTAATTACGACTCTATTGAGAAAAAATATTACATTAAACCTAATAGGTATTTGTAATGTCACGTTACTTTATATAATTTCTTACTAATATTTTCTTTTGTCAATTGCACGCCATCTGTATGGCAGAATGTACAAGAACATGTTTTTATATTATTAAGATCTCTGTAAGACTACATTTTTGCAATAAACATATTATTATTATTATTATTATAACAAATCGGGTAAATGGAGAGTGACATCTAGTGTGTGATATAATATTCTACAAAAATAAAAATGTGACATCTAGTGATAATAGTACAGACAGACTGTACTTAATTATAGTCTTATTATCAGTGATAATAAGTAAGTGAAATAGTATCTATCTATTATCATAGATGGCGCTGTACAGAAAAATATTTCTCTACATTTCGCCAAGCAATGAAGACGAAGCTAATTTCCTTCTAATTTCGCAAATGTGCACGCGATGCGCCCTAAAACTCATTAATTAACCTAAGCATTTAGGTTGTGTTTATGGCTAGGTAATAAGTAGTTCGAGACTCGAGTTATTGGAATATAATTTGTATGAATGTTTTACGTTTCTAAAGTAGCTACTAGCCTGTTATACCCTCCTTAAAGCCAGTAAATAGATTCGATTTTGACATTACCAAAGCTGAACCAAAGCTCACTTTATTATAAAACTTACAAACGCACATAACAGACATGAAATTCAAATATTTAGTAATTTTTTTTGAGTTAGTTAAAAACACTCAAGCAAAAGATTTTTTTACAATCAATTTCATAAAAAGTTACATCGAAAATGAAAACAAACCTACCGATTTAATCTGTGATAATTTAGGATGGGACAAAAGTGAGTTAAAATCTCTACTTCCAGTATGACGCGGTGACAGTAGGAAGTAAAAACATTTTCGACTCTATCGTCTATTATTGGGATGACATATTTAATTTAAATACATATATAATATTATAATAAATAAATCTATATATTATATATTAAAAGCAAAGCTGATTAACTGATGCACAGGCCAAACCCTTAAAGGCCTTAAGCCTAGAAATTTGAAATTGGAATTAGAAATTTGAACTAAGTAAGGATTTTTTAAAATTCAACTACAAAAATAGGGGATAAAAGTTTGTATGAAACTGCCTTGTAAAAAAATACTTGGAAATATTTGCATGAAATTTCGTATGAATTAAGTACTTACGTAAAAATTATGAGTTACGTATTTCAGCGTTTTCTAAAATTCAACCCCTAAGAGGGTAAAATCCCCTCTTTTACCCTCTTGAAAGTTACCTTTGTTAACCTATGAACGTTTTTTTATTATAAAAATTAAATTTCACACGGGCGAAGCCGCGGGCAAAATATTCTAGTGTAATATAATATCATTATAATATATCATTCCAATCTATCAAAGATAAAAGAATCAAAAAAGAAGAAGATACAATCGGAAATGTTTTTAGTTCCTGTTGTCATCGCGCCATACTCTTTTTTGCCAAGCTGTACAAGCATCTAATAAGAGACCTACCAACTGATCTCGCTCTATATTTTGTTTGTTTTTGTTTTCTCTTTCTAGTCTCTACCGACTTGCGTGCAGCTCGTGCGGTGTTTTATTTACACCGTGATGCAACGCGGCGCTGCATTTTAAAATATCAGTAATACACTGCAGTCTGCACATGCGCTGTGCAGCGCGGTGCTACTTGACAATCGATGAATGATCTTTGAATTTATTCGAAAATGTATCGTGTATCTTCTTGTGTAATGAATAAAGTTAAATTTTGAATATCTATTGTTTTAAACTCTTACGGATTGTGTCGCGGTGCACTTTTCTTTTTCCCGACGTTTCGGCTACTTTCCAGCAGCCGTGGTCACGGGAGAACTGAGGTGTCAATTGTCCTATTTATTGAAGTTCTTCAAACTACCCGAAGATTCTTCAATTATTATTTGTGTTTGTGATCCACCCAAAACATACTAACAGTATCTTAAAGCCGCGGTGATTTTGCGTGAAAGTGCACCGAAACACAATCCGTAAGTGTTTAAAACAATGAACAATATTCGCGTAAACATAGGAAATCAATATTTGAATATCTGTCTTAAAAATGCAGCGTTTTTCGTTTCGTTTCGTTTCATTTCGGTGTGAATTAACCCTTAGTCTACGAGTGATCCTAAAGGCATGATTAAACTTTGTCTTCTTTCTTAATTTACAGATGTCTATTTGAAACTGGTAAAAGAATTAACATATTCTTCTGTCAGAACAGCAGCATCATACAAAAGCTCTTTAGCCTCTGTACATGTAAGAGCTATGTTTCTGATTGATCTAGACTATTCTAAACTGGATGTTCTGCAAAATGTAAGGGATATCTAAAGTTAGACTTTAAATGATAAATGTCATCTTCTTTTCATATTGTCCATAAATTGAATGCAATTTCAATTTCTCGCTAAACTCGAGAACGGCTGGACTGATTTGGCTAATTTTGGTCTTAAAACATGTTTATAAAATGTACCAGGAAACGAGCAGACGGATCGCCTGATGGTAAGCGATTACTGCCGCCCATGGACACTTAGAACACCAGTCCACCAGTCCACCACCAGAGGAGTTACACTTGTAAGTTGTAAGCTCCTCTGGTGTTGCGATTTGCGTTCCCAGTTCTTAAAATCCCCAACCCCCCTTGGGCCTCCGGTAACCTCACTCGGCGAAACACAACGCAAGCGTTATTTCACGCCGGTTTTCTGTGTCCGACTGGAATTTACCCGGTCGAGCCGGCCCATTTATGCCGAAGTGTGGCTCTACAACAATTTAATTTGAATAATGAGGGTTTTTAAATTCCTGACATCTGACAGCTTTTTGACACGATGAGGACCGTCGGGCTCCCGAGCGCCGCCTGGTGACATAAAAAGAATAGAAAATTCTTATTGACCGTTTTTGGTGGTATCAAAAACGGTAGATAAGAATTTTAGATTCTTACGCCACCAGAAAACGCTTTGTGTGAGTTGGGTCTGCCCCCTAACGGCACAAAAAATATCAAAAACCCTCATTGTTGAACTTCGTCGTTGTAATGTAAGCGAATGTAAGCGATGGCAACTTGGCTAAAGGTTCAGGTTCTTAATTATAATCTGTTTGGTGTTTCTTTTGTTACTTTAATTTTACATTTTAATAGACAACTCGATATTTTCGAGCCCCGTTTCGCTGGCTAGTACTGAGTGATACCAAAAATGAGGGTAGAAGTAAATTTCTCTGGGACCTGCCTTTGCTGTTAGATGCGGATTTTGTTCTAGCGGAACGCATTGGAAACACTTTCAATATGATTGAATGTAAGTAGGTACTAAATAAGTTAAATATGTAAAATGTTTGGTCCTTGTCTGTCAAGCAGCTCTTCCGACGTATCAGACAAGGACAAAGCATTGTATAGCTTATACACTAACCCCCTTACTAATAAAACTATTTAAACAACGGATAACTTAAACAACGTTGATGTCTTTGTCTGATACGTTGGAAATGTCACATGATAGAAAAAGATAGCAACGTTGTTCAAGATATCCGTTGTATAAATATTCTTATTAGTAAGAGGGTTAATATATACTAGCCCCCTTACTAGTAAAAATATTTACACAATGGATAACATAAACAACGTTGCTGTCTTTGTCAGTCAAGTGACTTTTCCAACGCATCAGACAAAGACAACAGCAACGTTGTTTAAGTTATCCGGCGTGTAAATATTTTTATTAGTAAGGGGGTCAATGTATATCATGTAGCTTTTCATAAAGTGAATGTATATAGTACTAGTCAAATTTATGACAGAAACGACGCAAGTTAGAACTTTAAGGGCCCTAGCACACGGCGTATTTGAAACGCGCAGAGGACGCGCGTTTTAGGAACGCGCGCTTACGATCCCGTAGATTCTGATTATTTTATATAGAAATTCATTCGAATTGCGTTTGAAACGCGTATACGGGCGTCTACTGTGCGTCCTCTGCGCGTTTAAAATACGCCGTGTGCTATGGCTCTAAATACCGAAAGAATACAGCATATTTTTAGTACATTATCTTAAGGGGCATCCTGACCATCTACAGTGGAGTCATTTTAATAGGTAACATTTGACGCCTGTCAGTTTTATCTTCATAGTGAGGTGACCTGTTAAAAACATCGATTAAAGTGAATGAATCGATACGGACTTGAAACATATTTGAATTTTAAAAATCATCAGGCGATTCCCTGTCCCATTATTATTTTTTCTATCGTAAATCTAAGGAACAAAATAAGACAAGTACATAATTTAACAAAAAAATTGCATTTATACAGTACTATCAGAACTGTTATTAGTATTGTCATCTTCATCACTGCTGTCAGCACTCAGAGATATTATTAATTCATTTTCAATAATATTGTCTAGTCTCACATCTCGTTCAAAATCTTGTAAAATTATTTTCTTTGTTTTCTCTACGACTTTTCTCCAGTTTTCTGTAGTGACTTCTGCACACGCAGTTTGTAGCAGAGTCATCATTTAAGTCGTCGTCGTCATCGTTTCAGTCGTTTCATTATGTTCTATTAAAATCACAACGTGATTATTAATTTATGGTGATATTTCTTCACAAGTAATCATTGCATTCGATTCTACTTATCAGGTTTCGATTTTAGAGTAACATCCCTAGTGTTTAAAAAGAAAAAGGGTTAAATGACGCAACATTGTAACGACGTTCAGTTCTTTAGATCAGAAATTGCTTATTATGTTTAGAATGTTTTATTAGTGAAAGCAAATCGTATAATTACTCGTATCGGTCATTATTACAATAAATATGTAATCGTAATTGAAAAAGTTAAGCAATTGTGCAGTTCTAACAAAACGAAAAAATATATTATTTTATGCCCGCCGTTGCAAGGTTTCGTTGTTGAATTTTGATGAATTGTCAAATGTTACCTATTAAAATGACTCCACGGCCTGCAAATCCAAGCATATGTCAATATTGTCAAATTGAAGCGGGCGGACTAGTCTCGGAGCAGTGCCGGTTTTAGCATTACCAGCGCCCTGGGCGATGCCCCCCTGTATACAATAAATGATGATGATAACCTTAGAAAAAAACCAAAGGACATGGATTTGCTTTCTCTTTCACTCTTATGGGTTTATGCCACTGATGTTTTGTGAGACAGATAGCTGCTTACGGCTTCGATTTTAGTACTCCTTCCATGTTTTGTTCAGTAGGCAAAAAACAAAAACGATTGATACGATTGACACTAATGACGTCCTTACGCACTAGCGCTGGATATGCAGGCTGGATATTCAGGATGCCTCTTTAGGTACAATGACTTCCTTCTACAGTCAAACCATTCGTGCAATTTTGACAGAACGTTGCTTTCTTGTATTACACACTTTTTACCCGACTACAGCGAAGCCAAAAAGAAGGGTAGTTATTTTGGCAGTCTATGTATGTATGTTTGTTCCATCGTAGCGCCTAAACTACTGAACTGATTTTCATGAATGAGGTGTCAATAGATTCGTAATAATGGCCCATATATATAACATAGGCTACATAATTTGCATAGTCGGGTTATAATAATAATAATATCTATGGACTCTTCACACCACGTCAATCTGGTCCCGTGGTAAGTTCTCGAAGAACTTGTGTTACGGGTACTAGACAACGGAAATATATTTAATACTTTTATATTATACACATATTTAATACACATCCATGACCCAGGAACACGGAAAAACATTTTGTTCCTACGGCGGGATTCGAACCCGCGACCTCCGGCATGAGCATCAACACTCTCAACGTCTGAGCCACAGAGGTCGTCAAATATAGTTTTAACTTTTGATTATTCAGTGTACAAACCATCCCCAAACGGGCCGACCTACTCCCAACCAAGAGGGCTCTTCAATGGGACGTTCATCGACACTCGTCCCGGCAGGGAGCTGTACCGGCGGCGTGGCGATGTGATGGGGCACCATATGGTGATGTCCCACGTGATACAGGAGAGTAACACCACCGTGTACCACCTGCCGAGAGAGGATCGACTGTAAGAGTAGAATGGAGTTTTGGCGGGGATGTGGAAGAGTGCGGACGTTGTTGTTTTTATATTTCTTCCTTATATTTGTGTTATTTCGGTTCTTAATGTGTAATATTGGTAGAATATTAACCATTAAATATTCGCTAACGTGCACAAGTGTGCGCAAGTGCTACAACTTCAAAAATCTTGCTATTTTGTGATCCCTCCAAAACTCCCTAGCCCCAAGGAACTTGTGTAAAGCTTCTACCAATTTACTGGATCGACTGACTGCACTGATTTTTTATTTGGACTAGATTTTGGACTTGACGATTTAGAAAAAAGTCGGGAAAAACAGAAGTATTCAACTTAGACAAAGATTCTATTTTTCCCGTCTTTTTAACTTGACACTGGCAATGGTTTTCAGCCTTATGCCATATATGGCTATATATTAAAAAAGAGTAGAATGTAGATATCTATCCTAATATTATATAAAGAAGAAAAGTTTGTTCTGATTGTCTAACAAGAAACATGATCCATGCGTCGGATGGGCATGTAAAAAGTCAGTCCTACGCGATCTCTCGCCAGTCGTATCGATCATCCATCCAAGTGGGTTGCGAGAGTAAAGAAAGATAGAATGTTCTTGTGTACTGCGCAAACTAAAACTGGTCTGGTCTGGTCTGGAAACTGGTCACTATAGAATAATACCTGCGTCGCCGCAAGTAAGCAAAGTATTAGTAGCGAGTGTTTTTTGTGAAATTAGTGTGGGAGCAATTTTTTTTAACGATGAAAGTCTATAAAGTAGAAATATTAGAGAAAGAAAGATAAGAAGTCTTATTTCTATTGGTTTAATTCTCAAGCTTAGATATTACTAAAGGAACAGATTAATAGATCATGCTCCATCAATAAATTTATTACCTACCTACTTTTAATCATATTCTTTGGAAGTTGCTTATTTACCGTATGATCAGCTTCTGGCCGCGGCTCTGCCCCTGTAAATATAGTATCCACGAGAATACTGTACTTTTTCGGGATAAAAAGTAACCAATGTTTTAATCCAGACCCCAAACTACTACCATACCAAATCTCATCAAAATCCGTTAAGTAGTTTTTGCGTGAAAGAGTAACAAATATGTATCCTCACAAACATTCACATTTATAATAGCAGTAGGATAAAATATAGTAATGAATGACAAATTATTAACATCCTCTGAAATAACACCGCCGAAATCTTTATGATTTTCCAGAGAACTACAATACGATCCCGTATCAAAGATGGCTTGGGCGGTTGGTAGACTGGCGTTTGAGATGGTCAACGCCACTCCCGGGTACATTTTCAACACCAGATACGGTTACAAGAGGAATGGTTCCTGGTCAGGGATGATCAACGATTTGATGAGTGGCAAAGCAATTACTGGTTCGTTACACGGCCCACTTCCGCAGATCTGGGTTAAAGTTAACCCTGGGATAAATATCATGATATCTATCTCGTTCTTCGTAATAATTATGAAATAAAAGGCATGATATTTTAACCCATAAGATGCTTTTTAAACATCTAAGTTAGTGTGCAAAAAATATTAAATTCCTTCCAGAGTGACAATCAATTCTTCCGTTACGTCAATCATCCAAGGATTGTATGACGATTTGTTCACCCAAATCGTGTGTGCCACCCACATGTGCAAGTACAATAATTATTAATAGAAAATAGAATCATGCGTTACTTTGCGGAAATCCGTAGCATGTAATTTAATTATTATTAATATTATATGTAGCAATATCCCGCGACAAACTACCCACTGTGGGTAGTTTTTCGCGGTATATTGCTAGATATAATATTAATTGAATTAAAGTACCCGGGTAACCGAGCTTTAGTAGATTTAAAAAAAAAGAATCACAAAAAAATGTTCGAACCCACAACATTCCGAATTTCCGAACAACCCAAAAAAAACTCACCAAATTGCTAATCGGACTGACATTATAGAGTCGAATTATTGATATATTGTAGCACGACGAAAGAATAAAGATATATAACTTAAAAATGCGCAGTTTCCCAGCGATAAAACCTATCTAGACCAAACTTTTCTCCCCCAAAACTACCTGCATACTAAATTTCATGTAAATACTTGCAGCCGTTGCCGAGATTACGATTATATACATACAAGATTGTCTCGTTTAAAGTACCTATAAGATTGTATGCTATAATTATTTTTCCAGTTCTGACATAATTCCTTTACCTACCTACGTTTTTATTTCAAGGCACAAATCTGCTTCTGACCGTCGAGCGTATGGAGGTAATAGCGTACACGGACACCATATCTCCCTTCCAGCTGCGGTTCCTCTTCCGTCAGCTCCCCCTGGCTGATGTCTCGAACATCTTCACTCTGCCCTTCTCTTTCAGCGTCTGGATTGCTATTACAGTGTGTTCCATCATATCCAGCATTGCTCTGTACCTGAACAGCAAATGGGAGGTCCCTCCAAAGGTTTGTATTTAATTAACAAGTTACGAAAGCTTCGTGCTATCGTACATAAGTATGCGACAACTTTTCAAAGAATGTAGGTAAACTTTACTAAAATTGCCCCAACAAATGGTCTAAATATAACAAAATCTTGGTCGGATTAACAATAGGTAGTTTTTTTTGCTTTTCATAATAAGCTGGGAAATATTGTCCTTGCATAATATATTGACATATCTACGATAAAAAAAATTAAAAAAACAAATGACGTCACTGGTCACAACCGCAGTTGAAAATGTATGGAGGTTAATAGAAAATTGATTTTATTAACTTAACTACCGGGGTTTATAAGGTTTATGTATTTGGTCATTACATATGAAAATGGCGTTTTGTAAAGGAGGAATATAAAGTGTTTTTTTTTAAACATATTATATTTATTTAATCAAAGTTATACCATTGCTATCTATGCACTTTTGCCATCTCATAGGTAGTTAATTGATTCCTTTACTAAAAAAATCATTCGGACAGGAATCAATCAAATCTTTGAAGGCGCTTTGGACTGCCCCATGGGAGTTGAATTTTTTCCCATTGCAAGAAGTCACCAAATTTCGAAAAAAATGGTAATCTGTTGGAGCAAGGTCCGGGGAGTACGGTGGATGTCTTAGACATTCCAATTTAAGCTCCTCTAATTTGGTAGCCGTCTGTTGTGCAGTGTGTGGTCTTGCGTTGGCCTGAAGCAGCAGTGGCCTAGAGCGAATGACCAACCTCGGTTGTTTAGCAGCTAGCTTTTCCATCATGATTTGCAGTTGCTGACAATAGACATCTGCCGTAATCGTCTGGCCTGATTTAAGAAAGCTGGAGTGAATGACACCGGCACTAGTCCACCAAACGTTCACAAGTAACTTTTTTGGAGTAAATTTTCGCTTGATGCAGGCTTTGCCTGGTTCGTCAGGGTTCAGCCATTGCGATGAGCGTTTCCGATTATCGTACAGTATGCACTTTTCATCACAGGTAATTCAATTTAAAATCCCTTCATTATTGAGCCGGTTGAGTTATGTAACGCAGCAGTCGACGAGCGTTTGTCGGTTTGCTGCACTCAATTCGTGTACCTACCTTTCAAGCTTTTTCACCTTCCTAATTTGCATCAAGTGGATTAAAACAATTTTATCACCAACACCGCAGCCTGCAGCTAACTCGGACGTTGTTTGCGATGGATCCGCTTCCACAATAGCCTTCAATTCTTCATTATCAACTTTGGTATCCGGCCGTCCACGGGGTTTGTTCTGCAGGTCGAAATTTCCAGAACAAAAACGTTGGAACCAAAAACGCACTGTGTTTTCTTTTGCGACACCGCCGCCACACACATCATTAATCCTTCGAGCCGTTTCTGCAGCACTGATGCCACGGTGGAACTCGTATTGAAAATAATACGATATTTCAAGATTTCCATTTTGTAAACAGAGTGACGCAATGAAAAAACCAAAAGAGGAAAAAACAAACGAATTACGATTTTCGAAACACAAATGTATGAGTAAATAGCGGTATAAATTTGAAATTGGAATTCCTAACCAAAGAAGATATATTTGAGATCAAAGTGGCCAGTACGACAAAACGCTAATTTCATATGTAAGGACCTAATATATAATATTATGATATGTTTTAAGAAAAAATTACACAAATATGAAATAACACAAGGATTGGAATGGTAATTTTCGTTTTTCAATTGTAGCATAAAAATAGTCGCTTTCTTAGTTCTGTAAGTTTTTAATTTAGCAACTGATTACTGTACTTTTTTAACTTTTTTAGTTCTTTATTTTGTTTCCTTTCGGAAAATACATATACTGATGCTGACTTTTGCTGATTTAAAAGTATAACGAATGTATATTCCCTATTGACGAGAAAGATCAATTATTCTTTTGAAAAAAGAATTAAATTGAGCAGGGCCTTGAGTCAAGATGCATTCGATAACTTCGACGGCGAAGTTGGAAAACAAAATGTATGGAATTTGACATAAGGCATCGCAAGCGACATGTCACTTAGCGATGACTTGTATCAAATCCCATACATTTTTGATTTCGAACTTCGCCGTCGAAATTATCGAATGCATCTTGACTAAAGGCTCTGTTTACTAATATAAAAACCTTTAGGTATTTTTAAGCCCTGTAAATATTAGTTTAATATTACAGGAAGAAAAGCCCATAGATGGAAAGATTGCTGATGCAGTGTTAGTAACTATGAGTGCGATAAGTAATCAAGGCAGCTCTATTGCACCAACTTCTTATTCAGGTAATAATTGAGCATAATCAGATTCATCAACTTGCCTATGGGATAACTAATAGATAACTTTTTGGGGTTTCCTACTTTCAGGTCGTATGATTTTGTGGGTGGTATTCCTGTCCATGATGCTGATTTACTCAGCGTATAGCGCCAACATAGTCGTATTGCTCCAGGCACCTTCTAACGCCATCAGAACCTTCGACCAACTCACTAAGTCCAAACTCATCTTGGGAGCCGAAAATTTGGATTATCACAATTTCATATTTAGGGTAAAATTATTTGTTTGTAATAAATTAGCACTCTTATTTATCATTTATCAACGTCTTCGTCATTTAACTAAAATATATTCTACATGTAAAGCTACCTAACGATCACAAAAATATTTTTTTCATACGTTTCGTTTTGAGTAAAAAAAAAATGATAAGTGCAGTTTTTTGGCAATCCCGATTTATAGACTCAAATCACGTTTTTTTTTGCCTTCTGTCCGGATTTTAATCAAATCTCACCTGGCGTCACTAGTCGGGACATCTAGTATATAATATTTTTTGCAGAACAACAAAAGACTACAAGAAAGAATATTTCCACAGCACGGCAAGAAACAATTATTTAGCCTTGAAGAAAGCGCAAGCAAAATAAGGAAGGTTAGTCAACTAAAAACCTCTTTTTGCATTTTGATTGAAAAGGAAAATGAAAATTTTTATTTCGAACTGGAACCTAACAAGCTTTTTTCGGAAAGTCAACAGAAAAAGCTACCACCGGTTCAACCCTAACCCGCCTAGAAGAACCCGGCGTAAGAACTCGCACGGGGACATATTTTAGAAAAAATATGGAAAATTGTTCTTTTAAAAGAAATATATATTTTACATTGTAAACTTAAATCTATGTTAAATTTATCAAAAGTCAAAAGTACACAAGTACATAGCAGGGGTGCATCCTATTCCCAAGGTGTGCAATCGTTAACAAAATCATTTACTTTATAATAAGCTTTAGCACACAAACGTTCTTTGACTACATTTTTAAACTTATTAAAGAAAGGTTTCGAACGTTTTCTGGGATCCTATTGTATAGGCGTATACATTGGCTCTTAAAAGATTTACTTACTTTGCTAAATCTTATCATGGGTACATCTAGCTTATGCTTATTTCTAGTGTTTATACAATGATTATCACTTTTCTTCTTGAAACTGTTGAAATTTTTTCTAACGTATAATAAATTATCCAAAATATACTGAAGAGCGACGATTAGTACACCTATTTCTTTAAACTTTTCTCTCAGAGATTCAAAAGGGGAAATTTTATAAATAGCACGAATAGCTCGCTTCTGCAGCACAAATATTGAATTTATGTCGGCACCATTTCCCTATAAAACTATGCCGTTAACCAGGTGTGCCGTTTCTTCATCTGAAATTTCTCAAATTTTTGTGAATGCATATACTGCAAAACTGAGTTATTTGCTAGGTTAACAATATGAGCAATATTTAATATACTATCTAGCGTAATACCTAGGAATACAGTGGAGTATACCATGTTCATTCTCTCATCATTGAGTAGTAAATTGGTTTGTATTTGCCGAATATTTTGTTTTATTTGCATTAAAAGTAAATTATTAACATTAAACCAGTTTACTATATTTGAGAGAGCACTGTTTACCTCGTCGTGAATTTAATTGTTGTCGCTTCAATTTAAATACTAGTCAAGTGTCATCGGCAAAGAGTACTATCTCATACCTATCTTGAACTAGTTAAGGCAAGTCATTTATGTAGATGAGATAATAAATAAATAATAAATAAATATCTATGGTAGCTTCACACCACGTCAATCTGGCCCCGTGCTAAGTATCCGAAGAACTTGTGTTACAGGTACCAGAAAACGGGAAGTATATTTATTACTTTTTATTATTTATTATTTATTTTATACTATACACATATATAAGACTTTTTTTTATATTATACACATATTTAATACACGTCCATGACCCAGTAACACAGAAAAACTTTCTTCTTAAAAAGATTCGAACCCGCGACATCCGGCTTATATATAGATAAAGAAATGGACCTAAAATAGATCCCTATGGGACACCTAATTCTTTTTAGTCCCAGTGAACCTTTTACTATTAACCTCTACACTTTCGAGTCCCATTGCTAAGATAAATACTCAAAAGATTAAGAGCTTAGTCCCTAATGCCAAAGTGGTGCAATTTTCTGACTAGTGTAGTATGGTCTACACAATCAAATGCTTTAGAAATGTTGCTAAGCCCCTAATGCATCCTGCCCTGCGCCTCCTTCCAAGCCTCGAATATACTACAAAGAAGCTCGATACCTGCAACTGTAGTAGACTAACTTTAGTAAAACCGAATTGTGTAGTATGCAAAAAATTATTTGTATTAAATTGTAATTTTAGTTGAACTTAGATATTTTTTAAATTAATTAAAGTATTTTGAAGTTCAAAGCCGTTTTGGCCAATAAAATTCAATGATTATAATAATGAAACGAAGTCAAATGCTTGTTACGATTTATTATTGGAAAAAAGTAACTATTGAATTAAGACATCATAAAATAACATTTTTGTCTATTATCCCCGACTTTACAACTAGTAGCTTGCAGCAAAACTTGAACCAATAAACACGACCGTATCTCGTACCAAACCAAAACGAACTGCGGCGAGATTTCCATGTATGTGCACGAATCCGTTCAGGCTGAACTGCGTCAGTTCTGTTGCGACAAGCCTCCCCGTATATGGTGCGCTTAATGATTATTCTTCTGCAGGAGCCATACGCAATACACTGTGTATTAAACTCTATGTATCGTCAAATCGAGCTAACATTTTTGGAGAAGGACAAATGTGACTTGAGTGTAATAGATTACTTAAACGCTTTTAAGCCGTCCACACCCGTGCCCAAAGACACTCCATATATAGAGCTGTTGAAAGTAAGGTAAGAATTTGTTTAACCATATGAGTCATTAGAACCTACACTTATATTTACCTAGCGTAAAAATACATAGAGGTATGAATATATTATTGTGGCTAAATAAATCTAAAATAATATAATCAGATTATGAAAGTACCTTTGATAAATTTATATATTTGCCGGAATTCTTTTTTTTAGAATTTTGAACACTAAGCTAAACTAAAGCTAGTTTTTTTTTTATATAGATGGTTATGATGCCCTAAATCCCACTTTTAAATTTATACAATTATCTAGTGACATAAAAGTTCTTAATTCGAATTTAGACAGATAAATAATTATTATTATTATCGGCTCTGGTACGTACTCTACCAGCTTCTGTGGTCCAATGGTTCAGAGCTTCGCTCTCGACTCGGAGGTCATGGGTTCGATTCTCGCGTTGGAACAACAAAAATTGTTGTTTCCAAGCATGGCTAGGACAGTATTGTCCTAGCCTATACAGGCTGATCACCTGATTGTCTGACGAGAAAGATGATCCATGCGTCGGATGGGCATGTAAAAATTCGGACCAGCGCCTGATCTCTCGCCAGTCGTGTCGGTCGCCCGTCCCACTCGGTTACGAGAGTAAAGGGAGAAAGATTACTCTTGTGTACTACGCACACACTTGTGCACTATAAAATAACTCCTGCGTAGCTGGTTTGGTTTCAATGAAACCGCCAACCGTCACCGAAAACGGTGTGGGGGGCTATTATTATTATTATTATTGACTCTGAAATCCAGATACGAACTAATGCTTAATGGAAACTTTCTGCTCAAGTATCAAGCGCATAAGAGAAGCCGGTATCTATTCTGCCCTGGACAAACGCTACAATATACCGAAGCCCCGGTGCAGCGGGAAGGTTGCCGCGTTCAGCTCCATAGGCCTGCAGAATATAAGACCGGTGCTCCTGCTGCACTTGTTCGGAATGCTGACTTCGGTGATCATACTCTTGCTGGAGCTGATAGCGTATCGCGTGTGAGTGTTGCTTATGATCCTATAGCGTATATTTCAAAACTAACAATTACGCCATCTTGATTTCAGCATACCTCAAATGTCAAAATGGACCCAAGCAACCCCAAAGTGGGGCCTTTTTAAGTATGGACAGTCTTTGCCTCGACATGCCTTGTCTATAATATATACTACATATAATATGTGAAGTATATTTTGAAGGTGCTAAATGTACCTCGACCCTCTAAAATAATCTTGAAAAATCTTTGAATTACGAAATTTTGTTCAATTTATACTCCGTTCAGTTTTCTATTTAAATCAAACGTAAACAAGGAGAAGCACAACAATATGCATGTTGTATTTTTCGTCTATTCGATATAAGACAACATGTTAATAAACAATCTAGAACCCATTTTCGTATAATAAGTATATCTTAAAAAATAAAGAAAATACAAACAATTTAAATTTACAATATGAAAGAGAGCGATATATTATCGGCCCGTGAGATCACGAGTTGCACTCGCCATACATTTGTCATTACAAAATGTATGGCGGTAGCAGCTTGGGACGTAACAGATCTTTTTGCGAGAACGAGAATAAAGAAAGAAAGAAAGAGAAGAAGGGCAATATTTTTTATTTGCTTATATTTCTTAATCGCCTCAATCTAAATACCTATTTCTTTTAGATTTATGTATCATTTTTTCAACAATTTTAAAATTTTAAAATTTAACTTATACAAATGTGAAATACCACGTTAGGCAACATCTCTATGCTACAAAGATAAATGTTGCGTTTGACCATGCAATTAAGAAATACAATGAAACAATAATTTGTTTACGTTAAGATTAAATTGATCCTGAACAGAGAATAGTCTCAAGACTAATAAATGAAGATTATCAAGATTATTTTTTGTTTCAGGTCACTAAGATTTAATCATAGGAAGTTGATGGTTGGAACGGAATAATAATTTAATTTAATTAAAAAGGGGGCCAATCCTCTTAATTGAAAACTTTCAATTGGCAGTATGGCTTCAGTCTCAAGTAAACGGTCGCGTGCGAGTGCAATGAAATATACGGAGACTGTAACCATACTGCGAATTGAACATTTTTAATTACGAGAATTAGCTTTCAGTTGTTAGAAACATCACACAACCATTTCCGCGCCTGTTAGAATTCCTCTAGATTGATATATAGATAAATAAAAATAAATGATCGCTAAATATTGATTTGTTTTATTCAACATAATATTATGTTCTTATATTTGAGATGCTCTAATATTTAAATATCATAATTCTTATTAAGACCTCCATCAAATTATAGTTCTAAATAAATTTTAAATATTCTTTATTTTAAACTTATAACAAAGCCGCTACTATTTACTTAGTCATTACTAACATAACATTATCTTCGAATAATATAAGAACTAATATTCTAGGTAATACTGCAGCTCCAGTAGTTGTGCCAGCCCTGCAACTCTAGTATCTGCCTAGAATAGTACCTATATCTGAATGAAGGAACTTTACAGTTTAATCTTCTTTGAAATATCAATGAACTTGCATGAATTTCTGTCTCGTAACTGAGCTCTGAAATACAATAAACATTGTTATTATACTGTTTATTATATTAATAAAAAAACCTGCACTGAATAAATAAACATTACCATGTGGCGTGTGATTCCTATAAAACCATTCCTATCGGCTTCACTTACTACTTACCTTTTGAAGACCCTCATGCAAATTCCTACCTACTATACAGGCTAGGGCTTTACCCTGAAGGAGAACCAGCCTTCGCAATTGTAATAACTTATATACCTACTCTGTACCTATTCAATTGAATCTAAACGTGAACAAAAATATTCAATTCGACCAAAATAATGTGTCATTTCTACATTTCTATAATTCACTGTAAATAAGTAATATAAATTGGTAGCATTATATGCTCTATTGTTGCTCTGTTTCCGTTTGGATAAAATTACATCCGTTACTCCGTTTAGAAGTGTAATACTTACACTTTATAAACTATAATCTCAACACCCAATATCACTACAGCGGTCCCCACTCCAAACCCCATCAGCGCCAACACTGGTCTGATATTGTCAACTCCAATACTGCTAAACGCTGAACCCTGGTCCGTGCAGGTCGGTCTCCGGGTAAGAAAGCGCTTATTGAGAGCCGAGGTTATGCCGGACTCACGGATTCTTTTGAAGCTGTAGATAAAGTTGTAGCTATTGGTATGCAAGAGATAATAACATTTAAAATGAATTCGCATCAACATTATCTTCCGATAATATTTATAGAAAGGCTGATCTGCTTGTCATATTGTATATCTCAATAATCACTGTGGGCATAGCCATAACAGCCTTTGATTTTAAAATATTAGATACCGATTAAATCTTTTATATAAATTTTCGTGGCACAGTGTGTATTGAATTTCGCGGTGAGCAACGCGGCAGTGGGCCGCTAGGCAGCGGCCTTAGAGAACTTCTCCGAATCCGGTTTGACCAATTTTTATGAAATTTTGCAGATGTTTTCTATAGGTATGAGTAAGAATGTAATCGGTCGTAAGCAATTATTTATATCCATCCCTAAGTGATAAGGGTGGCCCATACCAATTTTTTATGTTTTTTGCATTTTATTTAATCAATGACTTGGCATAAAAATACATAAAATACTCATTTCCACCCTTCTAACATCAACCCCTATTGTTTAATAGCGATATTAGTATTGCAATAATCTTCAACCCTCAGTGGTCAATAACTATTTCACACATCACCTGTAGGTTGTAGGTGTAGGTAGTGGCTGTATGTGAGTATTAACCCTTTTTTGGATGAAAGAATTCCTTTTACTACAGTATCTATTTATTACTCTATCTACCTTACTCTGAAGAGCTCCAAGTGCGGCGAGTACTTGTATATCGGGATATGCTGGTCGAAGCCGTTCACATAGTCCACCTCCATTAGATCACACTTCTCAGACTCCAGAAAAGTCTCCTCTATCCGACGGTATACCGGTTCCAAAACTCCATGGAACGCGAACAGATTCTGTAATGTTTACGCATTTATAGTGGTATGCACGTAAAAAATATTATTCATTTTAATATATTTTTATTATTCATTCCTAACTACTAGAAAACTTATAATTTTACCTACCTGCCTCATATTCCTCACACATACATCTAGGTCGTAATAATTCTCTGTTCCCTTTTCTGGTGCAACTTTCTTGTAAATTTTCATTCTATTATGATCATTAGCTTGCTGAAAATAATAAATATTTCTGTCATTTTCATCATATTTATTATAGTCTGGTCCATATATTTATTTTTTTACCCTTAGTATATTCCGGTTGTATTCTGTATCAACGGCCGCCAGCGCCATCTTGGAGTCAGCGAGCTGTTCCAGTGACGTCACCGCTGTGGACGGTGCCTGCAGTAACACAAATATGTTCGCGCTGTACCCGACGTATATTGCCATCATCGATGTAAATGTCACCCAGGCTATTAGTCTACCTAAAATATTATAAAATGAAGAAATAAAAACAGCTGAAGTTAATTTTTTGTCTTTTATTGAATTCATCTTACTTTTCTTCAATTACTTTTCAAAAACTAAAATCTAAGACACACGAGATAGTTCAGAAGTTAGGTGGTAAGAAGCTTTCAGCTGATTAGAATTATTATTGTAACCTGATATAAATTAGGAAAAATTACCTGAAAATCTTCTCGGTTCCATGTAACAACCCTGCTGACTCATCGCACACATAGTAAGAAACACAGCGTCACTAACACTCCCGTCTAGTTGAGAAGCACTCTGAAATTTGAGTCTATATTGTACTGCAAGTAAAATAAGCTTGAGAAATAACATAATCAAACTACATAATTGCAGGAAATAAAAAATTTGTTACTGCGCAAAACTAATAAGAAATATTCTTGCTCCTATAAACATAATAAATGTTAAAAGATACGAGAATGCTATTTTAAAAGATAAAAGATTTTACCTTTGTAAATTTAGGTTCCCATTTACTCTCCAAATAAATAGCAACAGTTGCAATTGCTGCGCAAATTGTAACCGCGATCCAGACTTTGTTGGAGAACACTAGTATGTAGATGTTGGTGATATACGAAAGAGGCGGTTGGCGGAAGATGAACTTTTTGTCCACAGGCACGACAGAATCAGTAAATGCTACCACATCCATTTTCTCTGCATCCATGTCGCAGCTTGTACCTACATTTTGCAGTATAATTTAAGGCACATGGTGCACCCCAAGGTCCTTTTCTCAGTCCGTGACTTTTTTTAGCTCATACTGACTTCAAATGCATAATTTAAATTAAAAAATTTCGTAATCTCGTTGAATTTATAAAATGTAATTCATCATCGCTGTGTATTTATATTTGAACAACAATGACTAATAAAAATTCTTACCCAGATCAGCTCTTCCAATGCTCAAGTCGTTAGTCATTCCTGTCCAAATATCACCGTTTCTTGTGCCATAGGAGTAACTAAATATATGCACCGGAGTAGCGTTCAACATCTCAAAAACCAATCGCGCTATATACCAACTCACTTTCGAAACTGAATCATGTGGATCTCTAGACAAATAAACGAGTTCTACGGTGAAAAGCAAGCTTTACCTAATAGCGACATCGAATATACCAAAATGTAAGTATTAAGCTTTAAAGCAATTTTTATGCTGTAAGAAAAGCTATGCGATTACATCATAATATGTACTAACAATTTTAGTATTAGAGAAAGAAAAAATTTTATATTTTTACGAAGAGAAATAGATTCGAGTGGATTATAGTAAATCTTCTTTCCTAAATACAGGTAGTCTTACATTTAAATTTTATAGTAGTAAAACAAAATCAAAAAAACGTACAATCTATCCTCCTTTACAAAATGTGTTTTCGATGCGTTGGTTTCTTTGATAACGTTTGACATGACCAGAGGGTAGCCCATAAGATTGCTTCGGCGTAGAAACATCTCTCTTCTAGCTCGTATGTCCACTAAGGTTCCATCAAAATAGCCTCGATTTTTTGAAATTGTAGAACCTCTTATGGATGATCTGTACACTATTGGATAAGTTTTATTTAAAACTAATTTAATTACTTTTATGTAGTGGTCATACGTATTCCAATTTTGATTCTTATAACAGACAAGAAAAAAATAGTTCTGAAGAAGGTCATTTCGAACGACAACGATTTTTGTAACCTACCATACAAGGTTAAAGATGAAATAACTTACATTCAGTGAGTCTAAATAGTAGTTTAGATTGGACAGCAACAACGAAATCACTATTCAGCAATAGCGGTAGTTTTTGAAGGTTCTTATCCCTACTCCCATCATCGAGAATTAGCCAACGGTAAGGAAACCGAAGAAGTTCTGTTGCCTGTAGAAGAAATTAGGACAACGTTCGTAATCAACTTCGAATGTTTGTATTAATTGCATTGTAATAATGCTGAAGTCACCCCAGTGACTGACGTGATGCAAAATAGTTGACTGGCCCCAGGTTATTTCAAGCAAATACAGTTCAAATAGATTATATTATTAAGTACATGATCGTATCATAAATAATACTTACATTATTGAAAACGTTTATATCAGTAGATCTTAGGTCAACAACGAATAAAGTGCCCGCCTTGTGTGGAACTTTATTTGTCGAAACAGATTTTACAGATGCATTCGACAAGACTTTCACTAAATTTAGTATTTCACCTGAAACACAAGTTTAATTAAGTGAAACACGTTAGTTTGTTAAACTATTTGATATAATTTATGGAGATTATTTCAAACTAACTTTCCTTCAATTTAAATGTTCAGCTCCTATTTCAGCAGATTTATAATTTGCTTACCTTTTGACCACCCCAATTTGCTGAAATTCACGTCACTAATTCTTTCGTATTCAATGTAGCTTTTGATAAAGTCGATCGTAAAAATGTCTCTTGCTTGTATTGCATGAGTTATTGCCAGTATTATAATATTCAACTTCATATTATTGACGCCCTTATTATTAAATGTAATAATTATTATCAACACAGTAAAGAAAATTATACAATTTGCACTGAAAAAAAAACTATTACAATTTTAAACAAGATTTGAGTTAAATCAAAATACCGGCATGAATTTCTACGTTTATATAATAACAATAACAAACCAGGCTGGAAAAGCTCTTGACAATTTAATTAATATACAGAGACGTTGATTTGATTTAGAAACGTATGATTATGGTATATTTGAGTGTACATAAGTTAATAATTTCTGTCTTAATAAATTATCTGGGCAATTATTATTATTCAGTAACAATAAAGCTAATGTTTTAGCTGAAATGTGAATTTGTGGATTTAAAGTTATTATTTCTCCAACTACTACTTATATAAAATATGATTTTATCACATTTCTTATGTAAATAAATGTTTCTTAATGTACATTCAGCAAAACCTGACGACCTCTGTGGCTCAGTGGTTCAGCGCGTTGGTGCTCAAGCCGGGGGTCGCGGGTTCGAATCCCGCCGAAGGAACAAAAAGTTTTTCTGTGTTCCTGAGTCAAGGATGTGTATTAAATATGTGTATAATATAATAAAAATCTTAAATATATGTATTGTATAAAAGTATTAAATATACTTCCCGTTTTCTGGTACCTGTAACACAAGTTCTACGGATACTTAGCACAGGGCCAGATTGACGTGGTGTGAAGGGTCCATAGATATTTATTTATTTATTTATAAAAAAAATCGAATTTGACATAATTATGATGTTAAGATTAATTATATTTTACAATATCAAAGTGGATCATATTAATAATTATTATTATTATTTAAGGACGCTTCAAGCAACGTCCAGCACGTTAGCACGAGGCTAGATGCCTCGTGCTAACGTGCTGGACGCTTCAAGCAACGTCCAGCACGTTAGCACGAGGCTAGATGCCTCGTGCTAACGTGCTGGACGCTTCAAGCAACGTCCAGCACGTTAGCACGAGGCTAGATGCCTCGTGCTAAGTACCTACCCTAAAAACTTTTGTTTCGGAGACCAGACAACGGGAAACAAATTTAATACTTTTATACCATTAATATATTTAAGATTTTTATTATATTATATATTATTTAATACATATTCATGACATAGAAACTTTTTTGTTCCTTCTACGGGAATCTACCTCGCGACCCCCGGCTTCAGCAAGAACGGGCTACAGAGGTCGTCGGAGATATTATATTCATCGTCTCCGATAAAGCATTTTTCTACATAATTAATGTAATTTAACTTTCAATATCACGTGAAAATACACCCAAGCACAAAAATGAAAATGAAAAGCAAAACTTGGCTTTCTGCTTGTTAGTTAGGCTATAAATAATGAAGCATCAAATTATAGCCCAGACCGTTCAGTGAATAGTCATTAAAATAATTCGATAATTGTTATGTCGTGATACATAATTATTCTTCGTGTTATACTGAATAGTTGTTGCAGGTGACTTCTTTTGGTACTTAGGGCCTGTTTCACAATCTGCTGATAAGTAGCTTGTTTGCATATTTTGTCTCTGTTGCTCGATATAAAGTAAGCAGCAACATAACTTCCGAATAAGCTTTTCGACACTTATTTGAAGATTGTGAAACATCCTCTAAAACTACAATTAAAAGACGGGTACTATAGTAGAGCATATAATTTATGGTTCGTTCTTCCGTTCCTTTATATTCCTCTTCTCTCTTAAAATAGTTCTGGAAAAAGGGAAAAGTTCTGTATTAAATAATTTTGTTTGGGTCCAAAATCCAATGTTTTAACAGTCTTATATTCTATAAGATGCATTTCTACAAGTCTATTGAATCGATTTTCGTATTACCTAAATTCTGGGAATTATTCTGTCTACCGGACCAATTTACTTTTGTGTCAATTGCAACTCTGTCCCATTGGGCTACACTGTTTCATACTTTACACATTACACAAGTACATACTTTTCTATAATTTTTATTCCTACTATTACTTTTATTATTATTATTATATTTGCCCCGCTATGTCTCCTATTCTTACTTCTTACAACATCAGCTATCTGCCAGTGAAGGTGAAGTCAAAATTGGTCTATCCGTTTCAGAGATAAGCCGGGGCAAACAGACAGACAGACTGATAGACAAAAATAAAAAAATAATAATTTAATTGTAAGTATCGTTTATAATACTTATATAGCTGTTAATTTAAAATGTACAAACATACACTTAAATTTTATTTATTTGTATAGATTACACTCACAATCTCTTGAACATAATCTCCAGCAGCAGCACAGCTGGTGCCAGCAGCATGCCGTACAGCGTGGCTATGATGGCAGGGTACATGTCGGTGAAGCCCACGCTGCTGAAGGTGGATATGGAGCCGGAGCACTTCGGCTTGCCCACGTGCAGTCGGTGGTGGATACAGGATTGTATGCCGGATTCGCGGATCTTTATGAAACTGTAATGGAGAATGTTCACTAATTACCCGACTACGGCGGAGCCAAAACGAAGGGTAATAATTTTGACAGTCTATGTATGTATGTATGTTTGTTCCACTGTAGCGCCTTATCTTGTTGATCTTAGTGAATGAGGTGTTAATAGATCCGAAATATTAACGAAATATTAAAAATATATATATTTATTTTATATAATTTGCGTAGTCAGGTTACAGTTTTTAACTTTTCTTCATTTTAAACGTAAGCTTTCTGTATTCTCCGTGGAGAATAAAAAATACTCGTGAAAGAATTATTTTGATACTATATTTTGATAGTTTACAAGGTATTTAACTTTAAAGTGGACCAGACGGTAACTTGCGAGTTGCGACTAAGCGGTGCGTAGTACGGCGCGGTGCGAACTCCGGCCTGTATGGCCGAGGTGTAGCATGACGTCACGCTGCTGTTAGCGGAATTCGAAAATTTTGAAAACTTTGAACACGTGCAAATCATAACTAGTAACTACTTAATATAAAACAAAGTAGCTCTATCCGTCTGTATGCTTAGATCTTTAAAACTACGCAACGGACTTTGATACGGGTTTGTTTAATAGATAGAGTGATTCAAGAGGAGGGTTTATATGTTTATAACATGCATTATATAGTAGAGAATAAAAAACTTGAGAGGTGTCAAGGGACACCCGGATGGAACGAAGTTCCTTTCGATTCATTAGTGAAGGAATTGTAATAAAATTTTACTTTTTTTAAGTTATAATAATATATTTTTTTTATTAACAAATATAATGTAATATAAACTTAATCAGTAGGCTCAATTTTAGTAATAATTGAGAGAGAGAGAGAGAGAGAGAGAGACAGACAGAGAAACACGCGCACGCCGCACGGCTTACAACTATAGCAAAAAGTGTCGTTATAACTTTTAGTCTTATTTTTTTCCGTCTAGCCCCCGTTCGCAACGCGCGATAAGGAACTTCGTTCCAACAAGATAATTTAAGAGGTTTCTAATGTCGTAAATAAACACATTTTTTTGCGCTTATATTGCACACGCCGGCTGATCCCTACGAGATATATCAAAATAATGTACTACAGTATTGTACAACTTAGAAAGATCTACGAAAAGGTGGCGTGTGCCTATAAATATCGTATTGATGGGCGCGCTTCGCTTCTACGCATGGCAACAGGCGACCCCTGGTACATGCGTAACATCGACTTGCATAGGGACTGCGAACTAGTCACTATTAAAGCCTATATCAAGGAACTCGTAGAGAGATTCTTTGATAAAGGCAAAAACCACCCAAACCCCCTTATAAAAAAGGCACTGGACTACAACCACGACGCACTGACTTTCCGACACCCGCACAAACGGCCTAAGCATATCTTAGCCGATCCCGTTGACCCGATCACAAAATACGTAACGTACTGTGTACAGTTACGTAAACACAAATCACACGCACCCGCGACGCTAGCATCGCACCGGGGTCGACGCCGGCGCCTACCCCGAGGTCCCACATCCGACACGACAACACGTACAGACGTACAGACCGACCCTAACACGGGACCGGACCCGAACCCGAGTTCGAGTTCGCATCCCAGTAGTCTAGGTACACTCCTAAATAGTGTCCGCGACCGCGATATTGATATAGAGAGCTCTACCAATACCGCGAACCTCATCGACATTAGGACTTACGCGCGCGAGTCATCCCGACCGTACGCGGAAGGGGAGAGGGACGGCCCTCTCAGTACCGATATCGACCAAATCGAGAGCTCCTCTATCGCGATAACTCGCACGCCGCTAGTCTCTGCTACCGCGCGCGAGCAACCTCACTCATCAGCGAGTGAGGAAGGGGTCGGACCCCTCAGCAGGAGAGACCCGCGTCTCCCCTGTCAAAATAATAGCTTCTAATCCGTAGCTGTCCCCAATATCCGGTTTGAACATCACCCGGGTGATGTTAGGGAGGGTCAAACCCTCCCATCGTCTACCACCAAACAAACTAGCCACCAGGCTAGTTATAGTCCGACTTAGCTACAGCGGTCTTAACCCGACCCTTAGCATAGACCCGTTCGAAAAAAAAAAAAAAAAAAGCGCGCTTCGCTTTATAGCACTTTGATATTAGCAGCGATTGCACGCATTTATCGGAGCTCTCTAGCGAGGAAAATAACAATACTTAATAAAACTAGCTGCCCGTGCCCAGTTCATACTTATTATCATGTAGTTTTTTGTAGTATTTTCAGAAGCTATTTAGACGGATACAGTATGATCCTTATCAAATTAAATACGTTACTCACTTTAAGCCTTTTATACACATTAATAATAATAATATATCTATGTACTCTTCACACCACGTCAATCTGGTCCTGTGGTAGGTTCTCCAAGAACTTGTGTTACGGGTACCAGACCACGGAAATATATTTAATATTTCACATATTTAAGACTTTTATTATATTATACACATATTTAATACACATCCATGACCCAGGAACACGGAAAAACTTTTCGGTATTTCGGCGGGATTCAAACCCGCAACCCCCGGCTTGAGCACCAACACGCTCAACCACTGAGCCACAGAGATCGTCCATCACCACCAACCACATTATAGTAGCCCTTTAAACCAAATAGTTTAAAGTAATATCTTATATTTAGAGAATATCGTAAAATTCATATTCAAGCGTGAAAAATATATTATCAAGCGATCTCGCACGTCGGGTCGAGGTGATAGGGTTCCGTTTTTACCCATTGAATACGAAACCCTAAAAAACCTTTTCAATATTGTATACAGAAGTATATTGCAGTGAGTAGAGATATTTGCTAAAGAAGTTTTTTCTACAAGAACACTATTCCACGTGGGCGACGCCGCGGACAAAAGTTAGTTTTTAAATAAAACAAAAACTAGTTATCTGTTTACTTATTAGCTTTACTGTAACAAAGTTTCGAGTGATTTTAGGTGCATACCTAGAAACATTCTCCATTGTTTTTTTCATCTCCACGGACCGAGTTGGTCCGTGCAATTTTTAGATTTGTGATTTTTCTTTATTATTTTCGTTAAAAATTTATGTATATTTTTATTTTATATATTTCATTTCTCATTATATGTATTAATTATTTCTTAATTCCTTGGATGTTGTGCCGTGTACGGATCCATTGAAATTGCTTTTATCCTGGCCTTTGCTCTGTCATTTTCTCAATAGTGACTAGATCTCTGTTCTTTATGTCCATCTTTAGGTTGTAAGGGTTGTAACTCAGGATTTCTTTGATGTTTGCATTTATTGGTCCCTTTATCCGTTCCGTTCCTCCCGTCCATTTCCGTTTGCCTAGCGCATCATTACTGTCTTCTGTGTAGTACGAGTATTCTAGAGTGTTACGCGTTAGGGCAACCACAGCATGGGATGTCGTTTTGTTCGCCAATGATTCTGTTTGATGATATAAATTCTTTCGTAGCACAGATCTTGCGCCTCGTGTATAGTGAGAACTTTCGACCTCCTGCTCCTTTCCCGTTCCCTTGATATTTTAGGAAACTTTTCGCTATTTGTGTGTAAGTTAGGAATAGAATTTTGGGTTGGGTCTTTGGGATAGTGTCTCTGGTAGATTTTATAGGCTCTGGCTCACACTGTTCTTACCTACTTAAGCTAAGTGCTTGATGTCGAGATTTCTTTATCCATTTATTTTTATGTTACATTTCAGTTATTTGTTATTTTTAACTACTTAATTAGGTGCATTCAAGTACAAGTCCCAATCACAAAGGTTGTGTTATTTTTTGACTTACTTGATTTTAAACATGTCGTTGTACGGCGAGCCTTTCTGTCCGGGAACCCAGGGGTCGATCTCGTTTATGTAGTCGATCTCCACCAGGTCGCACTTCTCGTCCTCGCGGTACGTCTCCTGGATCAGGCGGTACCCGGGGTTCAGCTCCATGTGGAACGCGAACAGACCCTAGAAGTTGGAAACTGGTTGCTTGATGTAACAGGCAGACATTATAGGACTGAGTATGCATTAAGTTTATAAAGTAGGTATAGTAAAAACTAAGAAACATTGTTCCAGGTATAAGGGCCTTGTTAGTATTTCTTAAAAATTAGGGCGGTCATCTTCTTCCAATATACTTTAAGGCTGGGACTGTATGTATCGGAATCCGGCGGGCCCCGGGAAAATTCACAGCATTGAAAATATCATTCTGCGCTTATACAATAGAGATATAAATCAAATACGAGTATGACATTGACATTTGAGTCGACACTTGTGTGTTCGATTTTGAGCTCTATTATACTAGCACAGAAATATATTTTCAGTGCTCGGAATTTTCCCCGGCCTTATGGATTCCGGACAATAGGTATTATAGTATTATCCCAATAGTATAGACCCAGCCATAGACGAATGCGCCCGAACCACATAGGGACATGGGTACGCAAATATAATATTAAGTAGATAAAGCCATCATCCATGCTGTACAAAATGCAGTTTTGATCTTTCAAACAAATACTGTGTCGTCAGTTAAGGTAAGTTAACTTAAAGAGTAAATTTTTACAAATAAAAGATTTGGGTCAAGTATATTAGATTATGTAATTGTTCGAAAGGTATTTGAGTTAATAATGTAATTTTTACCTTTCTTATTCTCTCAACTCCATCTTTCATAGTGTAGAAGTTTGGTTTCTTCCCTTTCGGAGCAATTTTCTTGTCGTAGATAGTTTTTCGGATCGGATCATTCAATTTCTGAAAATGGAGGTATATGAATGTTAATTTTGCAGATATGGGAAGAAAATTTTGCAACAATATTTCATATCTAAAAATGCTCGATTTAGAGCATGCACAACTGGGAGTGGAAGTTAAGGAGATACCATGGTCAGTTGTATGTAAGTACTTACAATATGAAACACGTGCCTTCGTTAGCAGCCTGCGTGGCGCAGTGGTTTAGAGCTTGGCTCTCGACTCGTGGGTCGTGGGTTCTAATCCCGCGTTGGAATAACAAAAAATATTGT
Source organism: Phengaris alcon alcon (assembly GCA_037179445.1). Classification (NCBI taxonomy): domain Eukaryota; kingdom Metazoa; phylum Arthropoda; class Insecta; order Lepidoptera; family Lycaenidae; genus Phengaris; species Phengaris alcon. The sequence continues at coordinate 537,849 of JAYRCH010000263.1, read as the reverse complement.
TTCCAAGTTTGGTTAGGAGAATCCAGGCTGATTACCTGTTTGTCTGATAATAAAGATGCGTCGGATGGGTATGTAAAAAGTCGGTCCTGCGCCTGATCTCTCGCCAGTCGTGTCGGTTATCCGTCCCACTAGATTTCGAGAGTAATGGAAGAGAGAGTGCTCTTGTGTACTGCGCACACACTTGGGCACAATAAAATAGATCCTAGCTAATAGCGTAACTGGTCTGATTTCAATGAAACTGTCCACCTTCACCGAAATCGGTGTGGGAAGCTATTATGAAACACATGAGATAGCTTGCTCGCTTCACATCAAAAACTGATGAGAAAGTTTTCAAAGTATACCTTGAAGAAGTAGCGGTTGTACTCGAAGTCACTGGCTCCAAGCTTCAGCGGGGACGTGAGGAGGTCGGGCACCGTGCGCACGGAGGAGCTGGGGGCGCGCAGCAGCACCACGATGTTGGCGCTGTACGCCGAGTACAGGATGGTCAGCGCCACGAACAGCAGCAGCGTCACGCAGCGCCCTGCGGCAGAGACAGAACAGAGTCCTAAGAACTCAGCAGCCTAGAGGAGAGATGAGATGACGAGAGAAGACCTAGAAACTTAGCGGTTAGGGTTTTTTTGCGTACTAATCGTCTAAGTGTATAAGTGGTTATTATGTGCTAAATATTTGAACCAGTAGGTAGTAAAAAACGCTAGGTAACAAATGTCGAGTCCTCCTTCTTCAGTCGTGCTCCTCATATGTGAGGGTCGTGACCCCGCCCTACCATGATCTTCTTTCTTATGATGGTGCGCCAGTTTCTCCTGTTTTGGCCACTTTAAGAGCATCATAGACGGTAGACTCGAGTGTAGTGCGGATTTGGTCAGACCAACGCATCGGGCTGTGGCCTCGCGGTCTTTTTCCCTCTATTTCGCCAGTTACCATCAGTTTTTCAAGATTGTCTCCTTCTTTTCTGGCTATGTGTCCGAAGTATTCTAGGATACGTTTGAGATAGGTGGTAGAGAGCCTAGTTTTGATGTTTAGTTTAGCCAGTATCAATTCGTTGGTTCGGATATCTGTCCACGGTATTCGGAGCATTTTTCTCCAACACCACATCTCGAAGGCGTCGATACGTCTGCGGTCTGCAGACTTCAGAGTCCATGTCTCAGATACGTAAAGGAAAATGGAGAAGACGAGTGTGCGAACGAGTTTGGTCTTAGTCTTTAGATCTTTCTGTCTCTTTAGGTTTTATGAAGCTGAGACTCTGAACTGAATGCTGAACTCAATGTCGAGTAAGACTACATTAATTCTTTACCATACCATAATATATAACTCACCTGCCGCATACCGGGGCTCCAGAGTGCAGCCCTGCTGGAGCACGGCCCCGATGATTAGGATCAGCACATCTGCCCATGACCCATCCAACTGCAGGGGGTGCTGCAGGTAATGTTTTTGTTCAAAACCAAATTTGACAGTCCACAGACCCAGGATGTTTTAATCAAATAACCTACACGAGGTTATTTAATTATTCTGATCCTGATATTTGATCCGAGAATTCTGATCTAGTAGTGCGTTGATATGAAGATTGTAGTTCATAAAATGACAGATGTCAGAAAATCATGAATTGATAAAGCCAACATTGTCTCTATTTACTAAGTCACCGGAAAGGTGGGTGGAAACTTTTTTCCAATTTACTTTTACACTGGAATAGCAAGGTTAAAGCCGTAAATAAGTGGCATGGCTTTTTTCCCCAAATCCTTATACATTAAACTACAACATATCAAAATTTCAAATTGCTACAAACATATTTTTAGTGAAAAAAAAAACACTTCAAAATTTTGTATATTGACTTATCCCCGCTTCTGACCAGCCAGACCTGCAGTTTCTTGTTGGGGTATAGGAGAAGTATAGGACAAGGTTTGTTCATGAGTCACAGTGAACATGGAAATGCAACTCAGCAGAGGAAAAACGGGGACAGAAAACTGCAGATATCGTCGCATCAGTAGTTGCAATTCATCTGTACTTTAGACTTTAAATTTTCTAATGAATTGTACATACACACTAATATGTAACACACACACTTAGAACTATTAGTGTTTTAGGATACAGCTCTCCCCCATAGCCTAAAGTAAAATGAAATCCATGATTTTACAAGGTTTTAGCTTACCTCAAACACCTGCTCTAAATTTTGGGCTATACATTATAAAATGTTGCTAAAATCCTCAGTGACTAGTACATACCATGCCAACCGAAGCCTCCCACTTCGACGTTATATACAGGAATAGAGCGCAGGCGAGAACACACACGAAGATGGCCAGCCACACGCCAGCCGTGAACGGGAGCGCGAATATGTTAGACAGTAGCGCGAGAGGTGGTTCACGGAAGACAAACCTGAATAGCAAAGGTTTTTAAAATTTTGGACTAAAACGCAATATATGACTTTTTTGGGTATAACTTTAGACGCAAATCTTCAGTGGGTATGGGCCCTCATCAGTAAGTAAGATATGACAATTTTCTGACGAAAACACAGCAAGGCTTGTATATTTTAGTTACTTCCAAAGTATAATGTCCTATGGCATTCTACTGTGGGGAAATGCTGCCTATATAAATACTATATTTGTGCTGCAGAAGCGAGCTGTTCGGGCAATCTATAAACTGGCCCCCAACACATCATTAAGAGAGAAGTTTAAAGAAACTGGAATCTTAACTGTAGTTCAGTATGTTCTATCAAATGTATTATATGTTAAAAAAATGTAAGCCTATTCAAAAAGAAAAGTGACAACCACAATACTTGCAAGGCAACTTCTAAACTTCTTCTTTTTCCAACTTCTTCTATTATTTTACTCTTGTAAAACGCAATTATATGACATAACAAAAATTCGCAATAGCCTTGCGCAATACATTCAATATAGAGCAGATAAGTAAGAACCACAATCTTTTATTATATTGGCGTTAAAATTTTCGAAGTTGTTTCAAAGAATTTCAGACTCAACCAAACCATTACATTTTCCACCTGTAAAAAATTTGCTATTTTGCCCTCTATCTCACTTAATAGGGTCACTACTTTAACAGTTAATTATGTGAGCAAACGAACCTGACAGCGGTTGAGCCCACCATGGCTATGTAGTCAATCACTTTGAGTCGCTCCTGAGTAAATAATGTGAGAGTTCCTGAAAAGAAAATTAAGTATTCTAAGGCATCTAAACTCAAATTCCCCTTGAGAGAAAATCATCGAGCATCTCCCTCGTGAAATGTTTCTGGGCGAGTGGCGAGAAAGGAATAGGCGAGACAGTCCACGTTCACGTTGCTTGTAGACGTGAACGTTTCGACGAGAACCAGATTAATGATTAAAATATGTTCTACTTTATCTATGTTATTTTCAGCAATATTATTGTATGTTATGCTGAGTGCAAGTTTTTGTCACCACTAGCCGTAAAGAAGTTAACTACAATTTGTATGGCATACAAACAACGCTCCTAGTGGCAAACAATGGTAACTAATTCGACGCCATGCATATTGTAGTTCACTTCTTCACGGTGAGTAGTGACAGAAACTCGCACTAAGCACATTGATGCCAATTTTCCATCTCCAATTCTGATTCATCATTATCACTAAACCCAAGTTACACAGACCTTCCTGCACTAATTTAATTTTTGTTCTTGTTATTTTTTTGTTTTTTGTTTTTTTGCTCTGCAGCAAAATCTCTTCACATTAGAAATAAAATTATGAATTCGAAAAATAAGATTAAAACAAAATCATTGCACATACATACAACACATATTTGAAATTTAATATAGATAATAAAATAATTAAATCCGACAGTGAAGTTGCAACTTCTTTTGAGAAATTCTTTGCTGACATTCCAGTTTCAACCACCAAAAATTTGTATGCCTCTCCTGCTGATGCTGAATTACTTCTTAAAGATGAAGTAAAAGAGTGTGAAATCAAATTTAGATTTAAAGTAATAGGACCGCAAGACATTATTAGAAATTTTAATTTATTAAATATTAAGAATACTGCAGATTTATGGGGCCTATCAATGAAAGTTATTAAATCTATAATCGATATTATCGCACCTTACTTAGCAACTATTTTAATGATTATATAAAAAGTGGCGTATTTCCTGATCTAATGAAACATAGTAAAGTTTTACCTCTGTTTAAGTCTGGTAGTAAGTCGGATCCATCTAACTTCCGACCTATATCTATTTTACCAACACTAAGTAAAATATAATGAAAAAATAATACTTATTTAGCTACTAGCACACTTTAATAAACAATTTGATCTTACAAAGGGTCGCTCTACAACAGATGCAGGCGTTGATCTGTTATAGTCTTTTGCGATCTCTCTAAGGCATTTGATTGCGTGCAGCACACAACGTTGATCAAAAAACTATGTCACTATGGAGTCAGGGGACCAGCACTCGTCCTCTTAAAATCTTATTTATAAAATAGGACTCAGAGGTTTGAGACAAATGGAAAAAGATCCACAGGTACCAAAATTTTGATGGGGGTTCCACAAGGATCCATTTTAGGACCCTTTCTTTTTCTGGTCTATATAAATGACCTACCATACCTTATTAATGGAAAAAACGGTATAGTCTTATTTACCGATGACACACCACTTACTTTTAATATTAATCCCCAAAACTCAGGCTATGCAGTGTTGACCCCCAACACGTCATTAAGAGAGAAGTTTAAAGAAACTGGAATCTTAACTGTAGCTTCTCAGTATGTTCTATCAAATGTATTATATGTTCAATAAAAAAATAAGTTTAAAAAACTGTAACCCGACTACGTAAAAAAGGGGTCTAAAAAGGCCGAAACAAGAAAATAATTCAAATAGAAATCCAGAAATGCAAAGTTACAAAAATGGTCAAGGTAGAGCCGTGGTCGCACCTACTGTTCGGAACAGTCGATGTCAAAACGCAGCCGTCTGTAGTGTGCTTGCCAAGACCTTTCTTTTGATACCAAACATGTGATAATTATCTCGATTTAATTTTTTTAAATGTCTGAGGTTTAATTTTCGAAATACATCATTTTTTAAAAAAAATATAGCCTATGCTACCCGCGGCATCATTACGAATCTATTGACACCTCATTTATTAAAATCGGACCAGTAGTTTAGACGCTACGAGGGAACAAACATACATACATACATAGACTGTCAAAATACCCTTCCTTTTGGCTTCGCCGTAATCGGGTAAAAAATTAAGCTTTTTAAATAAAAAGAAAAGTGACAACCACAATAAAAATACCCGAAATAAGCATAAGCTTGATGTACCAGTGACTACACTTAGTAAAGTGAAGAATTCGTTTAAAGGCCAATGTATACGCCTATACAATAAGATCCCAGAAAGTGTTCAAAATTTTTCAATCAATAAATTTAAGAAGTAGTTAAAGAACGTTTGTGTGCTAAAGCCTATTATAAAGTTAATGATTTTATGAATGATAGCACACCTTGGGAATGAGGTGGCCCCCTGCAAGGCTACTTCTAAATTACATACATATATTATTGTACTCTTCTTATGTAGTTTTATTCATAACATTGTTATATATGCCTTTTTTTATTTTAAAAGAACAATTTTCCATCTTTTTGATAAAAAATGGCCCCGCGCGAGTTTCTTATGCCGGTTATTTTCGCCGGGCTAGTTCCCGAACTGGTGGTAGGTATCATGTAGACCGACGTTCAGAAAGTGTATAAAAATGCCAATTTTGAATAAAAAAAATTGACTTTGACTAATCTGTTCACCCGAGTCTAACCGAATAAACTTATCTCTTTACGAGGCGATCAACAACTAATACATGTTAATCGTCGTCATCATCACCTACCCAGATCTGCCTCTCTCTTCACCAGGTGTTCCACGATGCCGTTCCAGTTCCCCTGCTTGTCCTTGTAACCCCAGGTGTGTGTGAACAGCAGCTGTTCCGTCGCGTTCATCATCTCGAAGCAGATCTTCACCATCATGTACGTCATCTTGGTGATGGAGTCCTGATGGAGGTTGCTGAAAATATTTAATTTTATTTTATTAAACACTTACTGACTGTGGCGGGGTCACTTTTCTTTTTCACAACGTTTCGGCTTCTTTCCAGCAGCCGTGACCACGGCTTGTGAGTGTTTAATACTATTAATATTATTCGCGTAAACATAAAAAAACAATATTTATTTTAATTGGATTAAACTATAGTAGCTGTAGACTAGTTCGGTTCACCAAAAGAAATAAAAAAATATAAACCAACATAGAGGGGCTCGCAACCTTTGGATCTAACACAAAAACCAGTTTCGTTATTTGTTACTTATCTCGGATTAGGTACTAAATTGGCGACGAATTATATATTTTCTATTCCATACGTATTTTTGCAAAGTAAAGCTAATTATCACAGGACAAATATGCAATATTTATGGAACTTAAGAGTAGGTGCTTTGACAAACATACTTAAAACTTATTATATATATATATATATAAAACATTAAGCTCTTTAAAATTTATAACATACAATATCATAGATATTTTGAGTTCAATTTATTTAAAATTAATCATGCAATTTCGAATCATAACAAAATTGACTACAAAATGTTTATGATACGAGTAATAACGGATCAAGTGAATAGTTTTGATGAAGTTTACAATTTACTTGTCTACTAACAGTAATTTATTCATCAGAATGTCTTCACGATAATGCTATGTCTGCGGAATTGTGACAGGTTTATAGCTTGAAGATAACTGGGCTTTTAACGATTTTCGCACCTTAATATGACTGACATATTAACATTGTAAATAAAATAATATTGCTTACCTTACTTCATGGAAAACTTAAGAACTGCACAGATTAGTATTGACACAGATTTGACTTGGTTGGATTATATTCCAGCGTTAGACACATGAATTGTGAACCATCGGTTCCTCGACATTTTTAACCGACTTCCAAAAAAAGAGGCGGTTATACGTTTGGCTGTATGTAATTTTTTTTGTATGTTCAACGGTAACTCCGCCGTCTGTTGACCGATTTTCAAAATTCTTTTTCTGATGTTAAGAGTATAATTTGAAGTTGGTCCCGTTGTCAGCAAAGTGGGGGACCTAATGATGATGAGGAATCGAGGGAACTCCTCGAAATTTATATGGACACATATAATAATTTTGACTTTTTCTGAAGTAACTCAAGCATATGCTACCAAAAAGTAAGACTGCTTTGCACTAAGTTATACCCTGGATCCAAAAGTACTTAACAGAACTCCTGACTCCTTATAGATACATGTTTGGGGATTTCGGCGTTGTTTAAAGAACTCCAAGCATAAGCCACTATGTCAATTAAAGTAATCATCATCATCGCCACCATTATCACACCATACATCATCACATAATGATGATATAATAGGTACTTCTCATAGACTTTTACACCGACACGGATATCTTTGAACATTACTGTGCCGTTTATGGACCGATTTTCAAAATTATTTCTTTGATGTAAAGGGTATAATCCGTAGTTGGCCCCGTTGTTACCAAAGTGGCGGCCTGATGATGTAATTCATGAGGAATCGAGGGAACTCCTCGAAATATATATGGACACATATAGTGATTTTGACTTTTTCTTAAGTAACCCAAACATAATATGCTAACAAAAAGTAAGATTTTGCACTCTGCAGTTATACCGTGGATCCAACAGCACTGAACAGAACTCCTCAGTCTTTCTAGATACGCCTTTGGAAATTCTTTAAAGAACTGTAAGCATATGCCATTATGTAACTTACAGATTACTGTAACTATGATGATTACATCATCATCATCTTATATACAATACCTAATGGAAGCTTGGCGCGTATTCAATTATACATTCAATAATTTATTTTAAACGTTCTTAAAATGTGTTAATAATAATTAATATAACAAATATGACTAAAAAGGGAAAAGTTATTATTGATATTTAAAAAATTAAACCTACTTCCAAAGTAAAATACACAAAAAAGTATGAAATAAAACTTATTTTCTAAATAATTCCCCTTTTAAATTCGGCTAAAATTTTAACTATTTCTCTAGAGAATATTTTAAGTAAATTAGACAGTTTTGTTATCCAAGATAACTGCAACTGACGAAACAGTTTTTTTTTCTATTAGATCCAAAGGTTGCGCATCTGTCATGGTTTGTTTACATTTTTATTTTGCTTCGTGAACCCGACTGTAGTCTGATTAGAACTAAGCCTTAGAGCAGCAATACGGGCTTCTGATTATCTGACAAGAAGTTCAAGGGGCAAACGAGCAGCCTGATCGCATGCTGCTACACTCACAGTCAGTCGTCTATATTTCACCGGGTGTCGTTGTTGTCGATCATCACGTTGACCATGGTGAGCGGGTGTCGTCTGATGTCTCTCCGTCGCACCGACAGCACCCTGGTCTCTCGCCACACCTGCTGCTATACTCACAGTCTGTCGTCCACGTGTCGCCGGGTGTCGTTGCTGTCGACGATCACGTTGACCACGGTGAGCGAGTTGACACCCACCCCTGATGTCCCTCCGTCGCACCGACAGCACTCTGGTGTCTCGTTACACCTGCTTCTACACTTACAGTCTGTCGTCCATGTGTCCTAGGGTGTCATTGCTGTCGACGATCACGTTGACCATGGTGAACGGGTGTCGTCAGATGTCCCTCAGTCGCACCGACAGCACACTGATCTCTCATCACACCTGTTGCTTCACTCACAGTCTGTCGTCCATATGTCGCCGGGTGTCGTTGCTGTCCACTATTACGTTGACCATGGTGAGTGGGTGTTGTCTGATGTTCCTCCGTCGCACCGATAGCACCCTGGTCTTACGGTAATCCACCATACCACCTTGTTTCTGCAAGTGATTTTATAGTTGAAGCAAAAATTATAGTAGATAATTATCAGACATAATTTCGTCTTGCTAGCTACAAAATGTATTGTAGGACATGGATTTTACTGTCTTATAAGTTATCTTAAAACTTTTTAAATTTTAAATGTTGATATTTTCGAATGCCTATTCGAATGTTGATTGTTGCGGAAAACGATTGTTTTTTCATGTTTCGGTTGTTAAACAACATGTTAATAAACAATCTAGAACCCATTTTTGTGAATCTTAAAAAGTAGCCAAGATACAAACGATTTAATAGAATAAGAAAGAGGTCAGAGGCGTCCCGAGTTGCTACCGCCACGCGCCATACATTTGTCATTAAAATATATTATGACGTAACAAATTGGTGCGCTAGAAATGGGCAATATTTTTTATTTGCTTATAAATTTTAATCAACCTAAATAGCTATTTCATTTAGATTTATGTAACTCTATTCAAAATTTTAAAATTTAATTTGTAAAAATGTGATATTTGACATTAAGATTTTTTGGATTTTCGGTTAAATTCCCATTTAATCTATCGATTCATCATCTAGATTCATAGAGAATCCAACAATGAGACATACCTTATCGTCTCTGCTTTGGCTATCACTGCCATTGTTGATGATGACTTCACTGCCCCCATGTGGGTTTGCCCCATCCAGCCACACCCCGCGCGTGGAGAACAGCACGTCGGAGCCGGGGGCAATCTTGTAAACTGGCAGTAAGGTATTATTGTAAGAGCGACTGGCGTATCGTATATATAGATTGTGTAGACTTTATATGTCTGAATCCCCCTCTCACGTTAAAGTGTTATACTCGTATCCCGCAACTTCATAATAATAATAATATCTTTATTTGCCAGAAATGTGGGTGGAAAGATGACATTTATTTATTAAGGTACCAACAAATTCGCAAGTACATTTTTATTTTCCTCCTCCGTGGTCCAGTGGTTTAGAGCTTGGTTCTCGACTTGGAGGTCATGGGTTCGATTCCCGCATTGGAACGACAAAAAATATTGTTTCCAGGTTTGGTTAGGACAATGCAGGCTGATCACCTGATTGTCTGACAAGAAAGATGATCCATGCGTCGGATTGGCATGTAGAAAGTCCGTCCTGCGCCCGATCTCTCACCAGTCGTGTCGGTCTGTCCGTCCCACTGGGTATCGAGAGTAAAGGAGGAGAAAGTGCTCTTGTGTACTGCGCACACACTTGGGCACTATAAAAATACTCCTGTGTAGCTGGCCTGGTTTCAATGAAACCGTCTATCGTTACCGAAATTGGTGTGGGGAGCTATTATTATTTTATTTTTTTTAGCATGCAAATTATGAATTTGAATCCGGTACAATAAAAAGCTTGCAGAAACTGTAATTTTGACGGTATCAAAGAATATTTATTGTATTTAAGCGTCAGTTCACACCGAGACGCGACGCTACAAAATACAAGGTTCGTTGCAAGAGCGGCGCCGTATCAGCTCGACATTAGAACAATGAAACATGTATCTCTTTTTGTACAGAATAAAGTTCAATTTTCAATTTTTTTGTGCAAGCGTGCACTTTTGTGTGGCCCCTACAATATCAATTTACGATTATCCTACAGAAAGTAACCTTTATGTCAATACCTACGTTATAGACACAAATCAACTCAAGGAAAAGTTTATATCTTAACATTGTTTAGGAGTCTATTTTAAGAAAATGTTGATAACACTCAACTTTGCTTTATATCGACTTTATTAAACTCTGCTTCTTATCTCTCGTCAGCCTCCGAAGTGTAGGTAGAGTGAGATGGAGATAATGAAATTTATTCTATCCCAATGGGTTTTCTATACTTTCAACAGCTTGTCAATCGATGTATTATGCTTTTGGTGTTGTATTTTATGTCAAATTGTAGGCAGTATCATCAGAAATACTGACAGCAAATAAAATTTTGGGGTAAACAGGCTAGATTAAAAACTATTTATAAAATAAAAATATTTTTTTTTTTAATTCAAATGAAAAGAAAAAAAAGAAAAAATCTGAAAAAAATGTTTTACAGTTTTTTTCTATGTAAGTAATTGCTAATGTAAATAATATTCTTAGAAATAAAATTAGATCCTTTAGATGTATGTAGGTCATAAATAAAATTATTTATTTAGGTTTATTCAACGTAAGATAGTAACCAAAACATAAAAAATTCAATTGCTATAAGCAATAAAGCTCGGTGGCGGTGAGGGTTGCCACCCCCAAAAGCGGGGTGTTTTGTTGATAAAATTATCTGCTGTTAAAATCTCTTAACCTCAAAACGACACATTTTTATTTTGGAGATATCCTGTATAGAGTGTGGTCATTGATCAAGCTTCGAAGACTATTTCAGATGAAGGGGTTTTAAGCCTCCATCCTTACTCGGTGTACCAAGTGTTAATTCACAATATAGGTATTATACAACAATACTATATATAATATAGGCCGTGATAATTATTAGGTCCAGCAGGCCTATTTGTGCAGAAGACGAAGTGACTCCCCAAGGTGAAAAGTTTAGAAGCTCAGCCCTTTATTCTTAAACTAGATGTTGTTCGCGACTTCGTGCCCCCCAAAAAAAAATCCCGCGGGAACCCTACATTTTCAAGAGATATAAAGTATCCTATGTCCTTCCCCGTGGTCTACTCTTTATCTGTGCCAAATTTCATTAAAATCGGTCCAGTAGTTTCGGAGCCTAAATACAAACAAATAAACCTTTCCTCTATATAATATAAACACAATATATTATATTAGTATATAATATAATATAATATAAAATATCCGGCATATTTAGCGGAACACAAAAAAAAGGTCCATATATAAAAAAAATATGGTTTTATTTTAAAATCTACTTACTACACTTCTTTTGTTATTTAAAGTTTCATTTGTTTTACTTAAAATGAGATCACACTAAGAACAGATTTTGCGAGTAAAGGCTATTTGTGAAAAATGGTACATTTTTGAACTTTTCATGTAACCGGGAAAAGTGAAAATTAATATTAAAATAACAATTAATTAAATTAGAAAAATGGTGATTAATATCGCGTATTTCCTCCACGTGCTCTTATTAAAGTTTCTACCCGTCTAGGCATACTGAGAATGATGTTATCGATGGTCTCCTGGGATAGTCTCCGCCATTTCTCAACTACGGCGATTCGCAGTTCACCCACGTTGGCAGGAGCTGGAATTCTGGACTTAACTTTTCTTTTCAGCAAGTCCCAAACGTGCTCTATTGGGTTCATATCCGGTGATCTCGCCGGCCCCTCCATAACAGTGATATTCATATCATTAAGATAAGCTTGAGTTACCCGAGCGGTAAGCGGCCGAGCATTATCCTGCATAAAAACAAAATCGTCACCGACATATGGGGCAAACGGTACGACATTTTCTTCTAAAACTTCTCTGATATAGCGGTCTGCAGTCAGACTCCCTCTGTCAATCACTACCAAGTCTGTGCGAGCTCCCAAACAAATGCCCGCCCAAACCATTATTGATCCACCACCGTATGCAACTGTAGTTTCAAAATTTGTCTGAATGTATCGTTCTCCTTTGCGTCTATATATTCTTTGCCTGTCGTCAATTTGATTTAAGAGAATTCTGCACTCATCACTAAACAATACCTTACTCCATTGGTCCGCGTTCCAAAGTCGATGTTCCTGAGCAAAAGTTAACCTGTTTCTACGATGATTTACCTCGAGCCTTGGAGCCTTGGCGGGCACAAATGAACCCAAACCAGCTTCTTCGAACCTTCTTCGTACCGTACGCTCACTTACGGTTACACCCCGCACTGCTTCTAACTCATGTCGGGCTTGGACGGTCGTCAAACGGGGGTTCCTACGTAGACGAAGCCGAATGAAACGATCATCCCTACTCGAAGTGCGTCTTTTTCTGCCTTGTCCTGCTGTTCTCACATAAGTACCGCTCTCCCTGAACCGTTGGATACTGCGATGGATCGTTGAAACTGGTCGACGAAGATCTCTGGATATCAATCACTCTGTAGGTTTGACCATTTCTTCTCATTTCGAGTGCAGTGCAGTTTTATTAGGAAGGGGGTTAAACGTCAAACGATTTTTCCAAAGTCAAAAAATCAGTAGATAACATCAAGACAATTAATTTATAATTCATTGAAAGTAAATTGAAAGCTATATACGAAAATTGTGGTGGGTCTCATCATAGCATAGATAAATGGACTGAGACAGAGACATGGACAATCGAGCTCAGTCCATTAGTATGCCTATGTAATATGTATATTAGTTTACCTTCAACTATTTGGTATTCCGTATTACTCCTCATTTTAGCGATCACCACGTCGCTATTTATAGGCATGTCCAGTTTGTTCAGCAACTCGTATTTATAGCCGCCTTCCAAATCCAGAAGCAACCATCTTAGCGGCGATCGAAAAAACCCATCGCCACTGACCTGCGAATTTGTTTGGAATTAGGAATGTCTACGGTAAAGAGCGAAGTTAATTTGAATAGATGGTTCCGTAGATTATAATAATATTCTGATCCTTAATTCCTTGGTAATCCTACTTCCTTAATTATAAATGTGAAAGTATTTGAGGATGGATGGATGTTTGTGACTTTTTCCACGCAAAAACTACTAAACTAATTTTGGTGACATTTAGTACGGTAGTAGTTTAGTCTGTGGATTAACACAAATCCTACATTTTATCCCAGAAATCATAGTTTTCCCGTGGGATACTCACTGTATTTACGGCAAAAGCTAGTATCACAAATACGAGAGTAATTCTCTTTCTGTCTGTTACATACACCACTGAAGGTACAGTTTTTAAGGTTTGGCACAGAAAAGAGGAATAGATTTGATTTGGGGAAGGACATAGGCTACTCTGTATAGCGGCAAGATGTACAGATTTCTGCACGAACGAAATTGCAGGCAAAAACTAGTCAGAAATGAAGATTAATCTGGCGTCTTATTAAAGAAATAAAATATATTATGGGGCAAATGTATCGAAATTCTTAAGATTATGACGTGAAACCAGTTTCCACCATAATATTAGGTCCTTAATATGAAATTGGTGTTTTGTCGTACTGGCCACTTTGATCTCAAATATATCATCTATGGTTAGGAATTCCAATTTTAAATTTATACCGCTATTTACTTATGCATTTGTGTTTCGAAAACCGTAATTCATTTGGTTTTTTCTTTGCGTCACTCTGTTTACAAAATGGAAAACTTGAAATATCGTATTATTTTCGAGTACGAGTTCCACCGTAGCACCAGTGCTGCAGAAACGGCTCGAAGGATTAATGATGTGTATGGCGGCGGTGTCGCAAAAGAAAACACAGTGCGGTTTTGGTTCCAACGTTTTCGTTCTGGTCTGGTAACGATAAACGCGCGTCGACTGCTGCGTTACATTACTCAACCGGCACAATAATGAAGGGATTTTAAATCGAATCATTACCTGTGATGAAAAGTTGATCCTGTACGATAATCGGAAACGCTCATCGCAATGGCTGAACCCTGGCGAACCAGCCAAAGCTGCCCCAAGCGAAAATAGACTCAAAAAAAGTTACTTGTGAGCGTTTGCTGGACTAGTGCCGGTGTCGTTCACTACAGCTTTCTTAAATCTGGCCAGACGATTACAGCAGATGTCTATTGCCAGCAACTGCAAATCATTATGGAAAAGCTAGCTGCTAAATAACCGAGCTGGTCATTCGCCCTAGGCCACTGCTGCTTCAAGACAACGCTAGACCACTTACACTACAACGGACGGCTACCAAATTAGAGGAGCTTCAATTGGAATGTCTAAGACATCCACCTTACTCCCCGGATCTTGCTGGAGCAAGCGAGCAAGCAAGAGCAGATTACCATTTTTTTCGAAATTTGGATAACTTCTTGCAAGGGAAAAAATTCAACGCCGATGGGGCAGTCCAGAGCGCCTTCAAAGATTTTATTGATACCTGTCCGAATTGTTTTTTAGTAAAGAACCTATGAGATGGCAAAAGTGCATAGATAGTAATGGTATATATACTTTGATTAAATAAATATAATGTTTAAAAAAAAAGGACTTTATGTTCCTCCTTTATAAAATGCTAATTTCATATGTAATGACCTAATATATTGAATTCATGACTTCTTCTTGAATTCAACTTTGAGTCATTAACATGCAAAACTAACAATAAAACAACATATTTAACCATGTACAGATAGGTATTATGCGCAATAATAGAACAGGATAATTTGAAACATATTTCTAAGTAATGGCATGTAATGGCAAAGGCGTTTTACCCGACTCCCGAAGCGAGTAATAAGGCCAAGGTTGTATTGTATACCTATTGTAATAATTCATAACAAAAAACTTTGATACTTTGTAATGTTTTGTGTAAACGAGAAGGGTGATGTCTTAATGGTAAGTGATTGCCGCAAAACATCCACAATATCAAAGGGAATGCTTTGCCGTTTTTTCAATGGCGATAACTACAACTTTTATATAAAAAACTATAACCCGACTACGTCAATTATATAGCCCTTGTTATTATTACGAATCTATCGTTTTAATCGACAAATTAAGTTTATATGACCAGTTGATGTATGTAGACTTTATTTGGCTCATTAACCTGTATCAAGGAGTTATCAATCCCTGGGCTCATATGGAAGCTCGAAGGTAGTACTCGCTAGATGTAGGCCGTAGACGTCATTTCCCTCTTTTTGGGATCCGTAGTACTCAAGGAACCCTTATAGTTTCCCTCTGTCCGTCCGTCCGTCCGTCTGTCTGTCTGTATGTCTGTATATCTGTGTGTCTGTCTGTCTGTCCGCCCTTCATTTTCATAGCATGAAGATTTTTTCTGTCAGATATACGTAAAATATTAAAATAGCCCATCCTTAGTTTTGAATCATCATTGCTATTACCTTTATCAACAAGTTATTCATTCCTGGGCAGCTCAAATCTGCCAGTAACAGAACATGGTGGAGATAGTGCTCGCTGGCGTTGGGCTGTAGTGATGAGGAGACGTCCACGCCTTGGGAGAAGAGGGATTTTGCTAGATTAGCTTTTTCATCTGTAAAGAATAAAGATTTAGCCGCTGTCAATGATATTGTGAAAGTTTGTGACGATGTTGGTAACCTACACTATTTTGCGTCGACCGCTGGATCTATTAAAATCTGGCATCATCATATTATATTCATAATCAGTATAAACATAGTATATTAATAAAAGCAAAAACTTTCAGTATAGTTTTACGAGAATTGTGCAAACGGAGGAGTATGATATGATATATATATATATATATAAATACACCGATTTCGATGAGGGTGGCCGGTTTCATTGAAGCCAGGCCAGCTACGTAGGAGTTATTTTATAGTGGCCAAGTGGCAGTACACAAGAGCACTCTCTCTTCCTTTACTTTTGAATCCCAGTGGGACGGACAGACCGACACGACTGGCGAAAGATCAGGCGCAGGTCCGACTGTTTATATACCCATCCGACGCACGGATCATATTTTCTTGTCAGACAATCAAGTGATCAGGCTACATTGTCCTAACAACATTTTTTGTTGATCCAATGCGGGAATCGAACCCACGACCTCCGAGTCGAGAGCTCTAAACCACTGAACCACGGAGGCTGTTAAAGCTTATGTGGAAGAAGGTGTGCAAAAAGCTAATATTTTTAAAATAATGCTTCTAAATACATAAAATTAATAAACAACTCACACTATCTCAGATTATACCTACACACACACACAACCGTAAACTGATGCGAGCGATAACAGGTAGAGTAGATATTTTTGAACAGTTTTTATTTCAAGGAGCGATGTGTCAACCAATCAGAGCGTTGCGCGCGGATCCGTATTTTTTTTATTCAAGCTAGTAAACGGCACTGGCATTTTCGTACACAGCCAGAAATACGAAGGAACCCTAAAACCATTAACACTTACATTCATTCCAGCAAAGGTGAGGCGTTAGTAACGATGTTGGTCTGTCATCAGAGCCAATAAACGACTTGATCAAATTCCTGGCCGGAATAGAACCCCGCACCGCGGTCACACATATAAGGAGATATAGCAGCATCGTGTCTACGATTTTTATGGTAGAAAATAATGTTTAACTGGTATATATTACGGTTACCGTTTACCTAATAAGCTTAAAAATGAGTTAAGCATTTTATTTTTGGTACAGTCGCGAAGAAAATAGTTTTTAGATTTATTTTTATTCTATTACACTCTGATAGTTTCTTATTCGTAGGCCGTAGCTTAGTATTGTGTCTTAAGGCAAATACTATTTTTATTAGGAAGGGTAGATCCCTTAGTAATACAAATATTTACACTTTATTTTTGTATAGTTTATCTATAAAACATTTTATATGTTTAATAGATAAACTATACAATGTTTTGTCCTTGTCTTTTAAGCGACTTTTTCGACGTATCAGACGTAGGAAGTTTGCAGCTATGTAGTTAAGAGTTTGTGTGATCGATATGATCTGGAAATTGTAAGTGTTTCGAAAACCCGTCAACATACGTATCATGATATAATGCGTGCAAATAAAGATATTAGCAAAATAATTCAATTAAAAGGTCATCATTGTTATCACGTAATTGAATATATTATGAACTTTACTTAATCTTAGGTCACAGAGATATGACGAAGAGGATATAAAATAATATCAATAATTATGACAACTAGGCACAATTCATTAATATTGTGTTTTTTTTTTATAAATTTTGTTTTAAGAATCGTTTAAGTGTACTTGAAACTAAGAGTGATTTTTTTATGAATTTTAAATTATGAATTTTTATCGATTTAAAGTTTCAACAAATGATATTCCTAGCTAAATCTGTTGTGGTTCTTTCAGGACCTACAATTATTCTATATATATTTCAGCAATAATAATAATAATCCATCTTAAAAACAGAGCCCACGTAGAAATTATTTTTTAACACCTTTCTTTGCGCCTGTACCCGTAATATATTCTGTTTGGAGAAGTAATGATAGACGTTTGGAACGCATTTACGTGACATCAGTACCTACAGCAGGGGTTAATATTTAAACCGATATGTTGTTAAATATTCATAACTGCTAAGGAAAGATAGCATACATAACTATTTAAAAAAAAAAATGTAACCCGACTACTAGAATACCTACTTCAAGTTTATTAATAACTAGCTGGTGCCCGCAAATTCGTGTACGTGGAACTATTAATGGAAACGGAACCCTATTTTTCTAAACGGAACCCTAAGATAAAACTAGATATATATGTTACTCCTTATAACATCAGCTATCTGCCAGTGAAAGGGCAGTCAAAGTCAGGCCGACTGTTTCAGAGACAGACGAACAGACAGACAAAAACTTTACAAAATGATTATTTGGTGTAAGTATCATATGCATTTATTGCAAAGCTGTTGATTTGAAATTACAAATAGACACTTCATTTTTATAATATTTACCCGACCACGGCGAAGCTAAAAGGATTTTAGCAGTCTATGTATATACGTATGTATGTTTGTCCCACCGTAGCGCCTAAGCTGCTGGTCCGATTTGTGTGTCAGTTTGTGTGTGTGAGTTTCGTAATGATGCCGCGGGTAACATTGGCTATATAATTTACATAGTCGGGTTAAAATTTATTATTTGTACCTTAACCCCCCTTACTAATAAAAGTGTTTACACAACGGATGACTTAAACAACGTTGCTGCCTTTGTCTGTCAAGTGACATTTGCAACGTATCAGACAAAGACAGCAACGTTGTTTAAGTTATCCGTTGTGTAAACACTTTTATTAGTAAGGGGGATAGAGAGTACAGACTAAAATATAAGCTCGTCATCAAGTCGGAGAAACTTAAGTAAAAAGTCTGGCGTCAGAGATAAGTAGCCGCAGGCTTGCCTTGACCGAGTGACCGACATCAGACAGACAGACTTTTCTTGGAATACATATTCCATGTATGCAGGGAACATTTCAACATCAGTGTGATTCAGGCTCCCCAAAGGTTTATT
The DNA here is from genome assembly GCA_037179445.1 of Phengaris alcon alcon. Classification (NCBI taxonomy): domain Eukaryota; kingdom Metazoa; phylum Arthropoda; class Insecta; order Lepidoptera; family Lycaenidae; genus Phengaris; species Phengaris alcon. Next base: position 519,088 of record JAYRCH010000263.1, on the reverse strand, counting down.
GTCGCCCGCAAAACTGGAGGTATCATCTGCAGCATCCATTAATATTTCCTCACTCACTAATCATGAGGCTGGGACTATATGATCCGGAATACGGCGGGTCCGGGAAAATTTAGAGCACTATAATATAACTCTACGATAGTAAAATAGAGTTGAAAATCGAAGTGTCGAGTGCTCGGGTCGAGTTGTCATGACATTAAAATTTGACTCAATACTTGTGTGTTTGATTTTAATCTCTATTGCATCATCGCAAAGTTATATTTTCAGTGCTCTGAATTTTCCCCGGTTTTACGGATTCCGGACAATATGGTCCCAGCCTAATAAAAAAGTTATTAAGTTATTAAAGCTATTAAGCTTCCACACCGATTTCGGTGGCGGCTGTCTCGTTGATACCAGTTCGGCTACGAAGGAGTTATTTTTATAGTGCCCAAGAGTGTGCGCAGTTCACAAGAGCTATCTCTCTTTCTTTACTCTCGTAACTCAGTGGGACGGATGACACGACTGGCGAGAGATGAGGAGCGGAACCGACTTTTTACATGCCCACCCGACGCATGCATCGTACTTCGTACGCGCGAGATGAAATCTTGAAGGAACCGTAAGTTTTGCCGTGATATAAAATGACCTACGTGTAAATCCAAGGCCTAAACCACTACCATACCAATTTTCATTCAAACCGGTTCAGCCCTTTGGGCGTGAAAGACAGTCTAACATACCCACCTAAATACAGGAAAATAATCTCACGGGAACCTTACTTTTTCGAAATAAAAAGTAACCTATGTGTTAATCCAGAGCCTAAAAGCTTGATCAAATTTCATCAAAATCCACTTGAAAGAATCACAAAACTCCCATCCATCCAGACATCCTCACAAACTTTCAAATTTAGGATTATAGGAACTGTAGTAGGATTAACATTACCTAAGTAAAGGTCCTTTATAGTGTTTACACTTGAAATCTAAAGTAATTTACCTTATGATAATGTTTAGCAATTCATATTTTTCATGGTGCGTGCGTAAATTGCGTTATATTTTGATCGTGTTGACCCCATTCTAGAGTAACGTGATTTTCCTTATGTGATTTGACCATTTATCAAAACTAGTGTTATCTGTTAGTAGGGTTACTATAGATAAGGTTTTTGTGGGACTCAAGTCCTGCTTTATTTTGAGAATTGAAACTTATTATGGAATCAAAAGGAATCAAAGTTACCTCAAATCTCAAGCACCTCAAAGTATGGGAACTGAATTATTAGCTACGAAATATTTTTGACCTGCAAACATTACAATATAATTTTGGCAAAGTCTACATAATTATTCTTCATCTACATACATTACAAAAAAATTTCCTTATTTGAAGCTTAATTAAAGATGTCATAACTTAAATAATATGGCAAATAGAGTACAAAAAATCCTCTTGTGTCATGACTAAATAAGTATTTGCTATTAATATGACTTCCTGCGTTCTTATCTTATGGTCACCCTAATACCCAAAGGCTAGTAAATATTAAACACATAATTATATTCGCGTTACCCGTAGTAATACTAAATTGTGATTTACTACATAATGATAAGTGAAGTCAGTATGGTGTTGCACTCGCTACTTATTCTGGCCTCTAGCGTCGCTTAGATTTCAGAGATTTGAATTGACTTAACGCTTTCTTAATCCCTTTGCTTAAGGAAGAAAGTTATGTTTACATGTAATATAATAATATGATTTTTAATGACATTCATTTTAAATTTTTAAACCCCAATACAAAAAGAGGGTGGCATAATTTTGATGTGTTTGCCTGTGTTTGCTCGTGGTTCGTATCTCCTAAACGAAAGGCAATTAAATGCGTTTTTTGCTTGATATATGAAGCGATCGAGAGTGTTCATATCTATCATTCATCATCATCAGCTCCATCACTGCTTGACAATTCGGGGGTTACTAATTTTTTATTATTTTTATCAGTAATTGAACAATTTTTAATTTGGCAAAACGCGCATGGTGCAAATCCTTTTGTAGTTACGAGTAATAAATAAGAAACAAACTTACATTCGGATTCAAAATGTAATAGAGTTGCCGAAGAATATTTATTAGATAGATAAAGCTGCGATAAGTTTAATTTACGTTCATGAGTTCAGACAGTTTAGACAGGTAGGTAGGTAAGGTTTAGGGCGTTAGGTGAAGTTCATCTGAAATATTACTACTCCATTAAAATATTTGCATTAAGTTTGTACTAACATAATCTGCATTGAAACTAACTTGTGTTTCTTTGTATATTCGTTGTAGAAGAAATCAGCTGGACAGCGAGCCAATGTAAGAGAGGAGTATCATACTCTTAGAGTTCCGGAATACTCAAGGAACCCTTAAAGTTACGCTCTGTCCTTTCGTATGTATGTCTGTCTGTCCGCCCTTCTAGCTTCTGTAATTATGAATGTTACTGAAAACTGTTCACAGTGGTAATTTGGATAACCACTGGAAAGAGTTATAACAAACATACATACATACGTAAATACTCGCAAACTTTCTCGTTTATCTAGGTCCTTACATATGAAATTGGCGTTTTGTCGTACTGGCCAATTTGATCTCAAATATATAATCTATGGTTAGGAATTCCAATTTTAAATTTATACCGCTATTTACTCATTTGTGTTTCGAAAACCGTAATTCATTTGTTCTTTCCTCTTTTGGTTTTTTCTTTGCGTCACTCTGTTTACAAAATGGAAAACTTGAAATATCGTATTATTTTCGAGTACGAGTTCCACCGTGGCACCAGTGCTGCAGAAACGGCTCGAAGGATTAATGATGTGTATGGCGGCGGTGTCGCAAAAGAAAACACAGTGCGTCTTTGGTTCCAAAGTTTTCGTTTCGACCTGCAGAACAAGCCCCGTGGACGGCTGGAGACCAAAGTTGATAATGATGAATTGAAGGCTATTGAGGAAGCGGATACATCGCAAACCACGTCCGAGTTATCTGCAGGCTGCGGTGTTAGTGATAAAACTGTTTTAATCCACTTGAAGCAAATTGGGAAGGTGAAAAAGTTTGAAAAATGGGTACCTTATGAATTGAGTGCAGCAAACCGACAAACGCGCGTCGACTGCTGCGTTACATAACTCAACCGGCACAATATTGAAGGGATTTTCAATCGAATCATTCACCTGTGATGAAAAGTGGATCCTGTACGATAATCGGAAAAAAACGCTCATCGCAATAGCTGAACCCTGGCGAACCAAAGCCTGCCCTAAGCGAAAATTGACTCAAAAAAAGTTACTTGTGAGCGTTTGGTGGACTAGTGCCGGTGTCGTTCACTACAACTTTCTTAAATCTGGCCAGACGATTACGGCAGATGTCTATTTCCAGCAACTGCAAATCATGATGGAAAAGCTAGCTGCTAAACAACCGAGGTTGGTTATTCACTCGAGGCCACTGCTGCTTCAGGACAACGCTAGACCACACACTGCACAACAGACGGCTACCAAATTAAAGGAGGTTCAATTGGAATGTCTAAGATATCCACCATACTCCCCGGATCTTGCCCCAACAGATTACCATTTTTTTTCGAAATTTGGATAACTTCTTGCAAGGGAAAAAGTTCAACTCCGATGGGGCAGTCCAAAGCGTCTTCAAAGATTTTATTGATTCCTGTCCGACTGGTTTTTTTAGTAAAGGAATCAATGAACTACCTACGAGATGGCAAAAGTGCATAGATAGCAATGGTATATAAATACGAGTATATTATGTTTAAAAAAATCGACTTTATGTTCCTCCTTTACGTAACGCCAATTTCATATGTAATGACCTGATATTACGAGTAGGTATTAGCACTATCCATTATTCTACTAGCACAGAATAACTATTATTAGCATCCAGTGGCGAAGGCTGGTAACTGATTCACCCTCACAAGGAAGCCCTAGCCTGTTTAATAAGTAGGGATTAGGATGAGGGTCTTCCAAAGGTAAGTGGCAAGTGAAGCCGATAGGGATGGAGTTGTAGGACCCCACGCCACTGATTAGCACTATCAATTATTCCAGTAGTACAGAATAACTAATATCAGCGTCCTAGTAAGATTAGTTAGATGTATTTTAAACAATGAGGGTTTTTAAATTCGTGACATTTGACAGCCGTTTGACACGACAGAACCGACCTAAATACGACGCGCCGCCTGGTGACGCAAATATAATCTAAAATTCATATTGACAGTTTTCGATACCACTTCCGCGATGACGCCTTGTATGAGTCGGGTCTGTCCCCTAGCGGCTGAAAAAATATTAAAAACTCTGATTAACAACAAATAGTTATTGGCAGATAGGTTATTGAAACGGGCCGTAAGGAATGTGCTAGAAAGATTGACAATTGTGTTAAACCTACTGTTAAGGGATACACTCACGGTCCAGCTTGCAAATCTCAATTGGCCGTCACATTTTTATTTTATCTCCTAGTCTGCTTCAATTTATTTGCACGCTGGACCATGAGTATGGCGCTTACGCATGGTAGTGTGACATGTATCACTTGTGTGAGGTAGTGTGTGTAAATTTTAGTTTTATTAATTTTATGTAATTTAAAAATATATTAGTTTTGCCTCCACACAAACTTTAACTGTGCCAAATTTTATACTCCTCCGTTAACCCAATTGTCGTAAAAGTGTACCCAAAGTTTTTGCATCACATATTATATCATCAGCCCAGCAAACGAGCTGACCGATCGCCTGATGATCACAAATGCGTTTTCCGTCTTTAACCTCCATCCCAAATTATTTCACGCCGTTTATCCGTGATTCATACTCCATGACCTCTGTGACTCAGTGGTTAGGGCGTGCTAAAGCCGGAGGTTGCGGGTTCCCCCAATCCCGTAGAAGGAACAAAATGTTTTCTACACAGAAAACACATATTTAATACACAAACGCTCATTTATAAACACATATTTAATACACATCCATGACCCAGGAACACTCCTGGGTCATGGATGTGTATTTAATATGTGTTTATAAAATATATATCTATACACATAATAAATTCGTAACTGGTCGCTGTCTGTACATTGAAGATGCGGGCAAGCAGTGGAATTTGGGAACATAAAAATCTGTATTATATTATCGTGGGATATTATACTTACGTAATAGCTTTTTCTTATAAATGTATTATAAAGTATATATTTTTACTCTGTGCTATTACTATATTGCAATAGGTAAGTACATTTGCTAAAAAAGTTTTTGCCACGAACACTCTTCCACGCGGGCGGAGCTGCGGGCAAAAGCCATCTTAAATATAATATATATAGTATATAAAGCATTAAAAATATTTCCGTTGTCTGGTACCCCCGTAACACGAGTTCTTCGAGAACTTACAACGGGACCATTGACGTGTTGTGAAAACGTCCATAGATATTGTTATACTCCAGCCCATTCGTGCCGAACCACGACTCTCCCACGGTGCAGTTAGTAGCTGACAACGCACGCATTACAATAATCATTAGTAATTCGCCTTACTCATCCCCCGCCCTCGTGACATCCGCATATGCTGTCATTGTGTGATTAATCATTTAATAATCGATTATTACGTACATTGAAATTCCCCAAAACCTCGTATGACACAACTATTGAATACCAAAATCCCAAAAACCAACTACACTGTAAGTATTTTTGTCAAATTTTAAGGTGATTATAGCCGCAGCCGCCGTAGCTTGCGGAGGCGGGTTTTTAAATTGTATTGACATTTGCACCTGATATAATTTGTACGAAAAAAAATCGCGAAACAGCACACACTGGCAATATGCTCCCGAGCGCGGTGTAGAGTCCATTTTTGCCTCACGTTTAAAGTCTTCGAAAATAGCCTAAAGAATGAAAATAGGTCATTTGTCACGAATCTATAGGTAGAGTTTGTATTATCGCCTGTCATTTATTTGCGAAACTCTTTAAGTAAATGCAAAGTGTTTTACTTACAAGTATTTATGTTAAAACACAATCTGATTGATTTCATCCATTGCGTAATATCTTGAGTACAGTCAATATTCGGACATTCGCGAAGCAGGTCCGTCAGAAACAAGTTTTGATTAAACAGAACGCTCGATTAAGACTTGCTACTTAAGGTAATAATATCTGCAAGATGGTGCCAATTTTTCCACATAACTATAAGAAGACATTCTAAATGACTAATAATATAATACATAATATATTTTCATTACATGTTTCTGAGATTATTGTTGCTTGTTGCCTGTTTTTAGCGGCTTAATCTTTTTAATACAGTTTGTTAGGTAGGTGCATAATATTTTCTCAATGACATAACAAGGCAAAGCTTTTATAGTCCAAGGGCCTGTTTATTTGCATGTTTCGTCTACTTTATATCGAGCGACAGAGACAAAACATGCAAACAAGCTAACTGACACTTATCAGCAGATTGTGAAACAGGCGCTTACGTTCCGTTTCAATTTGTTATAAACGTCGCCATTCAATCATTTGACGGTTTTTGCGATACAAGCTTGACGTTTCTAACAAATAGTTATCGGTAGATAGGTTATCGAAACGGGCCATTAACCTTATTCAAATTTCTTAGTTAAACAATAGGTATGTCTCTTTAACCACGTTTAACAAAGAATTTCACACTAAAGTAAACACAAATATAATTATTTACATAAACAAACATCAATCAAGAAATAATCATCATAAATATTTAAATATTATAACTTGACGATTAATAGAATATTATGTGATCATAAAAGTTAAGATTATATAATTATTTCTATGCGAATTGTAAAGTGACTTCTTGTCGTAGTTAATTTCCTGCATGATTATCTAGAATTGATAAGCTCTTATTCCTAACAAGTTATGAGTTCTGTAGTAAGGTTATTAAGAGAAGTTACCCAACAGACCATAGATGTATTAAATTAAAAATTAATCAAAGCAACAGCCAAAATATTTAGGCAGATTGTTAGGGCAAGGAACTTTCCTATATATATTATATCTTCCCTTTTTATATTATTATAATAATATATCTATGGACGCTTTCACACCACCTCAATCTGGTCCCGTGCTAAGTTCTCAAGGAATTGTATCGAGGGTACCAGACAACGGAAATATATTTAATACTTTTGGTATACAAAATATATCTAAGATTTTTATTAACTGTATAATAAAATTAACTATTTTTTCCTTGGCGGGATTCGAACCGGCGACCTCCGGCTTGAGCGCTGACGTGCTAACCACTGATCCACGGAGGACACAAATGTATGGAAGGCTAAGGTGCATTTCGCGCCTAGCCTGTTGTGGATTTTTACTAGAAAATCTATAGGCAATTTTATATTCATGTAAATAATTTAGGATAATATTTAGTAAAAACAGTTGCAGCTTTTAAAAGTTTATTGCATCAGGGTGGCCACATTGCATATTTATGTAGGAAATCGTAAAACATTTTCGTACGCCATACATTTGAACGACTGCCAAAATATTTACAAACAATGTGTTATCAATGATTTCACTGATGCAATAATGTTGCATTATTATTTTGAGCATGGATTTTGAAAATGTCGCATGCATTATATTATTTTTTGTTAAACTGAACTACAGCTAAGTACAAACCTACTTTAAAATTATAAAAAACTACGAAATATATGTATACTTAGCAGTAGCGACGTGTGCATACAACACGATTCACACGGGCTTCACGTTTAATTAAGATACAATAACTATTATTAGCTCCGAACATTAGACCTGCCGCAACTTTTCGCCACCGTTCCAAGCGACAAAATATTTATCATCCTCATCACCTTGATGAGTGGCAGTCCTCCACCGTGCGCTTCGCCCGAAGCTCTGGAATGAAATGTCGCCAGCGGTATTTACGGCCCATTACGACCTGCAAACCTTCAAGAAGGGAGCGACCTTGCAACTCTTCTGATGTTGCTGGTGTCCATGGGCGACAGTAATCGCTTTCCATCAGGTGATCCATTTGCTCCTGATTTTATAAAAAAAAATCACAGTACAGGTTGTACAACCTCGTAACCCACAACATTGCCTTTGAGATCAAGAATACCCACTTGCACTTATTTACAGACACGACATTTTTTTTGTCCGATTTCTTAAGATAGGTATTAAAATAAGTTCTGTAAGCGATCTCACAGGCTAGCTAGGGCTTTCCTGTGTTGGAAAAGCAGCCTTCGCTACTGATACTTAGCTATGTAATATAATCAACTGAAAAACTATAACTTTTGCTAGTCCAAAGTTAGCGAAAATGCGCAAGGACCAACTTAAACCTTTAGGCCTAAAAAAACTTGAGAAATGACTTTCCTAAAGTCAGAAATTAACCTGATCCAGTGAAAAGGAACTGATACACTGTTGATAAACCATTTTGGTTTAGGCTTTCACGATTTTAGGTTTAAATTTGTCACTTTGATTCTAGAAGGGTTATAAGGTCTGTCTGATATAGGGTCTGTCTGTCCGTCTGTCACTAGGCTGTATCTCATGAACCGTGACAGTCAGACAGTTGAAACAACAAATACTAAAAATACAGAATAAAATGAATATCTAAGGCTCCATACAAAAGACATGATATTTTTGCCGTTTTTATAGTATTCTATAAGAGCTCCGTACCATATTTGGTACGGAGCTCTTCGTGCGCGAGTCCGACTCGCCCTTGGCCGGTTTTATTTATACACTTTTCTACTTTCTTTAGGTTTTTTATAATATTTTTATATTTTAATTTTATATCGTTTAAAATTATTGTAAAAACCTAAATAAAGTGGAAAAGTGTATTAAAGTTGTGTTTTATTATTATCTAGGTAGGGTTGTTTTGGCCCTACTCATTAACCTACTAATTAAACTGTCACATGGCCTGCCAGTTAAAATTGAGGTGACGGCGAACGGCGCTATGACTTATAATTACTTTCAATAATGAAATACTTATTGACCGGGCGCTTATGTATTGAGGACAACGTATTACATAATGTAGTAAACAAGACCCAAAAAACACATAAAAGGGAGGCAAAAATGATTTGACATTAATAGCCTGACGGATAATAAATAAGGCTAATATACACATTAAAATCATTTTGCAGGTTGATGTGACGACGCGTTACTTTACCACTTTACCACGCCATGACAGGGAAATCTTTTAAAAATAAAACATATTCTAATAGGCAAAGCAATGGTTGTTTTTTTACTAACATAGGCTATTTTAGTTTTGGCACTTTATTAATTCAATATTAGTTCTACGAAGTAGCCTACGTGAGCGCTATGACGTTGACTCGACCTTAGGGAAACCACTTCACACATTAGTCACTGGACATGTTTACTATGAATTTGGCGCCGCGCTGTGACGGCCTTTGACAGTCACACACGGTGACCATGATTTTGGAGGGACAAGTCTCAAGACAATAACGTGTTATGAATTACATTTGCTTCGCTACTTAGTCAACGTTGCCGAAGCAGGTATTGTTGAAATCGAATACCACTGAATTTTTAATAATGATTTCTACCCGGTATCCAGACGTACCTATTTTTATAGTAAAATACATTTTTAACAATTTAATTTTTCTTCGTAACACAACTAAAAATATAATATCATGTTTTAAAGTTTACAAAGATATTTTTAAACTATTTGACATTAATATTTACAACATAATAATTTTTATCTGATAGTTCTTTCATAATATGTATTATTATATAACTTTAAACCTATTTAGTTATAAAAAACAGAGCATGTAATGCATTTAAATGAAACGCCTAAAACACAATTTTGCTAAAATTAAGTGTTCCGCAAAAACTACCTCACTCATGGACACCCTACTCGTAGATCTGCGCACGCGCATCCCATATACCGCGGTCGCGCGCGCGCAGCATCAGTGGTCGCGACACCGTCCATCGGACAACAAGGACTAGTGTGTGTTTGTTTGTTACGATTGTGAGTGTAATCGAGAAATAGAGGTTTGTATTTTTTTTTGTCAGTAATTATGAAAAAATTGGCTATCACTGAGAAAACCTAAAAAGGGAGTATTTTTTTTAAATTTAAAATACACTTTTTGTTTTAAAATATTTTTGCACCCAATAATTTGATTAATTGTTCTGATATTCGAACGTAAAAAATTTAAAGTAAGAAAAAAAAAAGAAGTTCTATCTTTTAACAAGCTTTTTTGTGACTCTTGTGAGTCGAGACAATTTTACCTATTACGAGCCAAATTCATGAGCACAATTTTTGGTTAAATAATTTTGACTTGCTTTACTTATTTCTTAAAAAAAAAATAGTGCACTTAACAGTACAGTAACATACGTGATGAAATGGAAACTTTCCATATATAGGTACTTATTAATTTGATGTTTTTTATTTCGGAATAGATGAATATCAAGGCAATAAAATAAATTGTACAACGAAATAATTAATGTCACTAGAGTGCACCCACGCAACCGCAAAATCATGTAAACCTGATCAATCTACATATTTAATTTGCAACATAAAATGTTAAAAAATCAATAATTTTTATGTAGGCGACACAAACGATGAAATACTATAAAACTTTACAAATTTTATAAAAACAACAAATGTAGGACTTATATAATTTGTCAAAGATCTCTAGGCAGATAATAAAATTAACATACTTAGTAATCATTGTATTATGAGGATAAAGTCATTAAAAATTTTCAGCGGGCTTTGCTTGAAAAATATATACATTTATTTAAGTATAAAGTTTTAAACAACAGTGAAGGATCATGAGGGATGTACATGGGTCGATTTTCACCGTGCGGCGATTCGCTGGACAAATCGCCTTGTTAGATTACTTGTTTGCAAGCAAGCTTAGAGTAGCTACCGGTTCGCTTAGGAAATACCAACTCCTTCACGTTCCGTTTGCTTCCACCACCTACCGTCAGAACTCGTACATCGCGCGAGCTAGCAAAGCATACAATGCAGCGTCTCGGAGTACCGACATAGATTTATTCAACACCAGTATACCAGTATATTGTATTTAAAATTAAGTCAAATCCTTTTCCTTCACTTTGCTCGTCCGTTTAACGTCTACCTCAATTTCAACATTATAATATTAGTTAATCGTGAAAACTTGTAATTGGCCCCATACTGTTACTCTGTTACTAGTCTTGCACCTTCTAGCTGTAAGTTTTTCTTGAAAATAAAAATAAAATAAATTTTGTTGGCAAAATTGCCTTGCGACCTAGCCGAATTATCATTTGCACGGTCGATCTTGTCGTTTGGGAATCGTGCGGCGAAAATCGACCCATGTAAATCCCGCATAACAAACAAAAATATCTTAAAAATTCAAATGTGTCAAAACTTAAATCATACCATTTATAATTAACACACGCCAATTACTTTTCTGCCTATACTGAAAAGTATAAGGTAACTAATAATTTTGAAGATCGACGATAATTTTACAAATAGGTGGATCTTTTACAATCATTATATTAGTAGAATATCTTAAAATTCTGCCCTGCTCTTTTAAAGTCCTATACAATGCAAATCTCAACTGGTCCATAGTCCATGCTATTTGCCACAACAACAGTTACTACCTAATACAATACCTAGGTTCATCTAGCGTCATCCTTTAAGACGTCCAGAATAGGGAACATTCGTTTTAAATCAGCTAAAGTTGTAAATTTTCCGAAAGGAAACATAAATAGCGACGATTTAAAAAAAAGGATGTTTTTTTTGTTGTACTTGAAAAACTAAAATTACCGTTCAAATTCATAATTATATGTTATATGTGACATTTTTTCTAATGACAATCATACACATAAACCGAGTAGATAAGTTAATAAATTCCATTTTGTATAAATCTCCATACATTTTCAACTGTCATGAATTTTTTGGATAAGGCGACATTGTGATGACTGTATTTCGTCAATGATTGATCGTAGATTTGCCAGTGCAAGGACAACATTTCCCAGCTTATATATTTTCGAGAAGCCAATAAAAAAAAACTATGCATATTCCCTATTCAATTGGTAGACTGCATTGTTTTACAACATCTTAAATAAACAATAAAAGATGACCTCATGTCTCATTTGATCAGTCGTACATTTTGGCGTACTAATCAATGGCGAGTTCGAATCTCGCCAAGGAGCAAAAGAGTTTCGTACGTATATTCCTGGGTCATGGATGTCTATTTAGGAGCAGTTGGGGTGATAGTCTAATCAAGCGATTATAAATTATCTGTTTTGTAAACATAAACACTAATTAGTGTTTATGTTTACTCTATTAGAAGACTCTAAAAGAGGCCCATAGTCTAATGACTATGGGCCTCTTTTAGAGTCTTCTAATATGTGTCAGATAGAATATTTCCATGTTTTTTCTCTGTCGCTCGATATAAAGTAAGCAGCGACGAAACTTCCGAATAAGGTATCCGTCACCTACCTATTAGAAGATTGTGACACAGGCACGAACGCCCGAAATTAATAACGTATCTAAAATCTTAGATTCTCAAATAAAAATTGACGTAAAATTAACTTGAAGACTTGATCCTAGGATCATTGAAATGTTCGAGCGACGGGTTGGGGAATCCGCCGCCCATAGCACGAGTCCTTTCAGGTTGTAGAACGCCCGGTGCCTCGGGCAGCTCTCACGGAGTATGTGGCAGTTAGATATGCCGCGCGGAGGTTCTGCTGCGGAAGCAGATGCCGCTAACTGGGCCGCTGCTGTTATCGCCTCACGAGGGTCCGGCGGCCCAGCAGCAAAGCGAGGAGGAGGCACCTTGGGGTTTTAGTGGCCCGGTGGCCATTTCCAGTCCGCCGGGGATCCATAAAGGATTTCCCCAAGTTCCCCAGAATTTCCCCAAGAATCGTTGAAATGTATTGAAATCTTGATCTCAGATAGCTAAATGAGATTAAGATTGATTATTAATTTCGGGCGTTAGTAAATATGAATGTACCTTCTTATATTTACTTAGGTATTACAAAATAATATCGCACCCGCTATCTGTCCGCTCAGAACTTTTTAACTACTCAATGTATTTTAATGCAGTTTCAGCAATAGATAGTTTTAAAACACATTGACCCGTGCGTAGCCGGGGCGGCTCGCTAGTTAAATATTATAGTCTACAAAAACGTACTTAGTAAAAGAAACAAAAATTGTGTTTCATACATAGACGTATATGATATAGACGAGATTTTTAGGGCCATTTTGATATTTAAAGTATGGTGAAAACAAGATGGCTGACATTTGAAATAAGGTGAAAACCAAGATGGCGTAACTTTTATTGTATGAAGATTTGTTCTGTCAAATGTACGTCATAGCCTATCTTGAGTCTTGAAATCTTTGGTTTCATGTTATAAATAATACTGTACTTTGTGCTTACACAGTCTTATATTAAGTACTGAAAGGTTGTGGAAAATTAACCCACGGCCTTTTGTGAAAAACATTCAATTCCATAAAAAAACATTAACAGAATAATTGAGCATTCATACCTAAAAATAAACAAAACTTTACTCAATTCAAAACGAAATTAATGTAAATGTTTAATTTATTCTAAATGAATGGCGACTTCATCAAAGTGTTTGTACAAACAAAGTATTCATGTTTGTAGGCGTCTGGATTTTTAATGAATATGTCTGGCTGATCGCATAATCAGCTATTTCAATGCAGTTCTTGTTACTAAATAAAGATATTATGATACACTCAACTGTATTAATAAACTCAATAAGTTTTGATTCGCGACTTCGTGCGCGCAAAAGGAAATCTCGAGAGAAAAGTGCATTTTGTCGCAATAAAAAGTAGGATCCTTCTCCGTGATCCACACTATACCTATGTCAAATTTTATAAAAATCGGTCCAGTAGTTTCGGAACCAATTCAAGCAAACAAACATATCATTCCTCTTTATAATATAAGTCTAGACTTATTCATTCACGTATTTTTTTATCCCCGGTGCAGTTATAAATTTGGCGTGTCTATCTGTCCATCTGTCTGCCCGTCTATCTGTCTGTCTGTGGCATCGTAAACGGATGAACCGATTTTGATCTACTTTGTTTGAAAGCTGACAAAAACATCGGGGGTTACTTAAAATTTTTAAGTTTGTTTATTTTCTCAGCCGCATAATGGAGCCCTTACAAGTGGACGTGGTGCATTTCTACCCCAAAGAAAACGCGCAGCCGCATAACACACTCAAGTAAGTCTTACTGTTTCTTAAGATTTATGAAATTTCTAACTTAGGCCCGTATTAATAAAGCGTTCTTATCTCTAAGACATTTCTCAAAAAAGTACTTAAGACGTTGTTTTAATTAATAGACCGTACCTAAGTACAGGTGTAGGTAAAACGAGACTCGTTACTCAAGTACGCTGTCATCGCTGTCAAACTGTTACTTGGACGTGGTTTCGTGGGTACAGTCAAACGGCTTGCTTAGGAATTGGGATACAGTACATTATTATTTGTGGTGTTTTTGGGTGTGTTACAAGTATGTAAATTAAAATCTAAATAATTATGATTAAACAAACTCAGAATTTACACTACATACTCAACACAAAATAAAGTTATAAAAAAAGATGCTATATTTATCAATATAGCATCTTTTTTTGATTTAGCATGATTGATACTTATTCTTCTTTTTTTTTGGTAATCGCGGTTGCAAAGGTTTTGCACCATTCTGCCAGTGTCGAGTATTTGTAGAAATATTTTCGATTTTATTTAAATATATTTATTTATTTATTTATATTAAACCAATTACCTATTTGATTTATATTAATTGACTAGACAGCAGAACTTTTTTTCGCTGCCCAAAAAACAATCCTCATTATATGTCCCTCCCTTCTACAATTCCTCGCCCTATCAACCTTAAATCTATTCTGTGTTTTGTAAATACTCCTTTCACTGAAACTTTATGTACATACTGCGGTACTGGCCCTAAATTTGTCTGTTCTAGGTTTTAGATTATTCAACAGACTTCCTCCTGTACACCCTGGTCCGTGCCCTTGTTTATTCATAAAACCCACTCATAAGGCAGAATTTTCGTCAACACAACACATTGGCGAATCACTAAGGAGCCACTTTAAAGAATAAGAAGAAGAAGAACTTTTTTCGAATGGCAATGATCCGCATTCCGTTTTACGTAGTTGTTAAAAAAATATAGATATTTTTATGCTAGACAATAATAAATATTAATATATACGTAAAAAATAATGAAAATCAGTTTTTTCAATATAAAGAATACAGACTAAACTTTTTTTGTATTTATATTATTAAATATTACATTTTTAAAAAGAAATATCAATAAATCCGTTCTTTGTAGAAGTGTTACAAACGTTATTTTATTCGTTCTTTGTCGTGTAGATGACCCTTAAAAGTTAAGTAAGTGATCTCAATAACGTTATCAACTGAGACGGTCTTGAGATCATAATACGAATTAAAGACCGTCTTAAGAAGCCAATCGTTACTTGAGACTGTCTCAGCCAAGAAAGGTCTTGAGAACGAGTTCGAGAACGGTTTATTAATACGGGCCTTAATCTTTATGCATCAATTACTTTTAAAAATCCAACAAAATATTTTAGTGTTCATCAAAATCCCTTGTGAGGTTCCTTTGAGTTCTATTATACTAGCTGGTGTCCGCTACTTCGTTTGCCGTATAACTATCGGAAACGGAACCCTATTCTTTAAACGGATAATATGAAAGTAGCCTAAGTTACTCCTTATAATATCAGATATATGGCAGTGAAAGTCCCGTGAAAATCGATCCAGCCGTTTTAGATAATAGCTGGAACAAACAGAAAGACAGACAGAAGGACACACAATAATTAAAAAAAAAAAAATTGTAAGTACCGTATATACTTTCATATCTAGTGAAAAGCTGTTAATTTAAAATTACAAACAGACACTTAAATTTTATAGATTACGCAAACCCCAAAGTTCCCCCGAATGTGACGTGACCACGAGCGAAAGAAATCATAGAATTGGTTGAATTAACGAGACCAGACAACCAATTTTTTGTCCTGAAATTATTATTATTTAAAATATTATCTGATGGGGACGACCTTGAGGTTTTCTTTTATTAAATACTAGATGTTGCTCGCGGCTCCGCCCGCGTAGATATATTATCCTTCGGGAACACTTTCCGGGATAAAAAGTAGCCTATGTTTTAATGCAGAGCCTAAACTACTACCATACCAAATTTCATCGAAATCTGTTCAGTAGTTTTTACGTGAAAGAGTGACAAACATCCATCCATCCTTACAAACTTTCACATTTATAATATTAGTAGGATTTAAACACATTTAAGTTTCTTGTAGTTTTAGTTATCTTTCTTTAGCATTTTTTAATTTTCTTTTAGTTATATTTTAAAGTAGTAGTCATATTATTGTGTAACCGTTTTATCATTTTTATGTTTGTGAATAATATGTATATACTTAGTCATTTTAACTAAAAAATATATACCTATATTATTTTGTTCTCACGATAAATGTTTGTTGAATTTCATGCCATTAGTCATTGAACAATTATTATATTTCCATCATCACCAGGTTCGAGGTGGTGAACGAGGAGTACCCCACTGTGGCGGTGCTGCGGCGCGGGCAGCCCTTCAACGGCGTGGTGCGCTTCACCAGACCCTACGATGAGGCGGTGGACCTGGTGCAGCTGGTGTTCACATTGGGTACAGTTCATTTATTGATTCTCTCTTTCTCTCTCTATTTCTAGATAGCTAGATTTTTCGCTCCACCTACTTGAGCGAAAAATGCCTGCCGGAATGTACAATCAATAAAAACAAACTATTCATCTATTACGGATTGTAGATTCCAGTAAAAAAGAACATTCGAGTATCAACCATCTTCTATACAAATAAATAAAATTGAGGTGTCTATTTGTAATTTCAAATTAAAAACTTTTCACTTCTGGAACGGCTGGACCCATTTTCTCGGGACTCTCACTGGCTCATATAGCTGATGTTATAAGGCGTAACTTAGGATAGTTTTTATCCTCATCATCATCAAAAAATGTTTAACGCCCAACGAAGTGGGCACGGGTCAGCTAGTTTTAATATAAATCCATAGAGCAAATGATACTTAGCATCATCAATTTGCAGGCGACAAGCCCGGGTTTGACACGCAGGGCTCCGTGTACCTGAAGCGCGACGTGCTACCGGACAAGCACGCCTGGAGCGCCAAGGTCCTGGACGTACAGGAGGACAACACCATCTCCTTCGAGGTAGTACCTTGTACAACTAATGATAAGCTACATCTCTATAGAACCAACTCTCCCCAAGAAGCTTCGAGGCACGTGAATGTCTCGCAATTCGCATTCATCTTCTTGTTCTCAACGGGTTGGGATTTCTGAATTTATATCTGTAGCTACGACTGATTGGCGAAAATCCCACACACAATAACTGGCTTCATAAATCAATGATATATTCACTCATCCTTCAGAGATAAATAATAAATATGAAATTTCTACTTAGGTATACAATACTAAATCACTTTTTGAATCTAAGCAATTCTCGTCTATTTGAAGATTAAATGATGCCAGCGACGTCATACACGCACAAGCAAATCTCACATGAACGGTACATTTTACCGCGATAAAAAGTAGCCTATGTCCTTCCCTGTTATCTGCTCTATATCTGTGCGAAATTTCTTCAAAATAGGTCCACTAGTTTTGAAGTCTATTCAATGCAAACAAACAAACAAATCTTGTCTCTTTATAATAATAGGTGCCTATGAAATTGCCGTTCTGCAGTACTGGCCATTTCAAATCAAAATAATTTTTGTTTGGCTAAGAATTCTAATTTCAAATTAATTTTATTTTAAAAACATGGAATTCTTTTTCCAAAAGTAGTCATTTGTTTATTGATTAGTGTTACATTTTCATCGCATTTCAATCTTTTTCGTCATCATGGATACGTTAAAAATTCGAGTAATTATAGAATATGAGTACCGTCGCGGCAGCATCGCGGCACAAGCGGCACGCAACATCAACGACGTTTACGGAGCTAACACTACAAACCAACGCACCACCTGTTATTGGTTTTCTCGCTTCCGTTCTGAAAATTTCGACCTGAAAAATGAACCTCGAAGACTTTGGTCGACAATGACGAATTAAGGCGATTGTGGAAGCTGATGATACACAATCTACGGCTGATTTAGCAGCAGCTTTCGACGTTAGCTTAGCTACAGACTCCTACTTTTTCCAGAATTTGGATAACTTCTTGGCGGGAAAAAATTCAATACCCGAGAGGCAGTACAAAATGCCTTTGAAGAATTTGTTGCCTCCCGTCCAGTTGATTTCTTTAAGAAGAGCATCAATAAATTGCCACTGCGTTGGCAAAGATGCATTGATTGCATGGGTGATTACTTCGATTAATACAAATAAAAAATACATGAAAAAAATTCGTTTAAATTTTTTCATACAAAACGGCAATTTCATAGGTAAAGACCAATATTAGTGTAGATGCACCCTACTACGAGCAATAAATTGTTTTTTACCATACCACCAACCGCCTAAAAACCTAAACTATTTTCGAATGCTCCTATTTTTATCTACTTTTGCCTCTATAGCCTCTATACTTTAAATTTTTGATGAGACACATTCTCCGCTTGCCAATAAGTATTTTTAGATGTGATTCCGCGAAGACGAACTCACTGCTTCAATGGATTTATTATTCTAGGACAATTGACTACAATATGCATAATATCAAACGTGCGCAATGCAATCCCACATACAATTGTAAAGTGATTGCAATTCCTGTTTAGCGTTACGTAACCCAATGTTAAAAAATAGATCAATAAAAAAATAAAAAACACGACTGCGAAGAAACTGATAGGAAAAAAAGCAAGAAAGTCCAGTAATAGAGACTTTTGTTATCGAATATTATTGAATAACTAGGAATTCCTTACCATTGAAATAGTTTCGTGATCGATACATTCAGTGCGAAAACTTTATATTATGGAACATAACGACTTCAACAATCGGGACCCACTATAAGGAAGCCATTTTTTCAGATGTGTCCCGACTACTGTTAAATTCCTTATGTTGCCTGATAGAATGTTTTCGTTGTGAATGTATGCTATTATGTAATTGACCACGAATCTATTTCAATGGTAGGTAATAGGTATAGTTATTCAATAATAATCGATAACAAAAGTCTCTATTACTGGACTTTCTTGTTTTTTTTTCTTCTCATTTTTTACGCAGTACTTGTGCATTCAAGAAAATTATTAAGGTAAGACTAAGACTAACAGATAGGTAAATATTTCAATAAGCAGCTACGATTTACAATTGCCGTAACAAACAGACGTAAAATAAGAAATATTTCAGTTATATCTATAAATAGTAAACGAGTATTTAGGTTTATTTAGGTATATAAATGTATCTAAACGATAGATGATATTATTGAATGAAATCATCAAAATTCGCATCTCTACTTAAATCTATACGTCTGTAATTCTTTATTATATACAAATAAATAAATAAAATTGAAAGTGTATGTTTGTAATTTTAAATTACCTAACAGCTTTTCACTAAATCCATATGAAATTTAACCGGTATTTACAATTAAAAATCAATGTTTAAATTTTTTTTCTATCCGACTGTATGTCTGTCTGATTGTTCCTGCTAATCTCTGAAACAGCTGGACCGATTTTCACGGGACTTTGCATATAGTATCGGGTATCCCACGGGAATACTGTACTATTTTCATGATAAATAGTAGAGCCTGTTTTTTCTTCGAAATCGGTTCAGTAGTTTTTGCGTGAAAGAGTAACAAACATCCATCCATCCTCATGAACTTTCACATTTATAATAGTACATAGTAGGATCATATTGCTTTTGCTTCGAAAGTCGGTTTTAAATATTCTTTGTTTAAAAATAATTAATTATATTTGTATCTGCGTGTGCGTAAATGCTACGCAGTTTAATTTAAATAAATAAATAATAATGATTAAACGCCTCCAATAATAATTGCGGATGTGATTATGAGTTTTTCTAATTGATGACTCGACGGTAAGTTTGTGTGACCTTTACTTGTACTCCTACGGTAACTGCCAAAAAAATGTAAATACATTCCAAAATAGACCTTTAAGATGGTTAAAATATTTGTTGTTTCTGCAAACGAATGCTCGGAAACACGTTTATTTTTAAATTCAGCTCTTCTCAGGTAAAATTTAGAACCGGCAGATTTTATGGGCATCAAGCAAACGATTCATCATCGATCAAGCAAATCATCGATGGTAAACGCTTACCGAGGATGTTTTTCAGTTTTGAAGGCCTCTGTTTCCTTTATAATTTCTTCGGTAAGAGATTATCTTGTCCCCAGTGACTGACAGACATATAGATGCACGTGCAGCCGTAACCGCTAACGGTAGGAATGTGAAAGGACAGTAGTTTTATTTGACAATGAAGACGCACACAAAAAAGGGATTTTCAACAATTCGACCTTTATAAGAGTTACATTGGGGTTGAAAGTATTTATAGTATTAATTTATATTTAAGTCCGGAAGAAACCGCTTTATGTGGTAAGACCGCCGTTTCGCACAATTTCTGTTGATGTATTCTGTGATGTTATTTTAATGCACCAATAAAGAATTTATATATAAATAAATATAGAGTACTGTACACTGTACAGTAGAGAGTCTGATTACGTTCTCTCTTCTAATCTAATGATGGCGAGTAGCGAACCACAGGATTGCTGGCTTGCCAAGCTGCATGCTTAGCGTGAAAATCTAGCCTTATAAGTATGCAAAAAGTTTTAAAGTTCTTTAAATATTTTTTTGCCAAAGTTTCACATCAATTAGATTTTCCAGACGACTATTAAAATACAAAAACTTGAGTGTAGGCAAAATAACTGGTTAGTGAATCGCCAAGGTCGAGTCACTTAAATATATAAAAAAAATATCATTTTTGTATAGTCTGACTGATATATATTAGCAATATTACATAAATTATACATTTAATTACAATTTGAGTTTAAAGTTAATTAGGTAGCTGACATGCTCGTAATATTTACGACAAGAAATATTTATTTATATTGTGTAGATATTAGGTATAGTAAAATATATTAAAATAACCTACGTAAGGTTAATTTAATATATTTTAATTTATTCATTACGGAATTGGTTCGTCACATAGTGTTACTACACGTTTTTGGGCGCAAAATATTGTTTTGGTATAGTACCGTATTTAAAAAATATATATATTATATAATATACATAAGGTATTACCGGTTTGTATGCACGCTTCGTCTGTACTCTGTGGTAGGTAGTGCGTGCTTAACCTACTCTATATGATATATCTAACTATAAGTATATATATCTAATATATCACAACTACCTGGGCTGATTGATAACTGGCCGAAACGACGAACTTAAAAAAATGATACGCAAAAAAGGAATATTATATTATATTCTGGCATCTTTTTGAAAATAGAACGCCAAATTTGAATTTAATCGAACTGATGGAATTTGTTTGAGAGGACGTAGAACTTTCTCTGTCGTAAATTTGCTTAACAATGGAAAGAAACGAAATTCGTGCGGTGATAAAGTTTTACGTTTTAAAAGAGAAAACAGCAACCCAGATTAAAACCAAGCTAGACAGTGTTTTAGGTAATTCTGCTCCTGCATTGAGTACAATTCACACCTGGGTAACTGATTTTAAACGTGGAAGACAGAGCTGCGAAGACGCCCACAGGTCTGGCCGTCCAAATGAAGTCACGAATCTGGACATGATCAAAAAAATTCACAAAATTGTATTGAATGATCGGCGCTTAAAGTTGCGAGAGATAGCAGAGATGGTAAACATTTCATCTGAACGCGTTTTTAATATTTTTCACTAACATTTGGGAATGAAAAAGCTTTGCGCGCGATGGGTGCCGCGTTTGCTCACTGTAGACCAAAAGCAACGTCGAGTGGACGATTCATCGGAGTGTTTGGCGCTGTTTAACCGAGATCCTAATGAGTTTTTGCGGCGTTATGTAACAGTCGATGAAACCTGGATACATCATTATACTCCCGAGACAAAAGAACAATCTAAGCAGTGGACTGAGAGCGGAAAACCTGTGCCGAAGAAAGCAAAAACTATTTTGTCGGCCGGCAAAGTGATGGCGACTGTTTTTTGGGATGCTCGAGGGATTATTTTAGTGTATCTGCAAAAAGGAAAAACAATAAATGGAGAGTACTACGCAAGCTTGCTGCAAAAATTAAGTGAAGAAATCCAGAAGAAACGACCACATTTGGCCAAGAAAAAAAATTTGTTCCACCATGGCAACGCACCTGCACACACGTCAATGGTTGCAGTCGCCAAACTCCATGAATTGCGGTTCGAATTGCTACCGCATCCACCCTATTTCCCGGATCTGGCCCCGTGCGACTTCCACTTATTCCCAAACCTGAAGAAATGGTTAGGTGGCCAGAGATTTTCATCAAATGAAGAAGTCATTGTTGCCGTGGACGAGTATTTTGAGGGGTTGGAGAAAACATTTTATCAAACTGGTGTAACGGCATCGGAGAAGCGCTGGACTAAATGCATCGAGGTAGAAGGAAACTACGTTGAGAAATAAATTTATTTTAAATAGATTTTTGAAGTTTTTCTTTGTCGTTTCGGAAACTTATCAATCAGCCCTCGTATACATTTAACTAAAACTTTAAGTTACCAATGTTTTTAATTATACTTTTACCGACTTCCAAAAAAGGACCCTTGAAATGAAGCTTTAAGTTTTAAACTATTTTAACTATGAAAAAAATTATTTTCAGCAAAGTTTTGTAATCTGCTGTATAAGCACCGTCTATCTGTAGAAATATCACTTGTTCAGAAATCCGTCATCGAACCAACCAAAACTACCGATTAATTATATATTAATTATATACACATATATATGTATTTTTATATGGCTACAATATTACATAAGTAATGACCGCATTACTAAAAAATCATCACTTTCAGAAAAATAACATGATTTACATTTTCTGATAATTCGCATTAAGCATGGACGGGACACCCTCACACTACAACGCGGCGGCTTTAAAGGTCATGCGCCCGGCGCCCTGTATCGTCCGCACGTTATGAATAGAATTTAAGTATTTTATAGGATAATCTGGACAAAATTTTGGGTGACATGGTATATATTTTGAAAAAGAATCGAACACTGTCACCGCTCCTTGAATATCTATTTTTGTTTTAAGACCATTTTGTAAAAATAACAAGTTGCTAATAATACTGGTTACTCGTATGTACTGTTACGATACCTAAATAGATGTGCAGTTGATGGCAAATCCGGTGCCCAATTTCGATCTTATTATGTACCATTATTGAACCTTATTGGCGTAGTATTATCTGGATCACTGGATCTGACTCGCCGAAAAAACATCATACATAAGATGGGTGGACCATGGAAGGCCACGCTCCTTTGGAGGCCAAGTATTAATAAAGTCGTAGTTATTGACATTGGTATATTCCATCTATTACATACTAAGATCCATTGAAATCAAGGCCACAGACGCGGTGGCAAGACGCTCGCGCCGCTATTTTAGCAGTGCGATCCCACGTTTCGTAGACTTCGGTCGTCGTTACAATTGTTAATCGCGCGCTAAGCAAAACGTTAGTTTTCAGTTAAATAACCTATTATTATCTCATATTTTTTACTGTGTATTGTCATATAAGGAATTATTATGGTACTAAAGAAAAAAAAATGTATTCCTCGATTTAGGTTAAAATATTGCTAGTGTTCCTAGGAAAGTAGTTCCTTATAAGGCCAATCAAAAATGTTACGGTTGGCTTTGCTAGGGTACATCGGCCTTACAAGGAACATCTATAAATCATGAACATGTAAACACTTAGTTTTTAGTTATAATACGTACCCATAAAGTTAATAAAAAAATATATTAATATTTCTTTGTTTTATAAGAGTTCGGTTAAGTTAGGGTTAGCTTAGGAACATTTTGGCCACACAAAGAACGGACCCCTTAGTACGGCCATTTTAGGAAAAAAAAGTTTGAAATTTCATTATAAAACGCATTAGCAAGTTAATTTATATCAAAATAATACTCATTACTACTTACTATTTTTAAATAATTTCCTTTCATATATTCTTAGTTACACAATAGTGTTCAAGTAATGTTCGTCGAGTTATTTTATACATAGTAAAAATATATTAAGCGTTTAATGTTTTGTTTAAATGAAAGAGCATGTTTTGTAGTTTTATTAATAGCGGATATATTAATTATTGTTACAAATCTATTTTTAAGTTGAACGACTGATTCAAAATAGTTGCCTTGTTTGGAGCCCTGTTCCCTGCAAGGCCATTTGGAAGAGGTTAATAAAACTTAAGTTTAATATATAGTGTTTAAAGCTTGGTTAAAAAAAGTAATTTATATGTTACACAATGAAACAAATTGATCACTTAATATTTTTTTCTGTCATTTATCCACTAAATAAACGAATAAATAGCGTTCTCTCTTTAGAGTAGCCTTTCAATGTTCCACCCACCTTATCATCATAGTTTTCAACACGCAGTTCACAGTTGCCATAATATAGAATATAATCTTATATATGAAACTCGAGAATGCCTGGACAGATTCAGCTAATTTTGATCTTGAAATGATTGTGGCAGTTCAGGAAAGGTTTGAGCGGTAAGAAATGGTGGAAAAATTGCGAGGGAAATAATAAAAGGACAATAAAATTTTCCTATGCCACCTGTTCTTACCTATCAAACATTTGATGTTCGTTCCGTCGGTAGCGTAAATTAGTTTAAAGTATTCCAGTTCATAGTAAAGACAGAACAACGCGTGTCGGGACAGCTAGTCTATAATAAATATTATATAATTTTTTTCCAGGTATCCACACCAGTAACTCTACCAGTAGGTAACTGGGCTCTCCGAGTAGTCACACGACTGAAGGGAACCGACGAGCGCGTGATCTTCGACTATGACAACGACCTGTACATAATTTTTAATCCATGGAACCCCGGTACGTAGATTTGTTTAGTCTAGATATGTGAGTTATGCCTATGTTATATACGCATAACTCGCATAGATAAAGACAGGGGTTGAGATAAATAACGACTATTTAGTCGTCATCAAATACGCCTATAATATAAATATTTATGCCGAACACATATGTGGTCGTCATATGTTTCAGTCCATCTCTATATTTAAGCTACCATCGTGATTTGTACATCCTACTTTTGGAACGACGAAATTTTGTATACAGACTAGTTGTCCAAGCTCTTTAAGGTATAGTGGCAAATGAGTTATACTACTACATGGACTCTTTAAATGTTTTATCGCAACTTAATAGTAATGTTTTCTTCTATTCGCAGACGACCAAACCTACATGGAAGACACAAACCTCCTACAGGAGTACATACAGAACGACATCGGCAAAGTGTGGGTTGGACCAATAAAGACCACACGTGGGAAACCCTGGTTATATGGCCAATTTGACGCCGTGGTCCTACCCGCCTGTATGTTCATATTGGACCGAGCTGAGATACCTTTCAACCAGTAAGTGGCAATGTTGGACCATTCAATTAAGTACTCCATGAATATGATGATATTCCTCTAGCTTTTTGTTTTATGTTTCAATTTTAAAATAAACAATAGATTGCATTGGTTCAAAGTAAATATTTGTACTGCATGTTAAGTACATAATGGTTTCTTACTTCTTACATAATAGTGATTAGTAACCACACGATCGATGCTTCGAAATCGGGCGACACGTTTTTCTATTTTCTAAATAAAAAGATGTCAAATAAATCAAACACAATAGAAGCACCGTAAAAAATAATGTTTTTCGATACGAAGTGACGATATCACGGCCTCACAAAAAAACCGGCGTAAAACGTTTACCTACTCCTTTTCTCTTTAGTGTCCGCTCGAAATAAGTCAGTGTGCTGAGAAACAAACTGGCAAATCGAATACGGTTAACAGGCCAGTGTTGCTGAGTGCGAGTTTTTGTCACTGCTCGCCGTGAAGAAGTTAACTACAATTTGTATGGCATCGAAACAACGCCCCTAGTGGCAAACAATGGTAACTACTTCGATGTCACACAAATTGTAGTTCACTTCTTCACAGCGAGTAGTGACAAAAACTCGCACTCAGCAACACTGGTCTGTTAACCGTATTCGATTTGCCAGTTTGTTTCTCATCCCTCAAGCCCACAAATACTAACCTAACTAAAAACCTTTCAGCCGCGGTGACCCAGTCAAAGTCGCTCGCGTCATATCCCGCATCGTCAACTCCAACGACGACGGTGGAGTGTTAATCGGGCGATGGGACGGACAGTACGAAGATGGAACGGCGCCGGCAGAATGGACGGGATCAGTGGACATCCTGGCTCAATACTTGGAGACACAGGCGGAGGTGCCGTATGGACAGTGCTGGGTTTTCGCTGGCGTGGTTACTACAGGTGAGTGATGATGATGATGGGGTGATAGGATTGACAATATGAAGACGGGACGGCGCCGGCAGAATGGTCGGGATCAGTGGACATCCTGGCTCAATACTTGGAGACACAGGCGGAGGTGCCTTATAGACAGTGCTGGGTCTTCGCTGGCGTGGTTACTACTGGTGAGTGATGATGATGAGGTGATGGGATAGGCAATACGCAGACAAGACGCCATCACCAATTATACCCTGTTTTAACTACGGAAGACACTACCCAGTATAGATAAATAATTTAAAAAGTTAAACCTTCAAAGTCTGCTGAATGCATTTACCGACATACAAACAAACCCACATAGTTTATGTATATTGTTAGACGTTTTAACAGTGATGGTTAAACTCAACATAGTAATGTGTGCACAGTGTACTTAGGTAATGAACTAGGTACAGTGTAATAGGTAAAAATGTATGTTGGGTATTTTTCTCGAAGTTCATAAATACATGACTTCACTATAATTAGTAGCAATAAAGAAGCTCGTAAATGTTCAATTTAAATCTATTATGTAGTTAACTGTAACAAAAGTGCAGTGTCATTGCACAAATATAAAACAGAATTAGAAACGCTCTAGCCTCTAGGCGTTTGAAACGTCAAACGAAGAGACGGGTTGACAGAATATGTTAAACTCTAACCCCCTTATTAATAAAAATATTTACACAACGGATAACTTAAACAACGTTGCCGTCTTTTCCTATCAAATGACATTTGCAACGTATCAGACAAAGACGGCAACGTTGTTTAAGTTATCCGTTGTGTAAATAGTTTTATTAGTAAGGGGGTTAGACCATTATGTTGGTTTAATGCTCTAAAGACCCCCGAGACGATCAAACGGTTTGACTCAAACCTCACGTGTTTGATGCAACCGTTTGACCTCGGTTTGATCGGTTTGTCAAACGGCACTGTTCAGTTTCACTGTCAAACAAAACAATACATATTTTTGTTTTGTTTGGCAGTGAAGTGACATTGAATTTCCATCAAACGAGCTTTGTAAACAATCAAATTGGTTTGACTCAAACCAAAATTTACGTGTATTATCGTCTCGAGGGATCTTTAGGTTAAACTATAATAATCGTAGCCCATAGACAACACATGCATAAGTTTGCAAGTGCGTTTAAACCCCAATTTTGCCTTCGGTATACTAACTTACTCGGTAGTGGGTACTATAGGGATGCCAGACGTCCCGTATTTCCCGGGACGTCCCGTATTTCCCGGGACGTCCCGTATTTCCCGGGACGTCCCGTATTTTAAGTAATATTTAAAACGTCCCGCCGGCCGGGACAATCGCTGTCCCGTAAATCGAGCGATCCAGATTAAAAACTAAAAAGTATGCCATATAAATAAATATGAGCTCTGGCACCCTAAAACTAATAGAAAATGCAAAAGAAAATTGGCTCGAACCTCAGAAAAATGTTGAAAATTTGTCGCTAATTAATTTTGTTCTTTTTTTCTCCCTTGTAAAAAACTGAAATCCCGTATTTTTTGGCTTATGTCAGCATTTGTACGTTATAGGCTGAAAAAAAATCTTGCACCCCTAACTCTAACTCACGTTACGCAAGCATTTTTACGCCTTCTTGATATAGCACATGGACAAATGGATGGTCAAAAATTCCCTATCAAATAAATAGTTTATTTTATATAGGTACGTTTTGTTAATAAACACGTGCATTAAGATTCAAATGGAAATGCAAACGTCCTAATCATTAGTATCAAGCTAGTATCAGATGTCACTCTCGACCTTAAAATGCAATATTTATTTTCAAATCCAGATTAAGATACAGCACACACGATGAATATTAATTAAATAATACTTGGTATTCAAGGCTTATGCATTTCCACTAAGTTTCACAATTTTATGGAACCTAGACATATACAGTGGGTCTTGTTTCGAGGCCAAGAGCCTTTAACAGATAATTTTGTTTAGTTTAATCTACAAAATGCCCACCACTCAAAAGGGGGGTGTTTTGCCGATGAAATTAAACCTATTTTTTTATTATTATCTGCTTTTAGCCTCCAGACGACACACACTGTATTTTATCTTCATGAGCTGTCTGATATTGTTGTGATTAAATAGATGTACCTGGATGACGGTGTTTTGCTCGGAGTTTTAGTTCACATCACGAAAATATTTTTCTGACCGGGATTCGAACCCGAGACACCGATTTGCCAAACCTTCCCACTAGGGAACTACTCTGTCGATAGATGAAAACTGCATAAAAATCCGTTCAGTAGTTTTTGAGATTATCGCGAACATACAGACAGACAGATAGACGCACATGGGCCGGGGGATTTAATCTATATATTAAATTAAATTACTGTATGTTTTTAATTTAAAATTAATAGCTTTTATCTTATTGCATATGAAAGTATAAAGGGTCCTTATAAAAATCATTTTTTTTTATTTTTGTCTGTCTGTCTGTTTGTTCCTGCTAATCTCTGAAATGGCTGAACCGATTTTCACGGGACTTTCACTGGCAGATAGCTGATGTTATAAGGTCTACCATAATATTACTAGCTGGTGCCCGCAACTTCGTTTGCGTGAAACACTAGACGTCGTTGTTTGGACTCGATCGCACTATAGACTTTACAAGAGCTAGAATATTTTAATACCTATTTGATAAAGTTTTGTAATGTAAAAAACTAATAACGACAACTGAATTTTAAGAAAAGTTTAATAATATTATTTCTGAACAAAATATAAATATAACCATTGAGCTATTTAATTTTGCTAAAGTAAAACAATTCTTTAACGGAACTGAAAATTGAAACTTATCAGGGCAGGGATTTCAAGTTTATTTTTCGCTTAACTTTGCCATTAATCTTAGATATTTATGAAAATTTTCATGAAATTAAATTAAATCAAAAATAATATTACATAGGTATATTCTATTATAAAAAATTTTTCGCGAAAATTGAGTACCGATCGTATACCACGTATGATAGAGTTATTTATTTTGAATTGTAACTGGCACTTCTGAGTATTTACAGGGAACTGCAATCTGCATCAACTAAATCTGCCGATTCAGATAGTCTACGTTGGTATATATCAGGAATATTTTCCCGGAACTGCCACTTACGTTACTTTAAGAATATGACAATTCATCGTAAGCAATCGATTCTGCCTCAATCTGATTTATTACTCAATTTCGGAAACATTTTTAATTCAAGTAAAACAACAAAAATGCCCTTTATTACAACACAAATAATACGTTACCTAGATTTAAAAATCAAAAATAAATGAAACGCATATACTACGACGAGTAGCACACGCGTAAGAGGTTGTTGGGTTGGTGGTATTGGCCGGACATACTGATATGATAAAATACGACTTAAAAAAACGCAGTAGCAATGATTAAAGAAAAAAGCATTGTATCCAAGATAAGGTATCTTTGTTTTAAAAAAATTACAGAGACTTCAAAACAGTAATAAAAAAATCATTTTTTAATTCCGATAAATTACGTAGGCTCCGTCGGTTTATTTATACTTAATGCGCACGCAACAATGTATTATGTAACTCCGCAAATATGACTCAGAGCACGCAACGAAAGCTTTGAGAGCTTAGGACTTTACACACTACACAAAATTCGAAATAAGAGGCTTGGCCGTTTAGATATTAAAACTAAACTTAACTCACTCCAAACGCCTCGACCGATTTATATTAAAAAATCGGTTGTCTGTAAAGACGGTTTACTGACGATAGTTGAACGTGACAACGTCATAAGAAAATACTGATGGATCGCTCACTCAAGTAGGAGAGAGACAGATTCCGCGCTCTCGCTTGCACTTCAAGCCTTAAATGGAACGCCTCTGAGCGAGGTAACGCCGCCTGAGTCATGTTTTTTCGTGCGTGCAGCCGGCTTCATTATACAGGATGACCTGAAATTCGATACATTCCTTTGAAAGATAGAAAGTAGACCTCATTTACAGTAATATTTTTCATGGCATCCCCTATCCGAAAGTTGATATTTACAAAGTTATTGAAATTTCAAAAATTTTTTCTTTATTTTCGACTTTTTGACTTTGACATGACGTATTTTTAAAAATGTTTGTCTTTTTAGTGATTTTTTTTATGTATTTTAACCGTCAATGAGTCAAATAATATTTTTAAGGAATAAATTGGGACAAACTAAGCGATAATTTTTCATTATGAGACATGAAACAGAATTTTCTTTTAAGAAAAATGCACATTTTTCTTAAAAACAGGTGATTTTCTTTAAAAATTTGTATGATACAATGCGTACAAATACCTTAAATAATTTTCTTACCTCATAAGCTTCCAAAAAAGGTACAAATATGTACATAAAAATATGAACATGTAATAAACAAAGAGAAAACAATCATCAGGTAACATTATCTCAAGAATTACTCTACCTGAGGCGACCTTTTTTTTCAATTGTTTCCTTTGTTCAAACTTCGGGATGTTTCGGCTACTGTCATCGCGGCCCTTTGTCAATGAGTTACCGACTGGCTTAGAGAGCAAATTTAGTAGCTAATATTAGTTTTAAGTCAACTATTGCCGTGTACGGACGTATTGTTGCTTTAAACTACACCCTTACTTCTACTTGTGATTTTTTTGTATCGCGATGGCTGCTTTTGAGTACGATGAATACGCTGACATCTTGTTTTGTTACGGACTTTGTAATGGTAATGCTGCTGCTGCACGAAGAACATACGTTGAACGTTTTCCGAATCGACGAGTGCCAAACGTTAGAGTGTTTTCAACAACATTTCGACGAATTCGGGATAGCGGCCGTGTTTATAGAAGACGTGGCGATTCAGGAAGACCTCGTTTGTATGCTCCAGAAGAAGAAGAAGAAATTTTAACACTTTTTCAAAATGATCCTTCTATTTCTACAAGAGCGCCAGCTAGAAGACTTGGATTGAGTCAATGGAAGGTGTGGTTTACAGTACACACAGCGCGTCTACATCCATTTCACACCTGTCCAAGCGTTGGAAGAGGGAGACCCGGTTAGAAGAATGGAATTCTGCCGTTTTATGATAAATGCAGACATGGAGGACCGCAATTTCTTCTCAAGAATATTGTGGACGGATGAATCGAAATTTGACCGTGACGGGATAAACAATTTCCACAACACACATTACTGGGCACCAAAAGGAGAAAACCCCAGGATGAAAAAAGAAAGGGCCCATCAAACCAGATTCAGTCTAAATGTCTGGATGGGTATAATTAATAATAATTTAGTTGGACCTCATTTTTTGCCTCAAAATTTAAATGGTGAAATGTACGAACATTTCCTAAGAGAGGAGATTACTGGTTTAATGGAAGATGTGCCAATAGCAACTCGTCGTAATATGATTTTCCAGCATGATGGTTGCCCGGCCCACTTCCGCCTCGGCGTACGCCAGTGGCTAGACCAAACTTACCCACATCGCTGGATAGGTCGAGGCGGGCCAATTCCTTGGCCAGCACGGTGTCCCGATTTGACCCCGTGTGATTTTTATCTTTGGGGTCATATGAAGGCTTTGGTGTATAACTACACCCATAACTACTGTAGAGGAGCTCAGAAGCCGCATAAGAAATGCAGCAGAAGAAATCAAAACTAGTCTTACTACCAGAATAATCAAAACAGAGGTACGGAGAAGACTACGGGCCTGTATCAGAAACAGAGGTTCACATTTTGAACAAGACCTAAAGTAGAATATTTATTATTTAATTTAATTAAACATTGATGTTTTTTAAACACAATAAACGTAATTAAATTCAAGTTTTTCCTTTTATTTTAACCTTATCGCAAATAAATCGATTTAGACATTATTTCATTTTACTTCTAATATGTTTACTACAACGTCATATTTTTATGCAGACATTTGCACCTTTTTGGAAAGCTAATGAGATAAGGAAGTTATTTAGAATATTTGTACGCATTGTATCATACATTTTTTTAAGAAAATCACCTGTTTTTAAGAAAAATTTGCATTTTTCTTAAAAGAAAATTCTGTTTCATGTCTCATAATGAAAAATTCTCGCTTAGTTTGTCCCTATTTATTCCTTAAAAATAATATTTGACTCATTGACGGTTAAAATACATAAAAAAATCACTAAAAAGACAAACATTTTTAAAAATACGTCATGTCAAAGTCAAAAAGTCGAAAATAAAGAATTTTTTTTTGAAATTTCAATAACTTTGTAAATATCAACTTTCGGATAGGGGATGCCATGAAAAATATTACTGTAAATGAGGTCTACTTTCTGTCTTTCAAAGGAATGTATCGAATTTCAGGTCACCCTGTATAATTCAATTCCGTTATTTTCAATTCTTCAATTATAAGACGTTATCACGTCAAAATGTTGTTCGTGTATAATATATATTCGGTAGGTCTGAGAATAGGTCGTAAACTGTTTTAAACACTTATGGATTGTGTCGCGGTGCACTTTTCTTTTTCCCCACGTTTCGGCTACTTTCCAGCAGCCGTGGTACAATCCGTAAGTGTTTAAAACAATGAACAATATTCGCGTAAGCGTAAGAAATCAATAGGGTCGCAACACTGTTTTTTAACGAAGCCAAGAGGAAGTGTATTGATTTTGGCCTCTTTTAAGTATGTAATATGTACATGATCAGAATTTAATGAATGAGGTGTCAATAGATTCGTAATAATAGCCCGAGTAACATAGATTTTATAAGTTACGTTGTCTGGTTATAGTTTTTCATAAAAAAATATAGCTATAGACCAACGACTAACGCCCAAAATTAATAACGTATCTAAAATCTTAGATTGACTTCAATCTTATGTTATCAAACAAAAATTTACGTATATTGACGTGATTTAATCCTAGGATCGTTGAAATGTATTGAAATCTTGATCTCAGGTAACTAAAATGAGATTGAGATTGATTATTAATTTCGGGCGTTAGTAACGAGTGATAGTTTAGATGGTAGCAAACGTTTGCTGGGTCATTGTGCGAGTATGCAGTAATTATGGTAATATCATGGACACCACTATACAGTACAGTGACGACAGTTCATTTAAATTCATGTCAATTTTACTTCCCTTACCATTTGTATTTTATCTAATTTTTAGTGATTGGTGTAAAGGATACTGTGTACGCATTATGCGTGTAATAAATACTTTTTATTTATTTATATCTATTTCAATAATAAGTCACTGTATGTCAAATGGCTTGTCCTGTAATATTTTATCTGATTGGTTCCAGTCTGCCGCGCTCTCGGCATCCCCTCCCGCGTCGTCTCCAACCTGGTGTCTGCCCACGACGCGAACAGCTCGCTGACCGTGGACAAGTACTACAGCGAGACCATGGAGGAGCTGGACTTCGACCCCAATAACCCAGTAGGAGGAGCTGACTCCATATGGAACTACCACGTGTGGAATGACGTGTGGATGGCGCGACCGGATCTGCCGCCAGGTGAGGATGAACTTTCGAGAACAGTTACCTATGTAGTTCTGGGGTCAAACGAAGGTCAAGTATAACTTGTTTAAATATAGAGACTCTTTATCGTTTCCTGCTAGTGCTATTTTTTAATCGTGATTACTATTAGGTAATGCTCAATTTCTAATTGTGTGCTCAATACATATTCGCTAACTAGAATGCGCGTATTATGTAAATTATGAAATTTCTGACGTGGAGTGCCAGGCTCGAATGGGACGGCCGGCCGGAATAACGCTTGTGTTGTGTTTCTCCGAGTGAGTAAGGTTACCAGAGGACTAAGGGAAGTTGGGGATTTTGATGACCAGAAACGCAAGGGCAACACCAGACGATTTACAAATGTATTGGTGGTTGCAAGTGTCTATGCGCGGCAGTAATCACTTAATAATATAGCATATTTACTATGGCGCCTGAGCGCGGTAAGTTTGCTATGAGCGGTCAGTGCCAATGGAAAAATTGAGTAAATTTTATACATAGTCGCATTCACCGATTCAAGTAAGCCATGTAACATTTTGTCTTTTTATCACCAGGCTACGGTGGCTGGCAGGCCATCGACGCAACCCCCCAAGAAACATCAGACAGCACCTTCCAGTGCGGCCCCGCGTCGCTGGAGGCAATCAAGCAGGGCGTGCTGGGCGTCAACTATGACGTGGAGTTCATGCTGGCGTCCGTCAACGCCGACCTCATGCGGTGGAGGCGAGACCCGGAGGCCGAGAGCGGCTACTCCATGGTGGACACTAATAACTACCAGTGAGTATTGGGATTTATCCTCTATAGCCAAAAGTACCATGGACCATGGATCGCGTATCAGTGCGGGACCGCGTCAATAGAAGCCATCAAGCAGGGCGTGCTGGGCGTCAACTACGACGTGGAGTTCATGCTGGCATCCGTCAACGCCGACCTCATGCGGTGGAGGCGAGACCCGGAGGCCGAGAGCGGCTACTCCATGGTGGACACTAATAACTACCAGTGAGTATTGGGATTTATCCTCTATAGCCAAAAGTACCATGGACCATGGATCGCGTATCAGTGCGGGACCGCGTCAATAGAAGCCATGAAGCAGGGCGTGCTGGGCGTCAAGTACGACGTGGAGTCCATGCTGGCATCCGTCAACGCCGACCTCATGTGGTAGAGGCGGGATCCCGAGGCCGAAAGAGCGGGAGTTTTATTTTATTTAAAAAAATACAATGCGTTACAGCTAGGTACGACTTTGGTATCATGGGCGTACCCAGGTAGGGACGGGGGGGCCTAGAAAATAAACGTCAATTTTCCAATTTTCAATATACCAGACCGACCATCTTCTCGAAACAGGTATGAGCTGACCCCCCCCCCCCCCCCCCCCCAGCTGAAATCCTGGGTACGCCCGTGTTTGGTATGGAGCATTTTCACGTGACTTGCAAAATTTTGTATTGGTACAAATCGCTGTACCTTTGACAATATTGACTTTTGATATAAGTAGGTACTGTTTCTTCTCAGAAGTTACTTAACAGTCGGTGTTGGTACAACAGCTACTCGGCGCTGTCCTCTGAACACCCGATATGTAACATCAACGAAAATGGACAATGGGGATGTTACATGTATAATAATCCTCGTAATTTACACAGCATCGGCCGTATGATCCTGACCAAGAAACCCTTCATCTTCGATCCCATCGGCGACAAGGACCGAATGGACATCATCAACGAATACAAGTACAAGGAGGGCTCGGCATCTGAGAGACTGGCGCTCATGAACGGTGTCAGGCACTCTGAGAGGGCAAAGAGGTAAGTAAACTGTCAGATGGTTCGCCTAATGGACTGAGATCCCAAACCCGCTAGACTATTTACCTACTCTTGTATAAACCCTTACTGATAAAGTAACATAATATTGTAGTATTAGTGTGTACAATGAACGTATGCGTACTAGTTTAAGCCGTGGGCCAGTTGTCAGGTACAGGGCGCCATAGGTACAAAAAAATTGTAGAAACTTTTCTCTCAGCTTTTTAAATGACTCTAAGGAATGTAATAGTAGAATAATGACAATTAAATAAATTATAAAGTGAAATTTACACCGATAACTATTTTTTTATGTGGTAGTTTACATGAAAATAAAAAACCGACCAAGTGCGAGTCGGACGCACGTAGGGTTCCGTACCTTATGTTTACGCGAATATTGTTCATTGTTTAAAACAATGTTTACTTATTATTCCGTTAATATTGTACGATCTCAATCCATAGTGGTTAGCGAATATCACCGCCCATCATTTGGAACACCTTTATTTTCCATTTCCTCTCACTTAAATACTTAATGCAAATTTGTACATCTCAGGTAATTTTACGTCAGAAAAGTCAAAAGACTGACATACCCGCAAAGAATAGAGACTGGACAGTGATAAACGCCATTGACCATTAAGTTCCCCATGAAGTACGTCCTCAATGTTAGGATAGGTAATGAGTAATGACGCGTTTATTGGGTGATTAGGTGGAACAATTCGACGTGGCTAACCGCCAAATACTGAAACGATACTTAAGTGTAGTGACGCTCAAGTCACATGTTGTCCTGGTCATTTCGGCTAGCAGAGACAGCGACAGCCTGTGAATAGAAGGACTCTTAATTTTGATTAGCGTGCCGATTCAGCCGTGGGAGGAGGAGTGGAGAGGGAGTCCGATGAAAATTCAGAGCGCTGAAAATAGAACTCTGCCCTAATACAATAGAGTTGAAAGTCGAAGTGTCGTATGTTAAGCTGTCATATTATGACATGGACATTTGACTCGACACTTGTGAGTTCGATTTTCAGCTATATTATATTAGAGCAGAGTTCTATTTTCAGTGCTCTGGATTTTCACCAGAACTTCGTCTTCCGGATCATTTAGTCCCAACCTTAGTCGATAAAGCGCAATTTGCTACGAATGAAAACAGGTGCTCGGGCTTCGCGCCTCGTCTAACTAAGCCCTGAGGCTCTAATTCACTACGCTACTAAGGAACTGTATTGTTTATATTTTCCAGATACTACGCGGTCGTAGAAAAACTGTCTAACGACATACAGTTCAAACTGCGCGATATCGACGCCGTGCAGATCGGTCAGGATTTCAGGGTTACTGTTGAAATAGACAATAATGCCACTGAGGTAAATACATGATATTATTTGAATAATTTAAATATCGCAATATCGCGTGATGACGCTACGTCGCGCATCGGTATCATATTATAATATTTGATACCATCGAGTATTCATATTCGAATTATTGTAACCTTAAGAACTCTATAGGTACGGGAAGTTCCCGTACCAATATAATTCTTAGGTTAGAGAAAATTCACACTGCGACGATACGCGACGCGACACGGCGCTGCATTTTTAAGATAGCTATTCAAATTTGAACTTCACTACAACATTGACTTGACATTCGAACTTTTGCAATAAAACGTGTATCTTTTTAGGATTTTTTTCTGAAAATTTGAAATTTTTAAAAGCTATCTTAAATATACAGTGCCGTGTCGCGTCTCGTCGCGGTATGAACTGATCCTTAAGGTTCTCGATTTCGCGTGATAAAGACAACTCTCGATGTTGTGTAATGTGTGATGAAGTTATTATTAAACTACACACACATTTTTCCGCGATAAAAATTAGCCTATTCTACCTACCTTCCCTTATGGTCTACTCTATATCTGGGCCAAATTTCATCAAAAACAGTCCAGCGATTTCGGAGCCTATTCAATAATAATAATAATAATAATAATAATAATAATACTATGGACGCTTCACACCACGTCAATCTGGCCCCGTGCTAAGTATCCGAAGAACTTGTGTTACAGGTACCAGAAAACGGGAAGTATATTTAATGCTTTTATACTATACATATATTTAAGATTTTTATTATATTATACACATATTTAATATACATCCATGACCCAGGAACACAGAAAAAACTTTTTGTTCCTTCGGCGGAATTCGAACCCGCGACCCCCTGGCTTGAGCACCAACGCGCTGAACCACTGAGCCATAGAGGTCGTCGAATGCAAACAAACCAATATTATACGTATTATAAGACATGTTTTGTAGCCCCGCCACATCAAAGCCGCTCTCTCAGCCACGAGTGTGTTCTACAATGGCGTCAAATCTGAGGTCATCAAGAAACAGGAGGGAAAAATATTCGTCGGCCCGGGAAAACGTGAGTATATACAATTGGTTTCTCTAATTTGACAATAATAGATGGTCTTCCTTAGGGTAAATTCACCCAGAAACATAGCGCTGCATTTTTAAAGTAACTGTTCAAAATTGAACTTTATTATTCACACAAGTAGATACACGTTTCATTGTAAGAGTTCGAATATCAGCAGTGTATGACTGATGTGATATGGACCGTGTAGCTTCTTGTATGATTAATCGAGTTAAATTTTGAATAGCTATCTTAGAAATGCAGCGCCATGCCGCGTATCGTTTCATTTTGGTGTGAACTGACCCTTAAGTAAGGCAAGCTTTGCTAAAAGATAGGCTGTTAGAACTGTAATATACCCTGTTTAGATCCAATTTAACCTTAACCTAAAGAAAAAATTACATTGAACTAAATTAACCTAATATTATATGCCATTATAATTCTTTTTTTTTTGGTAGGCAGCATTATTGGGGGGTTTTGTATTTGTGTTGGAGTGCACACAGAGCGCTGGAGAGACTGAGCTGAAGTGTAAAGGAATAGCTGAACATTGGACGCATACAAAGTTCCACTCACCTTTTCCTTGCTGGGCCAGCGACCTAAACTCTAAAATTGCGACATTAATTAATCGTACCTACTATGAAACATCAACTATTGACAACAGTAAAAGAGCTCCGTGGCCTAGTGGGTAGACCGTTTGATTCGCACTCGAGAGAATGCAGGTTCGATTCCCAGGTTGTGGCGTGTATCAATGAGACATTTTCAGATCTCAAGTACATTATACGGACGCTCTAACGGTGAAGGAAAACGTCGTGAGGAAACCCACACATGGTTGGCCCTAGACGTATTGACCCGTCACTCCTCTGGACTAGGCTGACTGTGTTGTGAGATGCCGTATGTGCTTGGGCAACCAGGCACTACAGTATACAGTCCCAGGCACTAGAGTATTTCAAGACTGGTTACTTCGCTCGGAGAATACTGTATAAATCATCCAATAACGGATGAAAAGGCCTAAGTTTTACCTACAGTGGCTATGTCGCGGTCAGCAGTAGCCAGTAGGCGTGACATACCAGCAAACTTTTCCAAATGAGTAAAATCTAATCTAGGAGTCTAATAAACTCATCATTAAAGTACAACTATAAATATAATCAACAAATAGTCAGAAGATACTAAATTATAATATAAGGAGAAAAGTAATAGGAAAATATACTTTCTTCATATTCTAGACGAAGAAGTGAGCATTCTAATCAGCGCAGCGGAATACCTCCCGAAGCTGGTGGAGTACTGCAACATCAAAATCTCCGCCATGGCCATCGTGGACGAGACGAAACAGTCATGGGCTGATGATGACGACTTTCAGATACTCAAGCCCAATATTGTTGTCAAGGTATGGTGCGATCAGCAAAAGACAAAATGCCGTCGCGGGCGGGATGGATTCGAAATATAGGGTTGAAATTTAGTTTAATATTTTATATGATACTTATACTGAAATATTGAGGTATTATTACTTAGTTAATGTAAAAAAACATTAAACTTTATGCACCTACATTGTACAATCTACATTTCAATGTCACACTTTATTTCGGAGATATTAATAAATGTGTACCTACTTACTACTTGCGGCCTATACATTTCATACAACTGCAGGAACGCGTAGTACCTAGTAGGTAAATAATAATATTTTTCGCAGAAGCGTTAATTAAATAATAGTATAGGAGTTCGATCCTATTTTGTAACACTAAATAATATTCGCGATCGCGAATCGCCACTAGCGATCACTTTTATAAATTACTTCTATTGCATGCCATTGTTTTCAAGGGTTTTCAAGGTTCACTTGTATTTTCACTTCGTTATTCGTAACTCGCGTCCTCATTTTCTCCCGCCAGTTCGCAGGCGACCTCGTCATCAACCAGCCCACACAGGCGGAGCTGTGGTTCGTTAACCCCCTGGACACGCCCCTGAGCGGGGGGGAGTTCCGCGTGACGTCATCAGCTATCGCGGGCCGTACGCTGCGCGTCGCTGCACCTGATGTGGGCCCTGGCGAGAAGGTGGCCGTCGAGATACCTATTGTGCCCAATGTGAGTATTTTCTTTATGGACTAGCAGTGCCGTGGGGTTCCTATGACTCCATTCCTATCGGCTTCACTTAACCACTTACCATTTGAAGACCCTCATCCAAATCCATACTTATTATAACAGGCTAGGGCTTCCCCCTGAAAGAGAACCAGCCTTCGAGTGGTCTGATACAGGTGGGGAGTATCACTGTGGAGTGTGGACTATCCCCCTACTAATATATTTACACAATTGAGTAGCTATACAATGTTGCCGTTTAGCTTTAGTTGTTTTAGTTGGCAGGTATTTTGTAAGAAAATAAATAGATTTTCATTTTAAAGGAGATAAAGATTGTTATGATATGTTAATAGATTTATTTACTCATTTATCTCAAAAATTATGATTGCATATTTGCGACTAATGAAACCAAAGCTTACAAAACTAACAATTTTCACAAATAGAGTATTTCCTATCTGTTGATTAAAAACAAATTAGGTTTTAAGTATAGCCAAATTATCCAGAACCTTTTCACCCAAAATTTACAAAAGAGGTCGTGTTTAGGATCATTTTTCTGCTCTTATGTAGCTTATTGCTTAAAAATACTCAAACATAGCGGAAAAAATCACCTCACACGTGTGTTAAAATATAATCCAAGAATAGTAAAAATGGATTTGGCAAAAGCATAAAAAATATTCTCAAAGTTCCACAATTATGCATGAATCTTAATGCGTGGCAGTAAGGTTTATTTTATTTCTGGATTTATTGCACAAAACATTTCTATCAGTCCGTACTCGGCCGCTGTCCACTATTATGCATGAATCTTAATGCGTGGCAGTAAGGTTTATTTTATTTCTGGATTTATTGCACAAAACATTTCTATCAGTCCGTACTCGGCCGCTGTCCACTATTATGCATGAATCTTAATGCGTGGCAGTAAGGTTTATTTTATTTCTGGATTTATTGCACAAAACATTTCTATCAGTCCGTACTCGGCCGCTGTCCACAATTATGCATGAATCTTAATGCGTGGCAGTAAGGTTTATTTTATTTCTGGATTTATTGCACAAAACATTTCTATCAGTCCGTACTCGGTACTCGGCCGCTGTCCACTATTATGCATGAATCTTAATGCGTGGCAGTAAGGTTTATTTTATTTCTGGATTTATTGCACAAAACATTTCTATCAGTCCGTACTCGGCCGCTGTCAAACAACACATTTTTCGAACGCGTCCATAAAATAAACTAAAGAATACAGTTACAGATATCAAACAATTTCATAAATCTTACCTTGGATACATAAATTAATATATTGTATATTTTACTTACAGAAACTTGGAGTAATCAACATAGTGACGACATACAAATCAAATAAACTAAAAGACATCAGCGGAGCCGCGTCTACTGAAGTTATGGAGGGATAAAAATACCTACTTGTAATGAATAATCATAATATTATTATAAATATAATATAGTATGTCGAATTTATATAATTTTTAAATCGCTGATAACTGCCAAAACAATTTAATGTGGACGATATTATAATAGAGTCTTCGTTCAATGCAAAGTTATGATGACTGATGAGTCAATGATTATAATATTAATTTATCAAAAAAAATATATTTTGCGACTGCACTCTTTAGCACCCCAGAACTAGAAAACAATCAAAATACTGTGTGTATTTCGTTACTTGTACCCTTGTAAAGGCAAAACATCTGAATAATATTTTTAGAGCATTATTTTGTTACTCATAGAGTAAATATTGAGTATTTTTATAATATTTTTTATATTGTTACGTATTAGAATTATCAAGGTAGCTTTTAATTGTTTTTTTTTTTTTTGTAAATTATTATGCATTTAAATTTTGTGAACGGAAAAATAAACTTTTTATACAATTTACATCATAGTTTTTTTCTTACCAATAGCAACATACGAGTTTCGTAATTATTTCACTGCCTACACGACAAAACGAGTTATCCTCTCAGGAATAAAATCTTTAAAAATATAAAAATATATATCTCCCAATAAAACAACAGTCAAAATAAAAACAAAAGTTTAATTCCCAAATTGCATTTTCATTTTCGCTTATACAACACAAGACAAACTACTGTCTAATACACACCAGGGCCTTTAGTCAAGATGCATTCGATAATTTCGACAGCGAAGTTCGTAATCAAAAATGTATGGGATTTGACATAAGTCATCGCTAAGTGACATGTCGCTTACGATGCCTTATGTCAAATCCCATACATTTTGTTTTCGAACTTCGCTGTCGAAATTATCGAATGCACCTTGACTAAAGGCCCAGTACCTTTGCTAATAAATACATCGAATACAATTCGATCTTACACCTAATTGTTCGGTAGACATCACCATAAAACATTCCGTATATACACGATAATTTTTATCTGATTTTGATTAGACATTCGATAAAAAACACCATTTGGCAGTATTTATTTTTATTACAAAACTATGCAAAAAGTACATTACCATACGTGACACACGAGTGGGCCTAGTTATAACATTATTGCTGTACGATTTCTTCTAATTCTAGCTTTAGATTTTAATGTAATGAGATGGTGTACCCCAAGGTAATACTTTAGGTCCATTTTTGTCTTTTATGTTATAGTTTTAATGATTTTAAGATTTTATCACACTGGAATATAAGATTAGTTTCCTTTTAATGTTATATTAGACAATTTATATGCAATGAGGAACTATGGG
This sequence comes from Phengaris alcon alcon, assembly GCA_037179445.1. Lineage (NCBI taxonomy): Eukaryota > Metazoa > Arthropoda > Insecta > Lepidoptera > Lycaenidae > Phengaris > Phengaris alcon. The sequence goes on along the minus strand of JAYRCH010000263.1, from coordinate 476,473 downwards.
ACGGCAAATAAACTATTGATAAAATATATTAAATATTTATTCAATGACTTCAGTATTTACCGCTTTCATACGAATAAATAGACTTCATGGAGAAACTTGTTAAGAGTCACAGAAATTATAACTTGGTATGTAAACTATGGGAGAATACTTTAAGTCAAACAGACGAAAGTAACATAAAAGAGATAGTACAATTAAAACTATTAAAACATCTATGTGACGGTAACAACTATAATGTATCTTCACAAGTTTTACAGCCATATATTAATTCATTGTAATGCTCTTTGAGACGATAATTAAAAGTATGAACAAAAACATAATGCATTTTGCAGGAATACAAGAAAAATGTATACACTTGCGCTTGAAAAATAAGACACAAAGTTATGTTTAGCTAATACTTAAAAATGACAGATTTGACAACTCTACACGATTTTCAGCTCTATTGAATTAGCGGACAGTTCTATTTACAGTGCTGTTTTTCTTGTCGCGACCACTAAAAAAGGCTTGTGGTAGCCTAAAGCATTGTATCCACTAGGCAACGTTTGGCGCGCAGCATGTTGTCCAACATATTGTAAGTTAGCGCAGAACTTTTGACTAATAAGAATGTTATTAGTACGCAGTATTACGAGACGAGGCGTGTCGAGGCAAAAAGTGTCTACACCTAAATGGCCCCAAACATGGCGTTGTTTGGGGGCATTAAGGTGTGAGACTTGTCATCTTGACATTTTGACATTTGCTTTCTGCAATTTATTCAGTTTTTTGAAATCAAGATGGCGTATCTTTTTTTTGTATATATATATTTTTTTTTTTGTCAAATGTAAGTACGTTAAAGCCCATGCTTAGTTTTGAAACCTTTGTGCCTAGTAGATACGCGGCTTAAGCGTACCTACCTTCTTAGTAAGAATGTAAAGCCTTTTATTCAAGTTTCATTTGTCCCGCACTTTCACTTTTAGTCCTTAATATGCTAACTGTACTTCTGTTTGTCTTTATAATACATTGTTCAACACTTAAATTAGGTAACTACATTATTATGAACTTTGTATTGATGGTCTTAAGGTTTACATTTGCTCGGCAAACAGTCTCAGTTCACTTTGACCTTACCTGTGACGATTTTGAAGTACTCCTCATAGAACCGCGGGAAGATTTGCATCGCGAAATATATAACTGTGAGGTACGCTACTATGACTAGAGTTAGGATGAGGTCGAATACTGCTGGTTTCACGCTGAAAAAAGAGCATATTTTGTAGACTACTCTGGAGTTAAGGCAACAAATAGAATATAATTAATCCACTGAAAAAAAGAAGTAGACACTCTCACGTTTGATACAGACACTCTCGCGTGATATAGAGACTCTTACGTGCGATATAGACACTTCCGAGTGTGACATAGACACTTTCGCGTGTGATATAGAACCTCTAAAGTGTGATTATAGACACTTTAGAGTGTGATAAAGACACTCTCATGTGTTATACAGAATATACACACTTTCGAGTGTGACATAAGACGCCCTCGCGTGAGATATAGACACTCACCTGTAGACGTAGAGCTGCGCGCGTGTGGGCCCGTACAGCACGTGCTCGGGCTCGCGGCGGTCGGGCGCGTGCGTCGTGCTGGTCACCGTCACGAATTGTGACAACGCGCGTTCTAGGGCACCCGTCACGCCTGAAATATACAAATGACTCATAATTATAGTATTTATGTTGATTAGACTACAAATTTATTTTAAAATTATAAGCTAAAAAACGCAGGAACGTTTTTTAGCTTATAATTTTAAAATAAATTTGTTGTCTCGGTCCAAAATTATGCCAGTAACTATGGTTACTGGCATAATTTTGGACCGAGATCCCAGGCCCGCCAGACTACCCTTATTTACTGGTAAAATGTATATCATATTGTAGTATTGGGGTGTACAATGAAAGTATATTATATGTATATATATTCATAAGGGTAGTCTGCCGAGGCTGGCATCTCGATCCGTTTGTAAGATTACATGTATAAGCCGACGTCGTTGCGGAACTTTTACAGAATTACACTCCAATTTACACCTTTTGCCACAAGACCTAAACGAGATACTCACCGGCCGTGTTAGGTGTGGCTGCTAGCAACTGCGGCGCGCGCGGCTGTGACGACAGATAGTTGTACCACGTGCGTATGAACGTCTCGTCCACATTCTGAATAAAATGAGAAACATCTTTAGGTACCATTCATTCTAGTCTGAAAAACCAGTTACAACGATAGTCAATAATAATATTTTCGTTTTTATGTTAGGGCGGAGTCAACACAGTATAAATAATGTACAGTAGCGGAACTCAGCAGTGTCCTTGAAATTTGTACTAAGGAATGAGCGTGGCCGAGCTGAGCGCTAGGGCTGGTACGTCTACAAAGAAAGCATTGACAGTGCGCAAGCGTCGCGGCACACCTAACCAAAACTCGTTAGTCGTTCAATGCAGCGACAAGTCTTGGCGGCGTGCGGCGTGACACTACATACTTCTGCTATGTATTTAAAGTTTCGTTAGCGGCCGTGGTAATGATGCTTGTGCGTGTGTGCGCCGATCCGGGCTATCTAGTATGAAGATGGTCTACATCATTGTCTATACTGTAGCGTCAATACACACCAGGGCGTTGTCGTACAGCGCGGCGTCCTGGTCGCCGGCCTCGTCGGTCAGGTTGTACACGTGGGACGCGAGGGCGCGCGCGGTAGCTCGTATGTTGGTCACCAGCGTACGCAGCGCGGCTTCAGACGGAGAGTCGAGCACGCTGCTACGTGCCGGCTCTTTGTGGCTCTGGAAATTAAAAATAAACATTTTAGCCTATATAACCCAGTGTTAATACAAATTGAATTCAAAAAGTTTCATTTACATATAGGTTAATAATGACACTTTGGCCCACTTGCTTGGCACTTTGATCTGGGTTGAAATTAACCCCGGGTTGAATATCGTGTTATCTCTCTCGTTCTCCGTAATGAAATGAAAGAGAAGGCATGATATATTAACCCAGGGTTAACTTTAACTCAGATCTGCGCAAGTGGGCCTTACGGAATTGTCCCTACGTGATGCCTACCACCGGTTCGGAAACTAACCCGACGACAAGAATAAGAAACTCGCACATATAATTAATGATATTGCTTGATGAATGATGTTGCTTGTGCAACACAAACGACAGTATTGTGTATTGTGCAATTGTTATAAGCCAACCGGATAGGTAGCGTAAATTTGTAAATAGAGGCTCTATTTTATATTTGATGTTTTAAAGTATGAAATGACTGTCTCAGTCTATGCATGTATGTATGTTTGTTCCACAGTAGCGCCTAAACTACTGGTCCGATTTTAATAAATGCGGTGTTAATAGTTTCGTAATAATAACATAGGCTATATAATTTACATAGTCATTTTTAAAAAATTTTAGAAAGAATGAAAGAACATTTATTTGTATTTATTTAATAATTAAAGAATAACGCCCACGACACATTAAATATATTTACGTACCGAATTATTTAATCTCCTTAGATAATCGTCTGTCGAAAAGTCTGTCATCTCTTATCCCGCGCGAGAACCCGGTTCTTCTCGCCGGGTTAGGGTTCCCAACCGGTGGTAATTGTAATCCTTTTTGTTTCTCTTTGTTTAACGTTCAGAAAACAAAACCTTGTTTTTTATTCTGAATAAAAAGATTTTTATTTAATTTATTATTCTTACCTTTAAAGCGCTAATAGTGAACGCTGTCATCCGTCTAATGCTGAACCGCTCGTGATGCCAGGCCAGGAGCTCGTCGGCGAGATTGATCTTCTTGTGCACCACCTCGACCCCCAGCCTGGCCTTTACGGAGTGCGCCGGGCTGCCGGGCTTGGGGGGCTTCGACACGTGCATGGCGAGGGGCCCGGACGATATCGTGTCGAGGCACATGACGAATGATATGTCCTGCAATATTAGACACGGATTTAAAAAAGTCATTTGTTGTTTTAATAGTACAGTAATATATAAGACTAAACTAGTGAAAATATTACCTATTACAAGCATAGCTAGTCTAAACTTTATAAAAACTATTACTATAAAAAGATTTCTAAAATCAATTACAGAAAATTTGAGCACATTATTAACTGCTTATGTAAAAACAATTAGACAAAAAAAAATTAAAGTAAAAAAAATTATATATTAATTATACTAGTAATGATAGAAATGTTCGCCGCTAAGGCCACACACCTCACACTATCAGCTGATTGATTAAAAACGTAAGTTTTTATTTAAAACAGAGGTTTGAATTCAGTCGTGAGGTGAATCAGCTGATAAAGTGAGGTCAATGGCCTCAGCGGCGAAGATTAATTTCATAACTAGATAAAACTTACCTGCAATAACGATGCGTCAGCAGAATCCAACTGGTCTTCCAACCACTTTTTAGTAGCAAAATAATTCAGTGAATGTCCAGTGGACGACAACACAAACAGTATAGAGGGCGCGCCCCGCACTGCCGCTGTCGAGTACAGGCGGGAGAATATTCTGGCTAGTTCCAGTAGTGCGACTGCACCTGAGGCGTTGGAGTCTGCGCCGAATGCTAGCTCCTGGAAGTATAAGAATAGTAAGCAAAACGGTACAACGCCATCTACATACGATATCCCGAAACTTAGTTCCAATTTTAGAGTTGCGCATCTATACTAGTATATATCTGTATAATCTGTCTCCGAGCGGGTGGTATGCTCGGTCAGGCTGAAACCCACTTTAGACATTTCAGCTGTTGTTTATATAGCGCCGAACTACAGAAAATTCGACACCGCGATTCAGGATTGTGGCGCTAATTGGCCCCCGCCACATTACAATAAAGGAATAACTTCGTAATTACAACAGTGATGGTAAATGATTCGAAAGTATTTACTCGCGAATTATTTTTAGTCAAAGTGTGTAATGTTTGTGTTTAATTTACTTTTTCTTCCGTCAAGTTCTCGCAGAAAATACGTAGTGAATAACAATATAATGCTAACTGACCGGCACAGCCCCCGCGGCATCATAGTGTGCGGCCACCACTATAGTCTGGGCGGAGGTGGAGCGGCCAATGAGCTTGCCGTGCAGCGTCACCGGCTTCGAGTCGATCTTTTGAGGCGTGGACGCTGATACAACTGAAAATTATAAACGTTGTTTATCTATTACTAATTGTTACCCGCGACATCGTACGCGCAAATTAAATCCAACGGGATAGTAAATTTTTTCGCGTTAAAAAGTAGCTTATGTCCCACCCCGTGGTTTACTCTATATCCTTTTGATCTAGTTTCTTTTGTTTGAAAGGTGAAATCAAGAGTATTCTTAGCTATCACTACTTAACAATTCGGGGTTTACTTAAAATTTTCATATTGTTTTTAATTATGATCTTTTATATAATGTTTCTTACCTATTTGATAACCATTAGAAGACACAGTGTTCATCATGGCCTCTAGAGCACTTCCGGACTTGTCATCAGTGATGACGCTGTGCTGGAGATCGGCGATAATACATTCATACTCCGGAGACCATTCCGCAAAGTAAACTGGGATGTTTATCTCCTGCTGTGTCAGTGCCACTTCAAGAAATCTGATATGCTGTAAGAAATATAATGATTAAGGGTTACTAGGATAAAATAAATAATAATAAAAATCAAGACAATAGTAATTTCTAACAAATAATTTAATAACTTAAAACTTTATAAGCTGCAAATGGAAAAATATTGAAGATGCTTTCACATTTAAAGGGAACCACGAAAAGAAAGAAACTACTCGTAAATTGCATCTGTTTAAAATTTCCTCACTTATTTACACAATAGAAAAATTGTTTGAACTCAGGTACTCCCGGTATTTTATTTTGATAGCCCGGTACCGGGTCGCGAACCGGCAGTTGAGAAACACTGACCTAGACCAGGGACTCCTAAATTGGGTTCCGCAGAACCTAGGGATTCTGTAGGTTCCGCCAACATTATTTATTACCTGATTAAAAATAATACAATGAAATACAGCTTGGAAAATGTAACCCCATCATTATAAATAAAATTTGTAATGTATTGACAACCTCTGTGGCTCAGTGGTTAGCGCGTCGGTGCTCAAGCCGGAGGTCGCAGATTCGAATCCTGCCGAAGGAATAAGGTTTTCTGTGTTCCTGGGTCATGGATGTGTATTAAATATGTGTATAATATAATAAAAACCTTAAATATAATATGTCGACGCTTGAAAGGCCAAAATTACCAAGCGACATTTTGAGCTACGACACTTGGTAGTCGCTTGGTTATTTAAAAAACCTCTTATATTCACCGTCTTCGGCGTCCAAGCGACAATAATTTTATATATTTACAAATTATTTTCACTTGGTCGACTTTAGATTTTAACATTTTGTACTAAGCATTTGCCTTAATTGGAATTAATACATTTGAAGATTAAGTATTCTTTAGCTTTCACTAACTAGGGTAGGAGTATTGCTTAAGAAAATTTTGCGCGAAACTTATTTATTAGTTGTCGTAATTTAAGACGTTCTGACATACCTCATTTACATAGTCGTAGTCGTTTAGGCTTTTTTTTTTAATCCATTGTAACTAAAACTGTAAATTAGTAGTATTTATCTTCCTGAAAAAGAATGTTTTGTCGTTTGATAATTTTTACCTGCCGTTTTTTTTACTGTTTTTGTTACTTTTTTTTACATTGTTTGACGTTTGACGTTTTAACACAAATAACTTTTTAAAATGTCATGAAATAGTTCATATTTACAGAAACGTTCCGTTTCACTGCTACATAATGTGTTTAGTGTGTTTGTGACGTCACACCCTTGCCGGAAGTTACTTCCGAGGTGTAGAAATTAGTTACTTCTACTTACTTTACTAGAAATTAAAAAACAAAATACATATTTTTAAATCAACTTAATTTATCAATCTTAAGTTTTTAATTTATGATATCGCTAGAATACGTTTTCCTTACCTAATACCTATAAATACCTATGAGTCAAGTAAGCCTATTGTCGCATAGGCAAACCGTGTGCGCTCGTGCGCATCGCACGATGTACGCAGAGTTTGCGATAACGCTCGGTAAGTTGTTTCGTTAATAAGATCTTATTGTTATATTTTTGATTGTTTATTTTAACAACGCATATGATTTCATTTTATTGTTTTAGTTACATATTTACATTGCGATTCACGCAATACGAGGGGAAATTACACACTAAAGCAAGTTTTGTTAGAAGCAGGCGTGAAAAGCAAAGATTTGACCTCGGTAATGTTACCTGTTTCCTTAATTATTTTTGAACTTTTAATCCTAATTATTATAGTATCAACCAATGTTAATATAAATTAAATTTCAGGTTTCAAAATGTTAACAACGTACTCAACGAATATTTTCGGGAAAAGTTCGAACAAGACTGATGTTTTTAATGAACAAAAATGTTTTTTTATATATTTTTTTATATATAGAGAGACATTTTTTTAATGTTTTTATGCCACTTTTTAAGAGGCTGCGGTATGTTTTATGTTTAGAAGACATTCATTACATCGGATATTAATAAATCGGTTCATTAGTTTAGGCGTTAAATCGTAACCGACAGGCAGACAGACGCAGTTACTTTCGCATTTATAACATAAAAATAATATATTTTGTATGGAGACATTTGTTATGTTTTTATAAATGTTAGGTTAGTAAATTTTGTAACTTATGTCAATGGTTCGATCTCAAGTTATATTAATAATAGTAATCTAAATATACCTCGCTCGTAGATGGTAATTGGTTTTGAAAAGCTTAATTGTAATAAAAAGTGCAAAGTATTTTTAAGTGCCATTAAAATGTTAAATTGTTGCTGTTATTATTCTAAATGTACCTATATGTATGTAATAAGTAGATTTTATCACAAACTCACAAGCTTTAAATACAGCTTTTTGAAGAGAAACCTTTTGAAGATGTACATTTAAAATTCCAAAGCAATAATAGGAAAGTAATATTACTGAAAAAAAAATGGATCATAATGTTAATAAGTAAAATAACGTACAGTTAATAAAATGTATAAAAAACTTGCCTGAGTTTATTCTTACCAACACTTAATTTAAGATTTTGTAAGTATTCAATGACAAATACTTGTGTATAACAAAGGGTTATACTCTAATTCGTCCACCATTCTCGATAGATGATTGTAGATTACCACAAAAGGGGTTGTAATGATTGTGATGATGATTATGCGTTTAAATCTACAGTTGAATTTTTTTTATTTTGCGACTAAAATCAAATTATTTTGATACTTGTTCAATAACACCCTACACTAACCTTTTTAATTTGTACAGTAGATAAAATTGCTTGAAAAAAGGGTTTTTCTACTGTCTATTTAGATCATTCTGCCATTATGTGAAAAATGTGTTACTTCTAGATGCGCAAATCTGCTTCCAACATAATTATAATTTAGTGATGTTTAGCTCTTTTTACTTGCTTCATTACAACATTTTGTTGATAGTTAGTAAATTTTACCTATTTGTACTTTTATATAAATTATTACTAAGCGCCACTATTTCAGAGAATATAAATAAATTGCATAATCCTTAAATGACAGTTTATTAAGCCTTTGAAATACCTTCAAAATTCGTTAGAATGAAGTAGTTTCAACTAAAAGGTAAATTTACATAATTTATTTTTCGCAAAAAAAATAATTAACACGCTCTAGTGTAAAGTTGCAAACATGTCACTTGGTATTTGATGCCTTTAAAGTGTCAATGTATAGTATAAAAGCATTAAGTACATACATTATTTCCATTGTCGAGAACTTACCACAGGACCTGATTGACGTGGTGTGAAAGCATCGATAGATATTACTAGTTAGATATTATTTATATGATGTTACATAAAATAACAGGTATTTAGTTGGTGTTCCGTTATCTTTAAAGTTTAGCCCTGATATAGACAAGTAAAAATAGTAAGTCATCTCTTCATCACCTCTTTCTCATCATCAGACAGCAGTGTTTCGTTGCGAGGCTGCACAAGTAGTAATGCACCAGCCTTGTTACGGATCTCATAGAGCTGCTCAATGCTGACGTCCTGGATACGGGCGACCACACAGTGGCGGGAAGTGCCCCACGAGCTCAGGGAACGGCCTTCAAGGTTGAAGCTCGCACTACGGCATCCTACAATACCATAAGTAGCAGTTGTCTTATCATAAAACTGTTTGTTAGTTTCTTGTTACAAGGAATATTTGTTTTTATATTAAATCTTATTGTGTAGTAAAGTAACATAATATAGAATTTACCTTGAATATAATATTGGAAAGAATATATACTAGAAAGAATATATACTATATATTTAAGTAGGTAACTAAATTATTATTATATTAAAAGTATACTTAAAAGAAATTGGCATTTGTTTTGGTATGTTAAAAAGTTTATAATGTAATAGGAAGGCATAATATAATTTTAAAGAAATCTTTTCAACTAATGAGTAAGTAAAATTTGTAAATTTTACAATGTAACAGATGTAAAACTAAAATAATACCTAATACCTTGAAATGAATTTAGTATGTAGTTACTATAATTATATTATTTAAACTGTCAAATATACACTAGAATGATATTTAAGATCCTCTCAATATAGAATTTTATCACATAAAACAAATAGATCTGTAACATTTAGATAAGATTTGCGGGGAAATGCTATCATAACTTTTGATGGATTCTAACCTCTATTAATCGATTTTTTATTTTATCACTAAATTTATGAATACAATAACTTACTTACCGTGAGGCACTGAGTGGAGGTCGTATTGTTGCATTCTGTACACAGAAAATTCATGAGAAGCAGCGACAGGATTCACAGGAGACAGAATTATGAAGATTGGAAAGAAAACCAATAAGTAATAAGGAAGGTATCCTCTAAATATCTCGGACAACCCGTCCGCTTGGTCCAGCCACATTTTGTTAACTATTCTTTAGATGTTAATATAATTAAAATAAATACTAATTTACTAAACCAGAATCCAATTAGACGAAACCCTACCTACTGATATAAGGTCAATGACATAAAAAAAATAACGCATGATGACAATTGACAGGTCGCAGATATGCCAACTGTCAGAAATTTTTTTTTAGCAATGAAACAAAGATAAAATATTCGTACAGCTTTATATAAAAATCGGCTTGTTGACAGAATATTTTATTGTAATGAATAGTACTCATAAATGGACGCTGATAAGCAATACTGTGTCGACCCACAAAATTACTAATAACTTGATCGTTTTCTCAGGCGATAAACTATAATTTTCAAAATAGTGTTAAGTAAATTAAATCGTTTTAGTACTAAAAAACTGATAAAAAGTTTTGACACATAGTTGAAAATAGTCTCTTAATAATGAATTTAATTAAACAGAATTTTCTCTTAATGGTGATCTAGGGTGTTGACACAGTATTGCATTACAGCGTCCTAATATGAGTAACTTTTTATAATAAATAGTAATACTATATATTTCTTATCCAACATAATGCTCTAAAAATTTTAAATATACTTTATTATTTAAAATCCTTATAGCATTATGTTGGTTTAATGCTCTAAGGCTGGGACTATATGCTCCGGAATCCGGAATCCCGGTGAAAATTCAGAGCACTTAAAATAGAATTCAGAGCACTTAGAATACAAGGGCTCCACTAAAAGTATCGGGAATGGAATATTTCCACTGTTCCTGTCATATTAAAATATTTTTAATTTAAAACTCCTTGGTTTTAAAAATCGAATACCGTTTATTTATTTAAAAAAAGATTCTCGGTCTTGTCACAAGGTCTTGTCAAACTTGTTTAGTCGTTGAGAAAATGGAATTGACTCGACGAAAATTCTAGAGCGATGATTTATTATGACTTTCGAAGTGGTTTAACACAAAAACAGTGTGTTGACCGGATGATTTCTGCATTTGGTGATGAAGCCCCATCCAAAACCACAATTTATCGCTGGTTTGCTGAATTTCAACGTGGACGTGTCAAGCTCAGTGATGATCCCCGTCAAGGTCGTCCAAAAACTGCAGTCACCCAAGAAAACGTTGATACTGTGCGTAAGCTGATTGAGGAAGATCGACATGTGACATACCGCGAAATTCAGGCAACTTTAGACATTGGCATGAGTCAAATACAAATAATCTTGCATGAACAATTAGGTGTAAAAAAGTTGTTTTCCCGATGGATACCGCATTTGCTCTGTGAAGAGCAAAAAGCGGCTCGCGTTACTTAGTGCGTCAGAACTCTCGAAAGATCCCACGCAGGATCCTCAAATGCTGTATACAACATCGTATCAGGTGACGAATCTTGGATATACGCGTACGAACCCGGAACAAAAAACCAGTCACGAGTTTGGGTGTTCGAAAATGAGTTAAAGCCAACAAAAATTGTTCGTTCTCGGAGTGTTGCAAAAAAAAAATGGTGGCCACGTTTGTCTCCAAAACCGCCCATGTTGCGACTATTCCTCTTGAGGGACAAAGAACGGTTAATGCAGAATGGTATGCTAACATTTGTTTGCCACAGGTCGTTTCTGAACTCCGTAAAGAGAACTGCAACCGCCGCATCATCCTCCATCACGACAATGCGAGTTCTCACACCGCGCACAGAACAAAAGAGTTTTTAGAGCAAGAAATCATAGAATTATTAGACCATCCGCCGCACAGCCCCGACCCAAGCCCTAATGATTTCTATACTTTCCCTAAAATAAAGAATACATTGCGTGGTCAGAGATTTTCATCACCGCCTACGCCCCCCCACGCCTACAAAACGGCCATTTTGGAGACCCCATCTTCCGAATGGAATGGTTGCTTCAATGATTGGTTCCATCGTATGGAAAAATGTGTCAAATTTCGCGGAGAATACTTCGAAAAGCAATAAATACATTTTTATATAGTAATGTTGTGTCACTTCCTTGATTCCCGAAATTTTCAGTGCCGCCCTCGTAGAAGGTCGTAGAAAAATTTGAGAATTGAAAATAGAACTTTGCGCTAATACAATAGAGTTGAAAATCGAACACAACACAGTGAGTAATGAGTCAAATGTCAATGTCATAATAATATATGACAGCTCGACACTCGAATCTTCCATTTTCAACTCTATAGGCATGTTAACTTAAAAATGTTTTCGTGTATTCTATGTTAGACAACATATTGTTATTAAACAATCTAGAACACATTTTCGTATATCTTAAAAAATGACGAAGATACAAACAATTTAAATTTACAATATGAAAGAGAGCGCTATATTGGCCTGTGACGTCACGAGTTGCACCCACCATATTTCTGTCATTACAATACTAATAGACAGTAGTAGCAACTTGTGTCGTAACAAATCGATTTGCGAGAAAGAGTGGGCAATATTTTTTATAATTATAATTCTTGCTTATAATTTTTAATCGCGTCAATCTAAATACCTATTTCTTTTAGATTTATGTATCTTTAATCAACAATAAAAAAAAAGTTTAATAATGTGATATTCCCATCATATTCCACACTAGGCAACATTCTTATGTATGAGCGCAGAGTTCTATTTTCAATGCTCAGATTTTCCTACGGCCTTTTGGATTCCGGAGCATATTATTATAGTCCGAAGCTAGGTTAAAATCAATTTTTTTAAAGGTACCTACAGCAAGTTGTAATAGGTACCGAATTTCACAAGTCTTGTGAAAATGCTTCATACAAAAGTCTGACGTCACGCGATCCTAGTCATTATGAAATAAAATTTAGATCGCAAGAACCATAGACGTATACAGGGTGACCTGAAATTCGATACATTCCTTTGAAAGACAGAAAGTAGACCTCATTTACAGTAATATTTTTCATGGCATCCCCTATCCGAAAGTTGATATTTACAAAGTTATTGAAATTTCAAAAAAATTTTCTTTATTTTCGACTTTTTGACTTTGACATGACGTATTTTTAAAAATGTTTGTCTTTTTAGTGATTTTTTTATGTATTTTAACCGTCAATGAGTCAAATATTATTTTTAAGGAATAAATAGGGACAAACTAAGCGAGAATTTTTCATTATGAGACATGAAACAGAATTTTCTTTTAAGAAAAATGCACATTTTTCTTAAAAACAGGTGATTTTCTTAAAAAAATATATGATACAACGCGTACAAATATTCTAAATAACTTCCTTATCTCATTAGCTTTCCAAAAAGGTGCAAATGTCTACATAAAAATATGACGTTGTAGTAAACATATTAGAAGTAAAATGAAATAATGTCTAAATCGATTTATTTGCGATAAGGTTAAAATAAAAGGAAAAACTTGAATTTAATTACGTTTATTGTGTTTAAAAAACATCAATGTTTAATTAAATTTAATAATAAATATTCTACTTTAGGTCTTGTTCAAAATGTGAACCTCTGTTTGTGATACAGGCCCGTAGTCTTCTCCGTACCTCTGTTTTGATTATTCTGGTAGTAAGACTAGTTTAGATTTCTTCTGCTGAATTTCTTATGCGGCTTCTGAGCTCCTCTACAGTAGTTATGGGTGTAGTATATACCAAAGCCTTCATATGACCCCAAAGATAAAAATCACACGGGGTCAAATCGGGACACCGTGCTGGCCAAGGAATTGGCCCGCCTCGACCTATCCAGCGATGTGGGTAAGTTTGGTCTAGCCACTGGCGTACGCCGAGGCGGAAGTGGGCCGGGCAACCATCATGCTGGAAAATCATATTACGACGAGTTGCTATTGGCACATCTTCCATAACCAGTAATCTCCTCTCTTAGGAAATGTTCGTACATTTCACCATTTAAATTTTGAGGCAAAAAATGAGGTCCAACTAAATTATTATTAATTATACCCATCCAGACATTTAGACTGAATCTGGTTTGATGGGCCCTTTCTTTTTTCATCCTGGGGTTTTCTCCTTTTGGTGCCCAGTAATGTGTGTTGTGGAAATTGTTTATTCCGTCATGGTCAAATTTCGATTCATCCGTCCACAATATTCTTGAGAAGAAATTGCGATCCTCCATGTCTGCATTTATCATAAAACGGCAGAATTCCATTCTTCTAACCGGGTCTCCCTCTTCCAACGCTTGGACAGGTGTGTAGTGAAATGGATGTAGACGCGCTGTGTGTACTGTAAACCACACCTTTCATTGACTCAATCCAAGTCTGCTGCCGCTGCCGCTCTTGTAGAAATAGAAGGATCATTTTGAAAAAGTGTTAAAATTTCTTCTTCTTCTTCTGGATCATACAAACGAGGTCTGCCTGAATCGCCACGTCTTCTATCAACACGGCCGCTTTCCCGAATTCGTCGAAATGTTGTTGAAAACACTCTAACGTTTGGCACTCGTCGATTCGGAAAACGTTCAACGTATGTTCTTCGTGCAGCAGCAGCATTACCATTACAAAGTCCGTAACAAAACAAGATGTCAGCGTATTCATCGTACTCAAAAGCAGCCATCGCGATACAAAAAAATCACAAGTAGAAGTAAGGGTGTAGTTTAAAGCAACAATACGTCCGTACACGGCAATAGTTGACTTAAAACTAATATTAGCTACTAAATTTGCTCTCTAAGCCAGTCGGTAACTCATTGACAAAGGGCCGCGACGACAGTAGCCGAAACATCCCGAAGTTTGAACAAAGGAAACAATTGAAGAAAAAGGTCGCCTCAGGTTTTTGTCTTTGTTTATTACATTTTTGTCTTTGTTTATTACATGTTCATATTTTTATGTACATATTTGTACCTTTTTTGGAAGCTTATGAGGTAAGAAAGTTATTTAAGGTATTTGTACCCATTGTATCATACATTTTTTTAAGAAAATCACCTGTTTTTAAGAAAAATGTGCATTTTTCTTTAAAGAAAATTCTGTTTCATGTCTCATAATGAAAAATTCTCGCTTAGTTTGTCCCTATTTATTCCTTAAAAATAATATTTGACTCATTGACGGTTAAAATACATAAAAAAATCACTAAAAAGACAAACATTTTTAAAAATACGTCATGTCAAAGTCAAAAAGTCGAAAATAAAGAAAATTTTTTTGAAATTTCAATAACTTTGTAAATATCAACTTTCGGATAGGGGATGCCATGAAAAATATTACTGTAAATGAGGTCTACTTTCTGTATTTCAAAGGAATGTATCGAATTTCAGGTCTCCCTGTATATTATAGACGAGGCATGTTGAGGCAATAGGTGTCTCCAGTTAAATTGCCCCATTTTTTATTTTTTGGGGCCATTTTGACACATGAAGTATGGTGAAAACTAAGATGGCGTAACTTTTCTTGTATGAATGAAGATTTGTTCTCTCAAATGTCATCATAGCCTATCTTGAGTTTTGAAATCTTTGGCAAGAACTTATTAGGTATTTACCTACTAATATGTCAAAAATCATTGCGTTTAAGTTTATAATTACTTTAATGAATGTTTTGTATTTCATGTAAGTGAGTATAGGTTTTTATCGGTCTATTTAAGCAGTCGGGCTGCGCCAGAAGAAGGGTTATGTTTTACAAGTGTATGTATGTATGTAATAATAATAATATGAATGTATGAATATTTCTTTGGCACGCTAGAGCGTGGCTAGGCTCTAGAGAGCCTAAACGACTTGCCGCATTTGAGCTTGAGAGGTATCATTAGCTTCGTCAGCCGTGAGAGTGACAGTGTGCACCTCTAGGAGGAAGTAACGGGGTTCCTACTTTCATCAAAATGTCGCAGTCGTTTTTTTTTGTAATCGACAATAAAGTTATTTACACCAAATATGCTTATTTGAAACTTTGAAATGCATCTATAAATTACAAAACTACACATAAAATTTTAAATACCTATCGTTTTAGTGGTCCTTCCTCTATAATCTTCTTTCGAGTCATTGTAATATACAAAATATAAAGAGTACACTCTTCCTGCTTATAAATTAAGACTCTATTAATAATAGCTCTTTACCTAACCTATGAAATTGCCGTTCTGCAGTACTGGCCATTTCAAATCAAAATAATTTTTGTTTGGCTAAGAATTCTAATTTCAAATTAATTTTATTTTAAAAACATGGAATTCTTTTTCCAAAAGTAGTCATTTGGTTATTGATTAGTGTTACATTTTCATCGCATTTCAATCTTTTTCGTAATCATGGATACGTTAAAAATTCGAGTAATTATGGAATATGAGTACCGTCGTGGCAGCAACGCGGCACAAGAGGCACGCAACATCAACGACGTTTACGGAGCTAACACTACAAACCAACGCACCACCTGTTATTGTTTAGGTCGAAATTTCCAGAACGGAAGCGCCGTTCTGGAAATTTCGACCTGAAAAATGAACCTCGCGGTCGTCCGAAGACTTTGGTCAACAATGACGTATTAAAGGCGATTGTGGAAGCTGATGATACACAATCTACGGCTGAATTTGCAGCAGCTTTCGACGTTAGCTTCAAAACAATATTGATCCATTTGCGTCAAATTGGCAAGGTAAAAAAGCTTGACAAATGTGTGCCCCATGAACTCAATGATCGCCAGCGCGAAGTACGCGTCGAGACGTGCCTTGCACTGCTCAACAGACACACAAATGAAGGAATTTTGAACCGCATTGTTACCTGCGATGAAAAATGGATTCTATTTGATAACCACAAGCGCTCAGCAAGTTGGTTGGATCCTGGTTCAGCACCTAAACAATGCCCTAAACGAAAACTTACCCCTAGAGAAGTGATGGTCACTGTTTGGTGGTCTAGCGGCGGTGTGATTCATCACACACAGCTTCTTACCAAACCGGGTGAGCATTACTGCAGATGTGTACTGTGAAGAACTGAACACAATGATGGAGAAGCTGGCACATCTCCAACCAGCATTGGTCAATCGCTCGTCTCCGCTGCTCCTGCACGACAACTCGCGACCTCATACTGCATAGCCGACGGTCTCCAAGTTGCAAGAACTGGGGTTGGAAGCTCTCCGTCATCCGCCCTACTCACCAGACCTTGCGCCTACAGACTCCTACTTTTTCCAGAATTTGGATAACTTCTTGGCAGGAAAAAATTCAATACCCGAGAGGCAGTACAAAATGCCTTTGAAGAATTTGTTGCCTCCCGTCCAGCTGATTTCTTTAAGAAGGGCATCAATAAACTGCCACTGCGTTGGCAAAGATACATTGATTGCATGGGTTATTACTTCGATTAATACAAATAAAAAATACATGAAAAAAATTCGTTTAAATGTTTTCATACAAAACGGCAATTTCATATGTAAAGACCTAATATATCAGTCGGATTTTCCGAAATTCGGAAAGCGGTGAGTTCGATTTCGAACCCCGGTAAAATATTTTTGCGATTCTTTTTTTTTTTAAATCTACTCGAGCTCCGAACAATGCTTGGTTACCCAGGTACTGTAACGATTAAATACGATACTCATGTAAGTAAAACAAAACAGCACGTCGTCGGCGTCGA
The DNA here is from genome assembly GCA_037179445.1 of Phengaris alcon alcon. NCBI lineage: Eukaryota > Metazoa > Arthropoda > Insecta > Lepidoptera > Lycaenidae > Phengaris > Phengaris alcon. The sequence goes on along the minus strand of JAYRCH010000263.1, from coordinate 459,145 downwards.
TGTGGTTGTGGCGGACCAATAACGCCACAATCCTGAATCGCGCTATCGAAGTTTTCTAAGATCGCCACTATATATACAACGTCTAAAATTCATTTAAGTCGGCCTGGGCATACCACATCGCTCGGTCGGAGATCTCTTAGGGTATCTCCTCATACGGGATCGCTGGAGACTTGCCACCATATCCCACATTGATGACCCTCGACAGAACACGCCTCCTTCTGGACATCATCATCATCACATCAAAAATTTACGCCCGTTCTTTTGAACTGGCTTAGACCAACAACTTTTTTCGCGAACAATCACAAAAATCTCTGGGTATAATTTTCTCTCTTATTAGCAGACCAAGCCACGCGCCTTACTCGTATTTTTGTAGACAAAGTCGGTGCACGTGCTTTTTTACTCTCTTCAGATCCAATGAAGACTCAACGTTAACAAAGGAAATAAGTTTCGAATAAATTAATGTGTCTTTCACACGTTCACACACAGGTCTGACCCCAGGACCGCACGCGCCGTTCCAACCCGCCCTCCGAACCGAACGTGTAAAAGCGCGGGGTTGACAGTCCGATCTGGCATGTCGATCACAGCTCACAGTTTAAACCGCGTGCTATGATGACGTATTTTGACGTATTACTTAAGACACCGCGCCGGCGCGGCAGTCCAAACCGTGACGCATTTTTAGTCGTAATTAGCTCGAAGCAGATGAGGAATCGACGGGGAACGCAGTCCGCGGTCTGTACTTTTCGTGTGCAGAGCGCTATTATATTTTCCTCGGAGTGAACACATTTTTTATAATAAAAAAAAAAACTTGATTCATGTCTCCCACATTACAAAACACGAGTACAACAAACGATGTAGTCACAAAAAAAGGAATGTTGGTAGGAGACTGGAATTACTTAAGTGACAGCATTAAACCAACTTGGTTTAATGCCTTGGTTTAAAAAGCCTACCAATGAAACGCAAAACTACCAAGCTTAGAGCATTAAACCAAGTTGGTTTAATGCACTAAGTTTGTAGGGTGTTCTTTATTTTCTTTTAGATTACTGAAGTATAGGTAGTATTATCTACCGAGTCCTACTAACTGCCTGCGGTACACTTATTCGTAATATTATGTACGTAAAATACTGCTGCAGACTACACTACAAAACTATATTTTTAGTAGTGTAGCCTGCAACGCGCGCACTACTTTTTATAAACATACCCCATCACTAATAAAAATATTTATAAATGGATAAGCTATACAATGTTTTGTCCTTGTCTGTAAAGTTACTTTTCCAACGTATAAGACAAGGACAAAACTTTGAATAGCTTATCTACTGTGTAAATATTTTTATCAGTGAGGGTCTTAAAAGTCTATAAAAGTATTTCATTATATAATATGATGTTTAGTATGCAAAATGTGTAGGTATAATTTTTTTTGTGGACGAAGTCGGTGCAGTAGCCTGTAGTACTACGGTATACGCATGTACGCAGCGAATGTTTTCAGTTCGGCGCGGCGCAGTGCGGAGCTATCGAGCGGGGACGCGGACTAGGGGTGTGCCGTGAGGTCGTATTGATGTTAAAACGCCGCTGGAGAATCGATTTTAGTCTGGGACTATGTTCTACGGAAACCGGAGGGCCGGAGAGAATTCAAAGTGTTGAAAATAGAACTCTGGTCTCATACAATAGAGATGAAAATTGAACACATGAGTGTCGAGTTGTCAGATTTGACATTGACATTTGACTTGAACTACTCGTGTGTTCGATTTCCGGCTCTATTGTACTAGCGCAGAGTTCTATTTTCAGTGCTCTGAATTTTCCCCGGCCTTGCGGATTCCGGACTATATAGACCCAGTGTGGAAGCGATAATTTCGAATTACAGATGGAAATAGATAGAAAATGTTTGTAGTTTTGATATCGGATCAGTCTAACGACCTGTCATCGGCGTTTAGTAGCTTGCAAGAAATCTAGAATTGGTACCTATTAATGTTTTTCATTTACCAGACTAGATGTCCTACAACGGCTTGCCATTATTATGAATCGAATGAAAAATTTAATTTTTTTCCTTTTAAATAGAAAATCTAAAACATATTTTATGCTAAGAATTAGCAAGTTTCTTTTGATTTTTTGAATTGCTAAAAAAAAATAGCTTCCGCCTACTATTATAAATATGAAAGTTTGTGAGGGGGGATGGATGGATGGATGTTTGTCACTCATTCACGCTAAAAGTACTGAAGAGATTTCGATGAAATTTGCTATGGTAGTAGGCTCTGGATTAAATCATAGGCTACGTTTTATCCGTAAAAAGTACAATCTTCCCGTGGGGTACTGTATTTACGCGGGTAAAGCCGTGGGCAAAGGATTTGTTTAAGAATCTGTTTAATAGCACTATAGTACTAAGAAAGCAAGCAAAATATATAATTAACTACTTAGGTACATTCTCAGAAGAGTTTATACTTTACTTAGCTTGTTTAGTTATCTCCACAAAACTTTAGCTGGTTGGATTATATGATTATGGGAATTCAAGCTTAGTACATGAAATTAGCACACATAAAGGAGATAGCTCACAGGCTGCTATCTCAGCCCCTTCTATATAATTGACCAACACCAAATTATTGCTTGTCCATTTTTGGAGTTAAAACTATCTTCTTCATCATCTTAGTCATTTCAACACAAATGACTTTGGCTGATAAATATTATATACTCCAGACAGTAAATCGTCCATATCCTATACCATATCATAGGCTTTTAGAGGAATTTCAGATGCAATGAGGGTGGTTGATATTTTTTCTGCCGTTAGGGTGCAGACTTAACGCACACAAAGCGTCATCTGGTGGCGTAAGTGGTATCAAAAACGGTCAATCAGAATTTTCGATTCTATTTAAAATAACTTGAGCTGGAGGCCACACATACACTTGGTATGTAATAGGCTAAGATTAGTACTCAGTAAATTTTATATCCTTAAAAGATTATTAGACAAGTGTACTTTGGTAATGGTCTACTATGCATTGGTGGAGTCAGTTATTAATTACGGGTTAAGTTGGTATGGGCTAACATTTAAAACCTATGTTGAACAAATTAAAAAGATACAGATAAGATTCTTAAAAATAATCGTAGATAAAAGAATAAAGGTAAAGTATAGAGATGACTATAATAAGCTATTTCAGGAGTGCGAAATTATTCCAGTAAGTGAAAAAGTTAAATATCTGATAGCAATAGAAACATATTATAAAGAGGAATTTAAAACAAAGAAAATGTATAAATATAGTATTAGAACAATAAATAAAGGAAAGTTAGAGCAGATAAAAGTTAATAATTATTATGGGGAAAGGACTAGAAAGTATATAGTGCCAAAGATATGTAATAAAATATATAAATTATTAAGAGAGGAAAATAAAATTAAGTGTAAAATTAAATTAAAGCAAAAATTAAAAGAAATTCTTGGATTTTCTAACAATTGTAAGTTATAATGTCATACATATACCTCAGAACATAAAATATAGGATATTTTTAGTATTCTAAAGGATACAGTCACTAGATAGATAATATTAGAGTGAAAAATTTATGTATTAGTATAGAAGTATATTAGATGTAACCTGTAAGTGTAATTGGCATGGCAAACCTTAAAGTATTTTGTTATTGTAATAATTTAATCAAAAGTATTAAAGTGCCTATGTAAGTGTAACAAATTGAGCGGAACGCCTACAAACTGCTTGATCAGTTTGGCGGATCACAGTATATTGTAAAAAGTGTAATCTTAAATAAATAAATAAATAAAATAAAAAAAAAATTCTGTCACCAGGCGGCGCTTGGTAGCTCGACGGTCCTTGTCGTGTCAAAAACCTGTCAGATGTCACGAATTTAAAAACCCTCATTTGATACTTTTGTTGGTCATCGTAAGCTAATTGTTGGATCGCTATTTACTTTTGTTACATGTTAGTATTTAGTAAAATTGATGTTGAATTGAGTGTATCGACAATCGACTCGTTGCGCGGCTCTGGCGGCGGGCGGCGGTGGGGCGGGTGGCGCGGCGGGGCGGGCTCGGGCGGTGGCGCGGCGAGGCGGGCGCGAGCGGCCTGTCAGTGCGCTCGCAGCCCCCGGGAGCGCGGCATGGGTGGCGCGCTGCTGCTGGCGCTGCTGGCGGCGGCGCGGGCCACCGAGCCCAACGCGACCGATCTCTGGGATCTCGCCACCTCGGTCACCCCCTCCGAACCCCCCGAGGAGAAGGCGCCCCTCTTCCCCCCAGACCTGTTCACGGAGGAGCAGCGGCGTTCCGGTGCTGTGCTGTTCCACGTGATCGGCATGGGCTACATGTTCGTCGCGCTCGCGATAGTCTGCGACGAGTTCTTCGTGCCCGCGCTCGACGTGATCATAGAGCGGCTGGCCATCCGCGACGACGTGGCCGGCGCGACGTTCATGGCAGCCGGTGGCTCGGCGCCCGAGCTGTTCACGAGTATCATCGGCGTGTTCGTGTCGTTCGACGACGTGGGCATCGGCACGATCGTGGGCTCGGCCGTGTTCAACATCCTATTCGTGATCGGCGCGTGCGCTCTGTTCTCGCGCACCACGCTGTCGCTCACGTGGTGGCCGCTGTTCCGCGACTGCTCCTTCTACTCCATCAGCCTGCTGGTGCTCATTTACTGCTTCCGGGACAGCGTGATCTACTGGCAGGAGGCGCTGGTTCTGTTCTCGCTGTACGGCGCGTACGTGCTGTTCATGCGGTGGAACCAGCCGGTGGAGCGCGCGCTGAAGAAGCTCATATACAAGAACAAGGTGACTCGCGTGAGGAGCACAGACCAGCTGATGCCGACGGTGAGCTCGCCCGCCCCCCCCCCCCCCCCGCACCCCGCACACCCTCGCATGCACCGACCTGGGTTTGGTCCCGACGTCCCGCACCGTCCCTGAACACTTTTCGGTACCTTAACAGTTGGCATATTTATCGAACATACCAAATCCAGGTCCATAGATGGCTTGCTACTCTTTGTTAGTAATAGTGATAGTGGTATGAGGTAACATAAAGTATTTTCTACACTCATTACTCACCATGTCTTAACAGTTTGCATTCAAAACACATGACAGATGTCAGGTTTGAATCTGGGACCGTAGCACGGAGTAAAAAATATATATACTTATGTACAACAAAAACAGCTTTCATATAACGATCCTTTGAAAATTTTGACGTCCCCTTTGGTCCATAATTACATATACTAGCTTGTAGTATTACTATCAAATCGAAAGCTAACTATGTAGCTGTTTATTTGTTCCTCTTTCTTTAATCTGTGACCGTAGTCTATGGATTGGGGGATTGAATATGGGGGGTACTCGTGTAGCTTTGTTTAGCTTGTAGGGTGTTTGAGCCGCGTCGCTATGACGACTGCGGGCTGAGGGCTCGGCCCTCAGCGCCCTTACGTAATGCCGTGACCTGTTCACGTGTTTTTGACTCCTCTGGTTAACGATTAGCGAAAGGAAATTTCGAATTAGTTTAAGGTTTGAACTTCGAACGGTTTGAAACTCTCGTTATGCGCCAATTTTTTTATGTGTTTAATTTGCAATATGAAGCGTATGCAAATAAGGATATCCTCGTTACCTACAAATTAGCGTGATGTTTATTACAGTTATTATTGGAATGACTAATTAAAAACAATAAAATCCACAAGCTATACAGTAGCTGGATGCTGTTATCTTTATTCAGACATTAAAAAAGTCGCTACTTTCTGTGCTTAAGTTGAGTTATTAAGTAGTAGTTATGTAAAAAGCTCTTATAATATTACTTATATAAAACGCATGCACAGCCGTAACCGCTAACGGTAGGAATGTTAAATTTGGACAGTAGTTTCAATTTACAAAAACCACCGACCATAATAAGGGGTAAAAGTTTGTATGGAATTTTTTTATATATCTACAGATCTCGTTGAAAATTCAGATTCAAGCTCTTAAATATATTTTATTTATTTTTATTTTATGAGAATTCACCCCCTAAGTGTGTAAAATAAGGGTAAAATCCGTATGGAAAATGTTTAAAATTCTACTGCGATTACCATGAATTTAAGCTTAAGAAAACAAATGATAGAGTACGTGTTTTATATTTCTTTAAATTCAACCCCTAAAAAGGAATTCAAAAGTATAGTGAAATATCAAAAACTGAACCAATGGCGTTGAATTTCGGAACGCAGATAGTTGTTATGACGTAGACATAGGTCGCAAGGATTTTTCGAAATTTAATCCCCGCGCGGATGAAGTTGTGCGCAAAAGCTAGCCACTCATACTACTCGTATTGTCATTACTTTTACAACATATAAAATGTTGTGAAGTAACTGCACAGACTTAACGTTACTCAGTGAAGGGTAGCCTATGTCAAACTAAGGTTTTTGTAAAGGTTTGTTACACAGTAATAACACACAGGACTTCTTGCACTATTTCCACTTTTATAAGTATTTTACATTAATTTTAATATATTAGGTCTTTAAAGACCTATGAAATTGCCGTTTTGTATGAAAAAATTTAAACGAATTTTTTTCATGTATTTTTTATTTGTATTAATCGAAGTAATCACCCAAGCAATCAATGCATCTTTGCCAACGCAGTGGCAGTTTATTGGTGCCCTTCTTAAAGAAATCAGCTGGACGGGAGGCAACAAATTCTTCAAAGGCATTTTGTACTGCCTCTCGGGTATTGAATATTTTTCCCGCCAAGAAGTTATCCAAATTCCGGGAAAAGTAGTAGTCTGTAGTAGCAAGTTAGTAGCAAGGTCTGGTGAGTAGAGCGGATGACGGAGAGCTTCCAAGATCCCACATTTTTTGTGTCTGTTAATTTCAAGCGCTTCTAATGCGTAAAGGTTTGTTACATTCAGGATATTCGATGTCATACAATGTAATAGACAAGATTTCCTACCTTTCTTTCATAGGTAAAATTGTCATACATTACTGCTTTCACTTATTATCTTTACAGCTTCTATCATATGAATATATTATTGATTTTCATATATTTGACATAATTATATCATTAATAATAATAATATCTATGGATGCACCACGTCAGTCTGGCCCCGTGCTAAGTATCGGAAGAACTTGTGTTACAGGTACCAGAAAACGGGAAGTATATTTAATAATTTTATACTATACATATATTTAAGATTTTTTTTTATATTATACACATATTTAATACACATCCATGACCAGGACCACAGGAAAACTATTTTGCTTGAGCACCAACTCGCTGAACCACTGAGCCACAGGGGTCGCCATCATCGTATTCTATGATATATCGTAGTAATTTGTAGTTATCTATTTGTATTAAAAAAACTATAACCCGACTACGTAAAAACGGGGTCTAAAAAGGCCGAATCAAGAAAATAATTCAGATAGAAATCCAGAAATGCATAGGTAAAAAAATGATCGAGGTAGAGTCCCGTACCTTGGGATATAATTCTAGAAACTTCTCTAGGCCTTCAGTTCAGCTCATACCTGGACGCGACGCATCTCGGTGTGAACTGACGCTTAGATGCTACCTGCACCTACTAATGTAGATGCGACCACGGCTCTATCTGGACCATTTTTGTACCTGGATTTCTATCTGAATTATTTTCTTGTTTCGGCCTTTTCAGACCCCGTTTTTACGTAGTCGGTTTATAGTCTTTTTAACTTGTTTTTCTTATTTCGTATTATTATGTTTCCCAATCGAACTTAATATATTTAAATCGATACTGCGATTCAAAAATATATAAGAACAGTATACCATCTATAGAACGATTATGTAATAAAATGCTAATAATTTATTTGATCTGCATTACGAATCTATTGACACCTCATTTATTAAACAAACATACATACACTGCCAAAATCATTACCCTTCGCTTCTTGCTTCGCCGTAGTCGGATAAAAGTTTACGTCGTAAAGAATGTATTCCACCGGCCTCTACGACGTAGACGGTCTACGTAAGTCGTAGCTCCAGACTACGCTGCTACGATTAGCATTTCTCACATAATTGGTCGACATTTTTGACGAACTGAAGGAGAAATACTTTGTAGGCTTTTTAGTAAGTAGCTACTTCTGACAAAATTAAGCAATATAACATAACATTTATTACTAGCTGAAAAAGTTGTTTTGACAAATTATAATTTATCGCACGAGTGTATAAAAATTATTGTAGGTACTATCTATTCTCAGACCTAATTAATATATACAAAATTTCATAACAATCGGTTAAGTCGTTTATACTAATAATACAGCATTAGTATAAACGATTAAATATATGTAATACAGTATGCCACGGGAAAACTGTATTTTTTCGGAATAAAAAGTATCCTATGTGTTAATCCAGAACATAAACTACAACCATACCAAATTCAATTAAAATCCGTTCAGTAGTTTTTGCGTCATAGAGAAACAAACATCCATCCATCCAACCATCCATCCTCACAAACTTTCTCATTTAGTATAGTAGCAGGATACACCGAACCGAGTGCGCTCGCGGCGCACGCGGCGCGCGCATTGCTCACACGCCCGAGGAACGCGCACGCCTAATGTAGGCTCAGTCTTAGGGAGCGCGCTCGCGGCGCACGCGGCGCGCGCATTGCTCACACGCCCGAGGAACGCGCACGCCTAATGTAGGCTCAGTCTTAGGGAGCGCGCTCGCGGCGCACGCGGCGCGCGCATTGCTCACACGCCTGAGGAACGCGCACGCCTAATGTAGGGTCAGGAGTTTGAAGTTTGTATGGAAAATCATTAAATTTCCATGAAAACTAATATCTGAAATAATAAATTAATGAGTGCGTCTTTTATAGTTTTTGAAATTTATCATCTAAAGGTTGAAATGGGGGTGTCCAAAGGTTGTATAGTGAAATATCAACAACTGGACGTATTGCTTTGAATTTTGGCACGCAGATAGTTAATATGACTTAGACATATGTTATTTAAAAAGTTTTTTTTTTATTTATTCCTAACGTTGGTGCAAATGGGGGTCCAAGTAAACAAAGTCGCGCACAAAAGCTATATCATAATTTATTTTTGATTCAGAATCAAGAGGAATATCGTACTTTTTGTATGGGACTGGCCATGCCATCTTGTCCTATCTGACTATAATCATATTATATATTAATACGTGAATCAAAAACTTTCAGTACAGTTTTACAAGAATTATGCGAACGGAGGAGTATGATATTTGGCACAGTTAACGTTTATGTGGAGTAAGGTGCAGAAAGCTAATATTTTTTTAAATAATAGGTCTTTACCTATGAAATTGCCGTTCTGCAGTACTGGCCATTTCAAATCAAAATAATTTTTATTTGGCTAAGAATTCTAATTTCAAATTAATTTTATTTTAAAAACATGGAATTCTTTTTCCAAAAGAAGTCATTTGTTTATTGATTAGTGTTACATTTTCATCGCATTTCAATCTTTTTCGTCATCATGGATACGTTAAAAATTCGAGTAATTATGGAATATGAGTACCGTCGCGGCAGCATCGCGGCACAAGCGGCACGCAACATCAACGACGTTTACGGAGCTACCACTACAAACCAACGCAACGCAATAATAGATTCTGTTTGATAACCGCAAGCGCTCAGCAAGTTGGTTGGATCCTGGTTCAGCACCTAAACAATGCCCTAAACGAAAACTTACCCCTAGAAAAGTGATGGTCACTGTTTGGTGGTCTAGCGCCGGTGTGATTCATCACAGCTTCTTACCAAACGGGGTGAGCAACTGAACACAATGATGGAGAAGCTGGCACATCTCCAACCAGCATTGGTCAATCGTTCGTCTCCGCTACTCCTGCACGACAACGCGCGACCTCATACTGCACAGCAGACGGTCTCCAAGTTGCAAGAACTGGGGTTGGAAGCTCTCCGTCATCCGCCCTACTCACCAGACCTTGCTACTAACTTGCTACTACAGACTACTACTTTTCCCAGAATTTGGACAACTTCTTGGCGGGAAAAAAATTCAATACCCGATAGGCAGTACAAAATGTCTTTGAAGAATTTGTTGCCTCCCGTCCAGCTGATTTCTTTAAGAAGGGCATCAATAAACTGCCACTGCGTTGGTAAAGATGCATTGATTGCATGAGTGATTACTTCGATTAATAGAAATAAAAAATACATGAAAAAAAATCGTTAAAATTTTTTCATACAAAACGGCAATTTCATAGGTAAAGACCTAATATTAGCTTTCTTTTTATTAACACACACTACCGTGCGTTTGATAGATACAATTTTGTTACTCGTTGACGTTTGTCAATATGTGACAACATTTATATTTGTTATTATTTTTTCTATCTAAGAGGCAAAAGAACCCTTCTAAAGTTTAAATTTAAAATTTTATGAATTATTAAGATCGAATTTCGACCACAGGGCGATATCTAGCTACATTAGTAAAGACAAATTGAAAACATAGAAAATAACCGATTTTTCTATTAATACGACCGATTACGACTCTACACGCTACAGCCTTATCCAATATCAGCGTGTTTTCGTTTTAGTTATACGAGCATGTATCTAGATTGTGCTGATCGTTACATAGATACGCTGTTTTCCAGACGAAAAGGTCGAGTATTCAGTAGAAAATTTAGTATTGAAGCTAAACATTACGAGAACTTTGCATGCGAATTTCTATTCCGAGGGAATTTTTCGATATGTACTAGGCACAGCAAAGAGTACTACTATGTATATATATATTAGGTCATTACATATGAAATTGGCGTTTTGTAAAGGAGAAACATAAAGTCGATTTTTTTAAACATAATATATTTATTTAATCAAAATATATACCATTGCTATCTCTGCACTTTTGCCATCTCATAGGTAGTTAATTGATTCCTTTACTAAAAGAGTAATTCTGACAGGAATCAATAAAATATTTTAAGGCGCTTTGGACTGCCTCATCGGAGTTGAATATTTTCCCTTGCAAGAAGATATCCAAATTTTGAAAAAAATGGTAATCTGTTGGAGCAAGGTCCGGGGAGAACCGTGGATGTCTTAAACATTCCAATTGAAGCTCCTCTAATTTAGTAGCCGTCTGTTGTGCAGTGTGTGGTCTAGCGTTGTACTAAAGCAGCAGTGGCCTAGAGCGAATGACCAACCTCGGATGTTTAGCAGCTAGTTTTTTCATCATGATTTGCAGTTGCTGGTAATAGACATCTGCCGTAATCGTCTGGCCAGATTTAAGAAAGCTGTAGTGAACGACACCGGCACTAGTCCCCCAAATGCTTTTTAAGCTTGGGGCAGGCTTTGGCTGGTTCGCCAGGGTTCAGCCATTGCGATGAGCGTTTCCGATTATCGTACAGGATCCACTTTTCATCACAGGTTTCATTCGATTTGAAATCCCTTCATTATTGTGCCGGTTGAGTAATGTAACGCAGGAGTCGACGCGCGTTTGTCGGTTTGCTGCACTCAATTCATGAGGTACCTTTAAAGCTTTTTCACCTTCCCAATTTGCTTCAAGTGGATTAAAACCGTTTTGTGACTAACGCCGCAGCCCGCAGCTAACTCGGACGTGATTTGCGATGGGTCCGCTTCCACAATAGCCTTCAATTCTTCATTATCAACTTGGTCTCCGGCCATCCACGGGAAGCCTCGTGCTGCAGGTCGAAATTTCCAGAACGAAAACGTTGGAACCAAAAACGCACTGTGTTTTCTTTTGCGACACCGCTGCCATACAAATCATTAATCTTTCGAGCAGATTCTGCAGCACTGGTATCACGGTGGAATTCGTACTCGAAAATAATACGATATTTCAAGTTTTCCATTTTGTAAACAGAGTGACGCAAAGAAAAAACCAAAAGATGAAAAAGCAAACGAATTACGGTTTTCGAAACACAAATGCATGAGTAAATAGCGGTATATGTAAGGACCTACAATCTAAATATATCTATCTATACAAATAACTAGAATTGAAGTGTCTGTTCGTAATTTCAAATTGACAGCTTTTCACTTAATGCATTTGAAAGTATATACGATATTTATAATAAAAATCAATTTTTATAATTTCTGTCTGTCTGTCTGTCCGTCTGTCTGTCTATCTGTCCGTCTGTCTGTCTGTTTGTTCCGTCTAATCTCTGGAATGGCTAGACCGATTTTCACGGGACTTTCACTCGAAGATATCTGATGTTATAAGGAGTAACTTAGAATACTTTTTATCCTCATCGTCATCATTAAAAAATGTTTAACGCCCAACGAAGTGGGCACGGGTCAGGTAGCATATTGTAAAATACGAATAGAGAAACCACTTTTTGTAATATGTCATCCTACCACTATTATAAATATGAAAGTAACAGCCTCCGTGGTCGAGCTTGGCACTCGACTCGGAGGTCGTGGGTTTGATTCCCACCTTGGAAAAACGAAAAATTTTGTTTTTAAAGTTTGTTCAGGGCAATGCAGGCTGATCATCTGATTGTCTGACAAGAAGTATGATCCATGCGTCGGATGGGCATGTAAGAAAACGGTCCTGCGCCTGATCTCTCGCCAGTCGTGTCGGTTTTTCCGTCCCACAAGGTTTCAAGAGTAAAGGAGAAGAGAGTGCATTTGTGTACAGCGCACACACTTGGGCACTATAAAACTACGCAGGAGTTAATTTATAACTGGCCACCGTCACCGACACATCAGTGCTATTATTATTATTAAAGTGAAAGTTTGAGAGGATTGATGGATGGATGGACTAATGCTTGCTATTCTTTAACGCGAAAACTACTGAACGGATTTTGATTAATTTTACTACAGAAGTAGTTTAAGCTCTGGATTAAAAGCTGGTCTTATTATGTCACGTAACCATGTCACTAATCTCTAATATGCATGACCGTAAAATTACGCTTTCGATAGTAATTATATTTAAACTGTAGTTTTTTCGCAAATTCAATATGCGCTGGGGCTTATTTGGCTATTAAAAACGAGGTATTGTATTTTAAACTAGCCCCGGCTTTGTACAGAAAAGCCATTCGGAATAAAAACACGTCCGTCACAATCGACGTCTATACAATAAGCCATTATTTTAATGGAAACGAACAAAGCAATTGTGGTATTAGTCTAGGTTTGTTACTAGGTACAGATGTATTTGTGCATTTTTTAAGTAGACTGGAATTTGGAAGGCCTTTATTGTAGAAGATGAAGCAAATTCTTATTTCACCCAGCACCCGAGAAAACCAGAGATGACTCACCCAGCACCCGAGAAAACCAGAGATGACTAGCCTTATAAAGTAAAGATTTATTAATAAATTTCAAATGAATGCTAACTGATAACAGCTCGGAGAATAAGAAAATAAAGAATAATAATAAAAAAAAAAAGAAAAAAAAAATACAATAATAAATAAATAAAAAAATATAAATAATAATATAAATAACAAGAAAATAAATAAATAGAATAATAATAATATATAAAAAATACAGAAGTTAGCAGCTGTGGCGGTCAGACGGACTATAAGGGTTCCTTGTAGAGTACTACGAAACCCTAAAAAGTCGTGTATCAAACCTCGCCTTTATTTAAAACGGCTTCCCGGAACACGAGTCCTACTCGCACCTATTAAAATTTAAGATCAACCTAATTTTACGAATCCTATCGACATGTAGGGATAAGTTTAGTTTTTTTTGGAAGTGATGAAAGTATTCAATATGTAAATAAAACGAGATCCAATCGCAACCAAATCTTGTTTCACGCGATCCGAGCAAACGTCTATACATATTCACAAGTTTTTGAATAAATATGAACGTTGATGTTACATTTTATGCCACTATAATCAAGGAAATGTTCAGTTCCTTATTTACGACCGGCGTATGATGTTAGTGTAGCGCATAATATGTAATTATACAAACTATAATAATAAACACACCGGCATATTTAGCGGAACACAAAAAAAGGTCCATAATTTAAAAAATATGGTTTTATTTTAAAATCTACTTACTACACTTCTTTTGTTATTTAAAGTTTCATTTGTTTTACTTAAAATGAGATCACATTAAGAACAGATTTTGCGAGTAAAGGCTAAAATGTGAAAAATTGTACATTTTTGAACTTTTCATGTAACCGGGAAAAGTGAAAATTAATGGTGATTAATATCGCGTATTTCCTCCACGTGCTCTTATTAAAGTTTCTACCCGTCTAGGCATACTGAGAATGATGTTATCGATGGTCTCCTGGGATAGTCTCCGCCATTCCTCAACTACGGCGATTCGCTGTTCACCCACGTTGGCAGGAGCTGGAATTCTGGACTTAACTTTTCTTTTCAGCAAGTCCCAAACGTGCTCTATTGGGTTCATATCCGGTGATCTCGCCGGCCACTCCATAACAGTGATATTCATATCATTAAGATAAGCTTGAGTTACCCGAGCGGTATGCGGCCGAGCATTATCCTGCATAGAAACAAAATCGTCACCGATATATGGGGCAAACGGTAGGACATTTTCTTCTAAAACTTCTCTGATATAGCGGTCTGCAGTCAGACTCCCTCTGTCAATCACTACCAAGTCTGTGCGAGCTCCCAAACAAATACCCGCCCAAACCATTATTGATCCACCACCGTATGCAACTGTAGTTTCAAAATTTGTCTGAATGTATCGTTCTCCTTTGCGTCTATATATTCTTTGCCTGTCGTCAATTTGATTTAAGAGAATTCTGCACTCATCACTAAACAATACCTTACTCCATTGGTCCGCGTTCCAAAGTCGATGTTCCTGAGCAAAAGTTAACCTGTTTCTACGATGATTTACCTCGAGCCTTGGAGCCTTGGCGGGCACAAATGAACCCAAACCAGCTTCTTCGAACCTTCTTCGTACCGTACGCTCACTTACGGTTACACCCCGCACTGCTTCTAACTCATGTCGGGCTTGGACGGCCGTCAAACGGGGGTTCCTACGTACACGAAGTCGAATGAAACGATCATCCCTACTCGAAGTGCGTCTTTTTCTGCCTTGTCCTGCTCTTCTCACATAAGTACTGGTCTCCCTGAACCGTTCGATACTGCGATGGATCGTTGAAACTGGTCGACGAAGATTGTTTGACCATTTCTTCGCATTTCGAGTGCCCTGGCAATCTCCATTGGGGCTAAGTCAGGCATAATTCAGTTCTCAAATCCAAAAAGATACGCGATTAAAAAAAACTAACAAAAAACAGTATTTCAATGAAATTTTAAATCAAACTCAGAAGGAAGAAATACTCGAAGTTCGCTCCAGAAAAGGTGTATTTGAATAAAATTAAAACAATTGCATAAAATGTGATGTACAGTTGTTTTCTTAATTTGAAAATATTTCTTTTTAAATTAAATGACGTATAAACCAGCCAGCAACCTTATATGATACTGATATCAAACCTTTATTTTATGTTCCGCTAAATATGCCGGTGTGTGTAGTTGATTATTACGAGAGGGCGGCACTGAAAATTTCGGGAATCAAGGAAGTGACACAACATTACTATTTAAAAATGTATTTATTGCTTTTCGAAGTATTCTCCGCGAAATTTGGCACATTTTTCCATACGATGGAACCAATCATTGAAGCAACCATTCCATTCGGAAGTTGGGGTCTCCAAAATGGCCGTTTTGTAGGCGTCCACAGCTTCTTCAGGTGATGAAAATCTCTGACCACGCAATTTATTCTTTATTTTAGGGAAAGTATAGAAATCATTAGGGCTTAGGTCGGGGCTGTACGGCGGATGGTCTAATAATTCTATGATTTCTTGCTCTAAAAACTCTTTTGTTCTGTGCGCGGTGTGAGAACTCGCATTGTCGTGATGGAGGATGATGCGGCGGTTGCAGTTCTCTTTACGGAGTTCAGAAACGACCTGTGGCAAACAAATGTTAGCATACCATTCTGCATTAACCGTTCTTTGTCCCTCAAGAGGAATAGTCGCAACATGGCCGGTTTTGGAGACAAACGTGGCCACCATTTTTTTTGCAACACTCCGTGAACGAACAATTTTTGTTGGCTTTAACTCATTTTCAAACACCCAAACTCGTGACTGGTTTTTTGTTTCGAGTTCGTACGCGTATATCCAGGATTCGTCACCTGATACGATGTTGTATACAGCATTTGAGGATCCTGCGTGGAACCTTTCGAGAGTTCTGACGCACCAAGTAACGCGAGCCGTTTTTTGCTCTTCACAGAGCAAATGCGGTATCCATCGGGAAAACAACTTTTTTACACCTAATTGTTCATGCAAGATTATTTGTATTTGACTCATGCCAATGTCTAAAGTTGCCTGAATTTCGCGGTATGTCACATGTCGATCTTCCTCAATCAGCTTACGCACAGCATCAACGTTTTCTTGGGTGACTGCAGTTTTTGGACGACCTTGACGGGGATCATCACTGAGCTTGACACGTCCACGTTGAAATTCAGCAAACCAGCGATAAATTGTGGTTTTGGATGGGGCTTCATCACCAAATGCAGAAATCATCCGGTCAACACACTGTTTTTGTGTTAAACCACTTCGAAAGTCATAATAAATCATCGCTCTAGAATTTTCTCGAGTCAATTCCATTTTCTCAACGGCTAAACAAGTTTGACAAGACCTTGTGACAAGACCGAGAATCTTTTTTTTAATAAATAAACGGTATTCGATTTTTAAAACCAAGGTGTTTTAAATTAAAAAGATTTTAATGTGACAGGAACAGTGGAAATATTCCATTCCCGATACTTTTAGTGCAGCCCTTGTATAATAGTTTGTATATACTAATGTTATAAAGAGGAAAGGTTTGTTTGTTTGTTTGCATTGATCAGGCTCCGATACTACTGGATCGATTTCACACAGATTAGACCACGGGAAAGGACACAGGCTAATTTTTGACGTGACAACGTCTTATAATTCGATGAAGCCGGCTGCACGCACGAAAAAACATGACTCATGTGGCGTTACCTCGCTCTGAGGCGTTCCATTTCTTATGACGTTGTCACGTTCAACTATCGTCAGTAAACCGACTTTATAGACAACCGATTCTTAAATTAAAAACAGCTTCTGCTCACAACAAAGCCTTTAGCCAAGTTGCCATCGATAATTACAACGATGAAGTTCGAAAACAAAAATGTATGGGATAGACATAATCATCGCTATGTCATTTAGCGATGCTTATGTCAAATCATCGCTATGTCACTTAGCGATGCTTATGTTAAATCTCATAGGTACATTTTTGTTTTGGAACTTCATCGTCGTAGTTAGCGATATCAACGTGGCTAAAGGCTCTGTAGTCTGTACCTTCTCATCTCATAGTAGAATAATTTTGATGTTATAGTCATTGACTAGTCAAACCTAGGGAGGTTTGACTAGTCAATGCTCAGGTCTGACTTGACGTGTTAGTCGAATCCCAAATAATAATTGAAGTTTTACGGCCTTTGACTCGAGTCCGCCATTCGCTTCTAAGATTGACTAGGCAAAGCCCGAAAGAGATATATTTTACTTTCGACGTTTGGCTAAAGAGGTAGAAACTTCTAGGTTTGTCCAAAAATACTTTAGTCAAAAGCCGAAATTGGAATTTATTTCGGGGTTTGCCCGAAGTCTTTGGTCAAACCTAAAATAAAGTAACTTCGAGACTATTTTAAGGTAAAAAAACTTTCTATTCATATTTTTACTCCCCGCCCCCTGGTATTAATTATGTATATCGATATTTCTAGGCAGTTGGGGTTATCAATGCTCCGAACAACTTTAATATGAACATAGGGCTTAGAACGAACAATTGTCAACAACGTATTCGTAACTTTATCGAATGAAAATTGTATAGGGGCTGTCATGATTTTCACACAATTCTCATTCGATAATTTTACGAATACATTGTTGTCAACTGCTCGTGCTAAGTCCTCTGTTCACATTAAAACCTTTTCATCATTCTCGCAAAGATTTTTCTTGAGAGACTCGACTTCTCTCCATGGTGTATTAAAAAGCTTTTTAAGCTTAACAACCTCTGTGGCTTAGTGGTTAGCGCGTTGGCGCTCAAGCCGGAGGTCGCGGGTTCGAATCCCGAAAAAACAAAAAAAAGTTTATGTATTCCTGGGCACTGGACGTGTATTAAAATGTTTGTATAATATAATATAAATCTTAAATATATGTATGGCATAAGAGTATTAAATATATATTTCCGTTGTATGGTACCCGTAACACAAGTTCTTGGAGAAATTACCACGAGACATGAAGGTCGATTCTGCTATTAAATCCAACTATAATGCAGCTTCGATACTTGTTCAATTCAGTCCGGATACTATCAAATAGCAAAACCGTATTCAACACGACTTCAAACAAATGTCAAACGACAAATTTCACCGCAACGCAATTATTATTGTATCGAAGCTTGATTGTAGATTGAGCCGAACCACTTCTCCATAAAAAACAGTATTCTCCTAAATTTATAAACTTGACTCCAATTTGACTCGAACCGAACCGTCAACCGGTTTTTTTTTACTTTGACATACGGGTTTGTCATAACAAAAAAAAATTACGCACGAATCACTTCTTTTTCCTTCCCCTCTCTACCCGCGCGGGGAATATTTTTCGTCCGTTTCGGAAGATAAAAACATTGTGTATGCGTACACAAATGTGCATAGCCACGCCCCGATTTCGATGGTTTTGTGTAACGTTTCAAAAAAACACGAGCAGGAGACGCGCCTTAACTGACAATAATTGGCAACACTGGATCGTACAAACGTCAACCAACAGCTGTCTTTGTACTCGCTTTATGTATAAATTGTAGTCAGTGTAATTTCAAAATGACTGTGTTGGGATTTTAAACGTACTAAAAGAGTGTAGTAGAATACCGACTTTCGGTTAATTTATAATAACAGGACGATTAATTTATAGTGGATTGATGGTAAATTGAAAGTCTAAGATAAATACGAGAATCGGGCCTCAGATTGACATTGTACAGTTGTCATGACATTACTTGGTTCAGTCCAACCGGTCAGTAACGATATGGGCATAGGGCGTTAATACAGGACCCTAAAAGGTTAAGTGGTGTATTCTTGGGATAGTGGACAAAACCGCATTCTTAGAATAGATCTGGAAATAACAGCAACTTGGTATATTTATATTTTGAAACAACTCTGTATTAGTCTGTATGTATCTATTCCATAGAAATTATTTTAGTACTAGCTAACCCGGGCTCACTTCGTTAGGCGTTAAAAATTTTTTGATGATGATGAAGAGGATGAAAAGTATCCTAAGTTACTCCTTGTAACATCAACTATCTGCTATTTAAAGTCCCGTGAAAATCGGTCAAGCCGTTCCAGAGATTAGCCGGAACAAACAGACAGATAGATGACTGACGGACAGGCAAAAATTTTAAAATGTATTATTTATCGTTAATACCGTATACCTACTTTCATACCGTATATATAATATATAATAAAATAGAAGTGTCTGTTTGTAATTTCAAATTAACATATTTTCACTTAATGCACATAAAAGTATATCTTTTATATGCATTAAGTGAAAATATGTTCATTTGAAATTACAAACAGACACTTCTATTTTATTTATCTGTATAGATGAGCTTTGGCTTGTACTAAAAGAATTTAATTGAAATGCTTTGGTATTAAAATAAAAAAGTGACATGAAAATTTTGAGAGGATTATAATAGCAGAATCTCAACTCTCTTAATTAACTCACACTTTCATTTTACTTTTATTTAATTATAAATGAATCGTCTTGATATCATAAGCTGAGTTTTGGATTGTATCCCAAGCCGTTCTTAAGTCAAGGTTTGACTGTACTCACGAAACCGCGTCTTAAGTAACAGTTTGACAGCAATGACAGCGTACTTGAGTAACGAGTCTCGTTTAATAATACGATCGCACTCACTTGATACGCCGTACCTACAGCTGTACTTAAGTACTGTCTATTAATTCTTGAGTACATCTTAAGTACTTTCTTGAGTATTGTCTTAGCGATAAGAACGGTTTATTAATAAGGGCCTTAATTTCCGAGTAGCTCTTGGGCTATACGTTACCACACGTACAACGTTAATAGAGGCAATATATAACTCAACAATTATTTATCGAGACTTAATTTGGCTCGTTTAAAATATAACATGGCCGTGTGTTAATGACATGATTCATGACAACATTAAACACATTTAAGGCCATACATATACTTGGACGTCAGTAATATAATAGCGTTTTGCAGTGTCATACTAGGCTGGGTCCACATTTGTAGCATTTCGGTGTGTCCTATCTCCATCGCGTGGCATCGGCGTGTACCATGATCGCTAGTTTGGGCTTGGACGCGAGATAATAGCCATTACGACCTTCGCAGTCGAGAGCCAAGCTATAAACTGCTGGACCAAGTAGGCGTTTTGATGCCGAAAGGCGTGCGTCCTATTTCTCATATAGCAATCTTTTAAAATCTTTAATATAAGCTATATAATAAGCTCGTTAAATACGAGCTTATTCACTCAGAGAATATCATGTCATGTCATGTGTCACGAGAACAACATGTCGCTCAATCACAGCAGCCGAAGGTTAGATTTCAAGCGGGAGAGATGTCTCCTAACCCGGATTGAAACGTTTAAGACTGCAGCATTCAAAAACCGTCCATGTCCGAGTCGGACTCGCGCACGGAGGGATTTTTTTTTACACATAGTTGTTAAAGCGGCAACAGAAATACCGGACGGACAGCGGACTCTCAGTAAAAGGGTTCCGTTTTTACCAAAGATTTCAAAACTAAAGAAGAAGAAGAGAATCAAAAGAAAAGAAAAAGAAGGCGAATATTTAATAGAACAAATCTTCATATAAAAAAAGTTACGTCATCTTGATTTCACCATACCTAAAATGTCAGCCATCTTGATTTTACCATACCTCAAATGTCAAAATGGCCCCAAACAACCCCAAAAGGGCCAATTGGGGACAGTTTTTGCCTCGACATGCCTCGTCTATAATATAAACGTCTATGGCTTCTACCCTTTGGATACGGAACCCTAAAAAGAACTTAAGCGATTTAGAACAAAACAAGATGCAAAAATATCTGTCTCGACCTTGGCCCAGTAGCGTGGCCCGCCATAATGATGCTCGAGTGCCTGGCACGAGCTCATAACTTAATTGCACATTGTGCGAAACGCTCCACTATTGTGCGAAACATTTGTGGGCACGGTGATTTTCATTTAAATGTTTATTTCATTGTTTGATACTGTTAAAAATTAACGAGATACTTTTTTTTACAAATACTCTACCTCTACATACATATAATTTCTTCCCTTCGGTACGCGATCGACTCTCTAAGCAATGGATAGAAATAAATCACTACGTCGCACAATTTTTGACAGGTCACGGAAACTTTAAAGCGAAACTTTTTGGATTTACATTAGTCTCGTCTCCGCTATGCGAGTGTTCGACCGAAGGTAGCCCTTATGAACAAACTGCTCATCACATACTCTGGGAGTGTGATCTCTGGTATGACGAAAGAATCGAAATGTTGAACAGCGTCCATTGTGTTTCTAGGGTTGTGTACTATGAAGATCTCGTGGGCTGCGCGAAGAACTTCCGAGCTTTCAAACGTTTTTGTCATAAAGACTATTGGAAACAATGCAACACTTTTTTGTCATTATAAATGCATTGTAATTAATTGTCATATTATAAATTAAAACATTTAATTACATTCTGTGTGTAGTCATAAAAAAAACATGTTATTCCCGTGGTGCTTCCCCTTTAATTCTGACTTTTTGTCATTACAATTTTTGCTGTCTCCCGCTTTGCTTGGGGACGGAAACTGGAATACTTCCTACTCCCCCTACAATCTTCTGATTAATTTCGTTGCGGGTTCAAAGACAGATTTAGCATGTCCCCCGGGCATCCCTGAGATCATATCAAAGGGTTTTTGCGGTTGGTTACCACTGTCGATCCTGGCTACACAGGAGTTGCAGTGGTGAGTAAGTGCGGTGGGCCAATTGCCCGTTTAAAATATCTCTACATACATATCTTACAAATTGAAAAACTTCCCCATGTCGTTCCCATCTGGCAGAGTACCTAGCAAACTGACAGCATTACCTCGGCTATCCGTTGTGCCGTTGTTTATTCGTAGATAAGTCTTCTTTTTATTAAGTACTAGCTGTCCCGACACACATTGTTCTGCCTTAAATATGTTCATGTTTTTTTTTTATATATATTTCTCACTGTTTAATCCTTCCCTGAACTTTTTTACAATTTTTTCAAGACCAAAATTAGCCAAATCGGGTCAGCCGTTCTTCAGTTTTAGCAAGAAACAGGTTTTACAATTCATTTTTATATATTTTATTTAGTTTTGCTTTTTTTTGTAAAAATATTAAGTAAACTATTCTAAACTAAGTAACATTTATCAACCACGTCGAGGTCTCATTATTATATTTACTAAATTTCATCGGAAACGGCTGCAAATATTACACTTGCAGCCGTTTTATATATTATATACAAGATTGTCGCGTTTTAAGTAAAAAGATGGATTATACGTTTTTATTGTGTTACGAGTGCTTCCTAGACCTTGTTGTTATAAAATAATATTATATTTATTTATATATATATATATATCATCGGGTGCATCGGGTGTATTATAAACAATTTACGAGAATTTACGTACTTACACACTTGGGACCCGCATTAAATGCTCACATTATCAATGCAATACATACATCACATACCTATAGCTGGCAAGCTGGCAGGCTGGCAGGCTGGCGGGCAGTTTGGCAAGTTGCCAGCAGCGGGTGGTAATTGATTTAGAATGTTACACGGTTTTTGATTACACAGATAAAACACTCGAAATTACACTTCAGCGAGGATCGATGAACAATTTTTAGTTGTTTTACTGAATTTTTACATTAAATCGGCTTAGTTTTGTGCGAGATAATTTGGCAAGCCACCTTTAGTGCCAACGCCTGTTAATGTTAATCGTTAATTAAGTATCATGCTATCTCTCTCGTTCTTCATAAATGAAAGAGAAGGCATGATATTTAGACAAACGATTTAGACTAACAGGCGTTGATGAAATTGGGACTCACTAGCGTAAAAATAACAGTATATGTAGAATACAGAAGTCAACAAAACGAAAAATGTGAGAAATTGACTAAGGACTATTAAAAATATTCACTATGTTTCGGTATGAGCTGACCGCTCATACCGAAACGAGACCCGCGCGAAGGGGCGCTGCATTTGTAAGATAGCGATTCAAAATTGAGTTTTATTCACAACATAATATGAAGTTACATGTTTTACTGCAAGAGTTTGAATTTCTAGCTGCACCGGGCTACGTAGCGCGGCGCCGCTCTTGCAATGAAACGTGTATCTTCTTGTGTAGTGAATAAAAATCAAATTTGAATCGCTATCTCAAAAATACAGCGCTGCATCGTGCCGCGTTACGACACGGTATGAACTAGCTCTTATTTTCAACTAAATAAATTAACTCAAAGTTTAACGTATAAAAAATATCTAAAGATCGAATATAATTGCCTACTTTTTGGACGTCGCAGTAAAAAATACAAGGAATCCTAACATTACCACATGTTTTGTATACCAATTAAGAATGAAAAGGCTGTCGAAAACATTTGGTAAAAGTTCTCTATTAAACTCCGTTGTTCACTTGAGTTACATTATGTAACGGCAGTCAACCCTGGCAGGGCTGCATTGCGGTGCCAAGGACGAGTGTCGAGTTTATTGGACTATGTAATATTAGTAAATATGTTGTAGCTCTTATGTAACTAGATATTTGACTAGACTGAAACTCTAGCCCCGGTCACAGTACATGTTGCCAGTTTGAAAAATAGTAGGTAGACATGTTAATTATTATATTAATACGTATACATAATAAAAACTTTCAGAGCAGTTTTCCGAGAATTGTGCGAACAGAGGAGTATGATATTTGGCATAGTTAAAGTTTATGTGGAGGAAGGTGGGCAGAAAGGGAATATAATTTTAAATAATGCTTTGAAACACATGAAATTAATAAAAATAACTACAACACACACTACCTCAGATTCTTAACACACACTACCGTGCCTTTGATAGTGTTCGTCAATCTGTCACAACATTTATATTTGATATTAAGTATTTTCTATCTAAGAGACAAAAGAACATATAACTTTCAAACTTAAAAATTATATGAATTATTAGGGATCGACCCCTAGCGCCCTGTGGTCGAAATTCCAATTCTGTAAATAGATATGGCTAAGAATAGAGAGAAAATCCGTACCACGGGTACTATAGGTCCATTGTGCCGGTATAAGAACTATGAGAATAAGATACTTTATCAGAATGTAAGTAAAGGAGTACAATTTTCCGCAACTTCAGCGCCTTGTACCTGAGAATTGGCACACGTCACAGCGGGCATGCATACGTTCATTGTACACACAATATAAGGGTAGTCTGGCGTGCCTGGGATCTCAGTTCACTAAACGTTGAACTGTGTACCTACCTAATAATTTCAAATTCGTTTACTATTTGTAGGTGCAAAAAACAATATTTAACTTAAGCTGTCAAAAACACAGCGGCTGGTAAAGAAGGGGAAACAATCGCACACGTTGTAAATGATCTAAAGAGTCTGTTGTGATACCAAGAACAATGGTTGTCGTCTGTCGCGCTCCAAATACTAAAAAAGGATTTAAACTTCTAAAGATAGAGAATGTCGAAATCGCTACTGATAGTATAGCTTAGGCTACGGACTATATAGTCCGGAATCCGGAGCACCGGTGAAAATTCAGAGCATTGGAGGTAGAACTCTGCGCTAACACATGAGTGCCGAGTCAAATGTCAATGTCATATATCGTAACAGCTCGACTATTCGTAACTTCCATTTTCAACTCTATTGTACTAACGCAGAGTTCTATTTTCAGTTGCTCTGAATTTTTACTGGTGTTCTGGATTCCTGTGCCATATAGTCCCAGCCGTATACTCTGTTCAAAACCATTTTATTTATACGTAGACAAAAAAAAATCGACCAAACGAATCGAGTTCAATGGGTGATGTTGTGGAATTTGTATTTTTTCATAAATTTGTGTTACCTCGGTTCTTAATGTGTAATATTGGTAGAATATTAACCATTAAATATTCGTTAACATGCAAAAATGTGGGCAAGTGGTACAACTTCTAAAAACGTGCTATTTTGTGTTACCCGCCAAGACTCCCTAGGGACTTGCAGTAAGGCTTCTACCACTTTACTGAATCGACTCACATGACTCATGGACTGTACTGACTATATATTTGGACTTTGACTAGACTTTAGACTTGACGAAATAGGAATACGGTGTTAAAAATTGAAACGAAACTTCTATTTCCCGCCTTTTTAACTTGACACTGGCAAATGGTTATAAGCCGATGCCGTATATAAATAAAAAAAAACATTTTATTTCTTTATTGCGCAGGAAATTAGTTTATAATAATAACACACAGCTTTTTATACACTTTTCCACTTTATTCACTATAACACGACCGGTTTCGATTAACTCCTTATTAGGTGTCACGCCTTTCTCAAAACACAATCATCTATAATATCTATGCATATAATAAAATCGTAACTGGTCGCTGTCTGTACATGGAAGACATATAAGAAAAACTATTACAGGGGTGCTTGATTTTGATATGACGATTTTTAGAATTTTTGTCTGTATATCTGTTTGTCTGTACGTTTTTACGCGGTTATCTTTGAATCTACTGAACGGATTTTGATGAAATTTGGATGGTAGTAGTTAAGACTCTGGATTAACATATAGGCTACTTTTTATTGCGGAAAAATGACTGATCTGATCTGATCAGTTGAATTGGCTGAAACTTTACGTAGGTATTGCCTAATCATTGATGTATATTAATACCAGGAGGAATGTGTGAGAAGTTCTATTAGGGTCGTAGCGCTAACTCGTGTTCACTATTCACTATAGTGAACACAATATAGGATTCACCTAGAGTGATATACTTAGTAACAAATATCGTGGCATACAATCATTTTATCCGACTGTGAGTGGCAGTCACAAATTGCGTTCAGGACAATTAACGGTGGGCTCACTTGCCAATTTGTGTGTAGTCGAGCCTTAACGTGCGTCTATGCCAGTAACGTGTAGACGAGTGTTAATTCTTGTCCCCGAACACTAAGCCACATGCCGTGATACGTATGTTGTGTACTGGGGGCTTAGCAGGAACAATTGGTAGCAACGTAATCGTAATTAAAGTAATGAATTTTTAGAAGCAATTATCATTCGATAACGTCATGATTACGTCGCTGTTAATTGTTTCTACTGGGCCCCCAGAAGACAAGAGAAGAACAGTTTGATCTACTGTAACATAGCAAAAAGCCTATTTCTTACTAGTGTTGTACGCGCAACAAGAAATCCGGAAATTTTGCTGCGATAAAAAGTAACCTATGCGTTAATCCAGAGCTTTAACTACTACCATAATATATTTCATCAAAATAAATTGAGTAAGTATTGAGTGAAAGAGTAGGAAACATCCACACATACAAACGCGTTAATAATATTTTTGCGGATCAGAGTGAAATGGAGATTTAAACTATTTTATCTAAGAAAATAGATTTCTGTATTGTTTTTTTAATCTGCTGTATTAGCACCATCTATCAGTAGAAATATAAATTACGAGTTATAGAATCGATAAACAGGCCTCATTGGTCAGTTAAGATAAATCTAGTTTATGTTATATTGCTTTACTGATTCCGGTACATATAGCCCCAGCCTTAAGAGGATAATCTCACTAAAACACCACCACATAGGAATTTACTTGATAATTTATTTTCGTTTACTGTTACGATTACTATCTATGGACTCTACATCAATTTCGTTAAAAACATATTTTAATATATTTAAAGAATAAGAACAAATGTAACACATACTACGTATCTTTTATGTGTTAAAAATATTTTTTGACACTAAAAATGTTAAGAATGAGTGAGACTTCCTTTAAAACTGTTGATAAAATAAAAATTTCAATACCCGATAAAAATTGTACTTCCATTTGAACAAGTATGTAGAAAATTGCAGATTTTTTTAAGCAAAATATTTTTCGTTCGTTTTTTACTTTTGGCCTAAACAATTTTTCTTACTAGAAACTTCTGCAATTTCCTGCTATTTTAATTTGAACCTTATTTCAACTCTCTGAGACTTTAAATTCGCTTACTCTGATCTCTTCCTTACTGGCCAAACTGACTAAAGCCTGTTTTCAGCACCAGTCTGCCGCGCAAACTCTGGTGAGTGACCGCCTCGTTCTAAGCATCTTCTTTCTATTTCTATTCTTTTTATCTTCTTGGCTTTATACTTTTTGACTAACCAAACTGATTCCGCCTATGACACCGTAGCGTAATTTTGAAATGAAGCACTTTATTTTATATTTTATTGCTTAATTTATTTTTATTTAAATTATAAAAAAAATATCTACTATGTATTAAAATTGTTATTTAGCTCCCATCTAAATAACAATTTTAATACATAGTAGATATTTTTTTATATTTTATATTTATATTCAGAAATTCCTTATCCTTACCAAATTTCCTTACCAAAATCCGTACGTTATCCAAAATAATCGCTGTTAGACTTTATGCTAATTAGGTAGCATATTAACAATGTTTTACAATAAAAAATAATCGTGGAACATAATAGTCACAATCATATTACAATATAAAATTAGATTATAGAATATTCTTAAGTTTGATGCGATACTCACACACTACACTATACAGTATGCAAAACCTACAAATTTCTCGCAGACAAAGTATATTTTTGTATCTCATTTTCGATTTGATGTATCTCATTTTCACAGAAATTAAAAGAAAACAAAGTACTCTGTGCTCTCAAAAGAAAGGCAAAAGGCGAAGCAGTACCTATTACAATGCTGCGTTATATTTTCAGGGAGTAAAACTAGAGAGTATAACTATTTTAACAATGCAACATGTTTGAAATAATGTTAAGTGTCTAAGCCTACATTCCTATTCTTATCACCAGCCATGGAACACTTTCAGATAGTAAAAGAATAAGTCCGTTGCTTCGGAACTTGAAATTTTTAAAACCTATGGTTTCTGGCTGGTAAATTTAGCTTATTTAGAACAATTTTACTTACATTTAAAAAAGAAGCCTATTATGAGCGACATTGCGAAATATTTAAAGCTCAATATTTAGAGTTTTTTGACACATAGTCAGCTATTAATAGGATTGCATGTGGCTCAATCGATCATAGTAACAAATGGAGTACTGTGGAAAAGCATAAATTGTGGGGAATGAAAGAACACACAATTTCAATTCATTATGATGTTTATCGCGGTAACATTAATTCGGTATTGCCTTAAAATAAACGTCAGACGTGGGACTCATAAAACGATTACGATCTCTTTCATGTTATATAAGAAAACCCCAAAGTTGCTTAACATGAATCACCATACAAGCGTCGACTTCAAATTCCGAATAGAAAAATAGGTTAAAGATTTATTAATATTTATATTTAAAAGCACTATCCCTTACCCTTTGAAGTGAGCTCGTTAATTAAAATGTTACACACACAACATAAGAAGCGTGTGTGCTTGCCTGCTTGCCTCCCTGTCATGCCTGAAATTTAAGAGCTAGTAGGTGCTAGTACTTCGACTATCAGTAATTGTGTCTCAACTAACATCAGGGATTCTTACTTCATAATACGGAACGTAGATAAATATAGACACTAATGGCTGCACTCAGAGACAAGTAATACTTACTCACTTAGTGAAGATTTTGATAAGGAGTCACTTAGTAAAGATTTTGACAGAAACTGTATGGACTTTATGTCAAAATCTTGTTCCAAGTAGCTCCTTAAGTAAGCATAAAATGTCTTAAGTAATCATCAAAAGCTGTTAATGTTAAGTTAATGAAAATAAATCAAAACACTGACTCAAACATTTATCGATTACGTTACGGTTTCATAGGGGGAAAATAATATTATATGTAAGGTATTTGTGTACTAAACCTTTCTAAATACAGAAATGGTCTTGCTTATTCTAAACCGATTACCTATATTAAATAGCATGAAAAAATTCTAACTCTTGTAGTATTTACTAAAAAATTATCGCAATATTAAACACTATGAAATGATTTGCACTTAAACACTTTTTCATCTAACAATAACGATTCTTTATTTTTTATTTTCTGAATAAAATAGCATCTTTTGTATTCCACGCAGGTAGCAGGAATGAAATTTAATATGTGTCAGGGGATTAGACTGCATTTTATTTCAAGGAACCGACTTAAAAGGTAGGAACATAAAGTAAAAAGATCTTTATGCGGAACAAAATGTATTTTGTCTCGAGACTTTGAATTTTAAAGTATGTTCATGTTCATTGATTTTATAATGTCATTCGGCTAATGGAGATAACATGCATTTGTTTTAAATCATCAAAATCCATATAATTTCCGAAAGGCAACATAAATAAGGACCGAAAAATGCAAAAAGTACAGTAATCAGTTGGTAAATCATAAAGTTACAGGCCTAAAAATAACTAAAATAACCTAACCAAGAGCATGTCAGGGCCTGTCTAAAGAGGGTTCCGTAACAATCAACGCGGAATAGGTTTTCGAATTACTTCAAAAGTTACTGTTAGATTTCGTTCAAAATAATTTACCTAAAGAGTTTTTAGCATGATCTATCAGCATGGAAACTTACAAGTTTCTATCTCCTATAGTTTAGAAATGCCGGGGGGGGGGGGGGGGACCAACTTACAAACCACTTTGGAGGTCGATTACTCGAAAATGGTCGACTTTGTAAAAAAGTCATGTATGAAACCTTACCTTTATTTTAAAAGACCTATTCAAGGATACCCTACACGATGGGGTTCAATGAAAAATTATTTTTCATCCCCACTTCACATGTATGGAGAGCTACTCCTAAAATATAATATTATTATTATTTTATGATGGCAAAATTGAGATGTATACACAATTTAGAACTAAACCAAATTTCATCTATTTATATTCATAATTACAGAAGGTAGAAGCGCGGACAGACAGACGGACGGACAAAGCGAAACTATATGGGTTCCTTGTGTATTACGGAACCCTGAAAACGACGTTTTTTTCTATGATTGAAAAACGAAAATAAATGTTCAAATCCCTATGTTATTTATGACATTTTTTTAAAACAATGATCCCACAAAAACCATTACCTAGATGGAAAAAAGCCATGTCTTTTTCACGTAAAAAGTTTTGAGATATCGTAGAAACCAAGTCTAATTTAGGTTCGTCCCTAATTATTAGTTATTCATGAAAATTTTGTGCATAATTATGCTGCCTGTGGATAATTTTATTTATTTAATACTAGCTAATGCCCGCAACTTCGTTTGCATAGAACTAACGGAAACGGAACCTTATTTTTTAAACGGAACCCTAAAATAAAACTAGCCTATGCTAGACCTTATAATATCAGCTATATATGCCAGTGAAAGTCCTGTGAAAATCGGTCTAGCCGTTTCAGAGATTAGCCGGAACAAACACACAGACTGACAAACGGACAGAAAAATATTAACAATTTATATTTTATTGTAAGTACCGATCGATCATACTTTTAAATCCATTAAGTGAAAATAAAAGCTGTTAATTTGAAATTACAAACAGACACTTCAATTTCGTTTATCTGTATAGATATAATATATTATATTAATTATCTGCCAAATTCACAGTATGCTCATGTGCAGTCGCAAACTATTTTTATTCGCACGATCAATAATTACTTTTTTCACTTTTTACATTTACACTTTTACACTATTACACTTTTTACATATAACTATATTATTTAATAAAAACAATTTTTTTTTCAATTTTTAACGCCCCCGCACAGCCCTCTGGGGGTGAAACATCATAAAATTAGTTCTTAGTAAACTCAAAGATGCTAAAAAAAATGTTTTGGTCAAGTTTCAGAGTTATAAAAGCTATAGATTGGAAGATTATTTTTTTTTAATTTTCAACGCACAGCCCTCTGGGGTGGAATATCATAAAATTATTTTTTACTAAATTCAAACATGCCAAAAAGAATATCCTGACTAAGTTTCATACCTATAAGAGCTGTATTTTTAAAATGTGATTTTTTTTAATTAACCCCCCCGCAACCCCTCTTGGGGGTGGAATTTCGTAAAATCCGTTCTTAGATGACCTCTACTCGGTAAAAAGAATATTCCTACCAAATTTCAAGTCTTTAGCTCTAATGGTTCCAGAGATATCGTGATGAATGACTATATACGTGGAAACCTCTTATATATATATATATATATATATATATATATATATATATATATATATATATATATATATATATATACAGATTTATTATAGTGACTTGGCAATTTGCACTAGATATTTATCTATAATATGGTTACCAGTGCCTACGTCAAAATATGCTATTAATCCCTGTAGTATTTTGATCGTCATATTTTATTGTAACAACTGAAAATCGCAGTCAATTTTTGTGTTTATTAAATTAGTATAAAGTTTAAATAATTGTCAAATTAAAAAACATTAATTTAAAACTCAGTCGTAACATCTTTTTACCTGACTACGGCGAAGCCACATGTATGTATGTAAGTTTCTTCCACTGTAGCCCCTAAACTACTGAATAAACTAATGTATTTCAATGAATGATGTGTTAATAGATTCGTAATTATGGCCCGGTAACATAAGCTATAATTTGCGTAGTCGAGTGATAGTTAATACTCCATCTTGGCGAAAACGCAGTGTTCAGTAACTTTTGTTGTTGTGTGTAACCTTATTGTCATAGTAAGAGGGTATCGAAATGTTTTCTGGGCTTATCGGCTATTGTACAATGTGCAAATCTATTCTACCTTCTTTATATTATAATATGAACATCAGTCTATAGTATTCGTTTTTATCTGTGCTCATTACATTTTAACTAAGTAGCCACTAACCATATTATAGATAAATTTATACGAGTAGTGCTCATTGCCAAGTCACTATAGCAAATATTAAAAAATAAAATTATCCACATGCAGGCACACAATTTTAATGAATAACTATTAATTAGGTACCTACCTAAATTAGACTTGGTTTCTACAATATCTCAAAACTTTTTACGTGAACAAGACTTGGCTCTTTTCCATTCAGGTAATGATTTTTGTGGGATCTCATTTCTTTTTGTAGACAGGTTAGGCCTATTTTGGTTAATCACTACATATTGTAAAACAAAGTCCTCTGTCGCTTTTGTCTGTTTGCGATAAACTCAAAAATTACTCCACGTATTTCCATGCGGTTTTTACCAATAGGTAAAGGTGTATAATTTATTAGATTTTTATATATTTTTTCTCGCGGGTGAAATATAATAAATATATTCACAATATTTGTAGTACAGTATTTAGTATTGTAAGTCTTTATATGGCATTGCAAAGACAAGACAAGAAAATATTTCCTGGCTTATTACACTGGCGGACACATAAACAGCATCATAGTGCAAGAACACATTCAATCAAATTTTATTATGAAATATGCAAACTTTTTATATTTATTGGTATTGGAAAATAAAGGCTGATTTATAAACACAAAAACAAAATCAAATTTAAATATGGTACTGTCACAAAAGAAAGAAAATATTCTATAGAAAAAAATCTTGTCAATTTACTAAAGATTAACTCGTTGTTACGTTAATGTTGTGATTGATGGTTATTTTTTTTTGTTTTGTTACATGTTGAATTATCGTTACTAATTGTTTAGTAATGAATTGCTAGTCTGTTTTCATTTTGAACACGTTTTTCTCTCATGAATATGGACGTATCGTTCGAAAAAACCGCATACATTGTTGCTCTAGTGCAGCAAGGCCTAGTAGCTACTAGATCAACGAACAATTGCTGCAGATTTAAATGTAAACCAGTCTACGGTTTCTCGAGTTTACAAATGGTTTATGAGTTGGTTTATGGTTTATGGAGACAGGTTCATTCAAAAGAAGACGTGGAACCGGCAGAACTTGAGTGACAACGTCTCGTGACGACAGGTTTATTGTGACAACTTCCTTGGGAAATCGGTTTTTAACGTCTATAAGCATTAAAAATGAGCTCCACCAGGTACGTGACGTAGCATTTAGTGCACAAACCATAAGAAAAAGGTTAAATGAGCGTCATACCACACCTTTTAGACCCACAGATGGACCAAAATTGTCTGCAGCTCACAGGCAAGCTCGACTAAGATTTGCTCGTGAGCACTTAAATCGGACTGAAGAGCAATGGGCTTCGGTATTATTCACTGATGAGTGTAGGACTTGTTTGTACGGTGCTGATGGTCGCAGACTAGTCTTCTGTAGACGAGGAGAGTGATATGCTCAAAATTGCATTGAGGAGAGGGTTCCATTTGGAGGCGGGTCTTGTATGGTTTGGGGCGGTATATCGATGGATGCTCGAACTGAACTTGTGTTTATTGACGCAGACACACATGGCGTGGTACCCGTTTTTTAACATCACATCGGTATATAACGGAGATATTTGACCCTCATGTGGTACCTTTTAGCGGATTTATAGGCGAAAACTGCACGCAAATTCTGACGCAGGATAATGCACGTCCGCATGCAGCGAGACAAGTTGAGCAATACTTTACTCAGGTTGATATTCGTTCCATGTACGTAGCCCGGACCTCAATCAGATAGAACACGTGTGGCAAAACCTAAAAAGAGCTGTATCTACAAGGAATCCGGTCCCAACAGCGGTTGCGGAGCTGAGAGTTGCATTGTCACAAGAATGGGACAATACTCCACAAGATCTTTTAAGTACACTGATCAGGTCGATGCGAAACCGACTTGAATCAGTTATTAGGGCAAGAGGAGGTAATACACCTTATTAAAAACAAAAAAACTTTTTCTTTTCTTAGTATTGTAAAACTTTCATAATAAAGCCGTTTTTGTTCTATTCACTGTTTCATTCCAAAAAGCTGCAAAAGGAGTTATTTGATTCCTTTAGTGAGAAAATTTGACCGACATATACACACATGAATTGATTTTTTATCAGATTAAGAACCAGTCTTAGCATTATCAAAGTCAAAGTCAATATTTTTATTCAAAATAAGTATTTTTATACACTTTCGTCACTTACCGTCGGTCTACATGATACCTACCACCGGTTCGGGAAATATCATTGAAATAAATAAAAATAGTTTGCATTTTCAGTAATTATATTTCATTGAAAGTTATCTTGCACTATGATGCAGTTTATGTGTCCTCCAGTGTATGTACTTTTCGAAATGCCAATAAAAATACTATGTTTATGTTTATTTATATGTTTTATTTTACATTACAATTTTACAATATCATTGTAGTACGTTGGTTTAATATAGCTTATACTGAACTAGATGTTGCCCGCGACTCCGTGCGTGCAAAAGAATATCCAGCGGAAACCGTACATTTTGCTGCGACAAAAATTAATTTATGTCCTTTCCCGTAGTCTACTCTATATCTGTGCCCAATTTCATCAAAATCGGTCCGGTACTTCCAAGGCCTATTCAAAACAAACAAACAAAGATTATGTTTCCTTTCCTGTTTATAATATCAGTATAGATAACATCTTACTGTCTGAACATTTTATATTATTTTATGATACTATAAATACTTAATACATTTTATATTAAATTTAGGATCCCATCAAGTAGTAAATACTCTTAGCACTACTTCTATACGGAGGGCAAAAAATATAAAGAGCTAAAGAAATCCTAAATTATTCGAAGACGTTGCCTCTTTATCAAGGGTTGAACCGGGATTTCCGAAGGATAAGGTAAAACAACAACCCATTGAGGGAAACAACAAATTTCAAATTGTGATGCTGTTACTGAAACATGAGGCTTGACCCGATACTAAATGAAAGGGTTGTGTTTTTGTTTTGGTACAAGTTTCTTTAAACAAATGTAAATTACAACGTTACGTTATTAATAGGTATAAACAGATAAAGATTCGTTTGTATAAGATGACTACTATATAAATGTGAAAGTTTGTGAGGATGGATGGATGGATAGATGGCTGTTTGTTACTCTTTCACTTACACACACAAAAACTACTGAACGAATTTTGATGAAATTGGTATGGTCTCAATCTCAAATTGGCGGATCTCAAACAGCTCTGGATGAACTCATAGGTTACTTTTATCCGGAAAAAGTACAACGTTCCCGTGGGTGTATTTACACGGGTGGGGCCGTGGGCAAACATTATAATAGTAGTAATCCTACTACTATCCAGGTTAGTACACTGCGTTTTTTGTTTAGTATACTTTTGAATTAGCTACTATTTTCTTTCTTAATAAATTGAAAGTATTTAACCGAATCCGAACCGAAATCGAAAGCTTATCTTCTCTGCAATTTAGCGCAAAATGCCTTCAAGAAGATTGATTGCCAAATTTAGCGAGAGCAAGTCATTCTGAATGTGATTAATTTCTAGTTTCATAATTTAATGTATGTTTTTGGCGGTCGATCAATATCCTAATCTAATACTTTAATCGAGACCATCTTGTATATATATAATCGGTTTCTCGAAAACGGCTGCAAGTATTACCATGAAATTTTGTATGTAGGGAGTTTTGAGGGAGAAAATCGATCTAGCTAGGCCCTATCCCTAAGAAACTGCACATTTTTAAGCCTTTTATGGTTTTTCTTTCGTCGTCCAACAATGTATTATATCAATAATTTCGATTCTTTTATGTCAGTCTGATTGACAGATTGTTATGCGTATATATAATTTTCGCTTTGTTCGAAAATTCGAAATGTTGTGGGTTCGAATCCCGATCAGATAAATATTTTCATGATTTTTTATTTTTATCAGAACTCCGAGCAAAACTCGGTTACCCAGGTGCTTATCTTTAATGTCGATATTTTGTGATAATGTAGTATAATACGTATAATGTAAGTGTGATAGTTGAATAAATGTTTATTATTATTATTATTAATTGGTCGCCTAAGCGTCGTCGTCGTCGTCGTCGTCACACCTGATGACTACACAATTATGAGTATTCTTCAATTTAATAAGGCTTTTTGAAAAGTAATGAAAATGAATTATTAGATTTTGGCCGTGACTTCGTGCGCGTAAAAGGAGATCTGACGGGAACCGTACATTTTGAGCAGTTAACAGTCGCATATGTGGTCCGTGGTCTATTCGATATCTGTGCCAAATTCCGATAAGATGAGTTGAGTTGGACCAGTAGTTTCGGAGACTTATGTTTTCGAAACAAAGCTTTTGTCAAACAAGCAATGAAATCTTTCCTCTTCCTAATAAAAAAATCTCCATCACACCGATTTCGATGACGATGGCCGGTTTCATTGAAACCAGGCCAGTTACGCAGGAGTAATTTTATAGTGTCACTCTCTCTCTCTCTCTTCCTTTACTCTCGTAAGCCAGTGGGACGGATAACCGACACGACTGGCGAGAGATCAGACGCAGGACCTAATTTTTACATGCCCATCCGACGCATCGATCATCTTTCTTGTCAGACAATTAGGTGATCGGCCTGCATTGTCCTAACCAATCTTGGAAACAACTTTTTTTGTCGTTCTAATGCGGGAATCGAACCCACGACCTCCGAGTCGAGAGCCAAGCTCTAACCACTAGACCACGGAGGCTGTTTCACCACGCAGACAGATTTACTACAAATTACTGCTTAGCGTTCCATGCACAAAGGGTAAAAACGGAACGCTATTAGTGAGGTCTGTCACCAGGCTACATCTCATGAACCGTTATAGCTAGAGTTGAAATTTTTAAAGATGATGCATTTCTGTTGCCGCTATGACAACAAATAAAATTAAGTAACTACTTATTATCAAGCAGTGAGCAAGCTAATGATGATGAATTAGAACTAAAAACACTCTAGATTATGTCAGCTTTCAAACAAAAAAAACAAGATCAAAATCGGTTCATCCCTGTGGGTTCTACGATCAAAGAATATATATTAATAACGTACTAACGATGCAACGGACATACACACATAGACAGACCCCTCTCTTTGCGTCGGGGTTTAAAAACAGAATAAAATAAATATTTAAGAGAGGCCCATACACCAAACGTGATAGGATCAAAATCTAAACTTAATGTAAGTTAATCGCATACGTACAATTTCAAGTTGCACATAAACGAATAATTATAATTCATCTGGAGTATGCTGACTTAGACTAAAGCCTCTTAATGAAGCTACTCTAAGTTTTGTATTAGCATAGTTAGTACATAGAGCAGTTTAATATGCAGTGTCTAATGTATGTGCTTAATAACAATAGTACCTGGACGACCGAGCTTTGCTCGGTTATTACTATTTATTGTAATATGGTGAAACTCGAAAGCATAAATCTTATCCACGTAATCAGTATAGGTAACTGTTAGACATATTTATGAGAAATATATATTGTTATCTCAAACATTAACTACATTTTTTTAAACTTGTCTAAAACAATAAAAATTAAAAAAATATATATAAACTTGAACATATAAAAAAACAAAAGTAAGTCACCGAGCGGGATTCGAAACCGTAATACTCGTTTCTTGCCGTCCGCGTCTTAACCCGCTGGACCAAACGGACAGTGGCCGGCAAGAGGAAATTAGCGACCATATTCTGCGTGGACAGAAAAACGCATGAAAACTCGAAAACACGCGTTTTCCCAAACATAAGACTAATCTAGATCGATTGTTTACCCCCTAAAACCCCCATATACCAAAATTCAGCGAAATCGTTAGAGCCGTTTCCGAGATCACAGAAACATATAAATATACAAGAATTGCTCGTTTAAAGGTATAAGATACGTTTAATGTATTCAAGTGAATTAAATCAAGAGGGTCAAAATTAATGTTTATTCTTCTTGAAACCAAAAAAAGTTTACAACTTACTAAACTTCTTTCTGCAACAAAACATAATCAAAAGTCATCGGGTCAATTCATACCGGAACAATACGTGAGAAGATGCTGCATTTATAAGATAGCTATTCAAAATTTAACTTTATGCATTACTCAAGAAGATACACGTTTCATTGTAAGAGTTCGAATGTCAAATTGCGCCGCGCTTCACAGCGCATGTGCAGTGTATGACCGATGTCATATGAAACGTGCATGTTTTTGTGTAGTGAATATAGTTAAATAGCTTTCTTAAAAATGCAGCGCCGTGTCGCATCGCGTATCGTCGCGGTGTGAACTGCTTATTTAGCTAAGCAAATAATACTTTGAAGTAAAGCAAGAATGAAATTATTTAAGTTTTGTGTCAGTCCAACAGAATCTAGCTGGTAATCTGTGTACAGGAGTCGGTGCTATTCCCACAAACGAAGAAGACGCATTAAAACTTTCTGGAAGTCTCTCCCCTCTTCCTTTATAATCTTTTTCAATACTTAGGATAGAAATGTCATCTCTGTGTTGTTTTCTTTTAATGTTTTTTCCTTCTCTGATACTGCTTCGATCTGTTTCTGTTGTACTTTCTCGCTCAGCAGTATTATCCTCTTCTTTAGCTGAAGTATTTTCTGGTACGTTGTCTACCATCATTCTGTTATTTACGAAACCATTATTCAATTTTTCTTCAATTTTGTTTAATCTATCCATGACGATATCAAATTTATCTATAAACTTATCTATTTTCTTCTTAATAGCGACCAAACCTATGTTAAACTCATCAGTTGATATGCTATCTTTTACGGCATTGACGAGAGGAATACAAATGTTTTCATATAATGTTTGTCTTTCTTTATCATTCATAACTTGTATTTTTATTTTACCAACATCTTGATATTCGTCTGCTAATGCTTCAAAAGATTGTGACGGAATAAATTTGGTGGTATCATGCTTAGTTTTATTCGGTGCCTCTTTTAATTTATTCTCAGAGAATTCTGATAATAATTCACTTAAAGTTTGGTTATGAGTATCATCAGAATTCTGAAGTATGTTCTCTGAAGATTGTGTTATTGTATCGATAGTTTTAAAATAATGTTTTTCTTTACATGCATCTTTTTTGCTTTTGGCCTTTTCTTTCTTGTTTTTTTTAACTTTGTCATGGTTTATGATATCGAAATTGCATTTACAACCCCTATTTTCAGTTCTGGACTTTTTGGTTGATTTAATAGTATAATAAACGTTTTCATCTTTCGTTTTTGGAGGTATAGTGATCGGTATAAGAGTTTTTGCAAAATGGATCGTCTTCTCTGTAGTTGGATCTTGGATATCTTCATTTATTACATTAATGTTATATGTATCTCGATTTTCATAATCAAAATTAAACTGTTGCCCTTTGTTGTGCATTTCTAGTGCTTTTTTGTCTTCGCCGTCGGTCATACATCGCTTAAGATTTCTTTTGTGTAGGTAAACGATGGGATTGTTCGAGTTAGGATCTCTGACGTAATTTGATAAATCAATACCGTCGATCTCCGTTAAATGCGGAATACCTGTAACAAAAAAATCTGTTATTATCTAGTACAGGTAGTTCAACTCATTTGTTTCGGCACTATGTGTGCGTACGCTTGTAGTTATACAGCTTTAGTTTGTGTGTATGACTACCCGCACGCGGCGCTACGTGTGTGTGGATATCGTATTATACGTTACTCACACAAAGCGCCGCGCGCACAAATGAGTTGAATTCTATCTATAGAACATTGTAAATGAGACAACATCTTTGCTTTATTTTGACTTATTATTTGAGTTTTTCGCCATTTTATATGACAACTAAGCCAGATAATTTTTTTACGACCATTCCAACTTTTCTAGTGATTTTATTTTTCAGTTTCAGAAGTTCAGTCTATTTTTTACTATAATAAATATTGTAAAAAATAGACTGAACTTTGGTGAACGTATGCAGTATTCATGAGCCAATTTGGTAATAAATTCTCTCCGTCTAGTTCCGAACGGTCTTAGTTCGGCAAGTGCCGTAAATATAGTTTTTAATATTTCGCCAAATAGGTATGGGCTTGTTTTCAATTTTACAAAGTTTTCGTAGAGTAAGAAATTTCGCCACGTGTAGTAATTTAGCAGTGTGTATTTTAAAATGACTACAATTGCGGATTTCATACCTTATACTTTAAACGAGCAAATCTTGGATGTATAATAATTAGAATCTCGGAAACGGTATCAAGTAGTGTGCAAGGAGTTTTGGGGATTATCCCCGGGAAACGGCGCATTTGTAAGTAAAGCAATTTTTTTCTCTTATCGCTTAATAAGATATGAGTGATTTCGATTTCTTAATGTCAAATCCGGTAGGCGGCTTGGTTAGCGTTGAACATTTTTGCGTTGTTAGCTAATTGGTGTCTCGGGTTCGCATGCCGGTTAGACGAATATTTTTGAGATTATTTTTATTGCTTTTCTTTTATTTATTTTTTTAATTATTTTTTTGTTCTACTAAAACTCCGAGCAAAGCTCTCAAATATTAGTTTATTCCTGCCACCTGCACGTAAAATAAATATTAACGACAGCAATAAAGCGTTTATGGAACATTTTTATGAAACTATGAATATTTTAGTTTTAACGAGAAAAATAAACTTCTTATATGCAGCACGTCTCCGCACAAATTTCTATAAAATACTTATGACTAAATGGAGCTGAAAGGCAACTCATTCCAGCGTTGATTGGCAATATAGCGTTTGTTTATTTAGAATAGATACCTCGTGCTTCACGCAAAAAACTAGAATAACATGAAAAACATTGCAAAAGACATAGAGCGTTTTACCTGCATTTAAAAAAAGTTGCAAACAAACTAAAATGCTATTAGATTGTTCAATTTTCCATTTTCTATAATTATTTTAATTTTAGATCTATGAAGAAGTTATTATTCTATATGAATATTCGTTGAAATGGGTTAAAATATCACAGTATTTACCCCACCTCCTGCAGAAATGCGTTCTATGTCATATGAAGATGCAATTACGCTTACACCTAACCTAATTTTATCTTGGTCGCCGTGTTCCATAGTAAAATTCCCAATATTCTTTACAAATTGTTGCCCAAGACTTTGTTGACCTGCTGTCTGCAGAAATCCGTACAATATCATTTGAACCCGGAAAACGTAGGTACATTTTTCGGGTTATTGTATGAATGATGGTTGATAAACATTATAAATTACGATTTTTTTTTATAAAATCGTAGTTTAATAATATTATTGAATTACCTGAATTCATTATTAAAGACTTCTTTTCTATTCCTTGACTATTCTTAGTTTTAAAATCTTTTCTATTTTATCAATAAACGACGATATATAATATAATGTACTTTTATCTAAAAAGTAGTCTATCTAATAGTAAAATTCTAATATTATTGACACTGGCATAACTCGGATTACACATTTGACATTGAGATACATTTTTTTAGTTTTTAATGCTGTTCGCTATGATAGGTCTTTACCTATGAAATTGCCGTTCTGCAGTACTGGCCATTTCAAATCAAAATAATTTTTGTTTAGCTAAGAATTCTAATTTCAAATTAATTTTATTTTAAAAACATGGAATTCTTTTTCCAAAAGTAGTCATTTGTTTATTGATTAGCGTTACATTTTCATCGCATTTCAATCTTTTTCGTCATCATGGATACGTTAAAAATTCGAGTAATTATGGAATATGAGTACCGTCGTGGCAGTAACGCGGCACAAGCGGCACGCAACATCAACGACGTTTACGGAGCTAACACTACAAACCAACGCACCACCTGTTATTGGTTTGCTCGCTTCCGTTCTGGAAATTTCGACCTGAAAAATGAAACTCGCGGTCGTCCGAAGACTCTGGTCGACAATGACGAATTAAAGGCGATTGTGGAAGCTGATGATACACAATCTACGGCTGAATTAGCAGCAGCTTTCGCTGTTAGTGTCAAAACAAAATTGTTCCATTTGCGTCAAATTGGCAAGGTAAAAAATCTTGACAAATGGGTGCCCCACGAACTCAATCATCGCCAGCGCGAAGTACGCGTCGATACGTGCCTTGCACTGCTCAACAGACACACAAATGAAGGAATTTTGAACCGCATTGTTACCTGCGATGAAAAATGGATTCTGTTTGATAACCGCAAGTGCTCAGCAAGTTGGTTGGATCCTGGTTCAGCACCTAAACAATGCCCTAAACGAAAACTTATCCCTAGAAAAATGATGGTCACTGTTTGGTGGTCTAGCGCCGGTGTGATTCATCACAGTTTCTTACCAAACGGGGTGAGTATTACTGCAGATGTGTACTGTGAAGAACTGAACAC
The DNA here is from genome assembly GCA_037179445.1 of Phengaris alcon alcon. Taxonomy (NCBI): domain Eukaryota; kingdom Metazoa; phylum Arthropoda; class Insecta; order Lepidoptera; family Lycaenidae; genus Phengaris; species Phengaris alcon. The sequence goes on along the minus strand of JAYRCH010000263.1, from coordinate 417,138 downwards.
AATGATGGAGAAGCTGGCACATCTCCAACCAGCATTGGTCAATCGCTCGTCTCCGCTGCTCCTGCACGACAACGCGCGACCTCATACTGCACAGCAGACGGTCTCCAAGTTGCAAGAACTGGGGTTGGAAGCTCTCCGTCATAACTCCCGTCCGTCATTCGTCTCCGCCCTACTCACCAGACCTTGCGCCTACAGACTACTACTTTTTCAAGAATTTGGACAACTTCTTGACAGGAAAAAAAATAGGATAAAACGAGAGGCAGTACAAAATGCCTTTGAAGAATTTGTTGCCTCCCCTCCAGCTGATTTCTTTAAGAAGGGCATCAATAAACTGCCACTGCGTTGGCAAAGATGCATTGATTGCATGGGTGATTACTTCGATTAATACAAATAAAAAATACATGAAAAAATTCGTTAAAATTTGTTCATACAAAACGGCAATTTCATAGGTAAAGACCTAGTGTATACGATATTATGTATACGAGCTGTAAACATAAAAATAACAAAAAAAATCAAGAAAACTTTTTTTTTTCACGAATACTTACAAAACCGGCCTAGTGCGAGTCGGAGCTCGGCGCACGAAAAGTTCCGTACAAAACGGCAATAAATTCACGTTTGTTGTATGAGAGCCCCCTTATATATTATTTTTAATCTGTTTTTGTTTAACTATCACGTTCATGAGACGGACAGACAGACGGGCGGGCAGCGGAGTATTAGTAATAGAGTAAGGGTAAAACCCTTTAGGTACGGAACTCGAAAAATAAACAATTAATAACTGATACGACGAATACCAGTACGGGTATAATTTCCAAATAATGATAGGGCATATTAATATACGCTTATAAATAAAAGATCCAAAAACATTAATAAATGTCCCAAAGTAAACTCATTATAAATGTCCCACACGTGCCGCTGTTTAAGATTTATTTCGCAGAGATGGGAATTCCCAAAGTTTATCTCGCGTTATCTAGCGCAGGTGAGAACGGGTAGGAACCCTGAGAATGGGAAATTCACCGCGGAGATGGCAAGGAAAGTAATTTCACACTACACTGAAAACGAGCAGTATTCATTTCACGAACTCAAACTTGAACCCAACTCTTTATATTAATACCGACTATGTACTTGATGGTACCTAACGATTAAACAGTGAAGAATGTTCACTAACTTTAAATGTAAGCTTTCTGTGTTCTCCGTGGAAAATAAAAAATTCTCGTCGTAGAATTATATTTCCGATACGTCAATTAGTTTCCAAGATATTGAACTGGTTGGGAGAAATTGCGTTGCGGTCGCGAAGAATCCTCGCGACTGCTATGCGCGACTTCGACGGCGTACCAGTTCTACGTCGTAGCCGCATTTAGCAGCTTCTGTGTAGCTCCGTTTTGTTTGTGTCTTCTCTGATCAGATCCCATTTAATTTTTGTGCAAACAAAGACAGTAGTACATTTTAATACTACCGATTTGAATATCATTTAATTACTGCGCATAAGGGCCGATTCACACCGAAATGGCAGCAGCCGGCGGCGCGACGAGGCTGGCAGGGCCGGCCGCGGCAGGTTCGCGTCGCCGCCGGCGGCCGCTGGCAGCCACTGGCAGCCGCGCGCGACCTCCAGCGGCCTCCCGATAGCCAATTCCTTTTGGACCAGTTTAGTTTCTACATATGGCAAGGAAAATCTTTTCTAAATTCTAATATATCATTAAAACCCCCTACGAGAAATACAAAATTTTTTGACTCTTCATTCACAGCTCGTGCAGTCAGTCTGTGGAACAGATTACCAATTTCATTAAGATGCGCTCAATCTTTGCACGTATTTAAAAATGGAGTTAAGGAACATTTTTTGTCACAATTAACATGGTGATCTTTACTATAAGTCCATAATTTGTATGCATTATTTCTACTTTTAATAATAGTATTTATTTATTTATTCTATAGTAGGATATGTAAGTATTTGTGTATGTATTAACGAATATTATAAAGTAGTGTACCTAAATAGTATATATCATATAAAAGTATTATGAAATCTTAAATTACAATATGTATTAAAATAATTTTCTCTTTACGTGTCTATAAAGCCACCTACCAGTATATTACATGTAAACATGTGTCATGATTATGAAGGTTGTCTGGCAGAAATCGCTTGTAGCGATAAGACCGCCTTTTGTGCTTTTATAAGTTTAGTTTTTCTATGTTCTGTATGTCCTATTTGTATTTGGTGCAATAAAGAGTTTTTCATTCATTCATTCATTCAAGGAAACTCGTGTCGTGTGTCTGGAGTGAAAATGATGGAATTGGCTATTATAGCACTTATTGTAAAAGAAGAAAGAAACAAACGGAAAAAAGAAAAAGGGCGATGTGTGTTTTCCTCGGTATCAATTTTTTGTCACGCAGTACAATGCTTCGTGTTTTAAAATATTTATTTCTGACGACACAACGTATCCTGTTGCTAAAACAGAACTGGTGCGCGTGCAGCGGGTGCGAGCACTCAGGGAGCGGGCTGCTCGCGCCACTGCACCGCGGGCAGCCGCAACCCGATGATGCGCGTGGCCGCGCAGCCACTAGCGGCATCGCTGGCAGCCGCGCGACCTTTTCGAACTTTTTAAACGATACTAAGTCTTATAAGTATGTAGATAAAGTTTAAAATTATTTCACACTGAAAGTACGCGTCGCTTCCGCCCGCTGCCTTTTTGGTGTGAATCGGCCTTACGAAATACAATGACACAATAATTTAGTCGTTTTGTTTAAAAAATTAAATTGTGTCTAAACAGAGTATAGGAAACTGAAATGCTTTAGTCAACATTGGTCATCCACATATTACGTCATACAAAATTTCGACTTTTTTAACCCTTCCCCCCTATGTCACGCTATTTTTAGTATCCCTGTACCTGCACTTAATTTCGAACTTGTACAATGAAACGTGTATCATATTGTATGATAAATAAAGATCAATTTTGAATAGGTATTTTAAAAATGCATCGCCGCGTCACGTATCGTTTCGTTTCGGTGTGAATTGACCCATTATATAAGAATATTGGTCCATTTGCGTCAAATTGGCAAGGTAAAAAAGCTTGACAAATGGGTGCCCCACGAATTCAATGATCGCCAGCGCGAAGTACGCGTCGAGACGTGCCTTGCACTGCTCAACAGACATACAAATGAAGGAATTTTGAACCGCATTGTTACCTGCACAGCAGACGGTCTCCAAGTTGCAAGAACTGGGGTTGGAAGCTCTCCGTCGTCCGCCCTACTCATTAGACCTTGCGCCTACAGACTACTACTTTTTCCAGAATTTGGATAACTTCTTGGCGAGAAAAAAATTCAATACCCGAGAGGCAGTACAAAATGCCTTTGAAGAATTTTTTGCCTCCCGTCCAGCTGATTTCTTTAAGAAGGGCATCAATAAACTGCCACTGCGTTGGCAAAGATGCATTATTTGCATGGGTGATTACTTCGATTAATACAAATAAAAAATACATGAAAAAAATTAGTTTAAAGTTTTTCATACAAAACGGCAATTTCATAGGTAAAGATCTAATATTAGGTCCTTACATATGAAATAGGCGTTTTGTCGTACTGACCACTTTGATCTCAAATATATCTTCTTTGGTTAGGAATTCAATTTCAAATTGATACCGCTATTTACTCATGCATTTGTGTTTCAAAAACCGTAATTCATTTGTTTTTTCCTCTTTTGGTTTTTTCTTTGCGTTCTCTGTTTACAAAATGGAAAATTTGAAATATCGTATTATTTTCGTGTACGAGTTCCACCGTGGCACCAGTGCTGCAGAAACGGTTCGAGGGATTAATTATATGTATGGCGGCGGTTTCCAACGTTTTCGTTCTGGAAATTTATGACCTGCAGAACAAGTCCCGTGGACCGGCCGGAGACCAAAGTTGATAATGAAGAATTGAAGGTTATTGTGGAAGCGGATCCATCGCAAGCCACGTCCGAGTTAGCTGCAGGCTGCGGCGTTAGTAATAAAACTATTTTAATCCACTTGAAGCAAATAGGGAAGGTGAAAAAGCTTGAAAGGTACCTCATGAATTGAGTGCAGCAAACCGACAAACGGGCGTCGACTGCTGCATTACATTACTCAACCGGCAAAACTGCTAGTACTAGTGCCGATGTCGTTCACTCCAGCTTTCTTAAATCTGGCCAGACGATTACGGCAGATGTTTATTGTCAGCAACTGCAAATCATGATGGAAAATCTAGATGCTAAACAACCGAGCTGGTCATTCGCTCTAGGCCACTGCTGCTTCAAGACAACGCTAGACCACACAGTGCACAACAGTCGGCTACCAAATTAGACGAGCTTTAATTGGAATGTCTAAGATATCCACCGTACTCCCCGGACCTTGCTGCAACAGATTACCATTTTTTCGAAATTTTTATAACTTCTTGCAAGGCAAAAAATTCAACTCCGATGGGGCAGTCCAAAGCGCCTTCAAATATTTTATTGATTCCTGTCCGAATGGAAAAGGTACATAGATAGCAATGGTATATACTTTGATTAAATAAATATATTGTTTAAAAAAATCGGTTGTCTGTAAAGTCGGTTTACTGACGATAATTGAACGTGACAACGTCATAAGAAAATACTGATGGATCGCTCACTCAAGTAGGAGAGAGACAGATTCCGCGCTCTCGCTTGCACTTCAAGCCTTAAATGGAACGCCTCAGAGCGAGGTAACGCCGCATAAGTCATGTTTTTTCGTGGGTGCAGCCGGCTCCATCGAATTATAAGACGTTATCACGTCAAAAATCGACTTCATGTTCCTCGTTTACAAAAAGCCAATTTCATATGTAAGGACCTAATATTATTAAGGATGCATAAAAAGTTGAAGAAACATGTTAGCGTTGTCTTACAGATTATCATAATCACCTATCTTGAATATTGATAGCCAAATCATCAAAGTTTTCTCACACAAGTATCGAAACACATTGCCGTCTGTATGACGTCATAACCCTCATACTAAACCTCGATTCCTTTAAATAGTCCTAATTTGGTTACATGCATTTACAATGTAATAGCTGTATGTCGTAGACTTTTATGGTTGAGATAGGCTTATCGTGTATCGTACACGATAGAGAATAATATCGATTACGTCCTGATAGCTTTTGCCCGCAGCTCCGCCCGCGCAAATACAGTTACCTCACAGGAACACGGTGCTTTATCGGGATGAAAAGTTGCCTATGTGTTAATACAGAGCTTAAACTACTATCAAGCCAAATTTCAAAATCCGTTCAGTAGTTTTTGCGTGAAAGAGTAACAAACATCCATCCAACTATCCATCCATCCATCCTCACAAACTTTCACATTTTTGTAATAGTAGTATGATTCGAATGAATGATAGCTGTTTCTATCCTTATCATCATAATTGCTGACTAAATGGAGAGAAGATTCTATTTTAGGGCATTATTTAAATGTATAAAATTATTTTTATATAACACCCACATTTAGGGTTCCGTCTTACTACAGGAAACCCTTATATTTTTGCTCTGTTCGTCCATCTGTCTGTCCGCCCTTTTAACTTCTGTAATTATAAATGTATATGGAGGAAATTTGTGGAATGTGTATAGATTTCGGTTTTGGCATCATAAATTAATGATAATTTTATATTTTACGGGTGGCTCTCCATACATGTGAAGTGGGGATGAAAAATATAGTTTTATTTTAGTCAAAGTCAAACTTCACCTGTCAAGTCAGAATTCAGTCAGCGTTACAAGTTATTATTGCTGTGTGCGACGACCTTTATCCCGCTTAAATACTGTATTTAATTGTGTTGGCCAGACAAAAGGGAGTTGTTAAACAGAGCATCGACTAATCGGGCAGTAAAACGCTTCGTTATATGAATAACAGAGTAGTTTTAATAAGGCACGTGCACATTGTTATATAAATACTAGCTTTTACACGCGGCTGTGCCCGCGTATATACAGTATGCCATAGAAACACTGTACTTTTTTGGGATACAAAGAAGCCTAGGTGTTCCAATCAAAAGAATCCAGAGATTAAACTACTACCATACCAAATTCTATAAAAATTCGTTCAGTAGTGTTTGCGTAAAAGAGTAACAAACATCTATCCAACTATCCCTCCATCTATCCTCACAAACTTTCACATATATAATAGTAGTAAGAAGGGTATTTGTTTTAGTTTTGACGGATTAATGTTACAAGAAACATGGATTATCATTTATTTATTTGTTTGTACGCGTAAATATTATGTAGATAGTCTATGTATCTTCCTATGTTTTCTTTAAGGTGAATAACTACATTAAAAAAACTGTAACCCGAATACGTAAATTATATAGTCCATGCTACCCGGGCCATTATTGCGAATTATTAATATCGGATCAGTAGCTTAGGCGCTACGGTGGAACAAACATATATACATACATAGACTGCCAAAATCATAACCCTTCCTTTTGGCTTTGCCGCAGTCGGGTAATAAAAGAGGCAGATATACGGTCACCAAAACGATTCTATAAGGGTTATTTTCTCGAAGGAACCCTTAAAAATGATGATGATAACTATTTAAATCCATTCCTTACCCTTAAACAAACAAAACCAAAGAAAACTTAACCAAAGATAACAAAACTTGTGCTAACTTCTGAAAGTCCCAGAACATATAAAACAGCTAGACATTATAGAAATTCTAGCAACAACGAGAATTATTTTCATTCTTTTCTAGCTTTTATTTCACTCGCAATCACTGGATTTTGATCCAACAGAGTAAGTTTGAGCTGAAAGGATATAAGACAATAGTGAAATTCAATGCCAGTAAAATAAAATCGAATTGCAAGAGAGTATATTTCAATTGTTCGTATTAATAGTTATACTCACGGTACCCCAGACTCACGACACCCCAGACTCACGGCACCCCAGACTCACGGCACCCCAGACTCACGGCACCCCAGACTCACGTTGAAAGTTGTCTGAGAAAACGACTCTCACGTGAGAAGTCGTGTTTTTGTGAGAAGTTTATTTGAAATAATTATAATTTTATAAAAAAAACTATAACTAGCGTATGTTACCCGGGCTATTATTACAAATCTATTGATACCTCATTTATTAAAATCGGACCAGTAGTAGAGGCGCTACGATGGAACAAACATACACACATAAAATAACCGCATAAATAATTACCCTTACTTTTTGCTTCGCCGTAGTTGGGTAAAAAGGCGAGACACGGTTTTTTCTCGGGCCTGATGGCGAGAATCAGAATTGGCTTATTAAAACTTTCACAGGTCCACGTGAAAAATCCTTTAGACTTTAATTATAACTATTGACAAATATGTCAAAAGTGTCAAACCAACAACTACTTTTATAATATATAAATACAAACACATGGTAGTGTGAGTTATCAATCTGAGGTAGTGTGTGTGACTTTAGTGGTAGGCATCAAGTACGGACAATTCCGTAAGTGTTATTTTTAACCTATATGGAAATAAAACTTTTTAAATTTGAATTTACTTTTGTTAATTTTATGTATTTCAAAGCATTATTTACTAGCTTCATCTACATCAATTTAACTGTGCCAAAATTTCATACTCCTCCGTTTAAATAATTTTCGAAAAATGCAGTAAGTATTACTCGGTCAACATAAGTTGACACTTGCATTTTAGCCCCGACTCTTTCACTCGAATCTGTCATGTCCGGAGAGTGAGCGAGATGGGGCTAAAATGCAAGTGTCAACTTATGTTGACCGAGTAGTAGTTTTCGTTTAACGTATTAATTTGATAATTAATTGGAGAAATTGTCTCTTATAAGCCGACTTTACACGGCTTTTGTCTCTATGACAATGCGAAAATATGACGCCACTTTTCCACATTTAAATGTTTCTATTCCATTCACGTTATAATATAACTTCAAATGATATGACTAACTCCGAGAAAAAATTCTTTGACACGATTCTAAAACTGACCAGCTTTCGCTTTCCATTTCTGTCGTTCTGGTTTTGCATGGGCGTGACATTGGCAATAATAGACGATTTTCGCTCGGCCCGCTGAACCCTATAACAACATTGTGACCTACATCAGGCGACTCATTCCGATTGTAGGCCAGCCGCTCGCAGTGCGAACAATACCCTGACACCGAGCCTCAAGATAAAATTTCGTGTAACATCGGGAGCACCTAGAGGGTTTTCTCTAAGAGGTGCTACATTTTAAGTTTCAAAGTAGATGTTTTACAAAAGCATGTGCAATGCAGGTATGTAACACAATTACTATTTACTATATATCGCGGTTTATTAGCCCCTGGGTAACCGAGTTTCAGAGTTCTAGTAGATTAAAAAAAAAAGAATGACAAAAATATTAAACCGGAATTCGAACCCGAGACACCCATTTGCCAGGAACGCAAAAATTAAACATACTCTAACCATTTGGACTGATATTATTAGTCAAAAATATTGTATTTTTTTACGACGAAAGAAAAAATGTATCCGACTTAAAAATGTGCGGTTTCCAGGGATAAGACCAATGATTGATTGATGATTATATAAACAGAGGGGTGTTATAAGTTTCTGTCGGTGTCCGTCCGTGGCATCGTAGCTCCCAAGCGGATAAACCGAATTTGATCTAATATGGTTCATCATTATCAGCTCGCTCATTGCTTCACAATTCGGGGTTAGTTAAAATTTGTAACTTTTTAGGTTCATAAATTTCAATACTTTTGCAAAACAATCTGAAGGTCGATTCTGCTAAATAAATCTTGCAATAATACAGTTACGATCCAGTCCCGATATATAAAATCTGCTAAATGTTATTCTCATAAACGTCAAACTAACGTCAAACCCGTTTTGATTGGTCCAAACTCCGAAAATCAGCTTATGATATCAAGACGATTCATTTACAATTTAATAAAAGTAAAATCTGGGCTCAAAACTGTACCGAAAACACAGCTGAGGCTTAAAATCAGATTCGTCTCGACTTCATTTCGATCCACTTCGACTCGAGCAACAATAATAATAATCAACAGTTAAGTGTTTCGTATTTTTACGAGCACAATAAGTTGTGGCGAGAGTCTTGAGTGCATTCTATAGACAATTGCTGTTTGGTCGAATCGTCGCCGTAAAATTTCGCCTGTGAGAAGCAGCCCTTTGTCGATATTGTATGTTACTTAACTACTTTTCCGCTTATTTCACTACATTTTCAAAAATTAACACTGGATTTGAAGTCGAATCTTTTATTGCATTGTGATTTATAACTCCACTACCTCACAAAAAAGTGACACACGCCGAGTGACAGCACCGGATATGATCAGCCCTCGATCAGACGATCCAGCTGCTCATTTACTTACTCTTCATTAAAAAGTAAAACTTGCTTTCCTTGCTCCGTTTACTTACTCTTCATTAAAAAGTAAAACAGTCGACTCTACTTTTAAGTTTATAGTTTATTATCATAATTATGTCATGATAGCATCTCTATCCAGGATTTTGTGCGCGCAAAATAAAATCCCGCGGGAACCGTACATTTTCCTGTGATAAAAAGTAGCCTATTTCCTTCCCCGTGGTCCACTTTATATCTGTGCCAAACTTCATCGAAATCGGTCTACCAGTTTCGGAGCCTATTCAATTCAAACAAACAAACAAATCTTTCCTCCTTTTAATATTAAGTACTAGCTTTTACCCGCGGCTCTGCCCTCGTAAACATAGTATCCCACGAGAACCGCATATTGTCCCGAGAAAAAAGTAGCTTATGTCCTTCTCCGTGGTCTACTCTATGTCTGTGCCTTTCATGATGGTCGGTTTAGTTATTTTTACGTGAAACCGTAACAAACAAACAAACTCACATTCAAATTTATAACACTAGCAAGGACAGATTTACATATCTTTCACATATTTTGCTGGAATTGTTAAAAGATACACATTAAAAACACATGATTTCATCTCTGGGCTAGACTTTTCCGGCATTTGGGCGCTTTCCAAGCGGAGGGCGTGACTGGAGCCAACTGCCAACTTATTACGTTCTGATATGGGGTCGGTCAGCTTTGCAATCTTATCAAAGATATTCCATAACTTTATTGAACGATGAAGGGATTAGGTTCTTATTTAGTTTGGTGAAATTTTGGCCTGGATGCTCGCCAAACTTGACTATAATTGCGCCTTACAAATCGAAATTCAATATTATCACAAACTAGATGTTTCCAGCGACTTACAAGTAGTATATATCCTTGCCCATGGTCTAATCTATATCGGTACCAAATTTCATCAAAATATGTCCAGTAGTTTCCGAGCCTATTAAATGAAAACAAACAAATATACCCACTTTATATACTACGGGATACTACGGGGATACGGGCCTGTATCAGAAACAGAGGTTCACATTTAGAACAAGACCTAAAGTAGAATATTTATTATTAAATTTAATTAAACATTGATGTTTTTTAAACACAATAAACGTAATTAAATTCAAGTTTTTCCTTTTATTTTAACCTTATCGCAAATAAATCGATTTAGACATTATTTCATTTTACTTCTAATATGTTTACTACAACGTCATATTTTTATGTAGACATTTGCACCTTTTTGGAAAGCTAACGAGATAAGGAAGTTATTTAGAATATTTGTACGCATTGTATCATACATTTTTTTAAGAAAATCACCTGTTTTTAAGAAAAATGTGCATTTTTCTTAAAAGAAAATTCTGTTTCATGTCTCATAATGAAAAATTCTCGCTAAGTTTGTCCCTATTTATTCCTTAAAAATAATATTTGACTCATTGACGGTTAAAATACATAAAAAAAATCACTAAAAAGACAAACATTTTTAAAAATACGTCATGTCAAAGTCAAAAATTCGAAAATAAAGAAAAAAATTTTGAAATTTCAATAACTTTGTAAATATCAACTTTCGGATAGGGGATGCCATGAAAAATATTACTGTAAATGAGGTCTACTTTCTGTCTTTCAAAGGAATGTATCGAATTTCAGGTCACCCTGTATATATATAAAGCTTCCTCTTGAATCACTCTATCCATTGCTGAAAACTGCTTTAAAATCCGTTGCTTTTTATTTAATAGATCTAAGCAAATAGGGAACTGAGCGACTTAATTTTATACTGTGTCTAACTAGTCTTCTTGTTCTTTTTTTAGCATATTGTATATTTTTACTAATAGTAAACCTACTTTAACAGAATATCACTGAAAATCTTTAGACAGTATAAAATTAAGTCGCTCAGTTTCATGTTCGATAAGATCTTTCAAACTAATTTTTTTCAAGAGAAAGCTTTATATGTATAATACATTGCATCCGTGCGAAGCTCTGCGCACTTGCGTTCCTGGGCCACTAGTCAAGATGCGTTCGACAATTTCGACGGCGAAGTTCGAAAACAAAATATTTGGGATTTTACGTCATCGCTAAGTGACATGTCGCTTGGGATACCATATGTCAAATCCCATACATTTTGTTTTCGAACTTCGCCGTCGAAATTATCGAATGCAACTTGACTAAAGGCCCTGGTCCTTAAAGTACCCAACCCCCCTTGGGCCTCCGGTAACCTCACTCGCTCGGCGAAACACAACGCAAGCGTTATTTCACCCCGTTTTCCTATGAGGCCGTAGTATTTATCCGGTCAAACCAGCCCGTTCTTGCGAAATCATGGCTCTCCCACATCATGGCTCTCCCCTCTCATTCACAAGGAGGGACTGAAATAATTAGTGGAGGGTACATAATATTATCATGATCAGTTGACATATCGTATGTAAACTTAATTTGTCTATACCCCCCATATTAACTAAACCCCATTTACTAAGTAACGATATTATTTCATTTAATTTTATATCAATATAAGGCAGATGCATCGCTCTCTGCATTGTAGCCTGCATTAAATATGACGGTTGTCACAATGAGCCGCTGCAAACTATCTATGAAATATCGAAATCACATAATTAATGCCGATGTCGAACTTGGCCACATATGTATCTTGTAAATACCTACCTTTCAATATTTTATAATTATTGTATTTAATTTAGAACACCTGGGCTTTGTTCAGAGTTCTAATAAATAAAAAAAATAAAAAGAATCACAAAAATATTTATCTGACCATAATAATCGCATCTCCGTCGCGGCCTGTAGTGTGCACGCCGTTTCAGCCAGCTGCGAGCTAATTACTGGCTGTAATTACACTTTAAACAGCAGCCACACTACGTGCGGTTTTTAGTGCGGTCTGTCTCACGAAATTATTAGGACACATTCGGAATTAACGGTTAGGAGTTTTTTCCAGAAAAATTGGCGAAATTCCGGAATTTATGCCAGTATGTGGTCTTCCCCTATTGTTTTAATATTAAGGGTAGCCATCCACCATACTGCCTGGGCACCTACTTCCGATTGTCATGCCGATTGGATTAGTAAGAACTGGCCGTGTATGAGCGTGGATTGGCTATGACAGTTTTACGTTTGTGGTACCTATAAGGACGAATTGATGGATCAAGCCTGCAGCGTCATGCCGTTTGGACGAATGACAATAGGTAGTATAGTGTGCGGCCACTGTTACAGTGTGTGGTTTTAAAACTCATAGAAGGTGTAGCATTTTTTCTCGGCAAAATCTTAAGGGCTGCCAACATGACATCGTTAATTACAATGACGATCTTCGAAATTGAAAATATATGGGATTGACATGATTTGCTAAGTGACAAAGCGCGCGATACGTCAATACGATATTATTGATACGATATTCTTGACTTCTAACTTCGTCATCATAATTAGCGATGGTATCTTGGCTAAGGCGCCTAATCGTTCAAACCTACATAACAATAGGTATTCCTTATATATATTTTTTTTTCGTTTTAAAGGAAAAGGACTTGTTAAGTTAGAACTATTCTGAGATAATTGGTGGTAATACAGTTAGTGAACTCTGGTCTAGTTTGAAACTACGATTGTGCACTATTGCCACTATTGAACAAACTTGCTCAATATTTGCTTAAATTTAAAATTGATTTTGCGAGTAACGTAACTTTTGGTACAGAACTTTTTACTACACAAGAATTCTCGTGGCATTTGGTATAATGCTGTAAAATCATTTTTGTTAAATGTGATTTTACAGCTTTATTACCTAAAATCATTTTTTTTATTGATTACTGATTAGGTAAGTATTTTGAATTAAATAGGTATCAATAATTGGCCTTGTACAAAACAGGTGCAGAAAATTTATTATTCGAATTATTTACTTGTGTACATTGTGCTTTGTCCACTAAGTTAAGGGTACCAGGCCTAACAGGGATTTTAATAATCGTAGGAGTTCATTACATGCTTCTGGTGTTGTCCATGAGTATGCTTATAATCAGGGATAATGTCTGCTCGTTTTCGGTTCTTATTCCATATAAATCTGTCTCCTGATTGTACAAAATTACCTTTAATCGACAAGAATCGGTGGTAAAATCTAAATTAATATTTTATTACCCTCATAATAATATGTTAAGTATCTTGTAGCAGAATGACCAGTAGTTTGTAGAAGAGTTTTTTCTATCAATAGAATAAGTAATAATTAGTGATACGAGTGCTTTCTTACAGGTATTATTTACTTTCATGTTTTTGACATCAACTGTTATTTAGCTACTCATATTATTCGACTACTCATTTATTCTTTATATTTTCTTTCTGATAATTTACAATTCCATAAAACAACATAAGGCAATCGATATTATTCAATAAACAAGTAAGTGAAAATATCGTAAAATACACAATTAATTCTTCTAAATTTAATATTGTTCTAATAGCTAATTGGCAACTCTTTTCAAGTAAACAAATTTGAGTCAACTATTCCTTAAGGTAAACTTAAATTATGTTTAGGTCCGACCTAATATTCATAATTCATTATATTGCTATTTTCATTAATTCTAAGCGTTGAAATTAGAAACCTGAAATCCTAGAGCATGGTCTAGAATTTAACTAGATCTTAGCTTTCCTTAGTAAATGCGGGCGAGCTCCTCTTTGGTTTATCTTATAAGAATTGTATTTAGTTTAATCTTACTATTTACTATTGATATTTGCATGAATTTTATGAGAGATGTTACTTGTGTCAGTTATATAAACGAAGAGGAAAAACGGAACAAAAACAGATCCCTGTGGAACTCTGCTCTTGCTTTTCAGCCGTTTGGAAGTTAAGCATTTAATATACTTGAAGCTTTCTATTTTTATAACTGAATATGATACACATGATCATGTGACACAAAATCTTAAGGATCACATGAATAAATGAAAATATGGGACGCTGGAAAAAATCTACTTACAAATTAAAAAGATTTTCCTTAAACTTTTAAAATATCAAGTGTCTAGCTCAGTTTTGTCAACAGAATGCTTAACGATTTTCAGTCTCGTGCATTTTAAACGAATCAAGGCTTTCCTAGGCGTCGAAGTGAAAACTTTTTTATTGTATAAAAGTTTGTACCGCGCATAATTAAAATGCTTTCACCAGCACCGTCTTTGTGCCGACGTGAATGAGAGACCGTACTTTTTTGCAGTCATAGATTTGAGTTAAATAATGATAAATAGGAAACAAAATAAAGCACAAATAAAAACACAATCATTGTCATAAGAGCATTTTCACATTGCGCGGTACGATATCTCGTATTTCGCACCGATAAAATACTAAGGCATAAGAGAGATAGCGATATGATTTAATATGAAATATTATACCTGTCTTTGTCATTATGAGTGCGACGACATGCGATATCGCACCGCGCAATGTGAAAACGCTTGTATGCGCAAAAAGATTTTTCTATTTCTAACTAATGTTTTGGCATTATACAAATACTCTTAAATGTTCCAATGTCCTCTTTATGAATAATTTTATTTTCTGGGATGTTAGTTCTTTCGACTATACAAGTAATACGAAAATCAATAAAATCAATAGTACGATACAATCCTTGTCAATTTTGAAGATACATAATGTTTCCTACGATTACAAAAATTTTAGGCCCACTTTCGCAGATCTAGGTTCAAGCTAACCCTAGGTTAAAATGTCATGCCTCCTCTTTCATAAATACGAGGAACGAGAGAGACAATATGATATTTAACCCAGGTTTAAATTTAACCCAGATCTGCGCAATTGGGCCTTGATTGATAAATCTTTGGCATAGCATTGACTCCCAAATCCGCAAATACCTAAAAAACAAAAAATAGACCTTAACTTTAACAGTCTAATTTTAAAGAGTTCTGCAAACTTCGTACCAAAAATAAAATCTAGTTAAACATAAATAACCTTAAATTATTAAAATTCGTTATTTGACGGGTCAAAGCGAAAGGTTAGTAAGGTCAGATTCTGTAGAGAACCAGTGGCGGCTCTTTAATATCCGATCGATAAAAATGGTAACAATTTATCGAATTAGGCTAACGAACTCGAAACTCGAGAATTTCCTAACGAAAGTACTTATATGGGAATGTAGATATTTTCAGGTAATTTCAGATAATGATAATATAGAAGCGTAACAAAAAAACCGGCCAAGTGCGAGTCGGGCTCGCGCACGTAGGGTTCCGTACCATTATACCAATATTTTACACGTTTACTTATTTTTGTACAAAGTTTTCCAAGTGAGCGCATGTTACAACTTAAGTATCTATAACTCCTGAACTAACGAAGTTATATAAGCCGCTATAGTTTTCCTTCGAAGTTAATCACATGGACTACCATCATGATTTTTTTCAGGGGGTTAGTAATAAGGTTTCCCAGACGTGAACTACGGAACTCTCAATGGTGATTGGTTTTAGGATTTTGCTTTTAACAATCCTGGATAGCTTTTTACACACACTACAAACAATATATCGTGTACATACAGAAGTTCAATGGTGCAGATTTCATCTATATCTAAACTTATAAATAAAATAGGAAAGATTTGTGTATTATTTGCATTGAATAGGCTCCGAAACTACGCTACCGATTTTGATGAAATTTCGCACAGCTATAGAATAGGCCATGGGGAAGAATATAGTTTTCATCGCGGGAAAGTGTCCGGTTCCCGAGAGATTTCCTTTTCCGCGTACGAACTCGTGGGACTAGACTAGTCATGAATAAACCTGGCTCTTAGAACCACTAATAATCGTCGTAATTGCTATTGTGGCTACGTTGCTATTGCTCCAAAACAAAAATTGAGAAGACTTTAAAGTTACTAACGTGACTTGAGTTAAAATAAAATATGAGTCTGTAATTAAGAAAAACAATGTCGCTAAATTGCCGTTTGATTTCTAGTGTCTTGAAATATGTTTGTCGGTTCTATTGAATAAAAAAATGGTCTCTTTTACATGGACCACGTTTTTTTACGTAACTACCACCCAGTTTCTAAAGCCTAATCAAATAGTTGATGAACTAACACGTTGTTGAGTGAACGGGGTTAATAAATCAATTTGCGTTACTGAACATTATAATTGTAGTATATAGTGACAAAAAGATTTTTATTTTTCGTGGTTTTTTTTAGTTTGTTTTGTAAAAGAAAATATTAATTTTTGTTCTTTATTTTTAAGTAATTTTATTCTTGCTACCACTTATTTAGCAGTTACATAATGATTTGTTAATTTGTCTATAGAATTTTTAATAATATTATTATGTATTGTAATAATTATCGCCAACAAACTGTTTCGCAGTTTGGCGATTTTTATGGTTATGTTTCATATTGTTAATCCTTATGAATAAGTAATTAATATAAAAAAAACGCTAATTAGTGAAAAATTTACTAATCATTGATTATCTTGGTATGTGTCATGCCAAGTTGATCAATTTACGCCTTTTCATGAGTTTGACATTAGTTTTATTAACTAACACGTTGATCAATTCAAACGATTGATCAAGCTTTTGGCAACTCAATTTACACCTGACAAGAGATTTGAACGCTGATTACTTAATTTTGGAGTTGATTAGCCTTTCAGAAACTGGGGGTACTATGCGTAAACACAAATTATGAAATTCACTGTACTGTTACTGAGGTCTACTGTTACTTTTGTTAACGTTTAGTTTAAATTGGTTCCGAACAGAGTATATAACTCAATTGAACTCGCTTTACCTACAGAATCGCGTATCGCTGAATATAAATGGAACTCCCGCACCCCCTCCCCCGTACCCCGCGGTACATCGATGACCGCGGCATTCAATACCCTCTGAAATTAACCGCATGAGTTGAGCCACAGATGTAGGGAAAATAGAAAGGTCACAAAGATTTGATACATTATATCCATACTAATATTATATTATAAGAGGAAAGATTACTTTGTTTGAATTGAATAGGCTTTGAAACTACTGGACCGATTTTGATGAAATTTCGCACAGATATAGAATACCCATGGGGAAAGACATAGGCTTTAATCGCGTAATACTTTTTACTTACACAAACTTAAATATTTATGTAAAATCGCATTAGTTGAGCCACAAATATAGTGAAAATAGATAGGACACAAAAAAATTGGTATAAAAAATTTAATTCCATGGCTTAAAAGAATGTAAAACATCAAAAGATAGCCTTCCGATGCACGCGACTCGCGACGCAGATGCGATACCGCGATCCGAGTCTTAGCATGAATTTATATGGAGCACTAAACAATCCCCGCAACCCGTGTCGCGCGATCGGTGAGCGTAGCCAGAGAACCTGATTGGCTGGTTTTCTGGTCGCGGTCGCAGGTCGCGGTGGTCGCATAGATCGGAGGGCTACCTTAAGACAACGGAATATTTAAGTTTCGTAGTCGGACTTAGCATATAACAAAGTAACGCGTAGCAACACAATACTATAATTTAATATTCCGAACCCCACGTGTCTGTAATATAATAATTTTTATAAAACTCAATTTAATGTAATGTACCTGGGTAACCCAGCTTTGGTCAGAATTCTGATAAATTAAAAACACCCACAAAAATATTCATCTGACCGGCATTTCGTACAAAGAAAAAATTAACCAAACTGCCAATCGGATTTACATAATAAATACGAAGTCGAAGTTATTGGTATACTTATATTGTTGCTCGACGAAATAAAAAACATATATAGCTTAAGAATGCGCAATTTCCCAGGGATAAGACCTAGCTAGATCGATTTATTTCTCTCTCAAAAACTCCCTGCATACTAAATTTCATGGTAATACATGCAGCCGTTTTAGAGAAACCGATTACATATATACAAGATTGACTCGTTTAAAGTATAAGATTATTGGGATATATTGGCTTAATACTATAAATAACGTACCTGATTTAAACTAGTACCTAGAATTTTAAACCAAGATAATATCTATTTCTTTCTAAGTCTGTGTTCAGCAGTCAGTACACAACCCACATACAAATGTTTGATTAGATCTTTTGTTCCGTTCGTATTTTTGCACACAATTCGTGTCCAGCCTCCGAGGCATGATACACGTGGTATAGATATTCGACTGTGAAACAGAAGTTTACATAAAGCTAGAAAATTTAAGACACAAATCAAGCATTCAAAATAATTTCGACCACAGTCACAATAAGACACTAAACACCAATTTTTTTAACTTTACTCACTACACAAGAAGAATATACGTTTAATTGCAAGAGTTTGAATATCCAGCTGCACCGACCTGCGCGCGGCCACACAGTAGAAAATCTTATACTTTAAAGGAGACAATCCTACGATGGAATTTGGTATAGTAGTAGTTTAGGCTCTGGTTAAAACATAGGCTACTTTTTATCCCGCAAAAGTACAGTGTTCCCGTTGGATACTTACGTAGGTTCCAGCATATTTACGCGGGCGGAGACGCGGCTAATTTAAATTAAGCTTTTTTGTTACTCTTCCACGCAAAAACTACTGAACGGATGAAATTTGCTATGGAATTAGCTTCGGCTCTGGAATAAAACTTAGGATACTTTTATCCCGGATAGGTACAGTGTTCCCGTGGGATACAGAGAATCAACTGCTTATACAACGATCGAAATCGATCTAATTTTCAACATTTTTGACGTCCCCTTCAACGGCCCACAATTTTTCCACACAATCGTGGACACGCCGTATGCTTGTAGTAGCGCAATCAAATCTAAAGCTAAGTATGTACATTGTACCTAGATGTTTATCTGTTCGTCCTCCTTTAATCTGTGGCGCGGCGGCGCTTTTGCAATGAAACATGTATCTTCTTGAATAGTGAACAAAGTTCAATATTAGATCGCTATCTTAAAATTCAGCGCCGCATCGCATCGCATTTCGGTGTGAGCTGACCCGACGTATTAACTAACTAGTAACTACTAATTTTTGGTTAAGCCAGGTATGTGATAAAGCCACTATATAGCTGGTTCAAAGGGTCTATCTGCATGTGCAGCTGGCAGTAATATGCTTATCGCCCCCGCACAGACACAAGAATGATATGTATTCAAATTTTAGTAACCCATCATTGTGAAAGAGCTTTTCGAATGGAGGGAACATCTGAATCCTTGCTAATATTATAAATGTGAATGTGAGTTTGTTTGTTTGGTTGTTACGCTTTAACGTAAAAATTACTTCACCGATCATCATGAAATTTAGTACAGATACAAAGTATTTAATTTAACTTAACATTTAATTAACGTGCCTTCAAATATTCATGATCTATTTATAAAAGTATCATGGGTTTCTTTCCATACGGAAGTTTCTAAATTAGTTCAGGGGGTTTGTCATGAAAATTATGATACAAACAGTTTAATTGTTATAACCGTTCAAGTGCGAGCCGGACTCGCGCACGTAGGGTTCTGTGCTATTACGCATACCAGTATTTTACATGTTTTCTTATTATTCCATGAGTTATGTGCGTAGTTTTCCAAGTCAACGCATTTCACAAGTAAGGCAACTGAATTATTCCAGATTCTTCGAGTCAGCCGTATAGTTTTTAGAAGGTAATGCATTATTCCAACAAAAAAATGTGCTTTAAAGTTGAATATCTCGCAAACGGAAACCTAAATAAAAAAATCGTCTGAGCAACTTCTCAATTTTTTTGAAAGACCTATCTAATGATACCCAACACTATGAGCTAGACGCGAAAAAATAATCATCCCCACTTTACGTGTGGCCCTACCTCACCAAAACTATATTTTTCATGAATTTGTTTTAGCACTTTGTCGACGTGGTAAATACACATATCCATGCAAAGTTTCATATTAGGTCTTTACCTATGAAATTGCCGTTATGTATGAAAAAAATTAAACGATTTTTTTTTATGTATTTTTTATTTGTATTAATCGAAGTAATCACTCATGCAATCAATGCATCTTTGCCAACGCAGTGGCAGTTTATTGATGCCCTTCTTAAAGAAATCAGTTGAACGGGAGGCAACAAATTCTTCAAAGGCATTTTGTACTGCCTCGCGGGTATTGAATTTTTTTCCTGCCAAGAAGTTATGCAAATTCTGGAAAAAGTAGTAGTCTGTAGACGCAAGGTCTGGTGAGTAGGGCGGATGACGGAGAGCTTCCAACCCCAGTTCTTGCAACTTGGAGACCGTCCGCTGTGCAGTATTAGGTCGCGCGTTGTCGTGCAGGAGCAGCGGAGACGAGCGATTGACCAATGCTGGTTGGAGAGGTGCCAGCTTCTCCATCATTGTGTTCATTTCTTCACAGTACACATCTGCAGTAATGCTCACCCCGTTTGGTAAGAAGCTGTGATGAATCACACCGGTGCTAGACCACCAAACAGTGGCCATCACTTTTCTAGGGGTAAGTTTTCGTTTAGGGCATTGTTTAGGTGCTGAACCAGGATCCAACCAACTTGCTGAGCGCTTTCGGTTATCAAACAGAATCCATTTTTCATCGCAGGTAACAATGCGGTTCAAAATTCCTTCATTTGTGTGTCTGTTGAGCAGTGCAAGACACGTCTCGACGCGTACTTCGCGCTGGCGATCATTGAGTTCGTTGGGCACCCATTTGTCAAGCTTTTTTACCTTGCCAATTTGATGCAAATGGACCAATATTGTTTTGACGCTAACGTCGAAAGCTGCTGCTAATTCAGCCGTAGATTGTGTATCATCAGCTTCCACAATTGACTTTAATTCGTCATTGTCGACCAAAGTCTTCGGACGACCGCGAGGTTCATTTTTCAGGTCGAAATTTCCAGAACAGAAACGAGCAAACCAATAACAGGTGGTGCGTTGGTTTGTAGTGTTTGATGCCACGACGGTACTCATATTCCATAATTACTCGAATTTTTAACGTATCCATGATGACGAAAAAGATTGGAATGCGATGAAAATGTAACGCTAATCAATAAACAAATGACTACTTTTGGAAAAAGAATTCCATGTTTTTAAAATAAAATTAATTTGAAATTAGAATTCTTAGCCAAACAAAAATTATTTTGATTTGAAATGGCCAGTCCTGCAGAACGGCAATTTCATAGGTAAAGACCTATTATTTATAGCACTAACCGTTTGGACGGTAAGCCGAAGACAGACGGATGGACGGACATGACGAAACTATAAGGGTTCTGAAACGTGAACTACGAAACCCAAAAAAGACACTCCGATTTGTCAAGCGACTCACCTCACGAGGAAAATCGACGTCAAATGATACATGCATTGAAAAGGTACAGGTAAAAGATATTGTACACACAGAAAAATCACCGCAAGTTACCTTCGAGCTAACCTGCGACTAGTGAGTAATACGGCTCCATACGTCAGGACTAGCCGCTAACAAATATTTATAGCGCACGTCTGTATAGCTATTTGTGTTTGTGTGGTATGTTTAGATGAGAGATATCTTTTACTTTAAAGGAGCTAATCTTGTATATATATAATCGGAATCTTGGCAACGGCTGCAAGTATTACCATCGATGAAAAATCGATCTAGCTAGGTCTCATCCATTGACAACTGCGCATTTTTAAGCTATATATGTTTTTTTCTTTCGTCGTGCAACAATATATTATCAACAATTACGACTCGATGAATATGTCCGTCTGATTGTCAGCTTGTATAATTTTTGCGTTCTTCGGAAATTTGGAATGTGGTGGGTTCGAATCCCGGTCAGATAAATATTTTTGTGATTCTTTTGATTTTTTTAATTTACTAGAACTCCGAGCAAAGCTCCGGTTACCCAGGTACTAATATTAAAGTGTTGGATCTATCTCGAATTTTCCACATTGCGATGTGCAGGTTGGTCCCACACAGCAGTTATGTAACGTTATATAACATTGTTTAGCATAACATTTCACAACAGTGTGTGTGAGTGTTTCAACGTGTTTTGAATTTTACAAATTTTGACTTTTTGTTAAACGTCTCTGATAATCAATTACGGATACTTCGGGCACACGATTCACTGCTCGTGTAAAGACGCTTAGGCAAAAAATATTTGTCATACTCAAAGTAAAAATCATCTCATGACTCTCCGCTAAACGCTGACTCGCCCATATAAAGAAATATATTTTTTTTCGAGTAGGACAGTTATTTTCTGCCTAAACGTCTTCACATAAGCAGTAAATCATGTGCCTGAAATATCTGTTATTGATTTTTATAGACCTTATATACCCCGAAACAAATGTTTATAAATGTGGTTATCTGCACTTACCTAAAAAAAAACAATAAAAATTAACCTTCAGCTTGAGTATAATAACCTAACCCAAAGCATGTCAAGACATGTCTAAGGAGGATCCCGTAACTATCAACGCGAAATAGGTTTTCCTTGAATTACCTCAAAAGTTAATATCCGATTTCGCTCAAAATAATTTTCCTAAAGAGTTTTTAGCATGATTTATCGGCATGTAAACTTACAAGTTTCCCATATTTTAGAAATTCCAGGAGGGGAGGCCACTTGTAAAGCACTTTGGAGGCCGATTACTCAAAAACGGTGGACTTTGTAAAAAATTAATGTATCAAACTATGCTTTTATTTTAAAAGACCTATTCAACGATACCCCTCATGATGGAGTAGAATAAAAAAAAAAACATCCCCACTTCACATGTATGGAGAGCCACCCCTAAAATATAAAATGATTATTTCTTTATAATATGATGATTATTAGATTATTATGCTACAATCGAGATCTTTACACAGTTTATAACCACACTAAATTTCATGCATTTATATTCATAATTACAGAAGCTAGAAGAGCAATCAGATAGACAGACAGACGGATGGACAGAGCGAAACTATAAGGGTTCTTTGAGTATTACGGAATCCTAAAAACCGTGTAAAGTAGTAACTAACAATGTTGTATATGACTTCTGAGTTCTGTATGGGAGCACCAGTATTTATTGGAGATAAATACTGGTGCTCCCATACAGATTCTTAAATACCTCAGTCAGTTTAAAACTTCAGTATATATTTCGTAGATGTATATAATATTATAGACGAGGCATATTGAGGTAAAAACTGTCTACACTTAAATGGCCCTTTTGGACACTTTTGGAGTTGTTTGGGGGCATTTTGACATTTGAGATATGGTGAAATCAAGATGACTGACATTTGAGGTATGGTGAAAACAAGATGGCGTAACTTTTTTTATATGAAGATTTGTTCTGTCAAATGTAAGTCAGCCCATATTTCTTTTTTGAAATCTAATAGTTAAATTGGTATAGTCATAAAAGTTTGTATTATTAGTACCGCTAATCTTTACAGTGGGTTTTCACAACTAACTACAATACAACGTTCAACTACTTTTCAAGTCAAATCACACATCATTATAGAAATGACAGGAGAACACGGCACTGAATTTGTAGGTTGTGACGTCACATCGATATATTTAGTGATGGGACTCAGATGTCGATAAGATTAATAAATATCCGAATTGATAAGTGGGAAGTTTTGTGTTTAATAAACTACATTTTCATTTTGATACCAACGGGCAATGTAAGAAATAGGTACAAACATAATTACTATTATTATGCTGGCCTGACACACATTGTTCTTTCCATGAATTGGAATAAATAATAACTTACTGGGGCCGGCCGTTTTTTTTTTTATCATAACAAACAGATAAACTGAACGTACCTATAAAATATATTGCACAGTCAATTGACAAATTGAACACAGTGAACAGTTAATATGGAAAAAATCGATCGAAGTTTTTTTTTATTTCCCCGCAATTATTCCAATATTTTTCACAAAAACAGGATTTCACGGACTGACTACGTTCTACCCCTATATACTATAGTGTAGTATGACTAATAGATTTACAGCAGAAAATATACTTGCAAGACGTAATAAAAGTACTTTGTAAATTGAAAGCGTCCACGTAAACACGTCTCTATTTATTGAGATAACGAGTGTGTACAAACATTTTGGAATGCACAAAACCTGACCCATTTTTCAGCCAAATCACTTTAAGCCTTTCGTGTTTTCGCGCGAAAGAAGTGTGCAAACTCCACTTAGTGGTCCCCTTATTAAATATTTACGTGTGAAGTTTTACATCCCCCTAACGCAAGGAATGGGTGTAAGTCCATTTTGTGATACAAAATCTGTTGCAATTTTGTAATAAATTGTGACTCGTAGAGTAGTCGAGAAAGTTTAATATCTTTTCAAATTAGTCATGATATTTCTTCTCGCTCGTAAGCGACAAATGACGACACCACGTGGTTGTAATACAAAAAAACCGGCCATGTGCGAGTCGAACTCGCGCGTAGGATTCCGTATCATATATTATACCAATATTTTACATGTTTACTTATTATATCATTATTTTTTACGAAGTTTTCCAAGTACACGCATTTTACAACTTCTAAACTTTCAAAGTTACATAAACCGTTGAGGTTTTCCTTTAAAGTTCATCAGTTTTTTTGAGAGCCAGTCGTTTAGCTTTTAGAGGGTGGTACGCTCTATTTGAACAAAAAAAATGTCGACACGGTAAATACACATATCCATGCAAAGATTCATATTTCTAGCACTAACCGTTTAGAGTGCGGACATGACGAAACCATAAAGGGTCCTAGACGTGAGCTACGGAACCCTAAAAAGACATATTTTTGCCAACTTAACATCATAATTTATTTATTTATTTCTATATTGCAATTCATTATTTGAGACTAGCTTTTGCCCGCGACTCCGCCCGCGTAAATAATGTATTCCAGGGGAACGCTGTATTTTTTCGCGATAAAAAGTAGTATATGTGTTAATCCAGAGCTTAAACAACTACCATACCCAATTTCATCAAAATCTGTTAAGTAGTTTTTTTTTTCGTGAAAGAGTAACAAACATCCATACATCCATCCATCCATCCTTACAAACTTTCAAATTTATAACAGTAGTAGGATATTTAATAATACTTTCTGAATTAAATACTTTTAAATATAAAAACAAATATCATACAAGCGCTTTCATTTATTGCGTTCCAAAGTGAAGTTCTTTCCATTTCCTTTTTATCGTGTAAATGCGTGACGTGTCCGGCCCTCCGCTCAGTGAGTATCAAATGTTCTTAGTTCCCTGTCACTTGACCCAAATTCCGGGATAATCTGTTCGTAAAACCGTCAGCCCGCGTGACGCGAATATTCTAATTCGTTTAATACTTTTTACAAAATTGAAAGAAAATTATGACGGTCTTGCGTTTTTTTGGGTGTTTTTCTTTTTTTTTAATTTCGTCCTTCGTATCTATTTTTAACTAAAAATGTTAAGTGATTTTCTATTTCCCAGTCCTAGAAATAATATTATGGATTTTCATTTCAAATCATATTGTTAATAATGCTCATCACTACTTATTTCGAGTAACATAGACAAAACTCAACACTTAATACGTGTCGTACAATAATACCTATTGATAAAGTAATGCTAAATAAAGTTGAGTAAACCGTTACATCGCTAGATTAAAATTTAATAAATATCGATTAAGCCCCTCACTGCGGTACTTACTTCAAATTAGGACAGGCGGGTGACAGTAACCGTCAGAGTGTAAGAGGTGTCACAGTCAAAGTGAATAACGAAGTGAGCGCAGCCTCCGAAGTGAGTTATTAATAGGCGTTAACAAATTCGTATTATACAGGTTATACATCAGTATTTTTAGGTTTCCGTATCTGAAGGGCAAAAGCGGGACCGTATTTCACAAAGACTCGCTGTCCGTCCGTCCGTCTGTCACCAGATTATATCTCATGAACCGTGACAGCTAGACAGTTGAAATTTTCACAGATTATGTATTTGTATTGCCGCTATAACAACAAATAATAAAATCAGAATAAAATAAATATTTGACTGGGGCTCCCATACAACAAACGTAGGCGGTTTCGTACGGAACCGTTCGTGAGCGAGTCAGACTCGCACTTGGCCGGTTTTTTTTCTAATGCTGGGGACAGACTAACGGAAAACACCGTTAATTGCCGCAATAATATATTGTGATGTGACGGTATGTAATGATAAATTAATGAATAATCCGATCGACGTCCAAGATCAGAATTATTTAAGGATTTTAGCGATATTATTTCTGGTTTTATGCATTGTTTTACCACGTATATATGTGGATACCGGATACCATAATAAAGTCTGGCAAATGAAAGTTGAACCTAGGTTATTTGCAAACTTTTAACTTGCAAACTTCATACGAACTTAAAATTCAATTTGATAAGCCAAAATTATACAAAAACTATGTGGTTGAAAGAGTCGAAACATTTATTGCGCACTTTATTGATCATATTAATACAAATTATTTATTATCAGGTAACACGTCAGGTTATTTCAATCTTTTCATGGGTATTTAAATTATGCACACTTAGATTTTTTTAAATTTGACGCCATTTCTCAGTTTCAACTTTCGTTCGCCAGATTCTGGTATAATGCCATTTATAGAAGTTGCGTCACAATTTTAACAAACCTTAAACAAAACAAAAGGAAATATTTTCAATCATGGAATGATACAGACACGTCAGGGCCTATATACGTATTATGTAAAAAAATATAATAAAAGAAGGAAACAGTGATTAAAATACATAAAAGATTTTAATTATCGCAAGTACCCCCCGGTCACAGAAGTAATTACAGGCTCCTTAGAGCTTAGCCAACTGGTGACAATAGCTTAGCTGATTACTGAGTACTATTTTGCAGTATACTTTTAGAAATTATTATTACTAGAGGATAATTTTTATTTTTGAACTGTTTTAGGGCACACTTTGCCTCTTAGAAAAAAAATTAAGTCGGTTTACTGACGATAGTTGAACGTGA
The DNA here is from genome assembly GCA_037179445.1 of Phengaris alcon alcon. Lineage (NCBI taxonomy): Eukaryota > Metazoa > Arthropoda > Insecta > Lepidoptera > Lycaenidae > Phengaris > Phengaris alcon. The sequence goes on along the minus strand of JAYRCH010000263.1, from coordinate 390,116 downwards.
CAACGTCATAAGAAAATATTTACGATTATGACAGCCGTGTACACTATGTATACAGCTAGGCAAGCATGCTTCACTTGGTTGTTAAGACTCGTTCAACAGATTGCTTGCTTGCCAAACTGGTTGCCCAGCGTGTATATTTACGATTATGACAGCCGTGTACACTATGTATACAGCTAGGCAAGCATGCCTTCACTTGGTTGTTAAGACTCGTTCAACAGATTGCTTGCTTGCCAAACTACTTGCTTAGCGTGTATTTTTTAGCGTGTTTTGTTCGCTAGGCGAGCAGCTCGGCAGGCATTGATCCTCGGGTAGGGGTCTGAGAACAATATTTGCTTGTTTGCCTAGCGTGTAAATCGCTACCAGGCTATTAATAGCCCTGTCGTTCCAGCACGGGAACGCGACGACGTCGAGCGAGACGTCGGTGGGGACCAACACGGCGACAGCAGGGCCCAGCAAGCCCGCGCCGCCGGCCGCCAAGTTCCGTCACGGTCTGCTGCAGCTTATGATACACACCATCGATCCGATGCACGACGGTGAGTTAGGTACGCACCGCGCTTCGCTTTCACTATTTTACACTAATTTTATGCGTCCAAACCCAATGATTGTTCAAAATAACGGGAGTTTACTCACCGAAGATGTCAAAAAGTTTCTGAAAACATTTATATTATTGTTTTCTAAAAATATATAATATAATACTTTGGCCATATGAAAAAAATACCGGTTGTCTGTAAAGTCGGTTTACTGACGATAGTTGAACGTGACAACGTCAACAACAACAACAACAACAATAATGATAATAATAATAATGAGGTAAAGGTAACTTGGTAACAATAACGGGTAACAGGTAACGCATGAGTCATGTTTTTTCGTGCGTGCAGCCGGCTCCATCGATTTATAAGACGTTATCACGTCAAAAAAGGCTTTTAGGATCCCTTTATGGCTTTTGACGCCAAAAATACTTCTCCAAAACTTCAGCGAAGCATTATAAGGACAGGCCGTTTAGCCAAGATGCCATGGGTAATTACGATGATGAAGTTACAAAAAAAAAAAATTATCGAGCGATATGTCACTTAGTGAAACGAACGTTATGCCAATCCTATATATTTCCAAATTTGAAGAATGTCCATCCTTATACTCGTAAGTAACTATGTCAAGTTAACTAAGCCCTCAGACCCATTAGCCAAGATTCCAACGCTTATTGCGTACGTACGTAGGTAGTTAGAAACCAAAAATGTATGGTATTGACGTATCACGCACGCGCTATGTCATTTAGCGCGTGATTTGTTTTGGAACTCCGTCTTCGTAATTAGCGATAACATCTTTGCTAAAGGTCCAGTTTCTCTGGCAAAAAAAATTAAACAGTACTAAAAACATTATGTTTGTATTTGTTTATATCATAATAATATAATGACGAGACAGATTTCACAACGTTAAGTAAAGGAAGTGGGGATTAAGCAAACGGTATTACGAGGTTTAAAATTAACCGTTACGATCCTGGGCTGTAATAATATTAATTTCAGTTTAACAACTTTGTAAGAGGCTGTACTATAAACTTTGACGGTCATCCGTTTATACCTCAACCGGCCCTCTGTTATGTTGCAGGTTATTTTAGTAAATTATTCCTATAAACCGAGCTAGAACAATCGACAGATTTGTTTTTACTATAGACCTGACCTCTATACTAACGTTACCCAACTTAAACGTCAGTTCGCACCGAAACGAGACGATACGGGACGCGGCGCTTTTTTATATACCTAATTGTGATTCAAAATTGAACTTTATCACAAATACACAAGAAGTATCACGTATCATCGGGAGAGTGGCGCCATTCGTTGTGACATTCGAACTCTAGCAATTTAACGTGTATCTTCTTGTGTAGTGAATGAAGTCAATTTTGAATCGCTATCTTAAAAATGCATCGCAACTTCTCGTATCGTCTCGCTTCGGCGTGAAATGACGCTAAGACGCAATATTTCAGTATGAAATAGATTTTTAACGTTCAATTTAACAAAGTAACGTGTAACAGCATCCTATTAAAGTTATGTGATAACGCACACAAGGGTAATTTAACCCTCAATCACTTTATCTTAAATCTATTTTAGATGTGCTAGCGAATTCATTGTAAGGACACAAGGCTCTAAGTTAAGAATTCTAATGATAAATTAATATATTATGGTGGATTTGCACGAGTAAATTTTGCCCGCACGGTGAAAATCGTCCGTCTAAATGACAATTCAGGTCGCAAGGCAATTATCCCTAAATAAATGGTCAGGCGACTTGTGAAGCGACTAGCCACTACTAGGATAAATAGGATTAGGATACATAGGAGGAAAAAACCCAAATAGGATTGAGGATTTTAAGGACCAGGAAGTGCGTGACTCGCAACACCGCGAGTGTCCATGGGCGACGGTAATCGCATACTATCTAGTGGATCGTCTACTCGTTTCCTAGTCCATTTCATTAAAAAAAGCCGCCAACGAAAATCCATCCGTGTAAATCCACCACTACGCATATAATTCATAAATCATTGAGTTTGGACTTCCTAGCTTAATAAATGTTAAAGTTGAGTCGATATTGTCACGTCTATCACGCTATCCCGCTGGATCACGCTCGTCACGTTGCGTCACGGCACACGGCTTACACGCCGGCAATATATTTCACACGCAGGATAAAATAATGCAGGCTCTTATGGATAACGCTGCGATGTATTAAGGGTTAAAATGACGCTATATTATTAAATTTAAACTGATTATATTAATTGACAGAATATAACACGGTCTTACAGGCCTATCCCGATGATTGAAGGATTAATATTAGTTAATGGGGTCGCCATTTTTGTCAGGTTTGAGAATTTACAATAAAAAAATCAGCAATATAATATTCTTATAGAATATCCGACTTGACTTCGAGAATTGAAAGTTGTTAAACCATTGCAAGAATAGCGTAAACATTTGAAATCAATATACTTTACATATTTACGACGGGAAGACGGTTATATGCCTCGTGTAAGTATGCTTATTGTTCCTTTGTTGTAGATTGCACTTTGCGTAAGGGCCAGCTCACACCACGACGATTCGTTACGCTGCGGCGCTGCATTCTTAAGATTGCTATTCAAAATTGAACTTTATACAGTACACAAAAAGATACACGTTTCATATGACATCAGTCATACACTGCACATGCGCTGTGTAGCGCGGTGCAACATGACATTCGAACTCTTACAATGAAGCGTGTTATCTTTTTGTGTAATAAATAAAGTTTAATTTTGAATAGCTATCTTAAAAAAGCATGTCGCGTATCCATTGGTTTCAGTGTGAATTGGCCCTAAGCATATATTATTTACTTTGTGACTAGGCTACCTACTAGGTAATAGTAATAAGTGTGGGACATTCCGGCTGGCAAAACCGCTAAGACAGGTAGCCATTAATACTTGGGGAGAAACCAGAATCGTCGGATAGTCACTGAGTAGTAATCGATACAACTCGTATTTCTATACTAATATTATAAAGAGGAACGATTTGTTTCTTTGTATGTACATATATTTGTTTGCTTGCATTGAATAGGCTCCAAAACTACTGAACCGGATTTGATGAAATTTGGCACAGATGTAGGGTAGACCACGGGCAAGGACATGGGCTATTTTTCATCGCGGAAGAATGTACGGTTCCTGCGAAATTTTCTCTTTAGCGTACGAAGTATCGCGTATATAATCACTGAGGCTGACACACAAGACTGTTTGTTTTCATTGGAATAGGCTCCGAAACGTGTGGACCGATTTTGATGAAATTCGACTCAGTTGTAGAGTACACCACGGGGAAGGACATAAGCTAGTTTCAGTTGCATATAGTGTAAAAAAAAAACCCGTGGTCAATATATATATTTTCGAACGAAGTCGCGGGGAACACCTAGTAAATATTAAATATTACTTCATTTAATTAATAGAGTCTGTTACTTTCTGAGTACAGTAAAGTATGGCCTTTAGAAATGTTAATATTCTAATGTTTGGTTCGGGTGTCGTTTTCCCACTGTAGCCGATTATACTGTTGTCTAACAATAATATTAGTGTCTGGTTGACTTTGGTTGGAGATTTGCTCGGTGTTTTAGTAGAACGATAAAATAATTAAAAATAAATGTAAAATATATAAAAGAAAAAGAAATAATGAGAATCACAAAAATATTTATATCTTACCGGGATTCGAACCCACCACATTCCGAATTTACAAACAATGCAAAACTATACGTGGGTATTTTTTTTCCGCATACCAAGCTGCCAATCAGACTGACGTAAGAGAATCGAAAATATTGATATTGTTGCACGACAAAATAATAAAACATATATTGCTTAAAAATGCGCAGTTTCTAAGGGATAAAACCTAGCTAGATCGATTTTTCCCCCGCAAAACTCTGCATACTAAAGGACCATGCAAAAAATCGTCCCACCCACCAACAGATCTCAGTTAATAGCTCTTGCCTCGCTGATTATTATTATATAGTATGGTGAATATTCATATCATTCATTCCATATTCACCTCAGTAGTGAGGTTTTGACAGAAATTGGAATATTTTTTTTATTATTTTATTTTTATATTAACGACCCACTCCAGATTCGCACGGGTGCGATGTATAACACATATAAAGCTTCCTGTTGAATCACTCTGTCCATTGCTAAAAACTGCATTAAAATCCGTTGCTTAGTTTAAAAGATCTAAGGGAACAGGGAACTGAGTGACTTAATTTTGTACTGTATCTAATTTTTCTTCTTTATGTGGTGGTGGGATTGAATCCCGGTCAGATAAATATTTTCGTGATTCTTTTTATTTCTTTGAATTTCTCTGAGCTGAAAAAAGCTCGTTTACCCCGGTACTATATTTCTAAGCATGATTTACAGAAATATTAGCTTTCTGCACACCTTCCGCCACACAAACTTTAACTGTACCAAATACCATACTCCTCTGTTTGCATAATTTTCATAAAACTATACTAAAAGTTTTTGCTTCACCTATTAATACAATAATGACTAGCTTTGCCCGCTGCTCCTCCCGCGTAAATACAGTACTCCACGAGAACACTGTACTTTTTCGGGATAAAAAGTAGCCTATGTGTTAATTCAGATCTTATACCATACCGAATTTCACTGAAATCCGTTTAGTAGTTTTTGTGTGAAAGAGAAACAAACATCCGTCCATCCATCCATCCACGGGTTTAGTAGGATAATGTAACTTTTACATAAACACTTCTAATTTACATAAGCACGTAACTTGACTACAACTGTAATATAATTGATTTAATGAAAAGTAATTTAAATAATATAAAACATTTTCTTTAGCGTGCTATCTTTTCACAAAGGGTATTTGGAATACACAAATTCGTGTTACCGTGGTCTAATGTTTCCGGCAAACGTAAGCATGAGTGGCGGATTCTGATGAGGCGTTGGCACGCCAGGGAAATACCGAGGCCTTTAGACCTCGTACGCACGAGCGTTTTTAGTGGTAGTAAATAGAGAGAGACATACAATAGAGCTGAAAATCGAAGTGTCAAATGTCAGATTTGACAACTCCACACGATTTTCAGCTCTATTGTATCAGCGCCATAGACGTATTTATTATATTATAGTCGAGGCATGTCGAGGCAAAAACTCTCCCCCACATAAATGGTCCCCCTGTTGGGGTTCTTTGGGGCCTTTTTGACATTAATTGAGGTATGGTGAAATCAAGATGGCGTAACTTTTTCTTGTATGAAGATTTGTTCTGTCAAATGTACGTCATAGCCCATCCCTAGTTTTGAAATCTTTGATTAGCGCACAATTCTATAACACCGTGCTGTTTTTTTTTTATGTCGCGACTTTTAAAAAACGCTCGTGGGAACTTAGCCTTAAGGAATCGTAGCGATCGATAAGTGTAAGTCATCGAAGTGTCGAGCTTATAAGTATGTATACACGAGAAGCCCTGAAACCCAATTCTCGGAACTAATTTATACTTTCATTTTACTTTTACCGTATCATAAACAGATTTATGGGATTTGGACCAATCAAAACTGCTTTGACGTTGGTTTGAGGTTTATGAAAATACCATGTTGCAGTTTTAACATATCGGTACTGGATCGTATCTGTTTTATTCGAGGATTTCATTAGCAGAATCTACCTTCTTATTTTGACCTTCGGAGATTCGATCTATCTCTCTCCCTCATTCAATGTTAAAACGGGACAGACAAAGCGTTAAACTTTGCTAATTTTATGTTGTGTTTATTTTTACCAAATAAATAATATTTATATTCTATTTCTATTCTAATACGTTGGTGAAATTGGGGCTTAATCGGCTAGATAATGATAGTGTTCTTAGTTTTAAAAGTTTACAATCACAAATTATACTGATATTATAAATGTGAAAGTTTGTGACGATGGGTGGATGGATGTATGAATGGATGGATATTTGTTACTCTTTCACGCAAAATCTACTGAACGGATTTTGACGAAATTTAGTTTGATAGTAGTTTAGGCTTTGGATCAAAACATAGGCTACTTTTTATCCCGGAAAAGTACAGTATTCCCGCGGGCTAATCGATAGTATATTTACGTGGGCGGAGCCGCGGGAAACAACTACTATAATAATAACTAATGGAAGCGGGAACTTATTTTTAAACGGAACCCTAAGATAAAAGAAGCCTGAGTTAACCCTTATGATTGTTGCATAACAAAGTAGTCATAAAAAGTAGAAATGTCAATGTCATATTGACAGATGTCACAAGCACAGCCTATCTAGTTAGATTATTTTAGTGAGCCAAAAGGCTATATATAGTGTAGACGTATCTGTGTTAAGCATCTCTCTCATATGTACCAATAAAGGAGAATATAACAATTGTTGCTGTATCATTATTACCACCACTCCAGCATAAGAAGGGTCTGTTAGAACCAAGACGTCGCAGCCCATAACAATAATATCGTCAGCTATCCGCGAGTGAAATTTCGGTCAAAATCGGTCCGGCCGTCTTAGTGATTAGCCGGAACAAACAGACAGACAGACAGATAGACGGACAGACAAACATTTTAAAATTTGATTTTTTCGTGTATGTACCGTATATACTATCATATGAATTTACTGCGGAGCTGATAATTCGAAATTTCAAACAGACGCTTCAATTCTATTTATTTGTATATATGTGTAGATAATATCTATGAACGCTTCACACCACGTGAATCTGGTATCCCGAACAAAGTATCCAATGAACTTGTATTCCAGACGACGGGAAGAAGAAGTATATTTAATACTTTTATACTATACATATATTTAAGATTTTTAATATATTTAATAGACATCCAATATCCATGACTCCGGAAAATTTAATACCTTTTACTCCCTCGGGATTCGAACCCGCACTTAGTATAACTAGAGTAACTACCATTGATGTATATCTATCAGGTTAAATCACACTGAACTGTAACACAAGTTCTTCGGATACTTACCACGGGGCCAGATTGACGTGCTGTGAAAGCGTCCATAGATATTATTTTAGTTATTATTATCACCAGCTATGAGCAATTTCAAATATATAACACCCACTAAATAAGATCCCCAACTGTAGACACTAGACAGGTAAATTGTAAGAAGTATTCATGAAGTAACAGTGCCGTTAAAGTCAAACCGTAGTAAAACTAGTGAATGTACACATGGGAATCTGTTGAAAAGATATATGTATAAATCCCCTGTTAAGCCGTGTACACACTAGCCGACATTACTAAGAGGCTTATGCGACGCAACAAACCTGAAATTCTTTGTCCTGTAAATTACAATTATGTATATACTAGTGGCGAAGCGTGGGATCTGCAGAATGGTAAGCCGCGTAAGCTAACATCTATTGAAATATAGAACAAGGATACTTTATTTTTATTGCACTTAGCGCCATCTATTAAGTAACATTCATAAGGGAAGCCGATATGATGTCGAGTTGTATGCACGCCTTGCTACTGATATATACGTTAGTAGGTACTATGTTGATTCACTGCGGCCATACTAACGGGTAATTATGTCTTTATCACGATTTTTAACGTTGGTTTTGTTTTGCCACGTGTTGTTCGAAGTGATTATTACAATCGTAATTGATATATATTATTCATCAAGCATTTACTTCTCTTTATTACGGCACTAGATTGTGTATCGAACAGTGAAAAATGCGCGTTTAGTTTACGACCCCGTAGCGCGGAGCGGTCTACGCGTACTCTACGCTAAGTTACGCGCCGCGCGCAAAGATATCTAGTCGTCTAGTGTGTACACAGCTTAATCGTGACGCGTCGGCAAAGAGGCCGTGTCAACATTTGTTTACCAGTAGATTCACTCAAGTAAATGTTACTCCGATGTGATATAACTATCTGTTTATTGCTTGTATAAGGCGATTCTCACACTGACCGATTGTAAATTGTATGTTGAAAATAAACGTAGTATGAGATACTTTACAACGTAGCCGCGCAGTGACTTGTTTATTCGGTATGATTTGTAATAAAAAGCTTAAAATAATAAATAAAACACCCTACGCGGTGTATTCGCAACTTATAGTGAAACTTATATTTGTATAAGCATACTACTTGGATGTTGCCCCGTACATTTTGTAGCGATAAGAAGCCTATGTCCCCGTGGTATTCTAATCTATGTGCCAAATTTAATCAAAATCGGCTTAGTAGTTTCGGAGCGTATTCAACCCAAACAAACACACAAATATTTAGGCCTAACTTATATTTTATAATATTAAGGCCCGTATTAATAAACCATTCTCAAACTCGTTCTCAAGACCATTCTTGGCTGAGACAGTCTCAAGTAACGATTAGCTTCTCAAGACGGTCTTTAATTCATAGTATGATCTCAAGACCGTCTCGGTTGATAACGTTATTGAGATCACTTACTCAACTTTTAAGCACCATCTACACGACAAAGAACTAATAAAATAACGTTTCGTTTACACTTCTACAAAGAACGGATTTATTGATTATGCATTCCTTCAAAATTTCGTTTTAAAAATGTAATATTTAATAATATAAATACCAAAAAAAGTTTAGTCTGTATTCTTTATATTGAAAAAAATGATTTTCATTAATTTTTACGTATATATTAATATTTATTATTGTCTATCATAATAATATCCATATTTTTTTAACAACTCCGTAAAACGGAATGCAGATCATAGCCATTCGAAAAAGTTCTTCTTCTTCTTATTCTTTAAAGTGGCTCCTTAGTGATTCGCCAATGTGTTGTGTTGACGAGAACTCTACCTTATGAGTGGGTTTTATGAATAAACAAGGGCATGGTGTACAGGAGGAAGTCTGTTGAATAATCTAAAACCTAAAACTAAACTAAACTAAATTTAGGGCCAGTACCTCAGTATGTACTGAAAGTTTCAATAAGAGGAGTATTTACAAAACACAGAACAGATTTAAGGTTGATAGGGCGACGAATTGTAGGAGGGAGGGATCATATAATGAGCATGGAGAATAGAGGTAAGGAGGACCATCTCTCTAAGGCAGAAAAGCTAAAAAGTGTCCGACAAAAGTAATTAAATAATAGTTCCAAAACTGGCCATAATGGCGCTAGAGTGGCAAGGGTGTGTGATATGAAGTTAGCAATAAGAGATGAAGTAAAGTGAGTTGAGTTTAGTTATTTAAAATTTTTGACGACTTGAGTAGATTAAAAGTAGTTAATTCAGTAAATCATGAAAATAATTACTCATTAAATCGAAAATATTTTTATATATAAAACCGAAGAAGATGCCAAGATTTAATTATCCGTTTAAATTTTGCCGCTTTACTCCCGTCTGCGTCTGTAGCGCCCCCTATTTAACGCTATTTTACGGACACTTTTCATGTGTGGAGATGGTACTCCTTACTTCTATTCTCCATGATAATGAGGATTGTTTTTTGGGCAACGAAAAAAAATTCTGCTGTCAAGTGTCAAGTGTCAAATAAAGTCAATTAATATAAATCAAATAGGTAATTCGTTTAATATAAGTAAATAAATAAATATATTTAAATAAAATCGAAAATATTTCTACAAATACTCGATACTGGCAGAATGATGCAAAACCTTTGCAATAAGTATCAATAAGCGTCTTTTTTTATAATTTTATTTTGTGTTGAGTATGTAGTGTAAATTCTGAGTTTGTTTAATCATATGTATTTAGATTTTAATTTATATAATTGTAACACACCCAAAAACAACACAAATAATAATGTACTGTATCCCAATTCCCAAGCAAGCCGTTCTCAAGTCAAGGTTTGACTGTACCCACGAAACCGCGTCTTAAGTAACAGTTTGGCAGCAATGACAGCGTACTTGAGTAACGAGTCTCGTTTATTAATTAATACGTTCGCACTCACTTGATACGCCGTACCTACACCTGTACTTAGGTACGGTCTATTAATTAAAACAACGTCTTAAGTACTTTCTTGAGAATTGTCTTAGAGATAAGAACGCTTTATTAATACGGGCCTAAGTGTAAGTTAGGCCAGTTATTAGTTACACGATATTTTTAAACCATAAATACGCTGATGACGCATGATAAGCTGATGATGATGATGATGTCCAACAGATATAAGTCTAAACCAAGACCGTATTTAGGGCAGTGGGCCGCTGACAAAGTTGCGATCCTTATATTTCACATTATCAGAACTTGGAGTTCTCGTATTTAACTTAGAATTTCAATTTACTTTCAATGAATTATAAATGAATCGTCTTGATGTCATAAACAAATTTTTGTAGTTTGGACCAATCAAATCACATTAAACGTTGTTTTGACATTTATGAGAATACCATTTTGCTGTTTCTTGTTCTATTGTATTGTAAGATTTGATTAGGAGAATCACGGACGACGAAGATACTATAGTATTTTATGTTAGGATAAAATATCGCTTGCTATACAGTTTGTATGAACTATCATGACAGACGGCTACGATACTATATATTTTCATGTTACATACTGTAATATGAAATATATCCATAACATAAAATATTATAGCATCTTCGCCGTCTGTGGATGACACAGACGGCGTAACGTAACGATTTATAACAAGAAGCAGAAGATTGTGAATAGAAGATCGAAGAAGTAATCTTTCTCGGGCATTAGTAATATAAAGTACTAAACGTTAACGAGTCGAGTACTTTTGTTTGCTAACGTCTGCGTCTGATCAACACCTACTGTTTATACTCTCGGCTGCGTCGTCGTCGAACAATCAAGAGAAAATATTGTAATTTTTAATAATAACAATCCTACTATTATTATAAATGTTAAAGTTTGTGAGGATGGATGGATAGATGTTTGTTACTCTTTCATGCAAAAATTGCTTAAATGATTTTGATGAAATTTGGTATAGTAGTAGTTTAAGCTCTGGAATAACACACAGGCTACTTTTTATCCCAAAAAAGTACAGTATTCACGCGGGCGGAGCTGCGGGCAACAGCTGGCTATGGACACTTTCTCACCACGTCAATCTGCTCCCGTGGTAAGTTCTCGAAGCACTTGTTGCGTCGAACTCGAGCACTGTTACAATATATATTTAAAAATAATGTACAATAATTATTCATTCCAATATTACGATGATGCTACAGCGGCAGATCCTTATGTTCCCATTGTTTAAACTAACCATTATGTTACAACTTGAACCAGAGTTGAGGACTGTATCTGTAGGCCGGAACCACAGTCTCCAAGTTTACAGATAACTCGACAGTGAAGTCCTATTTCCGCCTCCATATTCTACGAAGTTATTTCATATAAATCAAAAGACCTCAAAATAACTTTACACATCATTAATTAATAATGTAGCATTCTACAGGAACATTTTTTTTTTTTAAATCGGTTCAGTTGTTTTCGAGTGAATTGTGAGCCAACATACAAAAATACAAATCTTTCCTCTATAAAATATTTGTATAGATTTAATAATAATTTGGAATAAATCGTACGTCGTAAATTAATTTTTTAAACATAGACTGCACTCCCTAGCTCCCTGTGTTTTCGCCAATTCAATAACTTATGAAATACGTGTTATAATTAGATCGCCTAGTGGTCGAAATAAGTTTCAACTTATTATGGTTCTTTTTCAAAGATTTCGAAACTAAAGATAGGCTGACGTATATTTGACAGAAAAAATCTTCATACAATAAAAAGTTACGCCATCTTGGTTTTCACCATACTTCAAATGTCAGCCACCTTGTTTTTTTCAAATGTCAAAATGGCTCTAAAAGAGACACTTTTTGCCTTACCATGCCTCGTCTATAATATATTCATCTATGTTCTATTGCCTCTTAGATACGCAATAGAAAATATGTGAATATTTTCTATGTAATATAAAAAAAGGATTAACAATAGTGTCAAACCAATATATATATATATATATATATATATATATATATATATATATATACCACTTTCACACAGCACCACCACTCGAAGAACTTGTGTCAACGGGGACCAGACATCGGGAAGTACATTTAACTACCATTGTACATATATTTAAAGTTTTTACTATATTATACAAATATTTAATACATATCCATGACCATGGAACACAGAAGAACGTTCCTTCGACGGGATTCGAACCCGCGCCCCCGGCTTGACAATAATTTTTGCTTTGTTTGTCCTTTTGTCTCTCTGCTTAGCAAGTCTACTTTATGCTATGGAATTCTCATATGGGCATGATTTTTTTTTCACTATTTTCTTAATCTGCATCTTTATCTTTCCATTACAGTTTCATTCTCTTTATCAGTGTATTGTCTATTATTCCTAGTGTTATCCTGTACCACTATTATAAATGTGAATGTTTGTAAGGATTACGTGATACCACGCACTACTGTAGGGGACTGTATTATTCCACAGGGTTGCAACCGCCGGCTCAGATTAGACTCGAAGATAGCAAGATTACACCGATTTGGGCAGAGCCGGGGCGATAATAAAACACTTTTATTGAGGAGAATGATGGAAATATGGATGTTGTTTTGGATTTTGATGAAATTTGGTAGGCGGTCAATCTCCAAGAGAATTTATTTTGATCATGATTTAATGACGTTGAGTTTTTTTAAACACTACACGTTTTATCGTCCGGCAGTCAATTTTTTACACAAAACACATTTATTACTATTACTAATATGGCATTATAAGTAAATAGTGTCTGCCAGACGATATAATCCCGTGTATGCATTACACGGAATCTTAGATTACAAAAACCTTCCGTCATTATCCTGAACAAAATAAATTTTCTTGGATATTGACCCTCGAGTAGTAATTTAAGCATGGGATTAACACATAGGCTACTTTTTATTCCGAAACAGTACAGTCTTCCCGTCGGACCCTGTCTTTACGCGGGCAATTCCGCTGGCAAAAGCTGCAACAAAAATATAATTGAATTTTCGTGTATAAAAGAAACAGCTGAAACGTTGTATCTTGCGAGAGGCGGTTTGTGTGTCAAGAGGCGGGCTCGATAGATCTCGGCTTTGTGGCGAGATGCACTCAAAATATATATTATGACGTAACATTTTGTATCTTATGAGGAAGTAAACTTGAGGCGAAGTATCTATTAAAAATTGTTAATATTATGATGCCTAATGGCGTGTATTTGGCTAAGGGCCTGTTTCACAATCAACTGATACGTATCACATAGCTTATTTGCATGTTTCGTCTCTGTCGCTCGATATAATGTAAGCATAAACAAAACTTCCGAATAAACAGTTGTTAGAAGACTGTAAAACAGGCACTAAGCCTTATAAGCGTAATATGGAAGCGCTTAGCGGCCTTTATAGTGTAAAATTCTCGTAATAAATAATGCTAACGGTAATATAATAAGCTACTTCAGGCATGCTTATAGGTTTACCAATGCTGAATTTTATTATTGGCTAATGCCCAGTTTCTGAGGTGAACATTTCGTTAACCTTACCTGGCCAATATGATAATATATATATAATATATAGTATATAGATGGCGCTGACACAGAAAGCAAGTAAAAACCGTTGCAGAAAAATATTTTTAAAGCTCCATTTCTCTCCCAATGTGACAAATGTTTTTCATAAAATCAGTTATGGCGAACCAATATAACTTTTACTCGAATTTGAAAAAGATTCATCTTGTGACCACTATATGGATCTTTCGGGATACGGAAACTCGGCGCCAGATAAACACACTAAGTTCAGTATCTAGTATGTCAATTCTTCATAAACCAGATATTAGAAGTATCGACTATCAGGTAAGCCGTAAGATCTTAATATACACTTTTTATGTTACATAAATTTCGACACTATGTAAATGAGCTTTAAATGTATCTACACTAATGCAAGAAATTAATAACATATCTAAAATCTTAGATTGACTTCAATCTTAGAGTTAATCCTAGGATCGTAGAAATGCATTGAAATCTTGATCTCAGATAGCTAAAATGAGATTAAGATTAATTATTAATTTCAGGCGTAAAACGCATCGCACTGGCAGTATGCCGAGTGACACCTTTATTCGCCTACCTTAATAAACAATGATTGTATACTTATATTTCATTTCGTTAATATACAATCAAAAACATTTGATTGGTTTCCCGATGGAGTGGAGATCAATTTATAAATATTATTTATATTTAAGATGCCGTGAGCGACTGATGTTATATTCAATATTATGAAGCTCAGGTTTACGCAATCCAAGGGTTAACTGTAAGAAAATTGAGTGGATTTAGGAACGAATCGTACACGAATACGTTGAATGGTAACTTCCTGCGACGTGACGTTTTAATTAAACACCGTATTGTGACAATATAAATAGTGTACAGTAGCGGAACTCAGCCGTGTCATTGAAATTTTTCCCTACGATTGAGCGTGGCCAAGCGGAGCGCTAGGGCTGGTAAGTCTACAAAGAAGGCGTTGACAGTGCGCAAGCATCGCGGCACAACTAACTAAAACTCGTTAGTCGTTCAATACAGCGACAAGTCTTGACGGCGCGGCGCGGCGCGCGGTGTAACCACCACGTAATTCTGCTATTTGAGGTTTCGTTAGCGGCCGTGTAAATGACGCGTATGTGTGCGTGCGCCGATTCGAGCGGTCTAGTATGAAGATGGTCTACTGTTCATTATTTATATTGTGGTATTGTAATGCCAGGCCAGGCTTATTGTATCGGGTCAAGCCATAAGTCCACATCTGGTTATTTTTTTCACATTATTCACACTCATTCCTCCTCCCTCTTCCAGGTAAAGTAGACGAGAAGGCGACACAACTTCACGCGATAGCCTCGCTCAAGGTGCTGCTGGAGGCCACGAAGCCCACTGCTGGGGGCGCGGGGGCGGCGGCGGCGAGACACACGGCCCAGGCCAAAGAGACGCCGCTCGACTTGCCCAACGGTGGGCTAGCGGACGTCCAGTTAGATGTTATAGAAGAGGTGAGTTTTTTTGGCGGGAACTATGAATTGATAAAACTTAAGATATGGATATGGAGGTCTTTGTGGGGTAAAATACGTATTGTGATTACGAAGATTTATACGATCGATTTAAAGGTTGCCCTATGATCGAAATTCGACCACAATTCTTATTTTGTTTTAACTTTTTTAGGGTTCTTGTGCCTCAAAGATTGACAATTGTGTCAAACCTACTGTTCTTGGTTAATATACAAACACATGGTAGTGTGAGTGAGGTAGTGTGTGTAACTTTATTTTTTATTAATTTTATGTATTTCTAAGCATCATTTAAAAAATATTAGCTTCCTCCACTTAAACTGTGGCAAATTTCATAATCCTCCGTGCGCACAATTTTAGTAAACTGTACTAAAATTGGCCTCACGTATTAATATATAATATGATAGAAATATATAGGACGATTCACATCCTCCTCCAACTGCAAATTCGTACACACGAAAAACTTTTCACAAAAAATATTGGAACTACTTAGAATACTCGTATGCCTAATTAATCAACCAAGAAATAATTGCAATTATTTATGAAAATCTATAACCCGACTACATAAATTATATAGCCTATGTTACATACGCTGTTATTACGATTCTATTAACACCTCATTCATTAAAATCGGACCAGTAGTTTAGGCGCTACGATGGAACACATATACACACATACATAGCAGTGGCGTCGGGTTTCTATAACTCCATTGCTATCGGCTTCACTTACCTTGTGAAAAGCCTCATCCTAGCCCTATTATACAGGCTAGGGCTTCCCTATGAAGGAGAACCCGCCTTCGCCACTGATACATAGACTGCCAAAACCATTACCCTTCCTTTTGGCTTCGCCACAGTCGGGTAAAAATTAGATACCAAGTTTAAAATTGTTTCCTGGCGATTGGCCCATATTGTGTCAATAGTAAAAGTTTTAATCTCTTTTCTGCAGTTTAGAGCGAGAATAAACATACTAATATACCATTGAAATTCCTATCCTATACTTACTATTGTGTATAAATGTGAAAGTTTGTGAGGATTAATGGATGGACTGATGTTTGTTACTCTTGCACGCAAAAGCTACTGAACAGATTTTGGGGAAAATTTGGTGTGGTAGTAGTTTAAGGTCTATATTAACACGTAGGCTACATCCTATCCCGAAAAAGTAGTGTTCCCATAATAGTATTTACGCGGGCGGATCAGCGGGATAAAGCTAGTGTTCTTTATAAAATTCAGAAAATACCTAGAAAGTGTAATTCAAGCTTGTTTTGCGTAGGTTCACATTTCACTATTTAAATAGAAAAACAACGACAGAAAATATACCTTAGTATAAAACGAGACCACACGAACATTCCAACTGTAAAACACTCTCCGCGTCGTGCAGCAATACAGTATTTTATTTATATCGTATACTTTACAAATTGCGAAATACAAGTCCAGCATTTGGCAACATATAAGCTGAGTATTTCTCATGGAATTACACGTATCAAATCGGCGAGAATCCTATAACTGTGGCGATCGTATAAAATGGCTTCCTCTTGTAGAGAATGTAGAGTTCTCATTTTAAAATGTGTGTTTCTTGTGATTTCGTTTGCGTTTATAAACAAAAAACAAAATTCAAAATGAAACAAAGTGTATTTTTTAATGATAATGAAAGGCAAAGAAAAAATATAATAAAAAAAAAGATTACACATGCAACCTTTTAGCAAAAAGATGGCCAAAACTGTTGTTCTAAAAATATATAGCTACAAAGCGTGTATCAGAAAATTGTCTTGGTTCGTTAGTGATTTCTAATTATTTGATTTCATTTCACCTAAACGCATACGACCTACAATTTTAATTCGAACACTTAAATTCAAATATTTCCATGTAAAGTATATATAATAAATGCTTAACATTTATTATATATTAAAGGGTTAATGTCAAATTACGTTTTAATATGACATTAACCCTCTTTAGTGTCAAACTTAAAAACCCATTCGTAAAATTTCCCAGCACTTTAATCATTTTAAACACGAAACCAGCCTATGTAATAACGCGAAGGTATTAACAAACCTAATTTGATTGTACCTCAACATTTCGTACTAAATCTGCTAAGCCTCAGGAAATTATTAGCTCAAGCTACCATTTAGCTGTATTTAATCCTTATTACTTTTCGCAGGTGACTTTCATTTGGCACAAACCTTATTGCCTTGAAGTTTTTTGAGAATTAACAATATTTATGAACGCGCTTTCGCGCGCGACTTCGTACGCGTGGGCCCCTGTTACACTCCCGTGGGGTATGAATTTCGAAAAATCCTTTTATAACGGATTTATACGCTACTTAAACTATCTGCGTGGCAAAATTCAAAGCAATTCGTCCAGTTGTTGATATTTCACTGTACAAGCTTTGGACCCCATTTCTTTATATAAATGCGTGAAACAAACATTTTCAGTACAGTTTTACGAGAATTGTGCGACCGGAGCAGTACGATATTTGGCACAGTTAAAGTTAGTGTGGAGAAAGGTGTGCAAAAAGGCATAAAAAGTCTCCTCAAAATTTTCACGTGATTTTTACTATTATGATTAAATTTTAAGGTTTATTTTATTTATAATTTTAAACATTTCTAAAGAAATGTCAGTCCGTACTAAACCGCTGTTGGGTTAATCTACGAAACAGCCGACTTCCGTTGAGGATAATGACGGCAGGTTTTTTGTAGCTCTTCACGGAATTTTATCGTCTCTAGATTCTGGATTATCCATAATAATTACGACACTTTGTATCAATTAGGCATTCCATGTAAAATATTGGCTGCCAGACAGTAAAATTTCGCGTAGTGCTCAAAAAACCTGACGTCATTATTCTCAAAGGAAGTCAGCTGTAGCGGAGATTCACCCTGTCAAACATTTTGCAAACGCGTAAACATGGGCCAGCTCGACAGACGACTTGAAAATACCACAGATAACTACAGTGAGCTATCATTGTGTTTTTCCGAGTAGGTAACGACTAAAAGGGGGTTAGGGTTTTTAAAAAAACGTATATTCCCAGAGTTGTGGGTGTCGATTATTTAGGCACATTCATCGCCATCCATCATTTCTTATTCAATATGACGTGATGCCTATAATATCTGAACATTATCTGACGTGTTTGAACGCCAATAATCTGACGGCCAAGGTCAGATATCATCGCGTGAGAACACTCGTGTAAACTAGCCCTTACCAGCCCTTACAGTGATTTAGGTCCATTATGCGCGACATAAAAGCGGCTGACGTCACGCAAATGTACTGGAAATATGACAGTTAGCAACGTATTAATATCATTGTGAGCCAAGAAACGCATTAGGCATTGTCTAGTATACAAAGGAAAAAATAATTATATGCTTTCTTAAACATTATTTATCTTAACTATACTGCAGGTAGTTTTGGGGGAGAAAAATCGATCTAGCTAGGTTTAATCCCTTAGAAACTGCACTTTTGATATCAAGACGATTCATTTAATATTCAATAAAAGTAAAATGAATGGGTAAATGAATAATTTTGTTATTTTTTTATTTCTTTTCTTATATAATAAATTTTTTATTATTTTTATATCGTTCAACTAAAACTCCGAGCTAAACTCAGTCTCCCATGTACTTTTCATTATAAGAGCTCAAATAGATAGGATTAGACTAGATGACTTTTTTTTACTGAATAAATGAATAGTACTCTTAAATATGAGTAACTTCTCAGAAGAAATATCAAATCAAATCCTTTTATTGCAAGAATGTAGTAGGTACAATGGTCTTACAAAATTATACTTTATGTTCAATCATTCTGCCATCACAATGGCGTGCAATTTGCAATATTACAACAAAATAAAACCAAATATGAATGAAACTAAAACTTATTATTTAAAAATATAATATTGTATAATAGAGTATCAACGTTATTAAAACTCAGGCCGTTTCGTAAGTTATTGTATGATTTGTACAGTATTCTCCGAGCGAACACGCCACAACCTAGGAATCGAACCTGCACTCTCTCGAGTGCGAATCAAACGGTCTACCCACTAGGCCACGGAGCTCTTCAACGTTATTAATATCAGAGATTTTATTATTATTAATCATTTTTATAATAATTTATGTTATAAAATTTGTATTTATTGATGTAATGTCATGTCAGGTTTTTGGATATTAAATTAAATTAATTACATAATAATAAATGATTTAAATGTCATATTTTATTTTTTATACATTATTTTATTTTAATTTCATGTATTCATTTAATGTGTAAAATCAATTATTCAAGAGCCACTTTGTTATTTCTGTTTTAAAATTATTTCCATGTAAAGTTTTAAAACGGTCGGGTAACTAATTAAAAATGATAAGTGCGTTGATGTACACATTTTTCTTATAGACATCAAAGCGTAGCACTTCAATTATTAACACCAGCATTTTTTGGAAAGTAGTGCGTATGTTGCTTTACAAAAACACAAATATCTCTAATATATTAAAGGTAGAATCTGCAATTTCAGAAACAATGATTTGCAACGGCCATGCTCTGCAAATGGCTCTTATACACTTTTTCTGAACCTTAAATGCCTTATCAGTTTCAACAGAGTTCCCCCACAGCAATAGCCCATTAAGCGTACCACTTTAATTGCGTATACAAACGTGTCGAATTTCTCACACACGTGGCTTATGTGATCCTTCCAGTTACAGTGCCTATCTACAATAAATCCTAAAAATTTTGCGGAATTCACTTCTTCCATTTCAATTCCGTCAATGGTAACATTTATGTCAATTGGTGATGTTGGTGGTTTCAAATTATTGTAATTTTGCCATGTCATAATTTTGTTAATTGTAATAGAAATGTCATTTGTCATGTGTCGTTTTAGGTTTTATGTCATTTATAAAATTACTATGTATTTATGATGTCCCAAACTGCTTTACATTTATTGACGTGATAACGTCTTATAATCCGATGGAGCCGGCTGCACGCACGAAAAAACATGACTCATGCGGCGTTACCTCGCTCTGAGGCGTTCCATTTTCTTATGACGTTGTCACGTTCAACTATCGTCAGTAAATAGACTTTACAGACAACCGATTTTTTTTTAATTATTATGTATATATTTTTTATTTTGAAGTTGTCTTGATTTATAAATATATTTTATAGAGTTCTGTAATAAGTTAAATATTTTTAATAATTTTCCGATTTATTATCGCCTGTCCTTTTATAATTTAGATATAGTATATCAAAAGTCAATATTTTCAAAGGTACAGCGATTTGTATACAAAATTTCGCAAGTGTCGTGAAAACGCTTCATACTAATGTCGTACCTAGCTGTGACGTCACGCCTAGGTTAAAGTGTACAAGGTATACGGCCGCAGGAACATATTTGTAAATATCTCCGATATTAGTGCGTTTAAGTTCATACTTACTATAATAAATGTTTTTGTATATGAAGTGAGTAAACTAATGATGTAGGTTTTGTTTACTAATTTAGCAAAAAACAAAACTTTTTTGTACTTTTTAGATGTATCTAATTACTAAACTACACATAAAATATTATTTTTTTTACATTTACTAAGTAGTAATGCCTCAATTTATATTAGTATATTAATGAAACTAAATAGTTTAGATGTAGTCATGATCCCTAACGTCTTAATTATGTAACTTCATATATAAGCTTATGTTAACAACATAATTATAAAGAATTAAATTTATTAAAACTAGATAAGCTAATTGCAAATACAATTTCCAAAGTCAACAGTAACATAAAAAGCCTCGTCTAATTTGAAACTCAAACAAAATAAACCGCTGTAAGGCGCAAAATTGCACTCAGAAGGATGTCTTTATCCCGGCTCACGTTTATTGGGGAACTACTGCAATGCAGCCAGCCCGCTTTATATCCTCGTATTTCATGCGACCCTTGTACATTGTAAGTGCTTACCGAAAATAACAAGGCATTTTCTTGGCTTTCGTGGGTATGGCATTTACTGGAGCTAAGGGAAACGTTATTTGTTGCAATAATAATAACGATTACAATTTTTTTAATAAGAACTAGGCAACTTGAAGAAAAAAATATTATGTTTGAATTACGTATTCAGTAACAGCATGTTTGCAAAAATGTTGGATTAAATAAAAGGCACAGGCACAAGTCACATTTTATGGATCCGTACGTTCGATCCGTAAAAAACGGGACTCTATTACTGAGACTTCGCTGTCAGTCTGTCCGTCTGTCTGTCACCAGGCTGTATCTCATGGACCGTCATAACTTGAAATTTTCACAAATGATGCATTTCTGTTGCCGCTCTAACAACAAATACTAAAAACGGAATAAAAAAAATATTCAGGGAGGACCCATACTACAAACGTGTTTTTTGCCGTTTTGAACGGAACCCTACGTGCGCGAGTCCGACTCGCACTTGGCCAGTTTTTTGTAGAACCGTGCAATTTGAGGCTTCATTAACGTTCAACAAGCAAAATCCTTTCAATAATAACGAGCAATAGAACAAAAAGTATTCTATGATATGGGCCACACTAACATTTATTACCTAAAGTGGCGACCATCCACAATGTTTTCTCTTGGTGTGGACACTCTTTTTTCCCCATCAGAGCACAAAATTACGTTTCTTTTCCTGTATAAACAGCTAGTATCGCTTTGTTTCTTTCTATCTGAACCCATATTCCGATGAAAGAATTTACCCACCTCCTGCAGATAAACAACCTATGCCGCTGTAATCCAAATGCAATTACGCTTACATCCATCATAATTTTATCTTTGGTCGCCGTGGGTCATTAGTGGACTTGCAAAATTCCGCATGGGCTTTAAACTAAATAATGGCCATTGGTATAATAGTTTCAATGTAAGGCCGGGACAATATTGTCCGGAATCCGTAAGGCCGAGAATAATTCAGAGCTCAGAAAATAGAACTCTGTGTTCATACATAAGAGCTGAAAATCGAACACACAAGTGTTAAGACAAATGTCAATGTCAAATCTGATAACTCAACCTGCATGTGATCGATTTTCATCTCTCTCAAAAAAACTGGTCTAATACAATTATTAGACCAGATTTTTTGTTTCGATGCTCTGAATTTTTTCCGACCTCCCGGATTCCGGATACAGTCCCAGCCTAAGCTGCACCTACTCGTGAGAACCTATAATTGGCTTTCTGTCACCTAGCTTTATATCTTTTCTAACTTACATATGCTGTTGTTTTTTCATTATAATAAACTAAAATAAAATATTCGGTATCGGACTTTGAGGAAGATCCATGTATATTTCCTTATTGAAACACACACCTGTATGGGTGACCGGATGGGTCTGATATCGGATCGGATGAATGTCGATCGGAAAATCGCTCCGCGAATATTGTTTTAAAATAAAACCCGGCGCGAAACTGATATTCGTGTACTAAAGCCTATCCGCCTACATAATGAAAAATACACAGCTGATCCATAAGCGACAATAGCTTTCAATACTCAGGTGTTTTAATCAAAAATTCACGATAAAATATGCATACGAAATAGTCCGACAATATGTTTTAGCATAAAAATGTAGTTTAGAAAATCCAATAAAAATTATCGCTTTTCACGCACACGTCACAAGCAGTAACTTAGGCCTTTTTCATTCGTTATTGGATTTTTTATACATTATTCTCCGAGCGACATAACCACCATGTATCAATTAAACTTTTTCAGATCTCAAGTGTACATTATACGCACGCTCTAGCGGCGAAGGAAAACATTGCGAGGGAACCCGCACATGATTGGCCCCAGATGTATTGACCAGTCATTCCTCTGGGCTAGGATGACTGTGCTGAGAGAATGCCGTATGTGCTTGGGCAACCATACGATATTTAAAACCGCCTGTCCCCAGGCACTACAGTATTTCGAGAGTGGTTACTTCGCTCGGAGAGTATTGCACATATAGTATACAAAACGGATGAAAAGGCCTAAGTATTTAATATCTCTTTTGACAGGTCATCGGGAAAATGATACACGCTCGATATTTATCACGATATTTAGATCGTGATATTGGGTAATTTTTTATTCCGTTCCGGTAGAAAAAGTAGGGTATATAATAGACACATAAAATAGCGTACAGTGGGATACTTAGATTATTTTTTTCTATCTTGGTGAAAGTTTGTTTTACAACATTGAACTTACTGATTTATGCATTAAAAAAATATTTCAGAAAAAGTATGAAAAATATATTGAAATTACATATACCACCCTATAGACCCCTGTTGACCCCTACGCCGTTGTGCGCGATTAGAGCAACGGCGCAATGCGCGTGGAGCGGCGCGGGCACCCCGTCGCCCGCGCAGTATTAATATTTTTTACAGGTTTTCCAACTTTCAAATACTTGAGCTTTGACACAAATTTTTTTATACATAAATGTATCCTATTTTTGATACAAAACATGCCCTGTTTGTATATACCGTATCACAGATCACCACACGGATTTTGGTGTTTTGTTCGGTCATCTGGCGCATCCCACGTAAACGGGGCTGATGCATCAGGCATGCGGCATGTCCAATGGAAACAAGCAACGCATCAGCCCGACAAAAACTCGTCAGACAACCGTCACCTTATGCCCCACATTTTCTGTGTCAGTTGGCACCGGGCGTCAGACGAATGTCTCTCATTAACCTAATTATTCCCCGGGGATTCATTGAGACTCGCTACTCCACATACAATATATTTTCGAACGGACAGTTTTCAGGGTTCCGCAATAAGAACAAAAGCAACCTGTACCTAATGAGTATACTAAATAAATGCAAATGTAACGGCATGTTCACATGTCCACGGCAGGACGTCGTCACGTAAAACGTGCGGTGTCGTGGCACAGTGCGTTGACGTAACGTGCAAATTCACGTCGCCGGATCGCCGTGCCATGTAATATTCCGGTACATTTTGCGCCGTACTGATGCGACGTAGCCGTGCCGTGCCACGACGCCGCGACACTGTTGATGACGTCGTGATGTGGACATGTGGACAGGCCCTAACACAGTTTGCTGAACCGATTTCCAAAGATTATTTGAGAAATACATGCGATCTACAAGATTACCTTTGCCTCCCGGATATATATATTTTTTTCAGTTTTATCTTAACTATACCCGCAACAATATACTCGTATTTACCAATATTCTACCTAGTGACCTCTGAAACGTCTATGAACACTGCTTGAGTAGACTTAAATAGATTCAAAAGCTAGTTAAACAATGCGAAGCCTCGTATCTCGTTTACATGGCTAGCACCAGTCTATCACTTATAACGTATGCTATTTTCTAGATAGGAGACCTGGAGGATGACACGACGCCCCTGGACATGTCATGGCCTTCGGGGTTCCGCAAGCAGATCACCTACCTCCTGGTGGCGCCTATCGTCTTTCCCCTGTGGCTCTCCCTGCCTGACACCAGGACGCCCAGAGGTATGGCGAGCAGTTAAAATGATGATGATATAGAATGATAAACCAACCAATGTTGTATTTAAAACTCAGTAAATAGCACACTAAACAAGAAGAGAAAACCTTTATTAGAATCTTTTTATTTTTAGTAGATTCAAGAACTATAAATAATCCACTGCCTCATTTTTTTCTCCAAGTCGCAGGTTTGGTATTCATAAAAATATACACTTACCTATACGTTTTATACATATTAGATCAACAATATTAATTTCCAGGGAAGAAGCTATTCCCCATCACGTTCCTGGGCTCGATCATATGGATCGCGTTCTTCTCGTACCTGATGGTGTGGTGGGCGAACATCGCGGGCGCCACCGCCCAGGTGCCGCCCGAGGTCATGGGGCTCACGCTGCTGGCCGCAGGGACCTCTGTGCCTGACCTGATCACGTCGGTCATCGTGGCGAGAAAGGGCTTCGGTGACATGGCCGTGTCGAGCTCAGTGGGAAGCAATATCTTCGACGTAACCGTGGGGTGAGTTTATTCATTCGCTTTTATTGCTAATTTAATAACGATCCTGCAGACGGGAACGTCAAAGCGACACCTGACCATGATCACGTCGGTCATCACGACGAGGAAAGGCTACGTCGACATGGCCGTGGTCAGCTCAATGGAAAGCAATATCTTCTACGTAACCGTGGGGTGAGTTTTTTTAGCTCGCTACTCGTTGACCCATCAGGCTGGGCCAATCTTTACTGTCAGCCTGACGTGGAAGTTCTTCGGCAACATGGCGGGCTGAGTGGGCACATAATTTACTTAAAATGTATAAGAACTACGAAATCACGGTGGGCAACATTTTCCTCGCTCGCTACGCTCGTTAGAAAATCAATTAAAAGAAAAAATATAATTAAGTGCATTCGTTTGGTACGCCTTAAAAAAGTCTATTTAGATTATTCGTTTGCTTTGTTTACTAAAGCAACAACGAAAAGACACCATAAAGAAACTTGGCAGTGGTATAAAGACATTTTTTGCTTTGTGGAAAAGACAAACATTCTTAATAGTAAGTACACAAGGCAAAAGGTCTACGGCTATATAAGAATTTACTAACAAAGAACGAGCCCATTACAAACACTTCTCGTATAAAAGTTTTAATTGATGTCAAAATAACCGGGTATTCCAATTAGTGCAATAGTGGCGGTCATAAATTGAGTAATGTGCAGTCGTTTGTCCAGGCAGGATCGATACCGGGGGCGGGGCGGGCTGAGATAACGACTATTCGGGTGATGATGATGATTATTCGGGAGATTGACTACAACTAAAATATTTAGTTTCATTAATATACTCAGAAATATTGAGGCATTACTACTTCGTAATTGTAAAAAAATATAATATTTTATGTGTTGTTTATTAATGAGATACAACTAAAACGTACAAAAAAGTTTTTTTTGCTAAATTAGCAAACAAAACCTACACTTAAAGATTAATGATTTGTTTGTATGTTTGTTTGTTTGCATCGAATAGGCTCCCTAAATTACTGGGCCAATTTTGATGAAATTTGCCATAGATATAGGAGAAGGACACTTTAGGCTACTTTTTATTGCGGCAAAATGTACGGGTTCTCCCTTGGCCTTTGCGTGCATGATGTCGCGGGCAACATCTAGTAAATATATGCATCCCGGTGCACCTCGAAATCCGAACTCTTGTAATAGTAAAGTAAACAATAAATTTCATTTTTGATTCGCATCGCAATCTTTAAAATGCAGCGGCGCGTATCAGTATGTATCGACGCTCAAAACTTTCGTAGCATCCCTCTACGCTGCTACGCAGCCGCTACGCCCGTAAAATGTCTACGTTCTCTACGATGCTACAACCGTAGACTCAGACGGCGAAGATACGTTTATGTTAAGATAAAATATGGCTTGCTATACAGCATGTATGTAATATCACAGTCGGCTAAGATACTATATATATTCATATTACGTACTTTATTATGAATTAGATTTATTACGAAACGTTGCAATAACTAAAGTAGCTCCATTATATTAAAACAATCGTAGACTCGAAAGTACTTGAAAAACTCTAGATAGTGAGTTCCGAACAAAGATATGACGGTATCGATCTACGGAAGAAAAAGTTATAAAAACTCCGCAGAGCTCAAAGCTGGCTCGCGGCCAGCTGGAGACTTATAATATCTCTTATAATTGTCTAGCACTTCAGGAGCATTTTATACTTAATGCTCTGGATGTGTTTTGGTCCATTATTTGAATATTTAAAGTATCGTAATCATTATACAATTATCGTAGATGAAAAAATCTTTGTTTCTCGAAATTATAGCTAGTATCAATTTAACCTCAAATATTCCAAGCTTATACTTTCTTTGTTTGTAATAAATAAACAGTTTTTGTTGATTTTGTTATTAGTAAATAAAAAATCGAAATCTTTATTGAAATAATAATCAATCTGTCACAAAGATGCGAGCTAAAAATCATTATAGGTTTTTTTTAAACACTGCAAAATTAATTGAAATTGGCATGAATCACTAAAATACTATGATTTATATTAGCTAAACAATTGATTGGCTTTCAAATCATCAACTCAGCAAATCCGAATGGCTTTTTGATTCAGTCATTTGTCATCGTGCCTTGGCGTCAGCGGCCACTCAAGACATCTCGAGCCCCCTTATTAGCGTCGCCTTGACCTTTCACCCCCTCTGGGGGGGTCGGTGCAGGGGTCCCCCACGACTCCCCGCATCAAACTCTTTGACAACCACTCGATACGGTTCCGCGTCGCTATTGGTGTTTTAAATTTTTGAGCCCTTTTAATTAATGAGATCTTTTGTTTTATGCATTCTTGTGTGGCAGCGACTTCGTGTGGAACTAAATCTGTAGAAAGAACCGTAATTTTCTTTTGTATTTCAAAATAGAATTATAATAGTTAATTATCATACTTAAGGGTCAGCTCACGCCAAAACGAAACAATATGCGACGCGGCGATGCATTTTTTAAATAGCCATTCAAAATTGAACTTTATTCGCTACTCAAGAAGATACACGTTTAATTGCAAGAGTTCGAATTTCTAGCTGTTACCGCGCTCTATGTCACGACGCCGCTCTTGCAATGAAACGTTATATACATGTTTCATTGCAAGAGTGGCGCGTCCCGTATCGTCTCATTCCACTGACGCTTAGTTAACATAATAATAATAATATAATAATAATCGTCAGGAAATTTTTGTCCATTACTTATATTTATACTTTACCTGAAGTTGCTTGGCCACATATTTAAGATTTTTATTATATTAGGTCATTACATATGAAATTGGCATTTGTAAAGGAGGAACATAAATCGTTTTTTTAAACATAATATATTTATTTAATCAAAGTATATAACCACTGCTATTTATGCACTTTTGCCATCTCATAGGTAGTTCATTGATTCCTATAAAAGAAAACCATTCGGACAGGAATAAAAAAAATCTTTGAAGGCGCTTTTTACTGCCCCATCGGAGTTAAATTTTTTCCCGTGCAAGAAGTTATCCAAATTTCGAAAAAAATGGTAATCTTTTGGAGCAAGGTCCGGGGAGTACGGTGTATGTCTTAGACATTCCAATTGAAGCTCCTCTAATTTGGTAGCCGACTTTTGTGCAGTGCGTGGTCTAGCGTTGTCCCGAAGCAGTAGTGGCCTAGAGCGAATGACCGGTTGGTCGGCTGTTTAGCAGCTAGCTTTTCCATCATGATTAGCAGTTGCTGGCAATAGACATCTGCCGTAATCGTCTGGCCAGATTTGAGAATGCTGTACTGAACGACTTCGGCTAGTATCCAGTCCATCAAACGCTCACAAGTAACTTTTTTGGAGTCAATTTTCGCTTGGGGCAGGCTTTGGCTGGTTTGTCAGGCTTCAGCCATTGTGATGAGCGTTTCCGATTATCGTACAGAATCCACTTGTCATCACAGGTAATGATTCGATTTAAAATCCCTTCATTGTGCCGGTTGAGTAATGTAACGCAGCAGTCGACGCGCGTTTGTCGGTTTGCTGCACTCAAATCATGAGTTCGGTTTGCTGCACCCACCGTTTAAGCTTATTCACCTTCCTAATTTGCTTCAAGTGGATTAAAACAGTTTTATCACTAACACCGCATCCTGCAGCTAACTTGTGGTTTGCGATGGATCCACTTCCACAATAGCCTTCAATTCTTCATTATCAACTTTGGTCTCCGCGGGGCTTGTTCTGCAGGTCGAAATTTCTAGAACGAAAACGTTGGAACCAAAGACGCTCTATGTTTTCTTTTGCGACACCGCTGCCATACACATCATTAGTCCTTCGAGCCGTTTCTGCAGCACTGGTGCCACGGTGGAACTCGTACTCGAAAATAATACGATATTTCAAGTTTTCCAGTTTGTAAACAGAGTGACGCAAAGAAAACCCAAAAGAGGAAAAAACAAATGAATTACGGTTTTCGTAACGCAAATGCATGAGTAAATAGCGGTATAAATTTGAAATTCGAATTCCTAACCAAAGAAGATATATTTGATATCAAAGTGGCCAGTACGACAAAACGCCAATTTCATATGTAAGGACCTAATATTATACACATATTGAATACACATCCATGGCCCAGGAGAACGGAAAAACTTTTTGTTCCTTCGGCGGGATTCGAACCCGCGACCCCCGGCTTGAGCACCAGCACGCTCAACCACTGAGCCACAGAGGTCGTCAAGATAAACCTCATTATCATCATTGACCACTTAATAAGTGTAACTACTACCTAAAAGTGGTTACATAGGTCCCTAGCTCCTACTCATTCCTCAATGTAAAAGACGTCTTCTACCCCAGACTGGCTTCATAAGGTTGTTCAAAATACCTTCTTCAATATGGGACAGAATCTAATATTGTACCTATACATGCAGTATGGGCAATGGACATATTATATAAGGTTTAGTAAAATCAATTACGGATATTTTGGACATATGATCTACTGCTTATGTAAATACATTTAGGCAGAAAACACATTTCAAAATTTCAAATAAAATATAATATACTACATAAAATTTCATGGCACCTCACAAAAACAGCTGACTTTAAATTTAAAGCAAAGTGTTTGCCTAAATAATATCAATTCAATCAGCGGCGTAAAGTCAATGACCTTAACAGCATTCAAAAGTTCCTAGGGGTTCCATTGCATCCAGACAGACAGCCTCCATAGAGGTCATGGACCCCTAGACCCACCCCCTGTCTAGCCGTGCCAGCAATCGATGCAACCCATATGCAGCTCAAATCAAAAGCCACCTCTGAGCTCCCCGACCGAAATAATCGGAAAACTTTTGTTTTGCTTTGCAATCAAACTGTGAGTATTTTTTTTTCTATTACACAAAATGCTTGTTGCAGAATGGTTTTTTTTGTTTGTATTTAATGTATTGTATGCTAGCAATCATAGCCTATTATATGTAAAAATTATATGTATGTGTTTAATTTTAATTTGTTTACATAGCGCGTAAAAACACACATATTTAACCCGACTTCCAAATAAAGGAGGTGGTGGAGGGGTTATACGTTCGGCTGTATTATTTTTTTTGTATGTTCTACGTTTACTCCGCCGTCTGTGGACCTATTTCCAAAATTATTTTTTTGATGTATAGGGTATAATCCCAAATTAGTCCTTTTGAGATCACAGTGGTGACCTGATGATGGCGTCCATGAGGAATCGAGGAAACTCCTCGAAATTTATATGGACACATATTATGGTGAATTCAACTTTTTTACCTTACCGACTGTATACGACTTAAGTAAATTAATGTTATTTTCGTCTAATCATTTAAACGAACATTATATTAAAAGTACATATAGTATATATGTACACTATACATAATACGTACTTACATAAATAGTTATGGGTAAAGATATCTCTGAGCTAAAAATAACGTGTGTACAACACCGTCGTTATAACTTAACTAGCTTTTTCCTGTGCCTCACTTAAAAACAGTTTTCGGGATTTTTATTCAGAGCCTAAACTACTACTATACTAAATTTCATCAAACTTCGTTCAGTAGTTTTTGCGTACAACCTTCCATCCATCCATACATCCATCTTCACAAACTTTCACATTTACAATACCTAGTAGTAAGATGAAAAATAGTTTCCATACCTCTGACACTTTAAAGCTTCATAAAGACTATAAGGGTCAATTCACACCGAAACGTAACGATACGCGACATGGCGCTGCATTTTTAAGATGTCTTTTTTTAATGAACTTTATTCATTACACAACAAGATACAGGATATAGGTTTCTATATACGAGTTCGTGCAGTGTATGACTGATGTCATATGAAACGTGTATCTTTTTGTGTGGTGAATAAAGTTCAATTTTGTAACGCTATCTTAAAAATGCAGCGCCGCATAGCTTCGCGTATCGTCGCGTAGTGAACTGACCTTTAACCGATTTCAATATCTGATTTAAACTGACAGCTTAAATCAGATATTACCTAACACACGATTAGCCTGAAATGTCATCGAGACCTAACGCTTTAATTACTATCGTAAAATCACAATCGTGCAACTGCAGCACCATATATCTCGCGATCAATACGAACGAACATTGCAATTTGAACTATATTTCTGTAGAAATAAATCTCAAACTTTTTTGTCTTTAATGTCTATGATCTTAAGGACCATTTTGCATTGCAAGCGCTGTGAGAATGCGACAGTTGTTTCTACTTTGTGCACTCAATTATCGTATACAAGCGCCGTGTAAAATTATTATCAGTAAATTGTATTACCCTACCCCTACCTTACCCTAACGCACAGCGTCAGTTCACACCGAGACTCGACACGGCGCGCACCTTTTAAGATAGCGCTTCAAAATTGAATTTTATTTATTACACATAAGATACACGATTCATTGCAAGAGTTCAAATTGCGAGCAGCACCGAGCTGCGCAGAGCGGCGCCGCTCTTGCAATAAAACATTTATTATATTTTTGTGTAGTGATTATGAAGGTTAACAGCCATCGTGGTGCAGTGGTTTAGAGCTTGGCTCTCAACTCGGAGGTCGTGGGTTCAATTCCCGCATTGGAACAACAAAAAAAAAACTTGAGAGGTGTCAAGGGACACCCGGATGGAACGAAGTTTTTTAAACGATTATCCACTGGGTTTCGGGAGTAAAGGAGGAGGCTCTAGTGTACTGCGCACACTCTTGGCCACAATAAAATTACTCCTACGTAACCGGTCTGGTTTCAATGAAACCGGCGACCGTTACTGAAATCGGTGCTGGGGAGTTATTATTAAGCGGTCGGTCGGTGCTTGTCGCAGTGTGAGCTGACTCATCATATTTACACAGTAGTGACGTAACGCTAGAGATGACTTTACTTGAGTTAATGAAATATTCTTTACTGTGCACACAACATAAAAATATAAAAGAAAAATAGAACAACAAACAAGATACACATATGACACAATGACGGCCTTTTTTATTATTTTATAATAAAAAAGGCCGTCATTGTGTAATTATTTGTAAATTATTGTGTAAAATATTATCTTAGCCGTCTGTGATAGTTCATACATACAATAGCATGCGTTATTTTATCCTAACATGAAATATTTTAGCATCTTCGCCGTATGTGATGCCCTTAAAAAGATGTGTGTAAAAAACACACTTTATAGTGATAAGTCGTTGCTAGGCATGTTGCCAAATACGTTTGTATATTATTTATCACGAAGGATTAACCTTTTCCTTTTGTAAAAACATAATAAATGCAGAACCTTATGGACTGAGATCCCAGGCCTACCTCACTACCCATATATTCTTACTGATAAAAGATATGTCATATTGTAGTATTAAGGCCCCCACTGACGAGATGCCGATCGTTTCAGATAGAACTGGCGTCAGTTCGGCCGGAAAGGATTCGTGCACATACACGGAAAAATCGCATCAGTTCATTCTGGTTTGCCGCGAGCTACGGCTACGTGTTTATTAATTGTATATTTATTATTCTCGAATTTTATTACTTATTACACCTCGAAAACTCGCTACGCTTGTACACGATACACATCCGCACGGCCGTGGCTCTGGCGAGAATTGAAGCGATTTGTCACATATGGTCCGTTCAGTCCAGAATTAATGTTGCCAACTTAGTTATTTTACAAAGTTTTACTACTAAATTAAGTATTTCATACCCTCCTTAGTAGGATTTTAGTTGTTAGTAGTATTTTAGTATGTAATAGCCAGACAGTAATCATATGCATAAAAGGCCTAAGTTACACCTTATCATAATAATAAAATTTACACCTTATCATAATAATACATGGTAGCATTCGTCCGTAGTTTGCTTAAAACTACCCGTATGATTACTATGTACCTAATATTTCCTAGTATATTTTAACTAGAAAATATTACGTAAAATTCAATAAATAATAAAATTTCAATGTAATAAAACCTAAAATGCAGTTTTTTTGGGGGCTGTAGGGATTCCTAAGTTTAGTAGCATTTTTGATAGTTTTCAGTATTCTTTTAGTATAATCGACGCGAGTTTAGTAGTTTCGCAAAAAAAGAGTTGGCAACACTGGAAACGAATCACTTCAGTCCATCCGGCCGACTGATGCGATCTCGAAATTGCAAAAATTAATTACTTCAATTTTTATTTCCTTTGAAACCACAATACATTGCAAAATGTTTATGACAAGTCTGGTATAGTTCCAACTACGAATATAAGGAATGCCGGGGTAGTTTTAGACAATAAAACAATTTATTTGTAAGAAACCTTAATGTATTTCGGCAGTAAACCTTGGCCTGAATGTTCGTCGAATAGTTGCATGCCAGGCTTGTGCGTGGTTTTATAAATTGATATTTTAATGGTTCCCAAAGTGAATTAATTTCAGCGAGTTTAAAATAAGTATAATCTCACATTGCGGTTTGTCCTCCGAAGCGGCCCGACCAATATTAATAATCTTCTGTACCCCCTTACGATAGGTTATACAAAGTTTAGAACTTTTCTTGGAAATTACAAAATCATGACGTAGTAACTTAACTTCAGTGTTTTGAATTTATGCTTTTTATAATGACGATGATATTTTACAATAGTAAATAAATATTATTATGCTCGCTCCGGTCATATCGTTATTAAAATAATTACAGAGTGACATTGATTGTTGAATTCACATATTGTTTTTTAGTTTTACAGGCGAAATTACTTTATATATCGGTCAATTTATATAAAAATCATATTAAAATAGTTCAAATGATTCCTGTATCATTGATGTAAATAATAAACAGCTAGGTTTTTTTTTTAAATGAATGTAATTTTTTTTTTCGACCAACTTTTCGCGTAGATACTCAAAAAGAAGTTCACTATCTTGAACCTCGACGTACTCACGACGCTTATTGAATTCATTACTATAATAGATATCGCCATTTGTTATCGCGATAATCAACGCCATTTTCCGTTTGTGTGGCCTTTAACACGTCAACATATTAGCGCTCTGCACGGATAAAGTTCGGACTGCGCTCCAAACCACAGATGAATCTATGCGGTTTGAACTACGGAACTACTATCGAACTGTCGTGCTAACGCCAATAAATGCATCCACGGTTGGATTGCTGGCGTTATATATATTATTTAGGCGATTACGCGGATTAAACTGTTATGACGCACATCTACATGTTCGTCTCGCGCGTGCTGTTTCCTGCGGTCCGAACTTTACGTGTGATGGGCGCTATTTATAATATACTAGCTTTTTCCCGCGGCTCCCCTCGCGTAAATACAGAACCTATCCAACGGGAACACTGTACTTTTTCGGGATAAAAAGTAGCTTATGTTCTTCCCTATATGACTAAATGTTTATTATTATATAATATATAATGTACTTCGGAGCCTACTCAATGCAAACAAACAAATCTTTCCTCTTTATAATATTAGTTTCTTAAATAAAAAACTTTAGTGATGTGACAAATAAATTTTATGGAACAATTAATATTGATGTGACGTACGATGGAATCCTCACGATTGCCCCGTTTACTGGAATGGCTCCAATGGATCAGGGATATTGGCTGCCTGCACCTAACACTATCTTACACCTATTGATCAAACCAATCCAAGCCCTTTGTAGGGAATCGATTCACAATCGATTCTGTTTGATTACTTGCTGTTGATAGTGATGTGAAACATTATGGAAATTATTTTATCGATATCGATATTTTGTACATATTATTGCTATATGTAGTGATTAGGCTGTTTTAACTACAAGTTAAAAATAGCGAACGAGATAAATAAAATTAGATTATTCGTGAACAAAAATCTAGATCATTATTTTATAAAGAAGACAGAAGTAGCCACCAAGAGCTCTAGACATTAATATAAATTAGTTGTGCCCAATCAAAGACTAGGCATTTGTAGTAGAAATGCTTATTGTATGGCCGTGTCGATATACAATAAATTTACTCCAAAAACCTGTATGAGAGAAAACTTAAAAGAGAGTTACATGGATGGCTACTTAACAAAAGATATTATACAATCAATGAATATTTTAATGATCGAATATATATCAAGTAACATTCAAACGTTAAAAAACTTTATTTACCACAAATTTGACATGCATTTTAATTTAATTTGTATTTTATTGTTAAATCTAACCTTTTATTTTGACGTTTTTGTAATTTTGACTATTTTGACTATATTATTCATTAATGTAATTATAACAGCCTGTGGCGGACCGTTAGTGCCACGATCCTCAATCGCGCTATCGAAGTTTTCACAGTTCGGCGCTATATATGCAATATCTAAAATGCATACAAGTGGGCTTCGGCCTGACCGAGCATACCATCTATCTCGGTCGGAGATCTCCCTTTGGGGCTTCCACTATTCCCACATTGGTGACCCCGACGTGATACGCCTCCTTCTGGACATCATTATCATCTCTCCCCACCCGTCCGTACCACGCCAGCCAGCTTCAGCCTCATCGGGTACCTGGACCACCAGCCTTAACGCACCGCGGCATGGTCGAACCCTCATCGGCTTCATCGGGCTCCCACAACGACGACCGGTCAGCAAGCGGAGCATATCTCTCCTGGTCAGCACGTAGCATCGGCCCCGCAGGGCAGCACTCCCACTCACTGGAGCCGTACAGCAGCTTCACAGTTCCGACTCACTGGGACTTTCTGGCACTAAGCAGAAATCTTCGGGGAGGAGTGATGTGGCGGACCAATTAGCGCCACGATCCTGAATCGCGCTATCGAAGTTTTCACAGTTCGGCGTTAAAATGCTTATAAGTGGGCTTCGGCCTGACCGAGCATACCATCCCGCTCCGTCGGAGATCTCCCTTTGAGGCTTCCACTATTCCCAAAAACAATTTTTAATCTATTGAATATTATAATATACTATAAGTAAACTTTTAAATAACTAAGAAAAACTGAAAATATTTTCACACTATTTATGTAGGTATTAGAATATGTCGAACTCAATAAATTATGTACACCTACTGTACCATAATCTTGGCAAATAAATAAATTTGGTATATTATATTATAAATATAAATAAAAAATATATATTTCAAAGTCAAAACTCACAATTACTTAATTCAAAGTCAAAACTAGACTCACAATATCTAAAATGGAACACTATCTCACCGATTCCACAAGATTGTCAAAATTTTTCAAATTTTAACTGTTTTCTTGTATAATTCCAGGCTGCCTCTCCCCTGGCTGTTGTACGGGCTGATATACGGCGAGCCGGTGCAAGTGAACTCCAAGGGCATGGTGTGCAGCATCGTGCTGCTGTTCGCCATGCTACTCTTTGTCATCCTCAGCATCGCCTGCTTCAGGTGGAAGATGAACAAGGGCCTCGGCTTCACCATGTTCCTATTGTATTTCGTTTTCGTCGCAGTCAGCCTCGGCCTGGAGTACGGATATCTGCATTGCCCCAGCGAGTAGTCAATTACGTGGACGGTACATAAACATAACCATGTGTTCAATAGCCGATTTTATAGAGTGAAATAGATCGATATATCGAAAACTGGTCCCATCACTATTGAAAAATAGTGACAGTTACAAAATATATTTAGTTCAACATTTGAAGTTTGAAATTGGCATATCTTTATGTACACGTCTGTTAGACGGTAGGAATGGAAAAGTTTGGATTCAAGAAGGTGGAACCTATCCTTCCATTTTATATTGAAGACAATCAAATTATAAGGCTTTAAAATTGTGTAAGGGAACGGAATCAGATGTTTACTTCCAAAAGTCTCTTCCTGCAACGGGAACACGAAATATAAGAGATACTAACGCAAGAATTACAAAAACATCGACGTTTTTTTTTTTTAATTAAATAGATTTATAACATAATTATTTCGATGTAAAATTATACAAATAAACTCGGATACTTATAAAGTTTCAAACTGTAACAGTTAGCATTTGTTTATTTTATTTGTTGTTTGTTTCAACAATGACCGATTTTTATGGTTGTGGTTATTCTTCTTAGATCGGTTGTTGTTATTATTAGGTTGTCTATTTTTTTTCGTATTAGTTATTTAATACTAGTTTTTAGTGGTTTGCGTTACGTCTAGCTGAGACCTTGACCGTAACAAAGTGACTTACAACCGACAAAGAATTAAATTTAGAAGATGGTATTATATCAAATGAATAATTGCAATAAAATGTACTAAAATCAATTTTAAAGTGGCGTTGTTTTTTATGAGATTAAATAATATTATGTAGCCATTACATAGACTGTAGATATTTATATAAAATGTTAGTCGTTTATTGAATGCTTTTAAATATATATTATTATACCTATAAATATAGCTAAGTCTCAGAGGAGGGATAATTTTTACGAGAATGATATATTTATAATTATTTACATGTAAATATTTTGTTGTGTATTGATTTTGTAGTGTGTGTATACTGATCGTTGAGTGTCGTAGGGATGTGCGCCGCACGGTTTATCGATAATTTCATTGAATTTACATGTGTCGATATTGTTTTGTTATAGCAGCAGGTTTACATAGTTTTTATACCGCGGCGCGCATCGACAATCTGCACATATTTTGTACGACGGATATACGACGGCACAAACGCTAGTTAGACGCATTGTAAATACACGACCCGCGGCGGGGCGGGAGCGGCGCTCGTAGGTATAAATGTTCATATTTCGTCGAATGTGCCTAAGAGTTTCGAAGAGCTCGGTGAATGTTAGCTAAGATGGCTAACACGAGTCGTTCTTCATTTTATTTGTATAGCAATATAAATATTAGAAGTAGTTCTCGGCGCCGCGTCCCGCTCGCCCGACCGACGTAGCTTAGATCGTACACGATTGGCTTTAAGATGTGTACACGTAAAGTGTTCGATATCTGTACATGTAGTTAAAGTTATAATACGGTTTAATGTTGGTCATGGATTAAAAGTTATTATAACATCTTAAAACCGTCCGTAGTAATTTCTGTTCCTCGCTTCTGAATTTCTCTAACGTCTTATAAATTATTCAATATCCTGAACTTATGTCAAAATTCGAGTTTGTGGCGACTCCATCACTTACGAATCCTTGTGGCTCTCGAGGTAAATATCGAAATATATTTATAGCCCGCCTATTTGACATAGCAATAAATAGTACTAGTTAGATAGTTTAATATATTATTAGGCTTTAGCCACGCCATGTATGAAGCTCAAATGGTGATATTTTTCCCCATAAAATTCAAATGTGATGAACGCACAAATGAATGAATGAAATTCAATATGAACAGATTTGTTTTTATGAAATACAAATTTGAAATTAATAGGAAAATAAACCTGAAATATTCGGTTAAACAATAACGGACAGACATTCTTTGGACGGGGTTTCGAATGATTTTAATAAATCGACTAACGGTACTCTGTGATAAGAACATGA
This sequence comes from Phengaris alcon alcon, assembly GCA_037179445.1. Classification (NCBI taxonomy): domain Eukaryota; kingdom Metazoa; phylum Arthropoda; class Insecta; order Lepidoptera; family Lycaenidae; genus Phengaris; species Phengaris alcon. The sequence continues at coordinate 351,491 of JAYRCH010000263.1, read as the reverse complement.
ATATATTCTCATCTCTCTTCTGATCGTAGATACATTTATATACATATATAAATATTGGATTTGATAATAGCCTTCTGTAGAACGCTTAGTGGCGCCACCGGTCGAGCAGTTTCCGGAAGAACTACTTCTCTTCGACTTGTATAAAGTATACAGCTCGGTAGTGTCGATAGTGATGGCAGAAACTGCGATACCCACGTGGCCCTTCTATACAATAATTATAAGAGTAAAACGAATTTTTCTCTCAAATTAACATCTTTTAAAGGTTTGGTGATATGATAAAGCTTAGTGTGAAGTAGTTGCAGTAATTATGTATGAATATTTCTAAATTATATGATATACAGAAAAGCACCAAGAACTCGTACCATGCATGTATTGTAAAATGTACCTAATGCCTATAAGCGCCACACTTTATGCTATATTCTTATTGACACTAGCGGTTTCTATCTCTTATATTAATATATTTACTATTAAGTAGAACTTAATCATCCTTCCATTATTGTTTCTAGTTCGTTAGGAATGAACGAGTTCGTTCGACAAATATCATATCATATCGTACGTTCGTATATATCGCATTAGTAGTGACATTAAAATTGCATTTGTTCAGTACCAAATAGCACAAATCGAGCTAGTTTCCATAGTTTCAAAGTTTTGTATTAATTATTATTAGAAATTGATAAAAGAATTTTATCGATATCGGTAACGCGATACTTTTACATCCCTAACCTTTTCTTCGTAGGGTAAGATTAGGTTTAACGCTATCATTAACTTAAAAAATGTTAATTATCCAATACTTATATGATATCCATGTAGAATTGTTAATAGAATGATGATTTTTATATAAAACAATAAAGGAAAAAATAAAGTCCCGGTGTCCTAAGCGCGAGCGAGATAGCGAGAGCACTATCTGACAGCGAGGGGGGATTTTGTTTAAAAATATATTTGTCTCTATCGTTTTGTTAGGAAAGGGACGTATTATTAGCAACTTTTTGTTTGTAGCTGAGACATCTCGATTTCGAGATACGTATTGTTTCATAGTAGCTCGTATTTCCTCGATTGTCGATATTTCTATCTCTCTCTCTCCTCAACCAATATGCTAGTTGTTGACGTCTCGAACTCGAGATGGCAGCGTAGATTGTTAATAGTGATATTATTAATTAAGTAAAGTAAAAATGTTATTAATTTTATTATTGTAGCTAAGTACTAGGGATTTTCATCGTGTTGTAACACAGGAGCGGCTCTGGGTTGATTTTATAAATGTTTATGGATGATTTGGCGCATGGAAGTGGCGGAGAGGGTTACCCCACCGAGACAATTGGGTACAAAAGAGAGGTTAAACTTAAAAAGGGGACGCGTGTGTGAGCCTACTAAAAGAATGCTATCCAATATCAAAACAAAGTGTCAGTTCACACTGAGACGCGACGCAGCGCAGTATTTTTAAGATAGCCATTCAAAATTGAACTTTATTCACTACACAAAAAAATACATGTTTCATTGTAAGAGTTCGAATTTCTAGCTGCACCGGGCTACGTAGCGCAGCGCCGCTTTTGGAATGAAACGTGTATCTTCTTGTGTAGTGAATAAAGTTCAATATTGAATCGCTATCTTTAAATGAAGCACCGCGCCGCTACAGGTCGCGTCGGGTATATGAGGCGCATATAAAACTTCCGAAAATAAATATAATATAGTTGGTTAATCCACAATAGAAGACGCGACAATTTTAGGGCTATGCGCGTAGTCGCATTGCGACCAAAATTACAGTCTAATTACAAAGTGGCGACAGTAAAAATATCGTTTGGTTAACGCACAATATTTGGAATTCCAATTATATTTCTTTTCGGAGTACACCACCCACTACTCATGGCGACGCGTCTCTTCGCCACGGCCATGGTTTATCAGTATTACATGATCCGTAGCGTGTTGTATGTTCAGTGTTTATACATGTTATATTCAACACAAATTTTACGTAAAGATAATTTATAGACTAAACGTATACGTTACTCTACAGATTGTAGGTTTTTACTGTTGTTACTTTAATATATTTTTATTAATGAGGAGCGAAAACCGGGGCTGTTGTGTTGCTTTTCATCAAACTTACATAATTATTCAAAATTCGTATGTAATTCAGTTTTTATTTCATAAGATTCATGTATTAAATAGTTTATTTGATTTTAGTTCAAAAAATGGAACATGTAAAGAGCAAAAGCGTGTCGAGCGTATTATGAAAAATAACAATAAAAATAATAAAATAGTGAGATTGTGTATCCTTTACCTTTGTAGCGAGCTGCTGTATGCTGCTTTTGTATGCTGCTGTATGCTGATGTTGTTATGATAGGTTGATGCTGATATATGGTATATAATGAACCCTGTTTGGTGCGTAATAACGAACAGTTTATTGTAAATATTTACTAAATTTATATGTTACAAAAATGCATATCTAAGATGCACGCGCTGATATACGCGAGGCGCACGACTGCAATGACACATTGATCCGTACAACCTTCACAATAGTTAGTTGATTCTTAAATTGGTAAATTCTTACATTTGACAGAAAAAATCTTCATACTAGAAAACGTCACGCCATCTTGATTTCAGAAGATTTTGCCAATGAGGGTGTTTGATATTTTTTCTGCCGCTAGGGGGCACACCCAACGCATACAAAGCGTCATCTGGTGGCGTAAGCGGTGTCAAAAACGGTCAATAAGAATTTTGTGTTCCCTCCAAAACTCCCTAGAAACTTTCAGTAAAGCTTTTACCACTTTACTGAATCGACTGACTTTACTCATTGACATCACTGACTATCTATTTGGACTTTGACTAGACTTTAGACTTTTAGGAATACGGTTTTGAAAATTGAAACGAAAATTCTATTTCCCGCCTTTTTAACTTGACACTGGCAAATGGTTTTAAGCCGACGCCATATATTAAAAAAAAAAAAACAAACCTCGACGACCTCTCGCCTGCCTCGAAACAACCCATAGTAGTTTGAGTGTGGACACTTTTCGCCTCGACATGCCTCGTCTATAATATATTGGTCTACGAGATGTTAATATATTGCAAAAATATAATTATAAAAGTATTTTGCATATTTTCGCTAAAAGATGGCCACCGCGCGAGTTTCTTACGCCGGTTCTTCTCACCGGGCTAGTTCCCGAATCGGTGGTAGGACAAGAAGGTCAACTCTGAAAACATTTGTATTCAGGAATAAAACTTTTTTCTTTCCTTGTTCTTTCTACCGAAAACAAAGTGTTTTGCCCGTATTAAAAAGCTCAACTCACGATTGATGACGACTAATTTTTTATTAAAAAGAATATTAAAAGTACATATAAAGAGCCGTACACGTACGATAATCAGTAAAGTATAAAAAAAATGTCATTTTAAAACAATTTATTGACTTTAACAATAATATTTTGACACATAAAAAAGCACGACAAAAATAGGCTTTCCAAACAGCCAAATGGTGTTACAACGTGGTATCTATTGTGTATACGCCAAGTGAATTCGAGACGAGTTCGCAAAACTCGAAATAGAACTCTTCTGTAACTCACTTGGCGAGTCTTGTAACTAGACATGTATACATGGATAACACTTACATAGAAATCACAACACAAATATTACAGAATATAAAATAACATTATTAAAGTAAAACCTTCACATGTCATACATAAATATTATGTAATACAATTCTCGAGTTAGATATTTATGCCTGACCAGAAAATTAAAAAACCTGCAGTAACAACGCTTCATTTTTAGGGTTCCGTAGTAGTGCAGAAAGACAGAAACTCCTACGGGCGGACGAGCGGGTTTCAATCTTTTAGTTTTGTCCATCTGTCTGTCTGTCTCTCCGCACTTCTAGGTTCTCTAATAATTGATTTACATTGATGAAATTCGGTAAAGAAATAGATTATGTGTAGATTTCGTTTTCGGCATTATAAAATAATAATAATTTTATATTTTAAGGTGGCTCTCCGTACATCACGTACAGGTGAAGTATGGGTGTTTTTTTTTCATTGCACCCAATCGTGTAGGGTATCGTCAAAAAGGTAATTTATTTATATAATATCCATATCATATATCTGAAAGTCCTCTGTCCGATTTCGTTCGAAATTTTTAGCATGATCCATCAGCATGGGAGCTTACAAATTTCTATATCATATAGTTAAGAAATGTTAGGGGGGACCAACTTATAAACTACTATGGAGGCCGATTACTCGAAAATTGTTGACTTTGTAAAAACGTCCTGTATGAAACCATGCTTTTATTTAATAAGACCTATTTGCCGATGGGGTAGAATGAAAACAAAATCATCCCCACTTTAAATATCACCCCTAAAATATAGAATTATTATTATTTTATGTTGCCAAAACGATCACTTCTAAAACTTCTATAACTTTATCAAATTTCATCCATCTATATTCATAACACAATGACACACAGACAGATGAACGGACAGAGCGAAAGTATAAAGGTTCCTTGTAGTACTATGGAACCCTAAAAAGCTTAAAATGTTGGTAGGTATGTTCTGTCATATAATAATTATTTTTGTGGACAGAATGGTACAGCAACGGCAGTTTTGACATGGAATTGTAAGGCCATCGTTTTATATAAGCAGATATTTTTTGTAACAGTGTAGAAGTGATATTGTGCAGTATAGTGTACTACGTGTAGTGGTGGTCATTGCTGCTTAGGGGTTGAAACTTAGGGGGTTTTCCCCTTACATTTAGGGGGAAAACCCTCTAAGTTATAATAAAACCTGTACAGGGGGTTTTCTAGGGTGAAGGATTTGAAGGGGTTCCTATTTTCTTGTTTTTAATTAAATTAAGATAATATTGAACTTTTATATCGACTTGATAAGTCTACCTGTAGAAAATAAACTTTCGGAAGTTGTATTATTATGTATAAAGGACAGAATAATATTACAGAACATTTAATATTTGTTTATTAATTTGAATAATTTTTTCTAGTATTTATAGTATTCTTAATCATAAAAAAAAATAGGGGGATTTTCAAGCAATTGTTGCGGTTTTGGGAGTTTTTGACTTAAGTTTGGGGAGAAATATCTTTGCGTGTTACTAACACTGAGTGAAGTATATTATGGTTTTGTGTTGGGTGGACTGTGGTGAGGAATGGTGTAGTTTGGTGTTTGTAGGACGGTACAGTGATCTTCAGTCAATTTATTGCTATCTAATTATAAGCGTCAGATAGCTTGTGATGTTTGGTGTCTATCGCTCAGTATCGTAAGCACCGCCAAAACTTCCGAATAATATAAGACGCCTATAAGAAGATTATAAAACGGGCCCTAAGAACTTACAGTTTTGAATATAGTAGAAAAAAAGAAACTCCAATTCATTCGGCGAATACTTGCAAAAAACCCTGCTTACGTTAAACTTTCTTATGACTGTTTTGATTTCATAATCAAAACAGGCATTTATTTTTTGTTACGTTTTATTTTATTTATTTTATTTATGTTTTGTTACGTTTGTACGCAACACGACGATGCTTGTAGATACTGAATATAATATGCAGCTATCATCACGCGAAATTTAGATTTTGTAATGCTATAAAAAAGAGCGCGCCGCGTCACGGCGCGTGGCGTCTCGATGTGAACTGACCCTAAGATAACGCGTTTCCTCGAAGTTTCTATGAGACTGATCTGCCGTCGGCTTCTGTTCAGTCGTCAGAGGTAAAATAACTCTGAACGGACTGTTCATAAGGGGTTAGGGGTTTGAGACATATGAAGTCGGTGTTCTGATACTATACTATACTTTTACGGAATAAAATGTAGCCCATGTTTTAATCCTACTACCATACCAAATTTCATCAAAATCCGTTTTGTAGTTTTTGCGTGAAAGAGGCACAAACATCCATCCATCCATCCTCACAAACTTTCACATTTATAATAGTAGTAGAATAAAAAAAAAAATATCCTTTAAGTACAAAAGACCAACAACAGTTTTTTTAATTTTTTTTTTTACTAATAAGTTGACCCGCGCGAGTTTTTGACGCCGGTTCTTCTCGCCGGGTAATTCTATAAGTTTTATTTAGTAACGTATATGGAAATAAAAAAGTTTGAGTTTTAAAATATTATTAGAGTACATATCGTAAGAAGTTCAATTCGCAATCTAGTTTTAGTGCCACAAAAGACAATTAACGTTTTTTTTAAAACATGGTGAAAAGATTTTTTCATAATTATATCATAATGTATTGCAAAATTGTTAAAATATCTTATATATACACTTTTTGTGATATTTTATTTAAAATTTTATTACAGTACAATCACTTTTACAATCACACATCCTAAGACCTGGGAGCCAATTGTCGTAGGTAATTGTTTCTGTTCAATTCGCAGTCTAGTTTCAGTGCCAAAGCAATAAAGCATACATCTCGTGTACACTCGAATTTATTCTCGAACAGAAATAATTACGAGAATTCGCATTCCGAGCTCATTTTTACTAACAAACAATTATTATCACATACCTACCTATTACCTGTATATTAAAATCTCTAAAAAAAAATTAAAGTCTAGACATAAATCGACATTCATTAATTTCATAAAAAACTTAAAACATCGCCTTTTTTAATGTGGACACATTTGAAAATAACTAGCTGTCCCGACACACGTTGTTCTGCCTTAACTATAAACTGAAATTTCTCACCGTTAAACCTTCCCTGAACTTCCAAAATTATTTTAATATCAAAACTAGCCAAATCGGTCCAGCCGTTCTCGAGTTTTAGCGAGACATTAAAAACTTAATCTAGTTTTTATCGACAAAAGGATTGGTTACGCTATTTACAACAATGCTTACAGCCGATATAGGTAACATTACTCTTACACCCTGGTCCTACAAATATACAAAAGATATTCAAGAAATATTAAACACTTTAAATTTAAAACCTCCGAGCTTGCTTCAACTTCTGACTGACAAATATACTGCCACGTCCTGCGAAAATTTCGCTCAAGAACCTGTGAAATGTCACTCTTCTGATCTTCTAGTCTACAATGGGGCCCTGGTACCTGTCTCCTAGTTACTAGGGGAGCACATGACGAAGGCGGGTACGGCAGAACAGAAGGAATGCTAGGAGGGCTGCTAGTGCCGCTCCGGCGAGGAGGGTTTCCTCCCTGCGAGTGCCACCAGCTCGTTCAACTACGGCGCTCTGGAAAATATAATTTCAGTTGAGATTATATCCTAGAAGTTGTTAGAAACTTCTCTTTCATTAAAAAATAGAGCAGAGCCTTTATTTCGAGAACACTGCAAGAATACATGGATTTTTATAGCATGCCATGACACTTAAACGGGTAAGTTTATATAAACACGCGCAGAGCCATACATCTAGTATTCAAAGGTACAAGGCCCAATGGGATGTGCTCTGTTCCTAATTACACAACACCACATTGACTTGATTGGGAACTACTTTGGGGCGTACTGAATCACACCATGACTTATGTATCTGTGATAACTATAGATAAGGGAAATAAGGTGTAGTGCATGGTGACTGGTGACGCATACAGTCTGCTGATTGCTTTTGTCACTAATCGCCGTGAAGATGTTAACTACAATTTGTATGGCATCGAAACGGCCCGCGACGGTAACTAATTCGATACCATAAGTTAACTTCTTCACGATGGGTAGTGACAGAAACTCGCACACAGCACAGACCTGGGTGGGCGTCTCAGGGTTATACTCACCCATCCACCGTGCCTGATGGCCCAGGGCGTCGCGCACTGCGCCACGTGGCGCGCGGCCCAGTCGGCAGCGCGGCACCAGCCCCCGACGCGCACTGCACGTGCACACACCTCGCAAAGGAACGCTAAGACGAGTAGTGCTCTTTGTTCTGCGTGGACGCAGGCCTGGAAGATAAATGAAAGAGTTGTCATAAGTTGTGACTTCCTTTGGTATCAACCATCAATGACAGGATGAATTAAAAACCGGCCAAGTGCGAGTCGAACTCGCGCATAAAACGGCAAAAAATTCTCGTTAGCTGTATGGGAGCTACAGTCAAATATTTATTTTATTCTGTTTTTTGTATTTGTTGTTATAGCGGCAACTGAAATACATCATCTGTGAAAATTTCAAGCTATCACGGTTCATGAGATACAGCCTAGTGATGGACGGACAGACGGAGAAACGGACTCGTTTTTCCGCTTTGCGTATATAACCCTAAACATAAGGAATAGGAATTTAAAAATGGAATAAACATAAGCCTTGCAGCTGTATAAAAATCGAACTATTTTGAATCGTGACATCCGACAGCTTTTTGACACTACAAGGACCGTCGGGCTACCAAGCGCCGTCTGGTGACAGAAAAGAATCAAAAATTCTTATTTAATGTTTTTGATACCACTTACGCCACCAGATGACGCTTTGTGTGAGTTGGGTCTGCCCCCTAACGGCAGAAAAAAAACCCCTTTTACTTTACCCTCATTTGAGGATAAAGTGTTTGGTGAATTAGGTGGCCAGCTGTTACGCTTCTTTTTGTCCTCCTTTGAGCTAGCTTGTCAAACCACATGCGATCATGGAAAAGGACACCTTGGCCTTAAAGAAGGTTACGCTTGCTTTACTTTAGACGTATGTTTTTTCTATGAATGTATGTTGTATATGACACTCACCTGACACAACTCCTGCATGATGTCCTCGAAAGCGACCTCGTCCAGGGACAGCAGCGGTATATGCTCCGCCCTCGCCGCCAGCCTCGCCCTGGCCTTCGTGTCACGGAAGCGCCGCGCCGCCCGCTCCAGCGCCCGCCAGTCACGCCAGTATATCCACCAGCCTCTGAAATCCCAGAATCTGGGTACAGTAAGACCAGGAGTGACTAGAGACGGTACCAAGCATCTACATGTGATTTATGACCTGACTGATTTTAAGGCGTTAACTTCTATTACTTGGGTGGTAATATAACGTTGAGAATTTATTTAAACAAGTTTGGCTTCTGGGTCGTGGATTGTCTCCTAGAAATAAAACATTACGCAGTTGTCTTCTGTAAAATGTAAAACAAATAAATTAACTGTCTTCTACTAAGTCCATCAGGAATCGAAACTTGGGTTAATGTAATTATGTATGTATTTGTATATATCTTCGAATTCCTGTGTGGCTTAAATAATGTATGTATTTGACATTTGTATATATCTTCGAATTCCTATGTGGCTTAAATAATGTCTGGAGTTATCTATAGCCCGGGTCATCAGGTACCTCTGATCAGGATTAGCGGGTACCAGCATGCAGCTGGGCGGCCGGAGCTCCTCCAGCCTCAGGTGCTGCAGCAGCATAGCGCGGAACAGCCGCACCCCCCTCTCCTCCTCCTCGCCCTCCAGGTAGGGCCCCCGCCAGTGGCCCTGGCAGTCGTCTCGCCGCTCCTCGTCCAGGGACATCTGGCGGCGCAGCGGCGCGCGTGGCGTGATATACTCATCGAGGGACTGGACGCTGCGAGCTGCAAGATGTTTTTTTTTACAAAGTATCGCCTGATGGAAAGCGATTAATGTCGCCCATGGACGCCAATACCAGAGGAGCGGCAAGTGCGTTGCCGGCCTACAATATTTTCGGTAAAATAAACTACTAACTACTAGTATAGTAGCATACTACTGTAAAAATTGTGCTTTGGACGTTTATGAATGAATTATTTAAACGACCTAAAACGCAATAAGTTGAAGACATCCTTAATTGTAGCCACTAAGTTAAAAATCTTTTGTTTTCTATACCAATATTATAATTGGGAAAGATTTCATTGTTTGTTTGTATTTTTTTTATTGTTTATCACTATTGAATGGGCTCCGAAACTGCTAGATCGATTTTGATGAAATTTGGTACAGATATAGATTAGAACACGGGGAAGGACAATGGCTACTTTTTATCGTAGAAAAGTGTACGGTTCCCGCGGGACTTCCTTATGACTGCTCGAAGTCGCGGGCAATATCAAGTAACAAATGAATAGAAAACGACAATTAACGATAACTTTCACTTTGAGACAAACATACAATAAGTTGACAGTGGTTTATTTTTACAAACTCTTACCCTCTTCAAGTAACTGATCTAAAAAATATAATTAATCATAATACTATGCAAATATTTTTATAAGCATTGCAGAAAAGTTTACCGCAATAAAGTAAATATCAATCCACATAGTAACAAAAATAAAATAACCTTTATTATAAAAAAAATATTAAACAAAATTAACATAAGCGTCTGACAAATATCTTTATCAGCATTGCAGAAAAGTTTACCGCAATAAAGTAAATATATACACATAGCAACAAAAATAAAATAACCTTTACGTTAAAAAATCTATTTAACAAAAGTTAAAAAAAGTGTATACTATATAATATACTTATAAAAAAAACAAATACTCTCAAATTGTAAATCAATAAAATTAATATAATTTTTCTTTGTTAACTGAAATTTTCGGTAAAATTACACGCTTTAATTATCTTCATATCACGCTCAATATGTCCAAAAACATCACAAATCAACCCTTAAATAACAATTTGATCTATAACCTAACTGCGCTAACACAAATCTAATTAGACAGGACCAGTTTATAACCTGTCACAAGTCTGTCTACACACACAAACACTTACTAAAACTGCAAGGAAATAACCCAACAATAAACTAAACTAACTTGTAAAAAAAACCCAAAGTACCTGGCAAAGATGGTGTTGGAGAAAAATTCATTGCAAACCATACACCAACCACTAGCGAACAGGGAGTGAGGTTTCCCAAACATGAGTGACCTTCGTTGTGACATGGCCATGACACACATCTGCGCGCATGCGTCATGGCCGTCGGTAAGATATTCATGTCTATTGGTATATTGGGGTAACTTGGCACATCAAATTAACTAACGACAGACAGTTATGCGACAGAGACATGATATTTCGTGAATTAGGAACATAGGGGTCAGTCACACCACGACGATACGCGGCGCAGCAGTTTAAAGATAGCTATTCAAAATTGAACTTTATTGACTACACAAAAGATACACGTTAGATATGACATCAGTCACACACTACACATGATGTGCAGCGCGATGTAACTTAACATTCGACATCTTACAATGAAACGTGTATATTCTTATGAAGTAAATAAAGTTCAATTTTGAATAGCTATCTTAAGAATGCAGCGCTATGTCACGTATCGTTTCGATTCGGTGTGAATTTACCCTTTTGCCGCTTATGCGACAGAGTCAAAGACAAAATTTTATTTCGTGAATTAGGAGCATTAGGAATTCCTAGAAAATCATGCATTCTGAAAAAAATATTCTACTATGATAATATGAGCATTAATATGAAGAAATGCTTTAGTCTGTACTAGCATCTGATTAGTGTTGCCAGGTGCGATTTTATTAAAATCGGGACAGAAGGCAAAAGAAATCGGGATTTGAGTCTATAAATCGAGACGGTCAAAAAAACTGCACTTATCCTTTTTAACTCAAAACGGAGCGTATGTTAAATATTATTTTTCTGATCACTAGGTAGCTCTTTACGTATAGAATATATTTTAGTTAAATGCCAGCGAGCAGATCGAGCTAGTTTTTTTTAATTCAATTTTACTGGTTAAATTTTGTTACGAAAATCCCTATCTGAAAGACTGCATACTTGAAAATATAAAGAATTATAGCGCAAAATAGAACATAGATACTAAATATACTGCAATATACTTTGTATTTTAAAAGCGACCGAGCGGAGCGCGCGCGCAATTTTTTTTTCTCATTTTGCTGATTGATTGATTGATTTGAAAAAAAAAACAAAAGAGTAAAACAGAAGGTTAGGTTAGGTTACTAGATGTTAAATTATGTTCGTTTATTAAAACTTAAAAGCGAGCAAGCATTATTTTTATCCTATTTTGCAGGTAGATAAAATCTGTTAAACCATATAGGAAATAAAAAAATATACAAGCCAAAATGAATGTTTAGGAAGTGTCCCCGTGATATTAAGATTTCTACAACTATAAGCTCCAGTCTACGTGGCCTACTCCTGAATACGCTCCTGCTGCACCGCGCCCTGCTATAGTTACTTTTTACTTTTTCAATATTTCCTCCTGTTCAAGACACACACAGTTTTATCTTCGTCGGACCAAATTAAGATAAATAGCCTCGGAATTTTTTGATTATTATAATTTATCGGGACATTTAGCGTCCCGATCAGGTGAAAATCGTGACGCGTTCTCAGACCCCTCAAAATCGGAACGTCCCGCGCAAATCGGGACACCTGGCAATCCTACATGTGAATTAAAGCATTAATTAATTGTTTTTAAAAGCAGTTAAGATTAATATTGCAAGATTATTATAAGATTAAGATTATTGGAAAACCACTTTCCACGCATGCGTAGCAGTCTCAAAAGAACATGAACAACTACACCAATCCGATATGCAGGATGTTGACAATATTATTATGTAGAAATTAAATTATGATGTCTAACTGATACACACACAATTTAGAGAAAATATAGTAAGGCGTAAAGAGAAACAGTAGAGATATACTCATTTTATTTTCATAACAAACTTTTGATCTTCTGAGCCGGATAAATGGACGTCATATTATTTACTAGATGTAACCCGCGGCTTATTACGCGCAAAAAGAAATCCCACAGGAACCGTAATTCCCTTAACAACCATTTTGCTGCGATAAAAAGTAGCATATGTGTTAATCCAGAGTTTTAACTATCACCACACCGAATTCCATCAAAATCCGTTCAGTAGTTGTTGCGTGAAAGAGTAACAAACATGCACACATTCACACATGCAAACTTTCGCGCTTATAATACCAGTTTTTGCCCGCGGCTCCGCCCGCGTAAATACAGCATCCCAGGGAAACATTGTACTTTTTCGGGATAAAAAGTAGTTATTGTGTTAATCCAGCGCCTAAACTACTACCATACCAAATTTCATCAAAATTCGTTCAGTAGTTTTTGCGTGAAAGAGTAACAAACATCCATCCTCACAAACTTTCCCATTTATTAGAATTAGTAAGGATAAGGATACGTAAACAATCGAACGATAGCCGAAATATTTTCCTTGATATAATTTTACAATTATTGTATTTTTAAATGAACAATGAGCACAAATAACATTATTCACAGTGCTGCGCTAATAATAATCACTGCTAATTGTGTCAGAAATACGCTTGACTCCATTACCAGGTGAAAATGTGTAGTCTTCAATTAAATTCTTGTAATTTTAGTTTGTTTAGCCGTTTAGTTAGCCGGGTAAGTTCCCAAACCACATAGTGTGGGGTTGAGAGGTTGCTAAGACAGTTTTTAGGGAAAAGTAGTTCACGTCTCGAAACCCTTATGGTTTCGTCATGTCCGTCCGTCCGTTCGTCCATTTGTCCGTCCGTCTTCGGCTTACCTTCTAAATGGCTAGTGCTAGTGTGATAAAACTTTGCATGGATATGTGTATTCACAGCGTCGACAAAGTGCTAAAATAAATTCAGGAAATGTATTTTTCTTTGGGGTAGGTACGTCCCCTACACTTAAAGTTGTGATTTTATTTTTATTCGCGTCTATCCCATATTGTGGGGCATCATTACATAGGTCTTGTTCAACGTTTGTCTCCCACTAAAAGCTAAACGGCTGGCTCGGAAAATCTGAAAAAAAATGATGGTGATAGTCCACGTGATGAACTTTAAAGGAAAACTATAACGGCTTATATAAGTAACTTTGTTAGTTTAGGAGTTATAGATGCCTAACTTGTAAAATGCGCTTACTTGGAAAACTTCGTACAAAAATAACGAAATAGTAAGTTGACTACGGAACCCTATTCTACGTGGCGTGACATCCACATAGCCGGTTTAATTCTATAAGCGCGTGGTACCTATTTCTCCAACGATGCCAGCTCTAGGCTCTGCCACTGGAAAATTTACAACAACATGGCCATTTCAAGTTTTGGCAATGTATACCTCAAATACCAAATAAATAATTGCTAGAAATACCTGAACAAAAGAAAGAACAACTATCTATAAGTCCTTGCTAAATTTTGCATTTTAGTAGGTAGTCGTGGTAGAATTGAATATTGTAGTTAATTGAATAGAATTACATGTAGAAGTTAACGATAGTGGACTCAATTGGTTATCGTACGGGTCGTTGAGCAACACAGGAAGAACCATTTAGGATTATATTCAGATAACAGCGGTATATACAGACGGACAGACGATATTAATATACATAAACGTACAAACAGCGATAATAAAACAACAAGTGTAATAGACAAAAAACAAGTGTGAAATTGTGTGATGATTAGGAACCAAGTGTAAAGTGAAGGAGAAATTTTCAATTAAATATGAAACAAGTGTAAAATAATCTTGGATTCAGTGGGATTAGTGATGTTTTATATTAAATAAAAAAAATGTGATTATGGCCAAGAACCAAAAAGTATCAGATTTAAATGTACACAATTGTAAAAAACTATCGCTTTTTGCGTGTTTTTGTGGTGTTTTGTCGTTACTATTACACACTTTTAATTACGTAGACAATGTGAGAATAGATTTAGACGAAACAGCTAGACAAATTTTACTACAAGTAGATGATAAGTTAGAAGAAACGGTGCAACAGTATTTAAAAGATGTTGAATATTTACAAAGAGAAAAGCGAAGTGCTATGCTCGTAAGTAAATAAGAACCTTACTTAATCAATGAAGTTTTACATCTTATATAATTTATACAAATAAATATATTTGAAGTGTCTGTTTATAATTTTAAATTCACAGCTTTTCACTAAATGCATATGAAAGTATATACGGTATTTACAATAAAATACTATTTTCAAAATTGTTGTCTGTCCCTCTGTCTGTCGTGTCTGTTTATTCCGGCTAATCTCTGAATCCGCCGGACCGATTTTGTCCGTACTTTCACTGGCAGATAGCTGATGTTATAAGGAGTAACTTAGGCTGCTTTTATCTTCCGTCCGCTTAAAACAATAGGGTTCCTTTTTTATTACTAGTTCCATGCAAACGAAGTTGCGGGCACCAGCTAGTTATATTATTAGTGTAATCAATTAAAAAATTACTCGTTGAAGTTCATAATTTTTTGTCCATTTTCAATTATCACTTATACACAGAAAATCGGCGTGAGATAGCTTACGTTGTATTTTTTTTTTAAACGGCGTGAAATAGCTTGCGTTCACCAATCTATTTTATGCCGTGTTATGATTTAAAGGTGGCCCTTTAAATAAAAACAAATACATGAAACATACGACCGATTACTGATCAAAATTTAGGGCCCTCCAGGGCAGGACAGGCTGTCGCTGTCTGTGCTAGCCGAAATGACAAGGACAGCATGTGACTTGAGCGCCACTTAATTTAACTATCGTTCCAGTATTTGGCCGTAAATCTTGGCCAACAGACCTATGAACATCTCGACCAACAGACCTATGTGTCTATGTTTTATCACAGAAACCCTCACCCGCCGAAGAGGACAACACGGTAGCGCCGCACGTGGAGTTCTTTAACCCGAAGATGAGGCCCGAGCTGGAGGAGAAGGACGCTGCAGAGATGAGGAGGACCGGGGAGAAAGGCCCCGCGCCCGGGGGAGACACGTGGGTCTGGCTGACCAGTTACTCCAGAGTACCGGTGAGATATCTGCTACTCTTGTTTCCAATCTGGGGACCAATGCAGTATGCACAAAATTTAAAATAATCTATTTGCGGTATAGCCATAGACGTATATTATAGACGAGGCATGTCGAGGCATAAACTTTCCCCACTTAAATGACCCCACTTTTGGGTTTGTTTGGGGGCAGTTTGACATTTGAGGTATGGTGAAATCAAGATGACGCTAACTTTTTCTTGTATACTGAAGATTTGTTCTGCCAAATTTACGTCATAGCCTATCTTTAGTTTTGAAATATTTGTGTATTGCCCATATATGGCTGATGAACATTACATTACGTGAATTGGCCTTTAGACCCTTGACCTCTAACTTTAGAATATCTGTATCGTACGAAGATTTTAAAGAGTTCTTATTAAACTCTTGATTTTATCTTCAGGTAAGCATAAAGATTCTGCTTAGAAAAGCGGTCATGTTTATCGATTGTTACAGTTTGTTCAGAGTTGATGTACCTCGTTGGCATAAAGGTCCTGTCAGTGGTAAAATAATTCTGAACGGACTGTACGCAAATCCATTTTACTATATGTGAACTATATTGTTTCAGTACAAAGTTGTTCAGGGCTTCTGTAAAGCTACCCAAGACTACTGTCCCCCCGGTGTACAAGGACCCAAAGGCCCGACAGGACACCCGGGCCCTAAGGGCGACAGAGGGGACTCCGGAGCCCCTGGTACCCCTGGCAGCCCCGGGCTGAGGGGACCAGTTGGACCACCGGGACCAAAAGGTAATCAACAACTGAATCGTAACATTTTGTGTACGTCAAAGTTGGTTGATTTTATGACAATATTATGTTAATGTCGTTCGTTGGTTAAAAAGTGATATAACATTATTCGAATCGAAAAACATAATAAATATTATACTAATAACAATTACATAGCGCTCTCTAAGGCATTGAAGTCACTATCCTCACAGAAACAGCTGATTTAAAGTGGATGCAAAGACTTTGCCAAAATAACATCAATACACTAAGATGTGCGGTATCAAAGACCTTAGCCGCAAAGAGCGTACTATAATTTTATTTGACGACCTCTGTGGCTCAGTGGTTGAGCAGGTGCACAAGCCGGGGGTCGCGGGTCGAATCCCGCCAGGGAACAAAAAGTTTTCTGTGTTCCTGGGTCATGGATGTGTATTAAATATGTGTATAATAGAATTAAAAAATTAAATATAAGTATAGTATAAATAGTATTAAATATATTTCCCTTGCCCCGTAACACAAATTCTTCGGATACATACCACGGGGTCAGACTGACCTGGTGTGAAGCGTCTATAGATATTATTATTTATTATGAACAAATAATAATATCATGTGACAATCACAATCTAGAACAAATTGAACATAATACCTTATTGAATATACTTTGAATATTATTTCATATTCCTAATTATCTTTAAAATCATTTCATCTCATAATTGTTCATTGTATGTATGTTTACATATTATTGTTCATAAGATTTTCATAAAGCCTTGAACAATAACCTTACATTTATAACTAGCTTTTGCCCGCGACTCCGCCCACGTGGAATAGCGTTCGTTGCAAAAAAATATTTTTATTCTGATGATTATCTTATTTGTTTTTCTGACGTATAAACCATATTCACATTTATGTACACAGCACCAACGCCTTGTTCCGTTTGAACTTCTTAACTTCATGACAAGTTGTGAAAAGGCTGTTTATTTCGGGTTTTTTTTCCATTTTAACAACTATTTCATACCAAGGGTCCTTTTACACTTTGACCATTACTTGAACTTGCCAGGAAGTTAAGAAATGAAAACGGAACAAACCGCATCAACTCAGTATCTTTAGTCTCGCTGCCATACAGCTTAACTTAAATTCTAGGTGAACGTGGTTTTCCTGGAAATCCTGGACTGGATGGACGAGACGGTATTCCTGGTGAGCCCGGTCTCGACGGTCTATCCGGGAGGAACGGTGCAGACGGTTCTCCGGGGCTAGACGGGAGAGACGGAATACCCGGTAAAGACGGCAGTCCGGGTAAAAATGGGAAGGACGGTAAAGACGGTAAGAGAGCTCCAATAACATAATATTCTACCTATATATGGAGTATGGACACATAATATAGGTTCTAAGTTTTAAGAACGAGTAAGCATAATAATTGGCGTTTTAAAGAATTAGAATACATTATAACTAAACTAGATGCAGCCTATGATGTCGTGCGCGCAAAAGGAAATACCGCTGGAACCGTACTTTTGCCGCGATAAAAAATGTTCTTCCCCGGTGTCTAATTTTGGCAGTCTATGCATGTATGTTTGTATGTATATTTGTTCCACTGTAGCGCCTAAACTACTGCTCCGATTTTAATAAATGAGATGTCAATAGATTCGTAATAATAGCCCGGGTCATATAGGGTATTTAATTTACGACTGGGTTATAGTTTTTTATACAAATTGTAGTTATTGTAGTTATTGTATATATATATATATATATATGTGCAAAATTTCATCAAAATCGTTTCAGTGCCTAGTTTCGGAGCCTTTTCAATGCAAACAAACAAACATTATCAACAAATCTTTCCGCTTTATGGTCAGTACGTGGTTTAGCTCTCGATTCCGGAGGTCGTGGGTTCGATCCCTGCGTTGGAACAACAAAAAATGTTGTTCTCAAGTCTGGTTATGACAATGCAGGCTGATTGTCTGATAAAAAAGATGATTCATGCGTCGGATGGGTATTAGAAAGTCGGCCCTGCACCTGATCTCTCGCCAGTCGTGTCGGTCATCCGGATGCCACTGAGTTACGAGAGTAATGGAAGAGAAAGTGCTCTTGTGAACTGCGCACACACTTGGGCACTATTAAATAACACCTAAATCGGTGTGGGAAGCTATATTTTTTCTTTAGATTAAAAATTAGCTGTTCCATCGACTTGCAAGTTGCAAATCGATAAAAGTACACAGTTTAATTTTTTTTATTGCAGGTAAAATTGGTGCGCAAGGCCCTCCCGGTATGCGAGGTTCAAAGGGCGACCGCGGTCCCATAGGCCCTAAAGGACAAAGGGGTAATGATGGCCACGACGGGGCACCAGGCCGACCAGGCCTATCCATTTACAACTACACCAAGGAAAATCAGCTGTTTATCCCGCCTACTTTTGCTCGTGTGTATACAAAAACTATTTTGATTATATTATTCAAGTTCCTATGCTTAGAATACAGACAAACATCGGGCTTTAAAATCTTCTGAATTGCAGTGTATGTGAAAAGTGAAAAG
The DNA here is from genome assembly GCA_037179445.1 of Phengaris alcon alcon. NCBI lineage: Eukaryota > Metazoa > Arthropoda > Insecta > Lepidoptera > Lycaenidae > Phengaris > Phengaris alcon. The sequence goes on along the minus strand of JAYRCH010000263.1, from coordinate 332,688 downwards.
GGAGTCCTTCCGTTTAAAGAGGAACAAAAAAAAATTCATCATACTTTTCTGCCCTCTCTAGTAAAGTTTTTGTAATCTGGCAGTAAATATATGGAAATATTTTACAAATATAATATTATTACAATTCCAGTTGAGAATCCACGTCTCATCGTCAGGGAGGGGGACACTATGCGTATGGACTGTAACCCGAAGGGCTTCCCCGAACCCTCTGTGGAGTGGAGGCGGGTAGATGGAACTCCAATTATACAGGTAGAATATTAGTGAGAGTTATAACATACTAAAAAGGGAAAAATGGAATCTCTGCGTAACTACACCTACCTAAAATTACCATGATATATTCTTATTTTGGAAATAAGTTAATCCTACTACTATTATAAATGTGAAATTTTGTGAGGATGGAGGGATGTTTGTTGCTTTTTCACGCAAAAACTACTGAAAGGATTTCGATTATATTTGGTATGGTAGTAGTCTGAGCTCTGGATTAACACATAGGCTACTTTTTATCCCGAAAAAGTACAGTGTTCCTGTAGGATTCTGTATTACAAGGAATTCGCTTTTGTCATAACTTCCTCTACATATTATCATCTCCAGGGTTCCTGGCGCGATGCCTCCGTCAGCGGCCACCTGCTGAGCATCCCCAACGTGTCTCGATGGCACTCGGGCAAGTACGTGTGTCTGGCCAACAACGGCATGCTGCCGCCCGCCAACCAGACCACGCAGGTGGAGGTGCAGTGTGAGTCTGTTTTTCATAGTTTATCTCTTATATATAAAAATGGACTGCAATTCCAATGCCTCGCTAAAACTCGAGAACGGCTGGACCGATTTGGCTAATTTTGGTATTGAAATAATTGTGAAAGTTCAGGGAAGGTTTAAACGGTGAGAAATATTGGAAAAGTTGTGGCGAAATACTTTCTTCGATTACTTATTATTACGACTTTCAAGTATTTATAGATACATCTGTTACCTGTTTTGTTTGTGTAGTTATCTATTTATTCCAGTTCATAGTTAAGACAGTACGGCTAAGATAAAATAATTAATCTATATCAAATATTATATTATGCAGAGGAAAGATTTGTATGTTTGCATTGAATAGGCTCGATTACTGAATCGTTTCAAATTCGTCTAAAATTTTAACTATTTACCTACTCAATCTTCATTATTAAAGGCGGTACGAGCCAACTTGAACGCGAGTTTTATAAAATATTTTTTTTATCAGGATGTTGTTCGGGCTGGTACAGACATCAAAATTATGATGATTGAGTAGAGAAGTAGTTAAAGTTTTAGACGAATTTAAAAGGGGAATTATTTAGAAAATAAGTTTTATTTCATAATATTTTGTGCACTCCTACTTTTTTATATTTCACTGACTTCTTAACGCGAACAGTCTATAGTCTTAAACCTGTCTTCAATTTAACATTAATCAGTTTCACCAATATTTAGTATGATAAAGGTTTGCTTTATATAGTAACAGTGCTGTCAACAAAACCTTACAAATATCATAAGGAGATTGCTTTATTTCCATAGTATTACGTACAAATTACAATACGTACGGGCGCGTCGTGGGCCGATCAAATGTTATATTACTAACCGCCGAATACGGCGACGCTCAAGTCACATGCTGTCCTTGTCATTTCGGCTAGCAGAGACAGAGACAGCCTGTGAATAGGAGGGCTCTTAATTTTGATTAGCGTTTCAGTATTCGTAGGTATTTAATATTTTATGATACTAATTAACGTCAGTTCACACCGAAACGAGACGACACGTTATGCGGCGCTGCATTTTTAAGACAGCTATTCAAAATTGAACTTTATTCACTACACAGGAAGATACAAGTTTAATTGCAAGAGTAGAAAGTCAAACTAGACCGCCCTGCATAGCGCGGCGCGGCTCTTGTAATTAAAAGTGTATCTTCTTGTGTACATAATAAAGTTCAAGCTTTCAAAAATGCAGCGCCGCGTTGCATCGCATCTCGGTGTAAACTGACGCTAAAAAGTGTAAAATATTAAGTACTTACGCTTAGTTATACGATATTTAGTCCGTTGCGTATCGTCGTATCGTCTCGTTTCGATGTGAGCTGGGCACTGAGCCTTAAGTCAAGATGCATTCGATAATTTCGATGTCGAACTTCGAAATCAAAAATGTATGCGCTATGACATAAGTCATCGCTAAGTGGCATGTCGCTTGGGATGCCCTATGTCAAATCCCATACATTTTGTTTTTAAACTTCGCCGCCGAAATTATCGGATGCTTCTTGACTAAAGGCCCTGACCCTACGGACACCAACGGCTGTTAATGATAGTAAAATTATATTAATACTAGCTTTTGCCCGCGTCTTCGCCCGTGTGAAATTAGGTTTTAATAATAAATAGCGACCCGCCCGAAATACAATTGATAAATTATGGTTTTAATCTAATCTTATCTAACCTAATGTACTTACTATTAGGGAGGGTTAAAAATTAACCTTAATACCGACGTTTTTATTAAGTTTTTAACTAACGAATTAAATTATTTTTTTAATATAAAAAACTACTTTTTAGACTTATATGTAAAAGATAGACATGTGCTGTCGCTGACTTTTTTGTAGGCAAGTTTCTTATCAAGCTCTACAACTTTTCTCTAGGACTTAATCATATATCAACCATCGGTAAGGCAGCGTTCGTAAGAAACGTTTTCGTTCAACCGTTTTTTCTCCGACTTACTTTGAAAATCCGGGTACCACGAAAAGTTAATATATAGCCTATGTCGCTCACACATAACGTAGCCTTCTATTGGTAAAAGAGTTTTCAAAATCGGTTCAATAGATCCAGAGATTACGCTCTACAACCTCACAAACTCACAAACTTTACCTCATTATAATATTATAGTATAGATTTTTGTGTTTCACAGTCAGTCCGTACATCCGTGTCCCCGGCAACATCGTCTACGTCCACAACACCACCGTCGACATCGAGTGTGAGGTATCGTCGTATTTACTGTGACCGGATCCCAGGCGCGTCAGACTACCCTTATATTCTAGTGTGAACAATGAACGTGTGCATACCCGCTGGTTTAATGTGTCGTGGAAAAGAATGTATAATATTTCTAACGTAATATAATATCAATGTACGCTTCACATCACGTCAATCTGGCCCCGTGCTAAGTATCCGAAGAACTTGTGTTACAGGTACCATAAACGTAAAGTATATTTAATACTATTATACTAAACATATATTTAAGATTTTTATTATATCATAATATACATATTAAATACACATCCATGACCCAGGAACACAGAAAAACTGAGGTCGTCAAAAGAACCATCATTCTATAGACTTACACGATTGACAGCTCGCAGCTATGTGTGCGTGGCTAGACGTTTGTAGGTGCGCGAGGCGAGCGGGGGATGAATTTTTCCAGCCAGGACTTTCGTTTACGTGGCTTGCCGCTAGTTGTTTCGTGTTTTGACATAACAAATTCATATCATAATATTTATGACGGATTTGTCTAACGCGACTTTTAAAATTATTTCAGTGTCAATTGACACCTTACACCTTGACACCTTAGGCTTACGTCAACATGGCTGACATTCGCCGGTGATCGAGCTGTCATTTGTAGAGAGTGTCGCCCCTGTGGTTGTGGCCCAATTTCTAGATTGTTTTTATTAAAGAAAAATAAAAAAAGAAAGACAAGTAATGTTATAAACGTTTTTAATTATTTATTGATAAGTCACCTGCTGTTAAAAGAAACATCTGTTCATCACTCTTCTTCTGTTCTACATTATTTTTCTAATTCTAGTCTATGTCTGTTCTAATCTCCAGGTCCAAGCCTGGCCCGAACCGGTTCTAGCCTGGGAGGTAGACGGAGTGACCATCGAGGGGTCCCGGTACCGCATGGACGTGCTCCCCACCACGGTCAACTGGCGGTGGGTCATGCGCCTCCAGATACCCCACGTGAAGGACCACGACCTTCGACAGTATAGCTGCGTAGCCAAAAATGAGCTGAATAATCAAACCGTCAAGGGACATATTCGGTTGATGCGTAAGTAGACAAGGTTCTATTATCTATATATAAAAAACCCGGCCAAGTGTAAGTCGGACTCGCGCACGTGGGCTTTCGCACCACTGTATGAATATTTTACATGTTTACGTGGTCCTCCCGTGACCACGGCTGCTGGAAAGTAGCCGAAACGTCGGGGAAAAGAAAAGTGCACCGCGACACAATCCGTAAGTGTTTAAAACAATTAACAATATTCGCGTAAACATAAAAAATCAATATTATGTTTACTTATTGTTTCGTTATTTTTGTACAAAGTTTTCCAAGTAAGCGCATTTTACAAGTTAGGCATCTATGTATAACTCCTAAACTAACAAAGTCTTAAGAATCGTTATAGTCTTCCTTTAAAGTTCATTACATGGACTACGATCATGAATTTGTTCAGGTTTTTCGTTTTTTTTTGATAAAATAGGGCGTCCCTAAAAGCTAAGTGCTTTTAGGGACGCCCTATTTTATCAAAAAAAATGCGCTTTGAAGTTGAATATCTCGCAAACGGATACCTAAATCAAAAAACCGCCATAGCAACCTCTCGATGTTTTTAAAAGAATATCTTATTCTCTATGAATGATATCCCACACTATGGGATAGACGCGAGGGAACAAAATTATCCTCACTTTACGTGAAGAGGAGGTGCCCCAAAAAAATTATTTTTCGTGATTTTATTTTAACACTTTGTCGACGTAGTAAATACACATATCCATGCAAAATTCTATCTTTCTATCACTAACCGCTTGGACGTTACGTTGACGTTAGCTGAAGACAGACGGACATGACGAAACCATAAGAGTTCCGAGACGTAAAATACGGAATCCTAAAAACGAACCTCTATTTCTCCTTGCCACGCTATAACTTGAGAACTGATGGACATATTTGGCTTATTTTGGCCTTGAAATAATTGTGGTAGTTCAGGGAAGATAATCGGTAAGAAATATTGAAAGAAATGCGTGGAAAATACTAAAAACGACAATTAAATTTTTCCTTGCATAGTTAGTGTTCACTTAGTTCAATTTATCACTAGGCATTTTCATTTCATTGATTTATATACTTTGCTGACATCCTTAATTTCGTAATATTTTAAATTTTATTTAACCTTACTTTTTGTTTTCTACTTACTCCAGTAACAAATCTTTCCAGTAGCGTAGGGTTCCTAAAACTCCATACCTATCGGCTTCACCTAACATTTTGAAGATCCTCATCCAAATCTCTACTTAATTTAATATACAGGCTAGGGCTCTCCTGTGAAGGAGAACCAGCCTTCAGCCTTCGCCACTGCTTCTTTCTGTTCCGTTTTGACAATTATAAAAAAAAAATTATTTTGTGATTTAGTTTTTCTGTCAATGCCCATGTGTGATTACCATATGTTAAACATGGCAAATTTCATGTTGTAGGTATAAACCATTCTCTTTTTTCTTTTATCGGTAACCTAATCATCCTAAAAATTTAATCATTTATCCATTTAGCACCTGCCTCGACTAACAAGGTCTTTCCAATGATGGGCCAAACTTCTAACGATACAATATACAGTTTTATGTATCCCCAGTGCCTGGCCCGAACCACCAAAAGCAGCAAGTCCAGCAGCCCATGGAGTTCGGCTCGCGGCCGCCGGTGCTGACGTCGTACGAGGAGCTGTGCCAGGCCCAGCCCTGCCCGGCCTGCCCGCGCTGCGACCGCGCGCTGCTCCTCATTTCCACCATGAACGGCACCAGCGCGTACAAGCCCCGCCGCAACACCAGTGAGCATATACAGTGCTAGATGTTCCTTGCGACTTTGTTTCGAACAGAAATTCGTGTGCGCTGGAACTGTTCATTTTTTCCGAGATAAAGGGTTACCTATGCGTTCCAGAACCTTATTGACAGAAATTGTATGGACTTAATGTGAAAAGATCTATTATGTGCTCTATAATGCTCTTCTGTGTGTGCATTATGTGTGTAAAAAAGTGAGCATTAAATGTGTCGAAGAAAAGACTGTAGCCTTTAGTGTCCGATGTTTTCAGATTGCCAGCTGTACGCCATCGGCAAGCCGGTATACCATCGCTTCAAGGACGAGCTGTTCGGCGCCTGGCTGAGAGACTCCAATGCTACTGAAAATCAGGTACGCGAAAGTAAAAATCTATTTTACTTTACCGGATAGCGGAATAACCGAATCGATCTTTAATAATTAAAGTTTTATTTTTTCTTTTTTGTATAACGGCAGAGATTTTTTGTGTATTTTATTCCAAAATATGTACGTTTTAACCATAGAGTTTAAAATACGTACAGAGAAACAAACATCTTTCATAAAACGATCCAAAATTTGAAAATTTTGACGTCCTTCAAGTTTCAACGGACCACAATTTTTCCACACAATCGTGGACACCCCGTATGTTTGTAGTACTGCTATCAAATTGAAATCTAACTATGTAGCCGTTTATCTGTTCGTTTTTCTTTAATATGTGTTATTGTCTATTGTTAAAAACTGTATATTTATATAGAACCGGCTAATAGTAAGTGCTTCGTGATTATCGCTACCTACGATTTGCGCCTACGAATAGCTGCCTATATCTGCCACATTAATTTGACAAGTGCTCTTAAACAACTATGTTAGCCCCCGCCGCCCCCGCCTCCCCCCGCCGCCCTTATTATGTTTTTATTACAGAGGGACAAGCTGTGGACTACAGTGGAGGAGGATGTAGAGCGTCTGCGGGAGTACCGCACCAAGGCCAGCTTCAAGTCCGACCACGTGGACGAGTTCCACAAGCTGCAGAAGCCGTTCTTTGTCAGTCTTCTTCTTCAATCTTATTTTATTTCTCTATTATAAGTAGATACTAGATAGTACAATAGCTCATCTAGATGCTCACCTATGTATGTTACCGTCATACACGTAACGGTGTGCCTGTACAGTTACTGTGCAGGCAAACCGGTCAGGTAAACCCTTACGTGTATGGCTAACTTAAGAAAGGCTAACTTAAGTCATACATGTCATAACGCGAAGGGAGCCGCGGGCAACAGCTTCTTTACAATCTGAAAATAGAAATCTTGAATATGACTTTTTTAGTAATGCTCACTTGTAAGGTCTCTAAAGGCTGCTTTGAATCCAGTATGGGTTGTTATTTCATCCGAATTGGTATGTTGCCAAATACGTTTCTCCATTAAGTAGGTACTCTGTATTTACGGCGTTCACATCATAAGGTAAGCCTGTTTATTGTATGTTATAATAAGTATAAACATAGTCTTTTATACCAGGGCAACGGTCACATCGTGTACAGCGGGTCGTTCTTCTACCAGGCGAATGAGTCCGGAGCCCCGGGAGACCTTATCCGCTACGACCTCACGCAGAGCCGCATCAAGTCCGCGCGCCTACCGCACGCCGCCGGCCGCCTATACACCGCGCAGCACAACCAGGTAGCTCGCCGCAACCCGCGGGACCTCACGCAGAGCCGCATCAAGTCCACGCGCCTGCCACACGCCGCCGGCGGCCTGTACACCGCGCAATTAGCTCGCCGTAACCCGCGGGACCTCACGCAGAGCCGCATCTACTCCGCGCGCCTGCCGCACGCCTGTACACCGCGCAGCACAACCAGGTAGCTCGCCGCAACCCGCGGGACCTCACGCAGAGCCGCATCAAGTCCACGCGCCTGCCACACGCCGCCGGCCGCCTGTACACCGCGCAACTAGCTCGCCGTAACCCGCGGGACCTCACGCAGAGCCGCATCTACTCCGCGCGCCTGCCGCACGCCTGTACACCGCGCAGCACAACCAGGTAGCTCGCCGCAACCCGCGGGACCTCACGCAGAGCCGCATCAAGTCCGCGCGCCTACCGCACGCCGCCGGCCACCTGTACACCGCGCAGCTAGCTCGCCGCAACCCGCGAGACCTCACGAAGAGCCGCATAAAGTCCGCGCGCCTGCCGCACGCCGCCGGCCGCCTGTACACTACGCAGCTAGAACGCCGCAACCCGCGGGACCTCACGCAGAGCCGCATCAAGTCCACGCACCTACCGCACCCCGCCGGCCGCGTGTACACCGCGCAGCTAGCTCGCCGCAACCCGCGAGACCTCACGCAGAGCCGCATAAAGTCCGCGCGCCTGCCGCACCCCGCCGGCCACCTGTACACCGCGCAGCTAGCTCGCCGCAACGTGCGGGACCTAACGCAGAGCCGCATCAAGTCCACGCGTCTGCCGCACGTCGCTGGCCGCCTGTACACCGCGCAGCTAGCCCGCCGCAACCCGCGGGACCTCATGCAGAGCCGCATCAAGTCCACGCGCCTGCCGCACGCCTCCGGCCGCCTGTACACCGCGCAGCTAGCTCGCCTCAACCCGCGGGACCTCATGCAGAGCCGCATCAAGTCCACGCGCCTGCCGCACGCCGCCGGCCGCCTGTACACCGCGCATCTAGCTCGCCTCAACCCGCGGAACCTTAAGCAGAGCCGCATCAAGTCATTTATATCGTCCTATTGTAATATTGAATATTTAAATGATCATACGATACATGATTTCAGGTGGACTTCAGTGCAGATGACAACGGGCTCTGGGCGATATACTCCATTGAGAACTCCAACAACACGGCCGTCGCTAAAGTATGTAAGCCATGCTTTTGAATTTTTGTTCTCTTATAGAATAAAATACCTACTGTACAAATATACATTGTATATTGGACACATTATAGATTTTGATCATATTATTAGATAATTATTATGTTGTGTGTATGTCACAGCTCAGTTTCGACCCGAACAAGGATGACTTAAACATAGACTATATCTGGAACATAACGCTCAACCACAAGCAAGTGAGTATATACGTTGTATGTTTCTTTGTTTGCATTGAATGGGCTCCGAAACAGCTGGAACGATTTTGATGAAATTTGGCACAGATATAGAATAGACCAGGGGCAAGGACATAGGCAAAATGTACAGTTCCCCGAGATATCCTTTTGCGCGTACGAAGTCGAGGGCAACATCTAGTATCTTATTTACAAAAAAATTAAATCCCCACAACACAATATGTTCAAAGGGAATCGATCACTCGGGCATCGACCAGTTCCGAGGCGCCTGATATTCCGTGGCCCTCTATCAGTTTGAGAACTTACAACGGCTCACTATCTTAATTACCTACTATTAATATTGACACACACGTAAACTGGAAAACAGCTCTATCGGCATACTATGCTTATGCATACTCTTGGTTACGATATGGAGTCATTAATTTTTAAGTTAATAAATTATATTATACTAAAGATAATAATTAATGTACATACGTTATATATTTATAGCTCCCCACACCGATTTCGGTGACGGTGGCCGGTTTCATTGAAACCAGGCCAGCTACGCAGGAGTCATTTTACAGTGCCCAATTGTGTGCGCATTACACAAGAGCACTCTCTCCCCCTTTACTCTCGAAACCCAGTGGGACGGATGACCGACACTACTGGCGAGAGATCAGGTGTAGGCCCGACTTTTTACATGCTCATGAGACGCATGGATCATCTTTCTTGTCAGACAATCAGGTGATCAGCCTGCATTGTCCTAACCAAACTTGGAAAAAACATTTTTTGTTGTTCCAATGCGGGAGAATCGCACCGACGACCTCCGAGTTGAGAGCCAAGCTCTAAACCACTGGACCAACAAGCCAAGCTCTAAATTTTTAGCAAGCGCCTGAACAATGCTGCTAAGTTTGTCCTGTCAATATTTTGATGTTGTACCTACTTAGTTGTGCTAATAAAGTTTTTAACTTTGAAGCATTATTTATTGTATTAAACAAACCAACCAGTACAAATAATTATAAAATGTATATATAACAGCCACGTATGATGTGAATATAGCAATGTACTTTTATAGTGGAAATATAATTTTCAGATGGGGGAAATGTTCATAGTTTGCGGTGTTCTATACGCCCTGGACTCGGCCACTGAACGGGAGAGTAAGGTGACGGTGGCGATAGACCTCTACCAGAGCAAGCCAGTTGAGGTGCAGCTTCAGTTCACAAACCCGTTCAGGAAAACCACACAACTTGGATATGATCATTGGATGAAGGTAATCTTCTTCTTAACCTATTCTCTTGTAATAATAATAATATTATGTACTACGTTATCCATACAGTGCCATCTATGATTTAATATTGGTACTATGTGTCCACCCTATCATCACTAGACATCGATAGGTAGCGCTTCAGCACTGAATTTTGCTACTTCATACCAGATGTCACTTTTAAAAATTTATGAATCGCATTAATTTTTGGTCAATGCCATCTATGATAAAATATTGAGCAATAGATGGCGCTTTGATATTTAGTTATGTTACTCGGCAATCGGCTTATGATTTCTTATTATTTATTTAGTATGCAAGAACTTATCACTATAATATTATAATACAACTAGTCCAACAAAAAACAACTTTTGCTATTGATGTCGATGTCACAATATGTTGTACAGTTCGTTAATTACCCATTAGATGGTGTTACTAATGTATTCTATATTATAGTTTAAATACTTCACACTAGATGTCACTTTTGTCTCATATTCAGCTTCTAGTGAGTCTATCCCTTACTAGATGTCACTTTTGAAATTTAACTAAATTATTAACTAAGCCCTTGTTCCCACGAGCGTTGTGGTCGCGACTGAAAAAACAGCAGTGTAAATAGAACTCATGTACTCAAAAATAGAGCTGAAAATCGAAGTCTCAAGTGTCAGATGATGATTTGAAAACACGATTTTGTTTTAGGATCTTTGTTAATAGTTCATTTTACACTCACTAGATGTCTTTTCAGGAGCTTTACTCATGGGACAGAGGGAACCAGCTGACTTACCCCGTACGGTACAACGAGGTGCCAGGGCCATAGCGGCGCAGAACCGACAATAGTTTTATTGTTGGTCTCCTTAGGTTCCTGCGTCTTGGGTTTTATATACCAGTACTGGATTACTTCATGTAAATTATTAATTAATATATTGTATTGAAACTTGACTAAACTTTTATGGTAAACGAGTATAGCAGAAACCTGACGGAGAGAAATTGCCGTCGCCCTTTGACATCCGCAACACCAGGGGAGTCAAAAATGCGTTGGCGTCTTTCAACGGATATATTACCGATATATTATCGATTTATGCTAAGAGCTTTTCCTATAGTCCTAAAGGTTCAAATGAATACTTTTATATTACTATTGAGAAAACAAAAATAAAATACTTAAATGGGTAAGTACCTAGTAAACTTTTTATATAACGTTTCGCAAATTCGTTAACAGTAATTGTTTATGTAAAGTTCTTTAGGTAAAATATTATTATGAAAGTTATATATATATTTATTTATAATTACATTGCACACTGAATGACAGGTCATTAACCTCACCGCTAATTTCAAAATCAAATAAGGTACTCCTTGACATTTAAAAACATAATATTATTGTGAATTTATCAACCATTTCGTTCTCTCCTTAGCCCTTAATTTTATCAGTAACCATCATTTGGGTGTATAAAAAACAAATTTCTTACTCGGTTCAATAAAATTATATTTACAATCTTAAACCTACTGAATGTGGAGCCATAAGAAGTAACGATTCTCTTTCCGTTAGCTATCTGCTGGAGAATTATCGCAAATAAAGACCGTTATAGCAATAATAGAGTGAAAATGATGCCTTACTTTATATGTGATAGTCTATAATCATCATTTCTTAATTATAGCTATAACATCAACTTCTAGGCTGGGACTATATACGCCGGAATCCGGAAGGCCGGGGAAAATTCAGGTCATTAAAAATAGAACTCTGCGCTAATACAATAGAGCTGAAAACACACAAGGGTCGAGTCAAATGTCAATATGACATTTGACTCGACCCTTGTGTTTTGGACAGCTCGACACTCGACACTTCCATTTTCAACTCTATTGTATTAGCGCAGAATTCTATCCTCAGTGCTCTGAATTTTCCCGGGATGGCTGGATTCCGGAACATAATATTACTATATTCCCAGCCTTAAAGAAGTCGTTTTGGTACCTGGGGTTAGCTCTTCGGCCAAAATTACTAAATTCAGTAATCAGTAGTTTATTTTCGTTTAACCGGACGCTTCTTATTGGGGAGAAGAGATTAGTACAAAGTATGTTATTAATTGTACTGTAGGTTCTTGGTGGAAATTCATGTTTCACAGTAATAACACACAGGACTTCTTGCACTATTTCCACTTTAATTAAATTTTACATTATTACATTACAAAGTCATCATCAGGTGTTACTTTGTCGAAACCGGTCGTGTAATATATTAAAATTAATGTAAAATACTTATTAAAGTGGAAATAGTGCAAGAGGTCCTGTGTGTTATTACTGTAGTACAAAGTAGGTTTGGAAAAATATATTCAGAAGCACTGAAAAACTAACTACTTAATGTAGGTATGTGTTTAGTTATGTGTGACTTGTGAGTTTGTAACCGCACCTACAATTTTGACGATCACTGACGATCTGTCTAATTCATGCCTCTCTTCCCTTGTAGACAATAAGAGAAAAGAGGATATGTCTGCTTTATGGGCATATACAAAACAACCTAACCAGGAGCATGTCTAAGGAGGGTTCCGTAACTATTGTCGCGCAATAGATTTTTTCAAATTACTTCAAAAGTTATTGTCCGATTGGGTTCAAAAGAATTTTCGTAAAGAGTATTTCCTATGACCAATCTACATGGATAGCTGCATTTTTCTACCTCATATAGTTTAGAAATTCCAGGAGGACCAACTTGTAAATTAATTTGGAGGTCGAGAACTCGAAAATGGTTCAGTTTATTAAAAAGTCGTGTATTTAGTCGTGTATTATATACCTATTCGACAATACCCTACACAATGGGGTGAAATTAAAAAAAATATTTCATCCCCTATATATTCACATATATGGGCAGCCACCCCTAAAATACAAAATTATAATCATTTTATGATGCCAATAATATAACCATAACTTTGAAAATCCTACAAAATTAATTAATTAATTTGATTAACTACCATCAAATTAATATGGAACTAAATAAAATAAATTGCAACGAGTGTCTCAGATCATAGATACTTATATTCCTCAAAAATATGTAAACAATCGTAAAAACTTCCCAGCCTGGTATAGTTCCGCCCTTAAAAAGATTCTCAAAGAGAAATATAAATAAAATACCAAACCTATGGAAATACAAATGATTACAATGCATTCTCAATGTTACAAATCTTACATTGAAAAATGCGAATACTCAATACTAAAAAATCCAAAACTCTTTTGGTCCTTAAAAAAACATTGTTAACGATCTTCCTTCTTCTTCTTTGGCCTATGAGGGCTACACCGGCACCTCGGAAGCAGATGCCTGTTCTTTTTCTTCTTCGCTTCGACCTACTTTAACAATTTCCTTCCACCAACCACTAACACTACTCGTATACAACAAACTTCATTATGTTTTAATAATTCTATTATAACTAATATTGAAATATTACCTGATAACGTTAAGCAACATTAAAACTGCAGTTGACCTCGCCAAAGGTTCTCTGATGAAGATTCCTCAGATTCTTTGATGAAGCCTATTACTATATTATTTAAACGGTCTGCATAGGAAGGCATAGTTCCAATAATTTGGAAATCTGCTTTTGTATCACCAGTCCATAACAGTGGCAGTAAAAACGAATTTAAAAATTATAGATCCATCTCAAAGCTATGCATATTCGCCAAACTTTAAAAAAAAATATTTACAAGAAAGTTTACAGCTCTCTCTCTCAACCCTCTGTATTTCTGAACAGCACGGCTTTCTACAGCACAGATCGAACGCATCCAATTTTTGATATTTTGTGGAATTTGTTACAGAGAATACGGATTCAGGTGTACAGGTTGACGTCATTTTTACGGACTTTAGCAAAGCCTTCGACAGCATAGATCACTCCCTACACCTTGAAAAGCTTTATAATGCTGGAATCCATAGAAATATATACAGATGGTTCACTTCATACGTTCAAAATAGGTCTCAGGCAGTGGTTGTCAACGGTTTTACCTCTCAATGGAATATAGTGTGCTCCAATGTCCCTCAGGGCTCGCTGTTAGGTCCTTTGCTATTCTGCAATCTATTATATTTTATTTTATTATATGCCTTTGCAATCTATTCATCAACGATATACATACATGTTTTCATCATTCAAAATTTCTTCTGTATGCTGATGACTTGAAAGTTTTAAAAAAATCGAAGGACTTACCGATTGTCACTTACTGCAGGAGGACCTTGGCAGACTCGAGAGATACTGTTGTGTCGATAAACTAGACCTGAACGCCGGGAAATGTTGTTCAATAACTTTCAGCCATGCAATTAAAACCGTTGACAATTTCTCCTACTTCCTGAAGGAATAGAAGCTAAAAAAGGTTTCCGAGATTCGAGATCTGGGCGTCATTGACGATTGTAAACTAAAATATGTTCAGCACCTAGACTACATTGTTGCTTAAGCTAATAGGTCACTGAGTTTTGTCATCAGAATGAGCTCTTAATTTAAAAATATAAAATACTGAAGATTCTTTATTGCTCATATGTTCGCAGCGTCCTTGAGTATTGCTCTCAAATATGGAACCCACAATACAGCACCCTTATTAACCGACTAGAATTTATACAAACAGATTCATGAGATTTCTACAATTTTAGTGCGGGACAGTTGATACTAATTATGAGTCGAGATGCAGAAGGTACCATTTCCTACCTTTATATTATACTATAGACGTCGAATAGTTGACATCTCGATTCTACTGAAAATCGCACAGCAAAAAATAGATTCTCCTCATCTCCTTTCCAAAATAAACTTAAAAGTCCCGTCACGATCCTCCAGAACCTCATCCCATAACACTCTCTATACTGCTTTTCCCATACTAATTATCGTAAAAACTCATTCTTCATCATTCAAGGTCATCTCTTTTAACGACTCAAGTAAGCTTCCCGACCTTTATTTATTTAATTGTTCAGTTAACGCTACCAAAAAGTAAATCACTAGGCAATGGTTTTAGGCGTCGTTGAAGTTCTGGATACTAGCAAACTGTTTTGTATACTACGTGCACATGGTACTTTTTCTTCATACCTATATCATTAGCAATGCATTAGCACGTAGCGATCGGTCTCTTTCCTCTAACCTCCATGGCTGGGACAATCTGGGGAAAATTCAAACATTAAAAATAGAACTCTGCGCAAATACAATAGAGCTAAAAATCGAACATACAAGTGTCGAGTCAAATGTCAATGTCATATATGACTCCCTCGAGACTTCGATTTTCAACTCTATTGTATTAGTGTGGAGTTCTATTTTCAGTACTCTGAATTTTCCCGGGACCGCCGGATACCGGATCATATTATAGTCCCAGCCTAAAGGTTCCTTGTAATTACAACGGAACCCTAAAAACGATATAAAAATATTAAACGTTGAACCCACTAGGTATAGCCTGCATCAACTCGATTCTTGGCCAAGATTATCTATTCATAATATCCTTACTTATATTAGGTAATATTATAAATGTGAATGTGAGTTTGTTTGTTTGGTTGTTACGCTTTCACGTTAAAACTACTTAACCTATCATATATGGACAGTGGTGGATTTACACTAGAGGCAGTCAGGGCTAGTGCCCAGGGCCGCAAATTTTGTGGGGCGGCAAAATTTGGAAAGTAAACAAAATATTTTTAGAATTATTTTTTTTCCAATTATCAAAATTGTACATTATAATAATTAATTAATTATATTCATTAATCATTTTTTATTTCTTGTTTGAAACGAGTTAAAAACTACTTACGTTTTACAGTGACTGCAAATAGTCTCAAAAGATTGGCATTCTATGCATAGAATATGCACGTGTACGTCTACTTTAACGTTAAGATCGTGAAGATTTAATCGACCAATTTACAAAGTCAGGTGTGTTTGCCTGACAAACAAATGTAATACAATTGTGGCGGACCAATTAGCGCCACAATCCTGAATCGCGCTATCGACGTTTTCTATGATCGGTACTATATATACGACATCTGAAATTAATACAAGTGGGCTTCGGCCTGACCGAGCATAGCACCTCGCGCGGTCGGATATATGAATGGCTTCGCTGGGCGCTCGATCTATGATTTGTCTATAGATTCTTGGAAAACAAATATTTTTCTTATATTATTGAAGTATATAATATATAACATAATAAAATTTATGCAATGAGCAAGCAATTAGTTATTCTATTAAAAAAATAAGATATAAAAACTATAATTTTAAGTAAAATTTCTGTATATGGAGTAGACCATGGGGAAGAACATAGGCTACTTTTTATCGCAAATAAATATACAGTTCCCGTGGGATACTGTATTTACGCGGGCGGAGCGGGCAAAAGCTAGTACTTAATAGATAATAATAATAATAATAATAATAATCGTTTATTTGCATAGAATGTAGGTTACAAAAGTTCGTATATTTAAATATAGTGTCACAACATTCTGCTTTAAGAAGCGTGCAAATGTCTTTTTAATAATAATTTATAAGAAATACAAACTGAAATAAGTAATCCACTATTCTACTGATAACATACAATTTTAAACCATTCCCTCGCATAGATACTTAAATCCCTCATAGTCAATTTTGTCAGTCTCCTAACCATTATTTAATATGTCAAACTTAATTTCACAATTACACTACATTGAGGTACAAAAAAAAATAAAAAAAAAATATATATATATATATATATACATTTAATCTACAGATTTCATCAAGGCATCATAATATTATGCACCTCATTAACATTTAAATTCTTAGGACTTTATGCTACATTACACTTAATTGACCTTTATTTTTACTAACCTATCTGGAATAAAATTTAATTAGATTGAATAAATAGAAATAATAATATTCATAATACCATTAACAAAATAAAATTGAAATAAAAAGTCACTTTAAATTGTGTATATAAAATTAACTGTCAATATCTATTATCAGTACATAATATATATCTAATTACTAATCTATAAATATTTAAATTTTGTTAACATTTAGTCAAAAACTCAAAGATTTTCTTGTCATTAATGAATTCATCTATGCTATAATAGCATTTGTCAATTAAAAAATTAAATATTCGATTTTTAAATGAGTTAAAGTTCTGTTGTCTTAGATTTACGGGTAATTTATTATATATAGTTATAGCCATACAGTATGCACTTTTAGCAAAAATATTTAATCTTTTGATTGGAATTTGTAGCTTGTCTCCTCTATGTGGTCTTTGGCTTACTTCTTCTTTTTTTTTAATGAAAAATTCTGAGTGTATTTTTACAAACTTTAGTATCTCAAAGATATATAGACATGGAAGTGACAATATTTTATATTTTTTTAATATTGGCTTACAGCTCTCAAATTGTCGGGCACCACATAGTGCTCGCAAGCAGGCTTTTTGTTTTATAAAAACATTCTGGCTATTGTAAGAGTTACCCCATAACACAATACCGTATCTTAAGTTGGATGATACATAGCCATGGTAGGCTATCAGAGCTGCCTTTTCACTAACATTTTGAGACAAAGTACGCAGTACGTATATAAATCTATCAATTTTTGTGCACAATCTCTCAGTATGTTGTTTCCAAGAGAAGTGTTGGTCCAATATAAAACCTAAATATGTTGTTTCGTTAGTAAGCGCAATACTAGTACCTTGATAATTTATATTTATATTTATGCTTGCACTATTAAATGGTTTGAAGTGTATCATGTTTGTCTTATCAGCATTTATTTTTAGATTGTTTAATTGTAGCCAGCTAGAAACTATTCTTAAACTTTTATTTATTTCATCAGATAAAAGTGCTTTATTCTTGTTCACGTAAACAATCGTAATGTCATCTACGTACATAGTGCATTTTTGTTGTATAAATGCCGGGAAATCATTTATATAGAGCAAGAATAGCAAAGGCCCTAATACACTACCCTGTGGTACGCCATAAGGATTATTTTTCCTATGTGTCGAAACAATGCTGTTTACACGATGACCTTCTGTTTTAATTATTTCTACTCCTTGTTTCCTAGGGATACTTAGGGATATTGGTTACGTATCATAATTCTTAAATTACCGTTTTAAATTACCTTTTAATTTAAAATCATCTCAAATCAAAGTCAACTATTGTTGGTAGGTATGTCACGGATGGAGACTGAAGGGTGTTTAGAACTTCGTCGCTGCTCTTGAGCCTGGAAGCTCTCGAGAGCAGACGAATCTGGCAAAGATCGGTCTCATTGCCAATTACATCCGCCAATTTTTTTCATTTTCATAAGTTTTAAAAGAATATCAGTAAGTGTGTTCTAAGTTATGGTATAATTTTATGCTATCAATAATTATAAATTTATTACAAGTGCACGCATACCTAAATGATATTTCAGTCTTTATGAAATATGGCTACAAAATGGTAGGAACAAACGTCTATGGTAGGAACGCATTGTATCCTATTCAAGAATTGATTTCGTTAATTTTGCAGTTATATAAGAATGCAATTTAGTCTGAGAATGCAAGTATTTGAGAATTTGAAATAATGTAAGGAAGAACTTAGAATAAGTGGGCAAATAAGGTAATTTGCCTGTATTTTTTTTAATACATAAATTAATAGTGCTCTGAAAAATAAGAAAGTTTACAAAAATAATCTGTTTAGTAATTAGGTATCATAGGAAATGATTGTATGTATCTGAATTTTGATTTAAGTAAACCAATAAGGTAACCTATTTAAGTTTTTTACAATAAGTAATGTTGGAAAAAAATCCAACTTTTTTGTAAATTTGAAATGCCCCTTAAAACCCCTATTATCAAAACTACGAGTACACATAAAATCTTAATTCTTTTTACTTTTACCAAATTGTAATACCTAATTAATTCTGAATGTATAAAAAAAACTAATTTTTTACATGTAGGCAAATACCCAGAAATCCATTAAATATCACAGGAAAGTTTATTGATTGCGATCGTCAGTGTGCAAACTCTCAAGCGTAAGCTCCTGAGAAGCTACCCATCACCTCCCGTCATTTTTCGCCACAATGGCCAGCAATACATTCCGTGACTTGGCAGAAGTTAGCACTTGGCCGCGGCGCGCGATCAATACCTGCGCACAACGCCATCTAGGGACCGCCGCGCAGCCAAATTGCACTTTAATAGTTCATTAGATTGAACAAAAATGGCGGGGACACACAGTTTAAATTTGGTACACGATATTGATTCTCGAATAACTAATATTTATTGTTATAAAGGGGAGAGAGAATTTTTAAACAGCACAGCTCTATCCTCAATAGCTTTAGCTCGAGTTGGGTGAATAGGAAACCGATGACGGCGCTTGTTTGCGCTTCCCTTGGCAAAGCTTTATAGCAAGAATAGGCCAGATTATTGTAATTAATGAATATTTTATGATAACTTGTTGTATATTCAAATAGAATGCGTTACCCAGATTTCTTCTTCTTTAATTATGATCGATTTTTGAAATACATTGCGATTAGTGTAGTTGTTGCCTTATTTATACAATAGCAACGCGCGAGCTAGGTAAGTACTTATGTAAAATTATGTAAAATTAATAAATTTGGCAATTTCCTTTCAATTTAGGGCTTTTAAGTTATTGTGGAAATACTTGTTAATTTCTAATTATATGATAATTCTGATTTCAATAAATTATTTATTCAAAATGCATCCATAATTATCTTTTCAGCATTAACCTATATATACCGTCTATGTTTCAACAATAGATGGAGCGACTGGTTTCTAATCTCATAAATCTATAAAGGGTCTGTTGGGGCTTGGGGCGAGACTTCGTAAGTATTCAGTGAAATAAATAATGACCAAAGTAGTTTGATAACTACCTAAAGCATTTTCCATCAACCTAGAACTGTTTTCATTAATATTTTCAATACTTAATGATTGGACCGCTGCGACCGAAAGGTGATGAATATTTGAAAAGCTAACTAGGTACTTATTAGCTTTTTGATTTGTAAATTGTAGTAGACAATAAAATAGGCAGTTAACGTTTTGGCTAAGGCCGTTGGGGACCAGACATAGTAAGACCGCCAATAAACTGCAAGTACTTGTAGTAATTAGCAATTAGTAATTTTATGTGAAAATAAAGCATCACTAAAGAGATAAATGCTTTCTAGCTAAGAAAAGATTTGAGAATACCTACGGCCATTTTGTTTACTTCTTTCAACAAAATGGCGGATCTGTCGTACATGTGCTTAGAGGCCTTTTCATGAAAGAAGTCCCCTAGACGAGGCGCTGAGATCGTAGGATTAAATGTGGCAAGCATTATTTATGGGTATTACAATACCTTGATTCCGCTGTTCTGCTTCACAAAACTCCTTACCTTGAGTATCATTTCTCGGGCAGCACTGTTTACAACCTCAGGTATTGTAAATAAGTAACAATAATTAACAAATTTAGTTCCACTACTTGCCGCGGGACTTCTTTTGTGAAAAGCGCTCTATTTGGAATACGCGTTACCTACTTGCAAAGCCTTACCTACTTCCCATTGTAAGTTATTTCTGTTCATAGAACTTAGAAAGACTTTAAACAGCTGTGGGACCTTCCTGCAGAACTGATAAGACGTGTAGTCGGTCCGTGCGGAAGGTCGCGGATTTCACCAAAAGGCTCGGTTTTGACTTATGGCTGTTGCTTTGCTACTTGCTACTAGTTCAAAGTTACTTGTTAACCTCTGGGTTTACTGATTTTACCACTGATGACTAACATTCTATCATTTTTAAATATGAACAAAACAACAAAACAATTAATAAAAGTAAAGTGTCTGTTTGTAAAATAAAATCATCATATTTGTACTAAGGGCATGTGAATAATGAAATTAAAATAAAATGTCGTTAGCATGCCGTTAGCCTGGAAAATATGCTTAACTAGTCTTGGTCTACACTATACTTTATGTTATGGTTTTCATGTTTTTGTAGCTGACAGTAGAATGAAGATACATTTTATAAATATAAGTATTTCGTAGTTTGGCTATATTTTCTATTAAAAATAAACCACTGCACAAAGTTTACCGTCAAATATGAAACGTCTAGACTTCAGACATACATTTAGCCGGATTCGCACTCAAACAGTCTGTGTTTGAAAAAGCCTATCTCCCACCTAGGGTTGCCCGCCTGGCAATAGCGAAAAAGGCCGGACATAGTTAGGCATTTTGATTGCGTGTCCTGCCAAAATATCCGGCTTATCCGGATTTTATAAGGCTTTTTAGAATTTAAAAATGTTGATAGATGTTTATCTAGAAATTAATTTTGATTGATGACTTTATAACAATATTTGGATTTTATTTATATTTCATTAGAATTTAAGAATATTTATAGTATAAATTAAAAAGCTTGTTTTTAGAAACTTTTTTTAGAAATTTATAGAAATTTTACTGTCCAGCCAAATTGATTGGTCTGTCCGGCTATTAGGTTTGCTACCTGGCAACCCTACTCCCACCTACCTCGGATGAAACAAAAATGGCCGCGATTGTCACATTTCTACGCGTATATGTAGGATTTTATAAATAAGAAGACCAGCAAAAGACGAATCGTTTGATGGCAAGCGATTACCTCCGCTCATGGACAGGCTCACTCACTAGTCACTAACTCACTACACTGGAAGAGTAGCAAGTGCATTGCAGCTTGCAGCCTGCAGTCTTTAATAAAACCCTCAAGCTGTCCCGTAAGCACATTCACGAGGCGAGTGGTAAGTATAGTGGGTAGCAGTGGGGGTCCTATATCTCCATTCCTATCGATGGATGGATGGATGTATGGATGCATGATAGTTTGTTACTCTTTCACGCATAAACTATTGAACGGATTTTGATGACATTTGGTATGGTAGTGGTTTAAGCTCTGGATTAAAACATAGGATATTTTACTATCCCGAAAAAGTACAGTGTTCGCGTGGGATACTCTATTTACTCTGGCGAAGCTGCGGCCTAAAGCTAGTACTATTTAAACGCGAAAGTTTGTTATCCATGTTTAGATGTTTGTAACTCTTTCATGCAATAACTACTGAACGGATTTGGACGAAATTCGGTGTGGTAGTAGTTTAGACTCGGGATTAACTCATACGGTTCCTGTCGGATTTCTTTTTTCGCGTATGAAATCACGGACAACATTTAGTGTAACTATAATTCTTGTTCTAAGTGTAGCCTACATACACCCAGTGCCGAATTAACCTACTAGCGGATGTAGCAAATGCTACGGGCCCCGCGCTTTGTGGGGCCCCGCGCTCTAACGTCTGTCTGACCGCGACGACCGCGGGACCATAAAAATATTTTTCATACATAGTAAAAACAGCGCTGAAAATAGATCTCTGCGTTAATACAATAATGATGAAAAGCAATTTAAAAGCAATAAAAAGCTCGTCATTATGAGTTCGACTTTCAGCTTTACTTCCACCTGTAAAGCTAAAACTCAATTTCACCACGCGCACGATAATCTCAAGTTAAATTAATCATTTTCATTTTATATATTATGGTATTCGAAATATACCTATTTATTAGAAAGAAAATTAATTTATTAGCAGATTTGCTTTACGACAATTTTTTAAGTCTAATAATTAAGACGTTATGAATGCAAAAAAAGTATATCACTAACTTTTTAACGTATGGAACGTTATCAGAAGAGACGCAAAGCGTGAGCGGTGTGGGTGGTCGCCCACGGACTCGCAGTCTAAGGGGCCTCGCACCTCACAACTGAAAAAAATTAAAAATTATGGAGAATCCAAAGGTACTCGCCACAAGGTTTTCTTATAGTAAAAACATAAGAATTAATTCTTAACTTGAACACATTTCATGAAGTCATAGATCGTGAACAATAAAAAATTTAAACTTGTTTATATAAGGTTTCTCAAAATCAGTTACGGATATTTTGGTCATATGATCTACTGCTTATGTAAAGATGTTTAGGCAGAAAAATTATTAAAAAAATGTTGGAAAAAAATAGTGAATAGAATTACATTACGTTCTTTACGGCGTTCTTTAAACCAGTAAAATAAGAAAAAAAATACATATACATATTATTTAATTATTTTTTACTGACGTTCTGTTTTAAGCTATTTATTTAATTGATTTTCCCAAGTGCGGTATTTCAGGGTTTAAAGTTTAAAGAGGTTTAAGTTTGCAAAGTAGAAAAACAATTTGCTCACTCGCTCCGCTCACTTGCTTTTAACATAAACAACATAATATTATATTATTTAGTACCGATGTTCTGTTTTAATATGTTGATTTTATTATATTTTTCCGAAGTTTAGTCCTTCGGGTTTTAAAGTTGAACAGATTTGAATCTGGAAAGTAGGAAAAAATGTTTGCTCGCTCACTTCGCGAATGATCACGCTTAACAACGGTCGGTTTTAGGCTCAATAGCCTAATTTAATAGCTTAATTGGATTTTCTTCTTTCAGGGTGTAAAATTTATTTCTTGTAGATATTACTTACTATCGACTCGTACTCGTGTAAATAGTAAATATTTTTGGTGGTGAATTGTGAATTGTATTACGTTTTCTTACTTCATTCTCGTGTTAAATACATCCCAAATAATTTTAAAATATATTACGAAGTCGAAGTCAAGATCGTACTTTTTTATATGAGCTTTTAACAATGCATTCCAACCGTTGATATAAAAATTCATTTTGGTAAGGTAATATAATAAGTATAAGGCCAATTTATATAGAAATAAAATAATTTTTGTTTTTGTTTCCATTTTATACTAACCCTAAACTTGAGAACTGAAAGCAAACCAGGGGGGCCGGGGGCCCCGCGGCAGAATTTGCTACGGGCCCGCGCTGGCTTAAGCCGGCACTGCATACACCATACTGCCTGTCGCGTCGTCCAAAGGATTTATTACTAAATATTGATTAGATCAGTTAGAACAAGGCCCTTAGAACTGACCGTGTATGGATATCAATTGTCATAATCAACAGTCTAAACAGTTTATGTCAATATATTGTAACTGATCCAATCGGTAACGTCAAGTCGATTGGACGATAGGCAATGGTCAAATGGCAAATGATAGGCATGTGGTGTACTGTAGTCTGTAAGGCCAGGTTAAGTCGCTAGTTATGTCATTAAACACAATGCCATATAAAAAGTGACAGTAATAAATCAGCTGAGTGGCGTACGTAGACGAAGCTTTAGGTAGGTATACCCGAGACGGCACGGAGAATAAAGCGCTGCAGCGCTGAGCGCGCGGAAACGGAAAGTTAATTCTCAATAACAGTTATTAATGACATCGTAATTATACTATGCTATATTATCATTAACATAACAAATAATACTTCCTGAACAACTCGATGCGATAAAATCGCCTGCGTGTTTTGCGCTAGACCTTGTAAGTTGTAGATTTATTTTATGTATGGCTCTCAGAGTTCATACCATGGAGCAAAATATATTATAGAGCTCTATGTTTGCTCCATGGTTCACACTGAATAAAAAAGTACTTTTATTTGGCTTTTTGTTGTCGGAATTGATTCTTAAATATATATTACACGATTTCTATGTAGACTCTCGTTTATTATTTATTTAATCTGAGATCCTATGATGTAAAGTATTCAACTTATCTTATGAGTTAAGATATCACAATATTGTAACTGAAATTATTTAATAGGTAAACTAATGATGATATACTAGTTTATAATTAACTGGCCTCGAATTTATTACTGTGTAAGAATGGTTTGAATAAAGCAGGTATTTTGTCTTACTGTGAAGACGAAGTCTGTAACACGGTGGTTCTTGAACGATAACAATTATTGTGCATAGAAGGTTTGTTTATATAGGGGATGCATTAAATTGCGACAAATATTTCGCGACAACAGCGATTTTTTGATGAAATCATATAATATTATTTACTACTTGTCGCCTAAATAATACTTACTACCTAAATAAAACGGAAGGTGAATACGATTTAGATGCCCACTGTAGCAGACGAAAGTCGAAAGTCGAAACATTATCCTTACTAATATTATAAATGTGAAAGCGTGGATGTTTGTTACGCTTTCACGCAAAAACTACTGAACGGATTTCGATGAAATTCGGTATGGTAGTAGTTTAGACTCTGAATTAAAACATAGGCTACTTTTTATCCCGAAAAAGTAGTGTTCCCGAGGGATACTATACTTACGCGGGCGGAACCGCGAACAACAGCTAGTAAAGAATAAAGCTAAGTGGGTACTTATTTATGAAAAAAGTATGTAGTGTAAATTAAAAAAGTCGCCCATGGGTAGCTCGGAACTCCGCTGTAACACAGTCTATGGAATTTATTACGCTGTGGCTGTAATGTCAAAAAAAATTATAAACAAATAAGGTCATTGTACGCGCGAGCCGCGGCACAAGTCAGCGTCTGCAGCGCTGCACGCACAATCTCAGCTGAGCACGGCAAGTCGGACACCTGACGTCGGCCCCCCGGCCCCGCACCCGCCCCCGCGCGACCGCCCCCGCCCGCCATCAGCTGTTAATGTGCCCCCACCCGCCTTTCCCCTTCGTTTGTGTTATGTGAGGAGGCGAGGGCCGAATGGATTAGAATGTCGGTTTTTGTGCTATTATTTTTTATTATAGCCAACCGGATCGAGCTCGTTCTATGTATTGGTATTTGAAGTAAAAAGTATTAAATTTTATGTAACACATACAATGATGATAAAAGCTTAATTTAGATTTTATAGTATAATGTTAAAAATATGCTAAATTCGAAGTAGAACTGCATAATATTGTGTTATACCGTGCAATTTTATTTTATATTTTAAATATTAAATAAAAATAACATTTTGCAAATTGCAATATAAAGATATATTATATTGCGTATAATATAACTAACCATGAATAGCCAACTTTTAATAATAACTAAGAAGTTATATTTTTTTTCCTAAAGTTAAAAGAGTGTTTTAAAAAAAGAAACAAATATAAAATAATAACCACGTTTAAAAATATTCATTACCGAACGGCTATTACGGAACTACGTAACAATTTACGAACGTCAGTAAAATTCAAAACGATTTCGGCATAAAATAAAAATGCCAACTTTAATAATATATTGCACATTATGCCTGCAAATGAATAATTTATCTAAGTATGTCGATTCCGGGCGAGTATCCCCTCGGGGAGGGCTCCCCTGCGGCGCGGGGGCCGGTCGCGGGGGGCAGTCGAGGGGCGGAGGTGCGGGGGGCACGTTTTGCCCGTCAGTCCGCGCCGAGCGGCCGAGCGAGCGCTATGTCCGCGTGTGCGCCGCGCGCCTGCTGCAGGCCGCGCGCCCCACCGACCCTGCTCGACATCACGGCCAAGATCGTCGCCGCCGCGATCCCGTTCCAGCGCATCGAAGAGCGCTACGAGCGTATCCCGGAGCCGGTGCAGCGCCGCGTCGTGTATTGGTCCTTCCCGCGAGATGAGCGCGACATCTGCATGTACTCGTCGCTGGCGCGCGCGCCGCCCGACGACCACCGCAACATCGCCTTCTGCCGCGGCCTCAAGCTGCTAGAAGCGGGCTGCGTTGAGAACGTCCTACAAGTCGGTGAGTGTCTGATCGCGCCTGCGCCTGTTTACTAATACGCGCCTCGCCCACCCGCGCCGTATAAATAAAAACCTCGACGTGTGCGATCGATAGCCGCTCCTCGCGGGAATTATTCATGCGTCGAGTGAGATTAGGACTCAGTGAAGATGTCGTCCGGTCCTGCGAGGCTGCGGAACACGTTCGGCCGCCGCACCCTGCATCTGCAGCAGGAAACGGCGGCCGGCAATTAAACGTGATGCATTAATTCGATTCACCGAGCCGGCGGCCGCCGGACTGGTTCGAATCGCCAATTGCACGGATTTCCTTCAGCCCCGAGTGCGCGCTGACATAATTTATTTCTACTTTCGAAACAACGTTAAATTCGGCTACGATTACCATAACTGGATGTTCCGTTACGAGCATAGGGAATTGCCCAACCGGATTCGTTTCGACGTAGGCCCACGACGAGATCATTTGGCGTTGTCGCGGAGTTGGACGGAGAAATAATTGTCATAATTGAGTTTTTATTCGGCCGGGGTCATGCCGCGCTGTGGCGTGGGAGGAC
Organism: Phengaris alcon alcon; assembly: GCA_037179445.1. Lineage (NCBI taxonomy): Eukaryota > Metazoa > Arthropoda > Insecta > Lepidoptera > Lycaenidae > Phengaris > Phengaris alcon. Next base: position 305,678 of record JAYRCH010000263.1, on the reverse strand, counting down.
GTTATGCGCCGTAAACTCATCGGCTTATCTGTCATCGCCGCCTGCCATTACTGGTCATTTGTGGTCGTTTAGGGTCGGATAGCGGTCAAGTCCACATTTAGACGATGCCTACATGGCGTGTGGCTCGTGATAAGTAAAAACTAGTCGGAGATACTAGTTCAGGACGTATTTGTTACCGTTTCCGATACGATGTCCCACTTTGATAAAAGCTTTTCAATTTAACAGAATAATCTCATTCCCACACATACGTTGTCAAGTTTCAACATGGATCTACCTATATTAGGATTTTGGTATCGAAGAAAACGTTGGACTTATTACTTATTACATGAATTTGGCTGCCCCTCTGTCATGCGTCGTGGATGGGGGGGGGGGGGGCACGGAAGTGCCCTTGCCAAGACGATATTTTGAGTGCAACGCAGAAGTTACTACTTGACTTCTTAATTCTTATTAATTAAAATACATGTTATGTAATGTTCCTGTTTATTACTCTTCATTAATGCACAAAAAAATTTTTTTAACGTATATACGTTTATATAGTAACTATACCTACATGATTGTAGGTATAGTTTATATGTTATGTTATTCCCTGAGTTTATACTTATAACATTATTTACAAATTTTACAACCGAACCTGTCTTTTTATATTTCAATAAATATTATATAAAATTATTGCCATAACATTTTGTTCCATTATACTTAGTGTGTGATGGTACTAAATTATGAATCAATAATAATATTATAATATTTTATAAGTAGGTACATAGTTTACTATTACTACTTTCTATACCAGTGTATTATAACGTATAAAAACAAAAGTTATAACTAATTCCTTTCCTATATCTGCATAAATAAAACATTCTACTTTACCGGTTCGTAATTTTATACATGCATCAAATTAATCAAAAATTTAATTTATAACGATATTATTATCTCGATTCTAAAGAAATAAGTTGCCAGTCACAAAAAGTAAAATGCATAATCAGAACTCCGTGTATAAAGGCTTATTTAAAAACCAAATTGAATTCCATATTTAAAAACATGAATCTGTGTACATATTATGATGCTAAGCGCCACGAACAAAGCACAGACTGCTTTATAAACATGAAATTAATGTTAATACTATTCGCAGTACTTTACAAGAATATTATTAGCACATTACTCTTCGTGTGCTAAGGTCGAATGATTCTTTAAATGTTACTGCAATGAATTATTGTGCATATTTACAAGTTTATGTTTAAGCTATGTACAATCTATAGCACTTGACTGTGCACCTGGCATAGTCATAGAAATAATTGACTACTAATAAATAGGGGAAGGCCCATCAAAAGTATTTTTTTATCACAAACCCAAACCTGATTAGGTAACTGACACAATATTCATTATTATTAATCGTGATAATAAACATTGGAAATTATGATACTTTAGCAGAGTCGCTACTAGAATATTAAAATTAAAAAAAAATTACAGATCTCTCGGATCAATAAAGAACTGCCTTTACTCTATCAAACGTTACCTACGTTTCCTGATCAAGGCAGTTATATTATCTCAGAGATATAATCATAAATCTATTAGAGAGATATATACATAAGCTTCATTTTTAAATTATCTGTATTCATATGCAACCTATTTCTTGACATAGACACTAGATAGGATAGGAGCTAGGACATAATAAATTATATTAGCCTCAAAGTCGCGCGCGTATTTTAGATCAAATCTAATACGACAAGACGAGATCTTCGAAATAATAATAATAAATTATTAAGTTCTCCGAATTTTTAATATCTAAGATAAACCAGTAAATCTTCTGTCACGTCCACGTGTATATCGTCGTTCCCAGAAGGTAACTATTACGATGCTCCGTTTTTGTCGGCATTTCTGGGTATATTTCTCAAGTTCCCAGAGTTTTTAATATGCGTAATATACACTAATAGCTGTTATGAACATGTTAACAGGCGAATGACCATTTCTCTGTTTTCGAGAAAATATATGATACAGTTAAATATTTATGTGATACTTTTAAAAATGAACTGTAATTTACTACGTGTGGAGACGTTAAAGATGTATGAATAAACCTACATATTATTTTCCAAACAGTTTATAGTTCTACAAAACATACTTCTTTGGGCTATATAATTTTTTGTTTTTCTTTCATTAAATTTTCACCTCGACCTATCTAATGGCTAAACTGACCTTTCCGTCCCACATTGAAGGGTCGATAGTGTCAAATTCATTTCGTTTATTGAAGCCCGTCATAGTGACTCACGTGGTCGGCGCAGGTCAGGGATATAATCTCAACGATACTTAAACACTGATGGTTTTGGTCGACAAGTTATTAATTTTTCCGTTTTAAAGCAGATAGGTTTTTTTTGTATGGCACAGATTTTTTTTATGAGTAGCAAAGTTTATTCACTAAGGCTTGGGTCCTGAGTTCCTGACTGAAAACTCAAAATCTTTTATATTTTAAAACTAAATTTAATAATTGCGATAGTTACTGGCTTATTTTGATCTGACTTCTTATTTCTAAGTCCTACTACTTCTTTTTACTTCATATCAGGTTATGTTATATATATACTGCGTTGATTATATTGATTTCTGTATCTTCGAGTACACATGTTTGTAGACTTGGCTGAGTGATAACTTATCACGTTTACGAAACAGACCGTCACAAATATTTAAAATATACACGAGAATATCATATTATTTTATATAATATAATAAATATGAAACACATAGACTAAAATTTTTACTGACATCTAGTCAGAATTGCAAAATAGATAATATTATAGACATGGACTGTAAACTAACAGACTAAGCAATTCAATGAAATTCCATCGAACTCGGCCCATATTACTGAGCCACGTTGTTAGTAAATAGCTAACTTTACATCCGTGAAAAAACCGCCATCCGTCAACGGCACAAAGAAATACAGAATGATGCCCTATCCAATACAACAGGCTGCTGTCTGCGAATGCCAAATAAATCCACTCCTTCATACCCCGACCATCCTCGTAAAGTACCCGCACAATATAAACCTGACAGAAACATACGGGTCTTGTTATACTGGTCGCGTGCACAAAGACACCTTTGTATGTAGCACCTCCGCATTAGTCGGTTAGCGGACCTAATTGGCTCATGAAAGAGGACCTTATTGCTCGAGAATAAAGGAGGTTTTGTATTGGCGCCGAATGTAATTGAAGGCAAACAAGATTCTAAGTATTTTAATTCGTGTTATGCTACGTTCGATATCAGAAATTTCAAATAAATCTATCTAATCAAAATAAATCGTAAACACATCGGCATCGCTATCACGCGATATGTTGAAAACGTTGTAGGTACTGCAACTACAAACTACATATAGGACTTGCTAGTTAACTCTCGGGTGTATTTATTATCGCTATATAAGGTTCAGTCGTAAATGTAACACAGTGGCCATACTAACTGAAAATGAAGTTGATAATTACATTTATAATGCTCCTCAACATAACATATCAATGTTTATACACACGTAAACTACGATGCAATGTAAATTAGTTAACATATATCAATATACATTTCAATTAAACGTAAATTATTTTCCACGCTCTGGTTGCGTTCGGAAGGTTCTTAGGAAATGTCATGTGAAACTGCTATAAAAATACCAAGTAACCTTCGACGGTAGAAAACACTTCATTATCATAGCAAAGTGGTTGCAGCGCCAATAACATAAATATTGATGGACAAGCTAATGAATTACTGTCCTCTAAAAAGAAAAAGTTAACTATGAATTATCAGCTGAATTCTATCAACTGTCCATAAAGCCTGATGAATTTCAGTCGGAAATCGGAATCTTAAGGGTCTGGCTGGCTCTTTCATGCATTAAGAATTTTCTTGAGATTTGAGTGTAGCTAGAGGAGCACGGCGTTAGTCCTGCCTTTTCTGCTAAAATTTTTACCCACAATCAAAGAAGTAAATTTGACAGTAGTCAAATTTTGCATAAAACCTACCAGGTGCTTTTTGAAAACCAATACTTTTTACTTTGAATACTTGATGTATGAAAGCGAAACTAATTCTGTTGATTTATTTACAACAAACAAACAACAATACGTGACAGCAACAATGCCGGAGGTATGCACTGTGCAGGCAGCAAATAATACAGTATTTAGGCCAACCAAAATTTTTAATCTTTATCTGACGGAGAGTAACGCGTAACTTTATATTTTTGAGTTAAGCAACAACAATGTTGGTTAATGCACAAAAATACAAAAATCAGGTATTATTAAAAGATAAAGGTTATAATAATATCAAGGTTTTGTACTAAAGTAACAACTAACACAGCCAAAACAGAAATAAAAACTATAAACTTTTGACACACACAGCCTCTTGTGTATACAGCCGGCATAAACACATAATAATATTTTATTTCCTTTTGTGTGATTAAATCTAATTGTTCGCTGCGTTCGGCGAATAAACCGGCATATCTGGCAAAACCGTATGCCGAAACACGTAAAATCCGGCATTAAAATCGTGTGAAAGCTACTGTAAACTTAAGGTGCCGGATGTCAAGTTGTCCAGTTACCGAATATCAAATAACCCGAACCGTGAGAGTAGGCTCAAGTCAATAAACTTTTCGGTCAACTCGGCCTTGTTTATTAATAGAGCCAATGAGGTAAAAATATTTGTAATCTAATTTACAGCATTATCCATCCAGCATATGCAAAACAATAAGAACGGAAAACTCCAAACACGGTTTTGGCTTTGAACGCATTAGAAGTTGGAAAGTAACAGTTTTGCACAAAAAAATATTATTTGTACACAAGGCTTTAAACACAAACTACCTATCATAATAAACGCAATATACGTACTTTTATTATTTTCTATTCTATATAATAATTCTGATTTAATTAAGTCATTTCGTATAATATGAGTCTACTACTAGTGAGTTTATTTTGTGAGTACTGAGAAACGCTTCGTGGACATAACGCCTTTCCGTGTTTAAGGAAATACTCTTCCATGATTTGCCGGGTAAATAAAAAATCGTTTACCAGTATAATTTTTACACTTTGAGCTCAGTATTTAGTGAAGAAACATCAAATACTTAATGTATAAGAAAATGAGACGAAATACTTGGAGAATTGTACATTCTACAGCCATGCTTGCTTGACTAAGTCTTGGCGGGTCCACTGCCGTGGCACCAAAAAATTAAAAATTGAACTTCATTTACTAGGTACGCAAAAATATACAGGTTTTATTGCAAGAGTTCTAATTTCGAAGGCTTGTAATGAAATGTGTCTCTTTTTCTATAGTGAATAAAGTTTTGTGTAGTAAAAAATTTTTTTTATCCCTGTTTGCTTTCTTACAAAGTGCGCGGCGTGTCGCCTCTCGGTGTGAGCTGATTTCTGAGCTAAGATTTCTGTCATTCAAGTAATAAAATAAAACCAAGTAGCTTACCTATGAAAGTGGGCTATAAAACGTTTGCAATAATGACATTACGAGGGCTGCACTAAAAGTATCGGGAATGGAATATTTCCACTGTTCCTGTCATATTAAAATCTTTTTAATTTAAAACTCCTTGGTTTTAAAAATCGAATACCGTTTATTTATTTAAAAAAAGATTCTCGGTCTTGTCACAAGGTCTTGTCAAACTTGTTTAGTCGTTGAGAAAATGGAATTGACTCGAGAAAATTCTAGAGCGATGATTTATTATGAATTTCGAAGTAGTTTAACACAAAAACAGTGTGTTGACCGGATGATTTCTGCATTTGGTAATGAAGCCCCATCCAAAACCACAATTTATCGCTGGTTTGCTGAATTTCAACGTGGACGTGTCAAGCTCAGTGATGATCCCCGTCAAGGTCGTCCAAAAACTGCAGTCACCCAAGAAAACGTTGATGCTGTGCGTAAGCTGATTGAGGAAGATCGACATGTGACATACCGCGAAATTCAGGCAACTTTAGATATTGGCATGAGTCAAATACAAATAATCTTGCATGAACAATTAGGTGTAGAAAAGTTGTTTTCCCGATGGATACCGCATTTGCTCTGTGAAGAGCAAAAAGCGGTTCGCGTTACTTGGTGCGTCAGAACTCTCGAAAGATTCCACGTAGGATCCTCAAATGCTGTATACAACATCGTATCAGGTGACGAATCCTGGATATACGCGTACGAACCCGAAACAAAAACCAGTCACGAGTTTTGGTGTTCGAAAATGAGTTAAAGCCAACAAAAATTATTCGTTCACGGAGTGTTGCAAAAAAAATGGTGGCCACGTTTGTCTCCAAAACCGGCCATGTTGCGACTATTCCTCTTGAGGGACAAAGAACGGTTAACGCAGAATGGTATGCTAAGATTTGTTTGCCACAGGTCGTTTCTGAACTCTGTAAAGAGAACTGCAACCGCCGCATCATCCTCCATCACGACAATGCGAGTTCTCACACCGCGCACAGAACAAAAGAGTTTTTAGAGCAAGAAATCATAGAATTATTAGACCATCCGCCGTACAGCCCCGACCTAAGCCTTAATGATTTCTATACTTTCCCTAAAATAAAGAATAAATTGCGTGGTCAGAGATTTTCATCACCTGAAGAAGCTGTGGACGCCTACAAAACGGCCATTTTGGAGACCCCAACTTCCGAATGGAATGGTTGCTTCAATGATTGGTTCCATCGTATGGAAAAATGTGTCAAATTTCGCGGAGAATACTTCGAAAAGCAATAAATACATTTTTAAATAGTAATGTTGTGTCACTTCCTTGATTCCCGAAATTTCCAGTGCCGCCCTCGTATTGTGTTAACAATATTATTATAATTTAACTTATTAGTTTTGCATTGACATATAGTTTCGATAAACCGGCTATGGTAACCTAAAATCAGTTAAGACCGTTATGAAAAAACTTTAAAACTCGAGAACTCAATCGAAATTAAGTACAAGTTACTTGTCAAACCCGCTTGTAAGCTGTGGTGGATAGCTTTTATAGCCTTATCCGTCCCTCATTAATGGACCAGTGCACTTAAGGCTCCCACAGACGAGAGGCCGATCGTTTCAGTTAGAACTGACGTCAGTTCGGCCTGAGCGGATTCAAGCACATACACGGAAAAAAATCGCATCCGACCCAACTGACGTCATTTCGGCCTGAACGGATTCGAGCACACACACGGAAAAATCGCATTAGTTCGTTCTCGTTTGCCGCGAGCTACGGGTCGTGTTTATTAATTGTAAACTCACTACGCTTGTACACGATACACGTCCGCACGGCCGTGACTCTGGCGAGAACTGAAGCGATTTGTCACACATGGTGACAAATCGCTTCAGTTCAACGGATGGACTGATGGTCCGTTCAGTCCAGAATTAATGTTGCCAACTTAGTTATTTTACAAAGTTTTACTACTAAATTAAGTATTTTATTCCTTCCTTAGTAAGAATTTAGTTGTTAGTATTGTTTTAGTAGGAAAGAGCCAGACAGTAATCATATGCAAAATGGCCTAGGTACAAAAAAAATTGACACCTTATCATAATAATATATACTTAAAGCCGAGTTTTTTTTAGGCTGTAGGGATTCCTAACTTGAGTAGATTTTTTATAGTTTTCAGTATTCTTTTAGTAGTTTCGCAAAAACAGAAATTGCCCACAGACGATACGATTTTGCATCCGTTCAGGCGGAATTGAAGGAGAACTTGCACCAGTAAGTAGTCGATGATGACGATTAATACTCGTAAACTACTCGCCAGTTGGTTTTGACATATCAGAATGTCATATGCGTTAAATGAAGATGATAATTCACTATGTGTAGGCGCACAACGAATTATGCGCGTGCGTTCTTAACAATAGACGTTTCGAGGAACTTATGTTCGACGAAACATAAGCTCGTCGAAACGTTTACTATTAAGCCTCCATTACACTACGACGAAAAATAGTGTAATGAAGGCTTAAGTCATCGACTAGCTATTGATACATATTGTTTAGAGTTTACACAAGGCGGATACAGCATTCGTGGGAAACATTGAATGTTAATTAATTCAAGATTGACACAGCGGTAAAGAGTCGACCTACATCGTTCATTGTTGACATACAAAGGACCCGATTTACATTCTTGAACGTGAACTTATTTTGGGGTACTTTGTATTTCTGGGACCACACTTACGGCCGGAAATTAATAATCAATCTTAATCTCATTTTAGCTATCTGAGATCAAAATTTCAATACATTTCAAAGAGCCTAGGATTAACTTCACGTCAACTTACGTCAATTTTTGTTTGAGAATCTAAGATTTTAGATACGTTATTAACGTTCACAGATCGAATTTATTGAATTTACCTGATTTGAACTTAATGTGGAATCAACGTTAAACGTGCGAAAACACGACAGAATTAACTCACTTAACAGACGTCATAAGACCAGTTTTTTCCAAAAGTAGAGCATGTATTTTCTCACAATTAAAAATATTACCTTCTACCGGCTAAAAGCATATGAATCATTATATTAAATACACGTTAGAGAATCATCCATCACGCCCGGCGGGGGTTACATCATTTATTAATGTCAATGTAATGATAATTTTAAACTATTGTTATGTATCTATTTATTATTAATTGGGTATCTTTTGGGTTCATGACCAGGCAAAACATTCCAGTTTATATTAAATTACGTATCCAACTTAAGAGTGTCTAGGGCTTAAGTTTTTTGCGGGATGACCAAGATTGTTAAAGCCCTATTGGCTATTATATTGCGGCGGACTTGCTTTTGGTGAATCTAGAGGTTCAGCCTGTAAACAGGCCATATTAGACTAGTGAGTAGTGTCCTTGATGGTCACTGTGGAGTAGGACCCCTCTCTTTTAGCCGGGACTATTGGATATATAAAATAAAACCCAACCCAAATGCGAGTCGGACTCGCGCACGAAGGGTTCTCGTGAAAAATTCAAGTTTGTTGTCTACTTACTCCTAAATATTTATTTTATTCTGTTTTTTTTTTATTTATTGGTACGGAACCCTAAATTGCATAAACTTGATAAGTCAATACTCAATTGCCTGCCACGCTAGCTCGCTGCTGTAAATAGAGCGAGTGCAGCAATGGGGGCGCTATCTGCAAGTGGGGTACCGTATCAGGCCAGATACCGGTGTTTGTGCTAGATAACCCGATATTTGAGCAATCGATAAACTGTGCCCGAAGAGCAGAATATTCCAGAATATATTATACTGACGAACATTCCATAGACAATTCTAAACTTTAAGTATGAGCCGAACATTTTAAATAAATCAATGCATTTTGGCATTGCCATGGTTAGGGCTCGTCTAATGATTAAAATTTTGAATCTTGCAAGTACTGGGTAAAAGGTAGAAATCTATTTTAATTTTTGAATGTAGCACTAACGCCAAAACGAACCTAAGTAAGCTAAAAGCAAGCAATAACCTATGTATATTTTCTGAAGCGCTTCACTCTTAGCAAGTCTATACTTTGTCTAAAGCGAGTTTGGTGAATTTCAGGCGTGAAGAATCGAAATTTGGCTCTACGTAACATCTAACAACATTTTAAAAGTCCAGGCCTGGCGTCATCTTGGCCACATTTTACATGAAAAGGTTTTAGCGGGATGAATTTTTCACTAACCAATTACATGGCAAAATGCCACTAGGGCTTTAAATTTTGACCATAATACCAATTTCTGATAGATGATATACTGACGCTTCAGGGTCCTAGACCTAGGTGACTGGCGATGAAGGGTCAGAGCTATAACACTCATTAGCTCCGCGGAACGGAAGCGTTTACGTACACAATGGATGACGCACTAACGTTTTTGCTCTTGGGGTCAAAGTATTTGACTAGCAAATTACTGCCACTTTACTCGTATCTCTCATCTGTGGGGCCCGTTTGGGCAGTGCAATGTTTTAGGGTTATGGACCATAAAGTTTTCGAGGCCAAACTTGAACTTAAAAAAACAAAGCAATGTCCAAAAAAGTTTATTTAAAATTACGTTAGTAATTTTGTGCTCCTCGTTTTTTCTGAAGCTTCTTAATTTCTAACTGTAATTAACAACATAACTCGTCAGCATGAATTGTAAGGTTCAGCTCACACCGAAACAAACAACACGCTACGCGACGCGGCGCTGTATTTTTGCGATAGCGAATCAAAATTAAACTTTATTTACTACACAAGAAAATACACGTTTCATTACAAGAGCGGCGTCGCGCTACGCAGCCCTGCGAGGTCGAAATTAGAACTCTTGCAATGAAACATGTTTGATCTTCTTTTCTAGTAAATAAAGTTCAATTTTGAATCGCTATCTGAAAAATGCAATGCTGCGTCACACCGCGTTTCGGTGTAAACTGACGCTAATATGTAACTCAAAGAAGATTCGTCTTTGTAAATCCCGTCCCAAATAAGGATACGTTGACCAGAAAAACTCCTATTGTCCTGCACCCACAGGCAAATGTAAATTGTAACTCATTCATATGCAATTTACTAAAATACCACCTCTAATTGTGTGCAGTCGGTAAAGCTATCAAGCTATAAATATGCTCTCCCGCCGCAACAATCATGTGTAATTTTGAGCAATAACTTGTATCAATATTAAATAAATTGCTGTTACCTGCCCTACGACGCCATCTTGGATTTGGTTGATGACTTATTGTTGCGGTGCGCGCGCTTTCAAGTTGCCTTTGCACCGGTGAGGCTGGCAATAAAAAAAATAAAAATGGTTTAGGCGGTCCTCAATAAACAGTAGAATTCGGGTCTCTTTATTTTAGAGATTTCTTTTATAGACAAGAACACTTTATTATTAGGAAATATGAATTGGTAGACCGTAGACAAGGGTCAATATTAGGAATTAGAGAAAAGCATTTTATACATTTCAAAAAAACTTTTACGCATTTAAGAATTTTATCAAAAAGTCAGCGCTCGAATATTGTTTAAAACGCTCATAAAATGTATAAATTGAACAAAGCTTTGTGTTGTAGTACAAAAAAAATATCGTATACGGATTACGGAGTATTTTGATAAAAAACCCTAAGACGCTTGGCACCTGGCTCGGTCGTCGCGACTTGGCAAGGGTCTCCGAGGCCGTGCCAATATGTACACAGTGAATTGGCAGCCTCGCGTCCACACATTGCAGCGAAGGGTTTATGTTTCCTTTGGCAGGATATTGGACGGCCAAACGGAAATATACTTTAATGGCTGCGATAACAAAATAAAACTGACTATACGTCGTTAAACGATGAGTTACAGACTACAGTACAATTTGACAGTTCAATAGCATCGAAATCTATCGAGTTATTCCCTGAATATTAAAGAACATACCCAAAACCAGTTAAAATATTGTAAATTCTCTACTTGAAACTTTAAAACTGATGTCCTGGTTTCATTAAACCGGCGAACAAATAATATGGCACATTTTTCAATTGTAAAGAGTAATATCTGGAATTATAACGCCAGCTTGGAAAGATGGCGCCCACGTGGACACCGCGGGGAATGCCATCAATTTGCCTATACTCGACCGGAGAGATATGTCCACATTGTGGACCATTGGTTTCTTTGTTCTTTGAATTACATTCATTTTTATTATCTTCCGCATGTAACGCTAAATATTAGCTGACACATCAATTTATTTCATACCAATAGGAATCATCATCACAATATACGACTTCTCGTATATTGTGATGATGATGATTCCTTCAGTATAGTTTTACGAGAATTGTATTGCAAATGGAGGAGTATTATACTTGGCACAGTTAAAGTTTATGTGGAGGAAGGTGTGCAGAAAGCTAATATTTTTTAAAATATTAATTAGAAATACATTAAATTAATAAAAATCCCTGTGATCCTTGGTAAGTATTCCTATGAACGAAACAAATCCTGAGAATACAAATCAGAATTTAAACCACAGTGGCAATTATTAGAACGATCTGTAGGCTTCCAAGTGCTAGGAAACATGCAAGGTTTTTTGGGTCAAAGTTCAAAGCCATTCCAAGAAATAAAGACAGACAAACTGATAAAGGCAAAGAAATAAAAGAGCATTCGTTTTTGTAAAAGCCATATAAAATATTAATTTAATAAGTAAAGTAGTAGTAACTTACTTATTTTCATTTTGTTCTATAAGTATTAAAGACATGGGGAATTTTACAATGGAACAATAATAGTCGCGGCGACCAAAGATAAAATTTGGTTAGATACATCACTAAGCGTAATTACACTTGGATAGATCGCATATGCAGGAGGTGGGTAAATACTGTGATATTTTAACTCACTTCAACGAATACCTAAATTAATATAAAACATGATTAACAATTTATTGATTATCTCCACTTCTCTTCTTTCACACAAATGAAATGAGAATGAAAATTGTACAATCTAATAGTATGTTAGTTGTGGTCGCCACTTTTAAAAAAAATATCTCAAAATCAACAAAACCGGCTCTTTGCGATAGTCCTAGTTTTTCGCAAAGATCCTATTTTTCCAATCATCCTACGACATATACAAAATTGCGTTATAAAACAAACAGTCGACGTACTGATGATGATGACGAAATATGATTACGCACTGGATTCGTGACGACTCTGTCTCGTAATTATCGCGATCGTATCTCGAGCCATTACCGCCGTCCGCCTGTCGCGTGCTGTCGCCTCCTTTTTTTAGCATCGACAGCCTTGATACAGAGCTATTCCTTTTGTATTACAAGTAGACGCACGCATTTTAATGATCACTTAGCAATAACCTAACCTAAGCAAGAGCATGTCAGGAGTCAGACCCATGTCTAAGGAGGGTTCCGTAACTATAAACGCGTATAGTATTTTTTTTTCAAATTACTTCAAAAGTTACTGTCCGATTTCGTTCAAAATAATTTTCCTAAAGAGTTTTTAGCATGATCTATCAGCATGAAAAATTGCAAGTTTCTAAGTCTTATAGTTTAGAACTGCAAGAAGTGGGGACCAACTTATAAACCACTTTGGAGGCCGATTACTCGAAAATGGTTGACTTTGTAAAAAGGCCATATATGAAACCTTGCCTTTATTTAAAAAGACCTATTCAACGATACCCCACACGATGGGGTAGAATGAAAATATATTTTTCACCCCCACTTCACATGTACGGGGAGCCACCCCTAAAATAAGAAATTAAAATTATTATATGATGCTAAAAATAAAGTTTATATGCAATCTATAACTAAAAACTATACAAAAGTTTGTCTATTTAAATTCATAATTAACAGACGGACGGACGGACAGAGCGAAACTATAAAGATTCCTTGTCCTTCTCTAAATGTGTGATGATGAAGTATTTTTTTCTCGAGATAGAGGCCGATATGAGAAATGTTGGTTCAAGTCTTATATAAGATATAAAGGTTCTACTCGAACTACACTCATCAAATCTCTGCAATCTTATCCTGCCGTATAGAACTCTTATCTATTTTATTTTTTATTATTAATCAACGCTAGTATGGACTAGACACAAAAAACCTGCTAATTACAGCGCGCGGCGGCCCTAAAATGATTCGAAAAAAGGCATCGGGTAGCGTTTGTACCCCTGCATCGCTGCAGGGTGAAGTCGCGACCGAAAATAAATTCTATTCCGCGTGTGGTAGAGTTTGAAATTGTGTACACATTTGTATTCCCTCGGGGGGGATTTTTTATTTGATTTTTTGTGTATCTACCTGCAACGCGACTCCGGGTCGGCCGAGGCACATGTGCACACATTTTGACGACTGACACTAAACTGCAGCGACGCCATATTTTTATTCAGACTTGCATATTACTTGGATGGCCTACATTTTCAGTATAACAATTGACATGCATATTTCGCAAATTTATTTCATAAAACTTAAGCTATTTTGTTTTGGGATTGTTTGTTTAATTCTCAAATATACTCGCAGCAATATTTTTGTGGATCCTTCAAATCATCTACTAATTTTCGATTTAAAATTAAATTTCAAGAGCGGCGCTCCGCTACGCAGCCCGGTGCATCTCGCGATTCGGTCTCTTGCAATGAAACGAGTATCTTCTTGTGTAGTGAATATCTAAAGTTCCATTTTAAATCGGTATCTTAAATACACCGCGTCATGTTGCTTCTCGGTGTGAGCTGACGCTAAAGCCTAATTTCTTTGTCTCGTGCATAGTGCACTTTTTTTATTTTGTACGATGATACTGTATTGTCATTTGCCACCTGTCAGCCTGTTCTCGTCTAATTCGACCGTGCGTGCGCGCAACCCGATCTGTCAAACTGCGTGTGGGCCCCCAGTGGTTAAATACCCCCAGATAACTAGTTCCTTAAATAGTAACTCGAACAGTCCTTGTACACGCACTTTTACTAAGTCAAGCGAATGATTTGCGAAGGCTTTTTAATGCCACATACCCAACTACCCTACCTAATTTCACGTTACCACCTGCGTTTTTGCACACATTTTACTGAATTCTTTACCTTTTCGGAGTTTCTACTACTACCTATTAGTTTCCCTGTTAGAAAATGCTTGCTATGAACAAAAGTAAAAATTGATTTACGTAATTTGAATTTAACATGATTCGCGTTTTACTCGCCTCGAATTCGCTTGACGATTGGAATAGTAAAACTCGCCTCGAAGTTACTTGGCGATTGTCGAGTTTTAAGTTGGTCGATTCTGCTAATTAAATCTTACAATAATAAAGTTTCTAATTTCGATGCAGTCTCGATATTCGACAAACCAACGTCAAGCGCGTTTTGTTTGGTCCAAACCTCAAAAAACAAGACTATTCATTTATAATTAATTGAAAGTAAATTGAAAATCCTACTACTATAATAAATCTGAAAATTTGTGAGGATGGATATTTGTTACACTTTCACTCAAAAGCTACTCAATGGATATCGCAGAAATTTGGTATGGTAGTAGTTTAGGTTCTGTATTAAAACTTTTTCCATTTTATACCGAAAAAGTACAGTGTTCCCCTGGGATACTATTTACGCGCGCGGAGCCGCGGGAAAAAGCTAGTCATAAGTTAAATACAAGAATTGGGGTTCAGAATAGACACCTGCACAACGGTGCGTGTCTATATTCTAGTGTTGCAATTAAGTGCAGTATATCTGCTGACGACTGCAAATCCTCTCTCTTCTTAACCTTCTCGAATTCACAGCGAGTTTTCAGAATACACACCTATGACAACGGTGCGTGTGTCTGCTGGTGTAATTAAGTACTGGACATCTGCTAACGACTGTTATCAATTCATCACCCCACACAATACTAAAACAATGATTCCGTGACGACTTCGTATGTAATTGAAGTTTAAAAATGTTAAGGAACACGGTAGAATTCCAGTTACATCGCTTTAAACCCTAACATTTGATAATACTAATGATAACACCCACACAACGATTTCGGTGACAGTGGCCAGTTTTCATTGAAATCAGGAGTCATTTTTGTAGTGCCCAAGTGTGTGCGCAGTACACAAGAGCACTCTCTCTTACTTTACTCTCATAACCCGGTGGGACGGATAGACGACACGACTGGCGAGAGTGCATTGTCCTAACCAAACTTGGAAACAACATTTTTTGTTGTTCCAATGCGATAGCAATGCAATAGCCAAGCTCTAACCACTAGACCACGGAGGCTGATCCAAGGCTCCAAGGAATAAAAATTACGAACCTGACAGGTTTTTACAATTAATTGTGCCCGCAACTTTGTTTGCGTTGAACTATTAATGGAAACAAAACCCTATGATAAAAGTAGCCTAAGTTACTCCTTATAACATCAGCTATCTGCCAGTGAAAGTCCGATCGAAATCGATCCGGCCGTTTCAGAGATTAGCCGGTACAAACAGACAGTCATTTTTTGACGTGATAACGTCTTATAATTCGATGGAGCCGGCTGCACGCACGAAAAAACATGACTCATGCGGCGTTACCTCGCTCTGAGGCGTTCCATTTAAGGCTTGAAGTGCAAGCGAGAGCGCGGAGTCTCTCTCCTACTTGAGTGAGCGATCCATCAGTATTTTCTTATGACGTAGTCACGTTCAACTATCGTCAGTAAACCGACTTTACAGACAACCGATTTTTTTAAAATTGATTTTTTGGTGAAGATACCGTAAATACTATCATGTACATTTAGTTCAAAGCTGTTAATTTGAAATTACAAACAGAAAAAATACGAATTATATTACAAAAATATTTTTTAAAAATACCTCCAATTGGCTACTTGATCTTGTTTTTATTTATGTCCTAAACGCTTCATAATTGTTTCATTACACACAAAAAAATAATATAACATTATTTTGAAACCTAAAAACATAAAAAATACACACTTTTTAAAAACCGCCAAAAACACTATTCGCCATGTTGGTTGATAGATTATCTGTGCTGTGACGTCATACTAGTACTATTTGTAATCTGTGCTATAGTCCGTAGTAGTAAATGGCGGTGTTACGTTCCGTTTGACGTTTTGGCATAAAATAAGACGTCATGAACTATATATTTACAGAAACGTTCCGTTTCACTACTACATAATATGTGTTTAGTGTGTTTGTGTCGGTCACATCCTTGCCGGAGGTTACTTTGAGGTGTTTTTATCAGTAGAAATTAAAAAACAAAAATACATATTATCAACTTTATTTATCAATCTTATGTTTTTAATTTAGATAAAAGAATGATATCGCTAGAATACGTTTTCCTACGCCAAGTACTAAAGGAAATACTCCTTCAATGTATGAAATTAAATATGAGTCATGTAGCCTATTAGATATGTTGAAAGTGAAGGTTCTAATTCATATGTTCTCTTCTGTCAATAATAACTCGTCGATTAAATTTTAACTCTTCAGTCTACAGTTTTACGCCCATATAAATAACTAGATGTTGCCCGTGACTTCGTGTGCGCAAATAGAAATACCGCCTGAATCGTACATTTTGCCGCAGTCACAAGTAGCCTATGTCCTTCCCCGTGGTATACTCTATGTTTGTGCCAAATTTCATAAATATCGATGCAGTAGTTTCGAACCTTCAATGCAAACAAACAAACAAATTTTTCCTCTACTAATTAGTGTAGAAATTAAAAAAATAATAAATTCAAGGACTCGGATTTTCATGAATACGATTAACTTATTGAACAGTCATGATTACCTAATCGTGATTCGTCCGTTTCGGTCCATTCTAATTTCAAACTGACTCACCTTTGATGCATAGTCCATAAGACTATCGATCGCTTTCTCTAAGGCCGGGATTATATGATCCGGAATCCGGCGGGCCCGGGAAAATTCAGAGCACTGAAAATAGAACTCTGCGAACACAAGAGTGTCAATATAAAATCTGACAACTCGATATTAATGTGTTCGATTTTCAACCCTATTGACTACAATAGGATTGAAAATCGAAACACTAAGTCCAGAAAGTTCTATTTTCAGTGCTCTGGATAGTCCCCGCCCTTACGGATTCCGGACAATATTATAGTCCCAGCCTAAGCGGTGCCTCTGGTCTTATTAGCATAAGACCGCGGCCTCGCAGTAAACCGGCGTGAAATAACGTTTGCGTTGTGTTTTGCGAGTGAGTTAGGTTACCGGCGGTCCAAGGGGGGTTGCGGATTTTATGGACCAGGAACGCAAGTGCGCAACACCAGAGGAGTTACAAGTGTAACTCGATTGTGTTCCTAGTGTCCAGGGGCGGCGGTAATCGCTTGCGATCAGAGGGCCTAGCAGGAACATATTTTGACAGCGGCGTAAACGTAACGTTAACGAATGAAATTTGTATAGGCGCTGTCGAGGTTTTGTCAGATTATTATCATAGTACATTCTTAATCGATAACTTTAGGCTGGGGCTATATTGCCCGGAATCCAGAAGGCCTAAGAAAATTCAGAGAATCGGAGATAAAACTCTGGCCTAACTGCTACCACAATAGAGTTGAAAATCGAACACGTGGGTGTCGAATTGTCAGCTTTGATATTGACATTTGATTTAATACTCGTATGTT
This sequence comes from Phengaris alcon alcon, assembly GCA_037179445.1. NCBI lineage: Eukaryota > Metazoa > Arthropoda > Insecta > Lepidoptera > Lycaenidae > Phengaris > Phengaris alcon. Next base: position 287,796 of record JAYRCH010000263.1, on the reverse strand, counting down.
CGATTTCAAGCTCGATTGTAATAACACAGAGTTCCATTTTCAGTTGACTGCATATTGCTCGTATCATGATCCATTTCATTTAAATTAACCTAACCAAGAGCATGTGAGGACATGTCTCAGGAGGGTTCCGTAGCTACCAACGCGCAAGAGGTTTTCTTTAAAATACTTTAAAAGTTATTGTCCGTTCGCATTCGCTCAAAATATATTTCCTAAAGAGTTCTACCAGCATGGTAACTTACAAACTTATATCTCCTAGCCTAGTTTAGAAATGCCAATGCCACTACCAACTTATAAAATTACCCACCCCCAAAATATAAAATTATTATTATTTTATGATGCCAAAACCGATATCTATACATATTATATTATATAACTATACCAAATTTCATCCATATGTATTCATAATTGTAGACGCTAGAAGAGCGGACAGACAGACAGACAGAAGGACAGGGAAACTATAACAGTTCCTTGAGTATTACGGAACCCTAAAAACTGTAACTATCGAACACTCACACGCTACTTAAATTAAGTGGATCTCAACTTTCAAGTGACGTGCTGTCTTTGTGATTTGAGAATTCGGTCGTCGTCTGGGGTCTAGGAAACATACATACCAGAACTATAACGGACACTGGCACTCGAAAAGTTTTTTTGAGATCTCATTTTGTTCCTCTCACGTTTCAAGTGGTCTGTTCATTTTCACAGCTGGAGGCACTTGTCTATCTATACTTATGTACTATCCTTACTTAATATTATAAAATACTATAGAGTATCCCGCGGGAACACTGTACTTTTCCGGGATAAAAAGTCGCCTATGTTCTAATCCAGAGCCTTAACTACTATCGTACCAAATTTCATCAAAATCCGTTTAGTAGTTTTTGCGTGAAAGAGCAACAAACATCCATGAATCCTCACAAACTTTCACATTTATAATATTAATAGGATTAGGACAGTAGGATATTAGTATGATGTGAGTGTGAATGTGTTTGTTACGCTTTCCCGTAAAAACTACAGAACGATGATGTAGAGTCGACCACGTGGAATGACATGGGCTACTTTTTATCGCGGCAAAATGTACGTTTCTTTACTGGACATGTTTTCTGGAAGACTCGACAGCCTGTATGCGAATCTCTGTGGCGCTGTGTCGCACGGGATGATGTAATATATGTGTCCCACTATTATAATATTATGTGCATGATAAACTTAAATAATTTTAAAATGTATACTAACACTAGTTTTTAAGATTATTGTAACTAACATGTGGACAAAAGTTGTCCGAAATAAAGCTTATTATTATTATAGTAACCTTTTAAGCGTATGCACTATGTAGAGTTGTGCGGTAGTAAGTTTTTTCTAATTCTAGCATCTAGTTGTTAACTATAGTAGTCTATAAGGATTTAAATAATATGTACAAGACACATCTGGCTTCGCTCGGTGCTCACGGTTTTCCATCAGCAGGAGGGCTTCTCTAACGAAGCCTCATAAAATGAAACCGATATCTATTCACTATTAATTTTGTGTGAACTATAGAGTATACTATACATTGTATAATAGAGACGCGGCATAACGAGGCTAAAAATGTGCTTATTTTAAGTGCCCCTATCTGTTTTGTTATGATCATTGTCTTTATTTTGTTTCAGGTAAGTGCAACTATAGTGAAAAACCTTCATTTAAAACGTCGATAATAATAAGCGAAGAATACTCGTACGAGTATATACAACTCCCAATTGTAGTGATATCTCAATTCTCAAAATATATATATTGAGAAAAGTGGGATTTGTGTAGTGAATAAAAAGTGATTTTTGTAAAAACACATTCTAAATAAAAATGCTGATAAAATGTAAGTATTCTATGTATGTACCCTAGATCTTTTTAACTACTCAATGGATTTTTATGTGGTTTACATCAATAGACAAAATGTTTCAAGAGGACGGTTTATAATTAAATTATGTGCGCCGACAGACGAGGTTTACCTACCACAATTCGATCTTAAAACTATGGCAATAAGGTGCGAAAGTTGTGTTATACCTGGTTTAACAGCGACCGTACATAATAATTATGATACATATATCTGTAGAGAGTAGAGACTTAATTATAACGAATTGAAACGCGAACGAACGAACATTAGTAAAATAATAGACAGGTAATTATTAAAATTTTATAGTTCATCAATATGAAAAGTGCGTTGATCTCATTTTATGTTTTGCGATGTTTATAGAAAAACTGTCAACGAACAATAACGAGTTACTCGGTTTTAAAACTCTAACATTATACACAATCTAAAATAAAAGCGCATACAAATAGATTTCTAACAAAAACTACGGGAATTTCTTTATTTAAAATACAAAGAGTCGAGGGGGTGGTGTAATTTAAACCTTGTTACGACGCAATAAGAACCTATGTGCCGCGCACGTGGAAACTACAATGGCTTACTATTGTATTTTGTTCATAAAACCTCAAAGCAATTTTCAACATTAGCCTCGGGTGTTGAGCTGTAATTTTAAATCCTATTCGTAGGCAAGAGTGTCGTAAAGATTTTATATTATCTAGTAAACTAGTATATTTTTATTATAAGAGTACAATTCCTTGAACTCTATTCACAACTTTGTATTTTATACTCGACACGTCACGACACGACAACTTTTATACTCTACAAATTGTTGCTCTATACCGCGGCCATCTTGTTTAAAAAATACTATTCCATTTTTAAACCGATTTCGCTTTTCGTCTATTTATTCTACTTTTTTATTTTTTTTATCTAAACAGGAATCGGTAGCAAATACATCCTTCAGTCAGTTCACAGTTGCAAGTTACACCTGCTACTTTTTATTTAGTAATAGCTAGTTTTTTTTATATAAAAAGTTGAGAGTTATTAAAATTATCAGTTACATACAAGTTGCAGCTTTACAGATCGGTCTATTTACCAAGCGACTTTATAGTTCTTATCCTACTACTATTATAAATGTGAATGTTTGTGAGGATGTATGGATGTTTGTTACTATATCAAACAAAAACTACTGAGCGGAATTTCGATTAAATTTGGAATGGTAGTAGTTTAAGCCCTGGATTTACACATAGGCTACTTTTTATCCCGAAAAAGTGAAGTCTTCCCGTGGAATAATGTATATGCGCCGGAGCCGCGGGCAAAAGCTAGTTTCTTGATAATTTGAGAGCCAAACGTGTTTGGTTAATTCCATAACTCTACGAATAATGGTCATTCGTCGTTCCGTCGACTCATACCTAAGAAAACATAAACCAGTACTCGTAAGGGACAATAAACAGCGTGAAACAATGTTGGGCCGAAACTCATATCGTATTCTCCACCGAGGCCCGAACTTCATAACATACTAAAATTTAAAGTAACAGATGCGTCACGACTCACGATCTGTCGTAAACGCACGACCAAGCCAACGAGACCCCTGCGTCTCCCTGCGTCCGTAAATCCGCGGCCATTATGGAATATTGCGGGGGTCTAGTTAAGCCGGTCGTGGGGGAGCCTAGCAGCCTCTTGATATCGATCTTTGGCTCCTACTCCCTTGAGTTTCGAGTCCTTTGCTCTGAATTAGTGGAACGATTTATGTCGCTGCGTCGGGGGAGTGCATTTTGTAGCATCGGGCCGCTCCTAATTGGTCTGAAGACGAGTGTCGATAGTCACTGGTCGGTACGTTTTAACATATTTGCATATTATGTATTCCAGTAATTGACATGAGTAACAGGAGTGACAGTTATTTACATAATTAGTTAACGTAATAAAAGCGGTTATTTACATGGTAGTTTATGTGCAACATCTGCTGATAATAGTAACTTTATTTAAACACTAAAACGAAACCTGTTAAATTTAATACTCTAGGAAGCTTCTAACCCATAGACGTATATACCCATACATTATAGACGAGGCATGTTGAGACAGAAAGTGTCTCCAGTTAAATGGCCCCACTTTTGCGATTTTTGGGGCCATTTTGACATTTGAAGTATGGTAAAAACAAGATGGCTGACATTTAAAGTATGGTGAAAACCAAGATGGCGTAACTTTTTTTTGTATGAAGGTTTGATCTGTCAAATGTATGTCATAACTCATAGCCTATCTTAAGTTTTGAAATTTTTGTTGTAACCTCACTTTTTTCACCTTCGTTTTGACTAATAATAATATTTCATTATTATTAGTCAAAATATTTCCTACTAAACGAAACAACGTGTTCCTCTCAACGACGTGTTGTGTTATTTTCGTTACATTGTTTAAACGAAAAATACAAGACAAGGGCTTCCTCCCTAAAACATAGGACGCCTTCAGGAGGTCGTATATTCTAAGTGATATCGTCAATACGGACCCCACGAAATTTACGAGCTACGCCCAGACAATCGTTTGTTATCAAAACAAGTTTCCAGCAGACGCTTATCTGGCACATGTGGTACCTCGGGGCCGCGGTGGTACCACCGTAACGCGACCCCCTGCGGAACCCCCGCCCGGCCCATAAACCGGGTCGTTCAGGGAATGGTTATTTTAACTGAGGGGTCAAGTGATACTGGTCGCGCACACGATTAAACAGCTCGCGTGCTCTTGTTCTATTGCGTCGATAGTGCCGGTGTGCGCTGGTACAATTATGGTAACTATCATATTTTAAGGTCGTGTCCCATGTAAAGGAATTATCCAACGGCCATGAATTTAGTGAAGGTTGAAGATTTTCAATATCCATAATTTTGATTGGTCAAGCTGCACACAAAAACGTATCTTAACGGCCGTGAACTTAAAATGAGAATTTTACTATAGAAGAGGTATTTTTGAAAACTTATTTTGTTAAATCTTTTAAGTTTTAAATTTTGTTTCCAGCCAGCATATTTCCTCAAATGTAGGAAATCGGATTTGTTGTGGTTATCCACGGCGTCCATTATGTATATCCACAGCACAGCACTATTCTGTCTGCATAGCGCATAGATTTGATCGATTTTAACAGAATTGTGTCCCTCTACTCTCTACCCTTATTTATTTATCAGATTATCGCAACCCTGTTTGCCGAAAGCCCGCAACTGTGCTGTTCCATAGACCATATTTAAATATTGAAAACGAACGGATTTCCTTTTGCTGTTTTTAATTTGGTTTGGCTATGATTATACAGCTATTTTTGTGCAGCTATCTTTATTTTGGAAGTTTCTTTGCTACATAATTCTTAGGTGCAATTCGTTAAGAAAATTCATAATTCCTTTGCATCTTACTTCAAAAGCTTTCTGCCTCATGGCCCTCTTGGTACCTATAGAAAGGGTAACTATTATGCTTCAATCCTTTATTCTTAGGATTCGGTAGAACTACAAGAAACCCTTATAATTTCGCTCTGTCCGTCCGTCCGACTGTCCTGAGTCCTCCATTGATAACTTCGGTAATTATTAATATAAATAGACAACTATATATTATATTGTGTATACGCGTTGATACTTAGTTACGGAATCCTTATATGCTCATGTTTAGGTTTATTACACTGAACCACTATAATATGGTCTACGGCCGTGATTTTAATATTTCATTAATTTGACAGAAGATTGAGCGTTCTGGCAGGGGACTGACACATATTGATATCGCTCTGAGAAGGCTACGAGATCCTGTCTCGATCCTGCGGCACCGGCCAAGTTAAATCCGTCTTTTATTGACACGCCTCACATTAACAACACCTGTTATGCAGGTGCACTGATTGCAAACGATCCTCCAGGGGAATGACATTACATTTGCATTACATATACTGGGATGATCTTTTATTCCGTTTCGAGAGAAACAGGGTACATGTATGAAATAGAATAATATTATACTTCGTCTACTCTTTTTTTTTTCAACATGGTGAAAATTTGTTCAAGTAGTACATCGTACTACTAATTTCAAATCATTATAATATATACTTATTTATACATTTAAAGTAGTATTCAAAGAAAATGACCTGAAGGTTATACTTGTATCTAGGAACAATTCGGCATTCGGAACCAGGGCGTGTCAAAATACTTAAAACAGTTAATAGCATTACTTAGCGGAAATCCATAGCATACAATTTATTTAATATTATATCTATCAATATCCAGCGTAAAAAAGTTTTTTTTCGCGGGATATTGCTGGATATAAAATTATTAATAATAATAATAAATAGCTCTCCACACCGATTTCGGTGGCGGTGGCCGATTTCAATGAAACGAGACCAGCAGCTATATGTAGGAGTTATTTTATAGTGCCCAAGAGTGTGCGTAGCACACAAGAGCTATCTCTCTGCCAAAAGGCTTAAACTGTATGTAGCGAAGCATCCGAATTGCACTAGAATAAATTAAAAAACCCTCGTAAGGTACCGGGACTAGACTCCGTGGTCTAGTGGTTTAGATCTTGGCTCTCGACTCGGAGGTCGTGGGTTCGATTCCCGCGTTGGAACAACAAAAAAGTTTGGTAAGGACAATGCAGGCTGATCACCTGGTTGTCTGACAAAGAAAGATGACCCATGCGTCGGATGGGCATGTTAAAAGTCGTTCCGGCGCCTGATCTCGCCAGTCGTGTCGGTCATCCGTCCCACTGTTTTACGTGAGTAAAGGAAGAGGGTGCGCTCTTGTGTATTGCGCACACACTTGGGCACTATAGAATAACTCCGGCGTAGGTGGCTGGCCTGGTTTCAATGAAACCGGCCACCGCCACGAAATCGGTGTGGGGATCAATTATTAGATAGAGGCACCCTAATTACCTGCTTGTACATATTTCCGGACACGACATTTTTTTTGTCGGAGGTATAAAATTTATAGAGGTATTAAAATAAGTACTGCAACTGTCAACTGATCTTACATCTACAGGCTAGGTATTCCCTTTGATGGAGAATTAGTCTTCGCTGCTGTACCTTAACTCATTCCTAAGTAGTAATTGTAAGTTATTTTTGATAAGCATAAATGCAATTCCAATGCAATACGGGTAATTGTTCCCACATGCCGTACTTTTCATGATCAGATAAGCAGCTGGTGTTTCCGTTGGTGAGCATATGGAAGATGGAAGGGTGGACTTGCTGATGGCTCGATTTTGCTAATGAGATTCACGTCAAGGATACCGTTGTGCTTTCTTCCATATTATGGTCCTCTGTAAGCGGAAATGAAATCCATAATAATATCAACAGTCTACGAGTACGTCGAAATTGCCTTTTCATATTATATGAAAGTGTGTTACGATTTATAGTTTTTTACTCGCGGAATCGAAATGCATAACTTAATAATCAAGAGTTAAAATTATTAGGAATCTAATGACAGTTGACACCACATTCATTAAAATCGGATCAGTAGTTTAGGCGCTACAATGGAACTAACATATATATGTAACATATATACATACATGTGTGTGGGTAACCTAATGTGTACAGGTAGTGGGACGCGTCACTGGCGCACAAATTTAAGGTGTTTAATTATTATTTATTACAAGCGCGCGCAAACGCTCTATGTTTACGTTTTTTTTTTAAGTATTATTTTTAAGATAGTTTAACTAAAATAAATACTTGCTGAGCATAATTTTATTTGACTAAGAATTCTGAGGCTGCTTATAAAATCTGACTTAAAATAATGAATGAGGCTAGCTGATGTAAGTGTAATTATTTAAGTACAAACCCATGTCCACAACTCCAGTTACTCGTGAATTGTGATTACAGTACTGGTCTCCCGGACCCCATTAGCCAGGTAAAATACTTTTGTCACCCGAATTTCTCCAAAACCTTTGTTGGGACGACACTTGTGAATTTTTTCATTTGTCATTGGATCAAAAAGGATAGGGTTACAAGACTTCCAAAAGGATGTTTTTAGGGTTACGTATATAAAATGTAAAAACGGAACCCTTTTAAAATTACTTTGTTGTCCATCTGTCTCTCCGTCTGTCTGTCTGTCAAGAGTCAAGCTTTATTTTGGGAAGGCGTGGAAGTATGGAGTTGAAATTAAAATCGTATATTCAAATCTAACGTAGATAAGAGTACATATACGGTTTGAACCTTTGAAGCCGTGAAAAAATCAGACTTCTAAGTTAACGTCAAAAAAGTTACGGCCGTTTATTGCGGCAAAAGGCGCATATTTCGACACTCTCGAGGGAATCGAAAGTGTATAGAATCAATATCAATAATCAAAATTTGATTTTTTTTTTCACAGTGTGCTCTTAAAGTGAGAAGTAATTTTTTGTAACGCTTCAACGAAAAAAATTAATTGCTCGTTAAATTTGGTACCAAGAGCTGCAATACAATTTTTGTAGTATTGATACATTATCGAATCATAATACAACACCTTTTGTTTTATTGTTTTTAATCAATTTAATTTTTTATTGATAAAATTGTAAAAAAATTGGGAGGTTTCATTGAAAAAAAAAAAAAATATTTATAACTTTTCGTGCAATGAAGTTATGGCCATGCTGCAGGAAGATTTTTGGTTGGAAATTACCTCCTTTATTTCCCTGTTTCGTTTAATCCACCCGTATATATATATAACGATTGCATTTATAACAAGTATGACATCTTTCGGGTCTAGGATACGCGGGATACTCATTTTCATTCGATAAACCTAGATAGGTTCAAAATCACCTTCAGAGCTTCTTTGGCCAACATCAATTTCGAAGTCTCAAAAGGAATCGTCACAAGAATTATCATTATCAGCTGATTTCAAAAGACTTAATAACCTTATTTAGTCTTCTTCGTATGATATGTTAACAATTTAACTAAAATATATATAAAAATAACTAACTAATAACGAATATAAACCAAAAAAATGTTTACTCGAATTTATAACACGAATGTAAGTTGAACTCCTTGTGAACACCTCCACACCAGTCGGCGGACAACTTCAACGTGAAAAACGCAACGCTTACTTACACACACACACACACACACACACACCCCCCCCCCCCCCCCCCCCATGGAACGATTTATAACAGGTTGGGTGTATTAAACACCCAACCATGCGCTCGCCGGGTTAAAAGAAGGTCTACACTACAAATTGTGATTAAATTTTACTTAGATACTATTAGAATTGAAGCACATGGTTTCGTTTGTTTATAAATCTTTTAGAATCTGTGGATTGTGTGGATTGTAAGGGTTCCGTAGCAACTACATGAAAGTAGTAACCCTTATAGTTTCGTTCTGTCCGTCCGTCTCTGTCCGCCCTTCAAACTAAACTGAAAATTAATTAATGAAATATGGTATATTTATAGCTTGTGTTATGTGCATAGAGTTAGGTTAGGGAAGGTTGTTTTTGGCATCATAAAATAAGAATATTTTTTTATATTTAGGGGTGGCTCTCTATACATGTGAATTGTGAAGTGGGGATGAATTTTTTTTTCATTCTACCCCATTGTGTAGGGTATCGCCGAATAGGTTATTTAAATAAAGGTGAAGTTTCATACGTGACTTTATGAAGTGGACCATTTTCAAGTAATCGGCCTCCAAAGTGATTTATATGTAACTGATATAGTTACTAACTTAACTAAGTCACTGTTATAGTTAGACTGAATTCTAAACTAAATTATAAGAGGTAGACACTTGCAACTATGCCGATAGGTCGTGCAAAATACTCTTTAGGGAAATTGTTTTGAACGAAATCGGACAATAACTTTTGAAGTAATTTGAAAAATTACTATTGCGCTTCGTTAATTACGGAACCCTCCTTAGATGTGTCCTGACTCCAGACATGCTCTTGGTTAGGTTTTTGTTAAAACACTGTAAATACCATATAAAGAAACTCATACATACTACAACGCAGTTACAATGTTATTTAATATTATGCATTTTCTTGTTGTCTTCACCTAGGGTTGCCAGATGGTCGGGATTCGTCTGGATGGTCCCGAGTCCCGACTCCCGATATTTCATATGATGTCTGGAATTCCGAAAAATTACAAAATATCCCGAAAATATCAGCTTCTTTCTTCTTAAATGATTGTATGATTTGTTTGATGTAAAAATAAAAGTTTTTCCCAAAACTCAAAGATCATAATTGTTAGAGTCAGTGAGATCGAACGCCAAGCACATGTAGCAACCGGCAACGTAAATGAAAAATGTATACTTAATACAGTAACAGAACGCATCTGAACGTTTTGCGGCGGTAAATTTTATTAAAGTGAATGCGACCGAAAGTGTGTGGTCCTCGCTCAACCAAGGAGAGCGTGGTTGCTAGGGCGCGGTTGCTAGGGTGCGGTTGCAGAAAACGAAAATTGTAAAAAGGTAGACATTTTTGAATGGGATAAGAAGTTTTAACCGGGACTCGTGTGTTTTAGTTTTTATGTGTAGTTTTTTTTTTGTATTGTGAACACTGTTATGTGTGTTATGTTTTGCTAAATAACAATAAAGTGTTACATACTCACGTCGGACTTTTAATTTACGTGTTATAGAACTACAATACTTATTTTTGGTTATAACTATTTACCTACCTATGCATAACGCATTATACTAATAAAGGCCAAAAAAATCAAAATTGAACTTTATTCGCTACAAAAAAAAAACACGTTTCATTGTAATTGATTGATAAATTTACTTGTCCCGACGATATTCCTAAAATCCCGACTTCATGAAAATTTTCCCCTGACATTTTAGTCTTTCCATCAGATGGCAACCCGATCATCACCCCAGTTGCTGGGGTTGCCATCTCTTCCAGGTTTTGCGTACAAGCACGGAAAGGAAATTATGATATTGGCAACCCTGTAGTTTTCCAGGTGTTTCCATCAATGAGAGTATTTCGTGTTACTCTTACGTGTCATCAGATAAGCCTTTTGTTCACACCTCTAACGTTAAGTGGTAATGAATGAGGAATTATTTTTATGTGACAACCCTTAACACCTTTGCAATCACTGACCAAGGTAAAATGTGCAGTTTTTTTTAATTCTTTTATTCAGCAGAAATAGTTTATTTAAATTAGAAGTTGCTTATGTGCATTGTGCATCAATTACTTAATAAAAAAGCGACGAGCGACGCCGCGGTACACAGCCCGGTGCAGCTTCTTAGTTCTTGGAACTTGTATCCACTGGTGTAGAGAATAAAGTTCAATTTGAAATCGCAATATTAAAAATGCAGCGCCGCGTCGACACTCGTGACACAGTCCACAGTCTGACATTAACCCGATGGTGATCCGTCCCCTGTCCACTAACATTTGTGTTTAATCTAATTTCGATAATTTCCCTAATACAAAATGAAGATAATTCACGTGCGGCATGACTGAATGTAGGCATTGGAAGAGTTAATAAACCTAACAGTGACGAAGGCTGGTTCTCCTTCATAGGGAATCCTGTACTGTAAGGTAAGTGGTAAGTGAAGCCGATAGATATGGGAGTTATAGGAACTCGACGCCAGGGAAACCTAATTACTATTTAATTTCACAAAACCTTTTTCTTGGGACTTTTGTCCAAAAAAAGGCTTCTATTGATGTTATTGGAGTTTTGCCGGGGAATTCAATGTGTTGTTTTGTATTTCTTCCATAAATTTGTGTTATTTTGGTTCTTAATGTGTAATGTTGCTAGAATATTAACCATTAAATATTCGTTAACATGCACAAGTGTGGGCAAGTGGTAGAACTTCAGAAAACGTGCTATTTTGTGTTCCCTCCAAAACTCCCTAGGAACTTTCAGTAAAGCTTCTACCACTTTACTGAATCGACTGTCTTGACTCATTGACTGCACTGACAATTTATTTGGACTTTGAATACACTTTACACTTGACGATTTAGAAATACGGAAATATGAGCCGACGCCATCTATTAAAAAAAAAAAGTACTTGCTTAGTTAAAAAAAAAAACCAAACCTATTAAGTAGGATATAAATAAAGTAATAAATAAGTAGGATCAAAATAAAGGACACTTCAAAAATATACACATGTCATGTACTTATTTAAATTCAATCAGGAATAATTATAGCCATTTTAATGAAATAATTAGTCAGTAGTAATAATTAGTTTCAATTTTCAACACCGTATTTCTTCTAAATCGTCAAGTCCAAAGTCTAGTCAAAGTCCCAATAAATAGTCGGTGCAGTCAATGAGTCGAGTCAGTCGATTCAGTAAATATTACTTTTTCAAACAATGCGTAGAAAAATTAAAAACTAGGTACTAAAGTAAAGCCAACCAGACGAGATAAAGAATGTAAACTCAGGGGTTCAAAACATTTTTATTTGAATAAATTATTATAAAGTTCGAATTTTAATCGCTGTCGTCTGTACTAGACAAAGACGATTCGTCGGAAGAGTCCGAGTCAGCTGTGTTTATGATAAAACTATCTATTGTATTATCAATAATGTTGTCAAAATTGCTATAAAAATTGTCCGGAATAATAACAACAAAAAACCAAGTAAATACGGAGACGAAAAAATATGGATCACTTCGAACGCAATCCAAACAGGAATGAACTTGTTCACAATTGTTTGGCGGACCAAATGTTGACAACTGCGGCACTGGCGCTTTCCTGTACCACGAAACACGCTACGACAGCTGTCGTCGACCAACTGACGTCATTATTGCATACGAGTGATAAGGACAGATATAATATTAACTCACTTTCATAATGCAACTCAGTAGCGGTCCGTTTATTTACGTTTTTTATCTCGTCTCGTTGGCCTTACTTTACACTAAACTTGATTTTGTAGTAATTAGTAGCTACGAGAGTATAACGAATTTAGTCAGTTAGTATAATGGTTGTATGCAAATTTTTATTACTCTGAAGTGCTGGACCAATATTAATAAAGTTTTCATCTCTGGTGACGTGACGCCGCATAATGCGCATGACGCGTGGCGAGTGGCGACGCATAATTTCGCCGTTTCCAGCTCGATTGATGGCGATCGTTAATTTAAGTTATCTTCTGATAATTTTTTTTAAATTAACCTATCTCGGCATATCTCCCTATGGCTCTGCATATGAAACCGATTTTTAACCCCCGACGAAATCAGAGGGGTGTTTTATTATGTTTCACATGTCTGTCTGTGTGTATGTGTCTGTCCGTGGTATCGTAGCTCCCTAACGAATGTACCGATTTTGATCTAGTGTTTTTTATTAATTTAAACTGACACGAGCTGTGCAGCGGTGTATGACGGATGTCATAATATGAAAAGTGTATCTTTTTGTGTAGTGAACAAAGTTCAATTTTCAATAGCTATCTTAAAAATGCAGCGCCTGCCGCGCCGCGTAGTTTCACGTATCGTCGCGGTGTGAACTGACCCTTAGGCAAGCCTCTCTAGTGTACTCAGTATTTGAGACTTCTTCTTTGGGTATATTCTCTTTCTTGGACAAAAAAAGGCCAATTTGTACACCTAGAAAAAAATCGTTGAAATAAGTAGTCTGTGATGAAATGTGCATGCAAATAATACCAGATCACGAACGCTCGTAAAACATAAAATCCATTGTCCAACGAGTTTAACTAGAGATAACTCCATACAATTACATAACGACGCAAAATATTGTGCGCTATGTGTATGGTGGCTTCATTTTCATCAGGATTCGTAGCTATTTTTAGATTCTGAACTATCAACATCCATTAAATAGCATCATTTTGAACAGCCGCCATCATTTACGCCTATAAAAATTTTAATTAATGATATTGCTGGGTGGCGCCGCCTACGTTCAGGTAAAACGCATACAATTTTACGAACGCGCAATCCAGCATTAAGATAAAACAGATTAAAACCCCCAACCCCCAATAATTTAAAATAAACTGTGCGTATCGAATCGCCAACTAAACGTACCCCAACGCAGATTTCAGAGGACCAGCGTACTTTGGTCCGCGGTGGGTCGTTACTGCAAGGGGGGACGTATAATGTTACGGCTCCGGCTATAATGGATATGTTTTACTGCCCCCCTCCACATTAAGGCCTCGGTGTAAAACGTAATAGAATTCGTCTCCCACCCCCGCTGCTCATCTAACAATGTTAAGTCGGCGCATGCGCGGCGGCCCCTGTGCGACGAACAAAAAATGCGCACACGTCAACCGACCCGACAATGTCCTTACATTTGCATTTCATAAAAACTTTTTGAAGCTCTTCCTTCTTTATGTACCTATCTGTTATAACTTACTTCTTTTAGAAACGGTTCTTTTATGTCTTTTGTAAAAGGAGCGGCAGTGATTCAGTGATTTTGAATTATTTATTTTACTAGTTGATGACGATGAATCCAACATTTGTAGTACAAACACTGAAATAAATTTAATATAGAATCGATAACGATCACGATACAAATAAATAACATGATGACGTAACGAGTACAGTCGGCAGGGAAATTAGTTAACTCTAAAATACTCTAAATTCATAAACGTTTGATTATTATGTAGTATGTATCTTGTATAGATTTATATTTTAGTAAGCGAACATGCTTAGCTAATATCGGAATGAACAATACTGTATTGCATCTATGGCTGGGACTATATGCTCCGGAATCCGGATTACCGGTGAAAATTCAGAGCACTGATAGAACTCTGCGCTAATAAAATATAGTTGAAAATGGAAGTTTCGAGTGTCGAGCTGTCATATGCTGTCATATATGACATTGACACTTGAATCGACACTCATATGTTCGATTTTCAACTGTATTGTATAAGCGCAGAGTTCTATTTTCAATGCTCAGAATTTTTTACGGCATTCCAGATTCCGGAACATATAGTCCCAGCCTTAGACGATCTTCAGTATTCTTAGTTCTTAGGGTTAAATTCACTCACATTATATATATATATATATATATATATATATATATATATATATATATATATATATATATATATAGAATAACATTCCCTCTTTTTGTGTCGGGGGTTAAAAATTATGTATATAATTATACACTGTAAAATGTTATGCGTCGTCAATGGTCGTACATTAAAAAAATATATACTCGTTGACTCGAGATCCTTCTCCGGTTATTCGTCGGTTAAAAAATGATTACGGCAACTGTACTGCTGCAACCAGCTCAACTGCCATAAACTAGGCAGTTGTCCGGTCGTGTCGGCTGTCGAGACGGAGCCATTTGGCAGACATTACACATTTTTATTGGGATTTAACCACAATGTCACCGTAATTATGGTGACTCAGACGAAATTTACGGAAGTGGTGTCTCTAGGTTTGACAAACACGTTTGTCTTCGTCAGTCATGGTGTGTATTATTAGGCCGCAGTACAACCGTTGATTATCACGACACTGTTTTGAGCAAAGATTTCAAAACTAAAAATAGGCTTTGACGTTCATTTGACAGAACAAGATTTGTTAATCATACAAGAAAAAGGTTCCGCCATTTTGGTTTTCACCATACCGCGAATGTCAGCCATCTTCATTTCACCATACTTCAAATGTCAAAATGGCCCCAGAACCCCTAAATTTTAAATTTTAAAGTGAAGACAGTTTTTACCTCAACATGCCTCTAATATAATATTATATTCGTCTATGGTTTTGAGCCATGGGCCGTGTTCGTCCGCGTCACAGTCAACAGATTGATAATATGTATAGATAATAATAGATTAATAACCTGGAAGACCGAGCGGTGCTCGAAGTCTCTAGTAGTACGGAATTTTTTTTGTTACACAGTTTTGCCAACAATCCAAAAAGTACAACGCATACGTACGTAGCTGATCCACGCGCTTAGAGCGAAATAACTCTTTATCTAATTACGCAACGAAAGAGAAATATACTCGTACCTAAAACTCAAACATTCGCAGTTTCCGTGGGATAAAAGCTAGTTAGTACGATTTTTCACCTCCCCAAATCCCCCTGCGTACTAAATTTGATAGAAATTATAGCAGTTTTCGAGATTCAGAATATAAATGCATATACAAGAATTGCTCGTTTAAAGTTTAAGATTCACACCTGGACCTGTTTCACAATCATTTAATAAGTGTCGGGTAGCTAATATTCGGAAGTTTCGTCGTTGCTTACTTTATATCGAGCGACAGAGACAAAACATCCTAATAAGCTATCCGACACCTATCAGAAGATTATGAAACAGGCCCTAAATATTATACCAGGCTTAGAGTAAGTAGTAGGAGAAGTTGTAAAATCAATTACAGAAAATTTGAGCACATGATTGTCTGACTTACTTTTCATATTACAACAAAGATATTTTATATCCTTTTTTTTAATGTACACGTAGGTATATTTTAATACATAGTTAATAATAATATTTTTCCTGGTTTTATAATACCAGTTTTAATTTGCAAAAACTTATAATGTCAGATTGTAATTTGTACGTTTAAATATCAGTCCCCTGTCTTAACAATGATATTGACAGAGGACTGATAAGATTAATTTTTAACTGTCCTATCTCATTATTTTAATCTGACGTGTGGATAAGGTTAATTTAATTTAGCCTTTTCGACAGCTAACTAAAGCTGTCGATAACGCTAAAGTAATAATAAGGATCAACACACACCGAACGATACGCTACGCCATGCAGCGCTGCATTTTAAGATAAATTTTCAAATTTCAAAATTGAATTTTATTTATTACATGAGAAGATACACGTTTCATTGTAAGAGTTCGAATGTCAATCTGCACCGCGCTGCACAGCGCATGTGCAGTGTATGACTGATGTCATATGAAACGTACCAATATATCTTTTTTTGGTGTAGTGAATAAGGTTCAATTTTGAATAGCTATCGTCGCGGTGTGAACTAACCAAGTATAGTAAGTTCCAATAAAAGTAAATAAACCCGACCATTTTAAATTATTTATTTTGACCATAAACAACAATGTATGGCTTTGTTTACATTCATGTGACTGACCTCGGAAGGACTTTTCTTAAAAATATTAATTTACATTAGAAATGTCATAATAGTCCATGTCTAGCCCCAGCACCATTCGCAAAGTCTAGATTCTAGAAAGTAACATAAAAATTGTGGGTTTATGACAGCGCTCATACAATTGACATTCGATAACATTACGAATACGTAGCTGTCAATTTTTCCTGCTTGGGCTACAGTACAGTGCCGAAGCCTGGTTCTCCTTCTTAGGGAAGCCCTAGCCCTAGCCCTGTATAGGTTAAGATTTGAATGAGCGTCTTCAAAAGGTAAGTGGCAAGTGAAGCCGATAGGAATGGAGTTATAGGAACCCCACGAAACTGCTACAGCACAAGAACTGTGACACGAATCACGGATTCACACCTTCTCGACTATGTTTTATCGCGTCGCATTGTGCTAGGTCAATTTACAAATGCAATAACAGTGAGTTAATGTGTTTTGGAGTTCTAAAAGTACTAGGAGATTAGAAAGAAGGAAGAGAAACGTTCTAATCTTCGAGCAATATTCCAGTTCTGTCGCGTGAGGACTGAGGGCTCGTGGCAGGCGCCGGCTATTGTTATCCAACTATCTGCCGCGATAACGCGCCGGGCCGAATTAGGGGAGAGGTCACCGACCCCGTCTAAAACGCTGGACCTCACCATCTGTTACCTGCGCCATTGGATTTTCAATACTATCCGTACAGCGCTAAGAGTTATCTTAGCTCGGGTCGTGTTTCGTAAATATTAGTTATCAATTTATCAACGTGTTGCAATTATTTGTTTTGCTCAATACAACACACGCGACGTATTCCATCGCCCACACACGTTCTTGTGTAAGGTTACCTGGTAAGTGATTAAGTGACGCCCACTAAGCAAAGGGCTTCAGTGTTGCTAGCCTTTGAAATACAAGCAGGCTCTTATAGAGTTCATTAGTTGGTATCGGAAATATTTGCTGCTCGTAGCTCTATAACCTTTAATAGATAGTCCGCGGACCACGACATTTTTTATCGCAAGTCGCAATCAATACAAGGATGTTTAACGAACATCCAGATAATGTTAGAAGATGTTTTATATTGATTATTTATTAGCCTTCATAACGTCTGATAATCATAAAAATGCAAATTTACTCTAGTATCGGGTTACCACTTTCCACCCGTCCGGATATTCTGACATGACCGGACCTCAGGACTTTGTCCGGCATTTTAATTTGTCCGGATTTTGTTAGGTTTAATAAAATGTGAATAATTGAACTTAACATAACGCAATCTCTCTCCCCGGGCGAGCGTATGCTGCCTTATCAATTATCATTTACTAAGTTGACAGGTTTTTTTTATCACTGGAAATTTTGTAAGCTCTACCAGTAAAGTAACAACTCTTCGAGTAAAGCATGACCACAATAGAAATTACTTTTACCTACACAAGAATATGCATCAGTGACGTGGAGTTCACGCAATTCCTATCGGCTTCACTTGCTACTTGCTTTTTTGAAGACCCTCAACTGAATCCCTACCTATTGTACAGGCTAGCGCTTCCCTATGAAGGAGAACCAGCCTTCGCCACTGATAGCCACATTGAAAGACAATATGGACAAATTTCCTGTGTCAATCTGTCATTTTGTTTATTCTTCCGTGTAAGGAAACCATTTGTATGGTTGTTAGTTGTTACACACACACACACACACCACACATTTACTTACACATGTTCATGACTCAACTGAGAGCCTTTTTAGAACATCATCTCTGTAGTCCTGGGGTCGGCAACCCTTAGGCAGTCATAGGCTCTACTCGAAAAAAAAATAGATAAATGCGGGCCGGGCCGCACTTGTAAGATAATTTTGCACCTAATAAAAAAGTAAAATATTATCTACATAATTATATCTGTCGCTCAATATCAATTTAGGCTGGGACTATATGCTCCGGAATCCGGACGGCCGTAGAAAATTCAGAGCATCGAAAATAGAACTCTGCCCTAATACAATAGAGTTGAAAATCGAACACATCGAGTGTCGAGTTAAATGTCAATGTCATATATGACAGCTCGACACTCGAAACTTCCATTTTCATCTATTGTATTAGCGCATAGTTCTATTTTCAGTGCTCTGAATTTTTACCGGTGTTCCAGATTCCGGAGCATATAGTCCCAGCCTAAGTAGCGACAAAACTTCCGGATAAGATTCGTCACTTATTAGGCGATTGTGTAACAGGCCCTTAATTTAATTAAGTGTAAAGGACAATTTTTGGTCTCACGTCTCTGTCCGAGTATGTCCGTGGCATCTTAGCTGCTAAACGAAAGGTCCGATTAAGATGCGGTTTTTTTGTTTGAAAGCTGACGTGATCTAGTGCTCTTAGCTATAATTCATCATCATAAACTCGCTCACTGCTTAACGATTCAGGGGTTATTTTATTATTATTTATAACTAAACATAACTGTCTCGGGCCGCAAGGGTATATACGCTACGCTACATCTTAACAATTCGGGGGTCACTCGGGCCGCAAGGATATAGGTCTCGAGACGCGCGTTGCCGAACCCTGGTTTAGTCTGTAGTTCTGTACAGAGCCGCTAAACTCGTTTTCGGTTTACAATCGACGCAAACACAGAACAAGCTTTTCAAGTTATCTCGTACTGAGTGATCTTTTCAATTATATACACAGACGAAGACATATGGACGCACGTTATTCTGTACTTGTATTAAAATCTAGTTTTAATTCAAAGTTCAAAGCTGCCATTTTGATTTCAATTTAATTTGGTTGCGACGTGTTATTATAATAATACATAATACATTTAGCTTTATATACAGGGATTTTATTAATAAATACCTGAAATACATTACCTTTGGCCAACTTCACATTATTAATATTGCTCTTGGTTTGAAAACTGAATATTGATAAGATATTCTGCAAATTTCAGAAATCGTATAGTACAGTCATCTTCAGTACCTACATTACAGTAGTCCATAGAGTTGATCTAGCGAAGCAAACATTCTAAAATATTCCAGATTTTTTGTACACTTGCAATAAAGAGTGCTAAGTGCCACATTTTTTTGGTATCTTACTACATAATATTACATAAATCCTTACTAATATTACAACTATTATAAATAGCCATATAATAGTTTGTGAGGATTGATGGATGGATAGATGTTTGTGACTCTTGGACGCAAAAACTACTGAAAGGATTTCGATGAAATTTGGTATGGCAATTCCATGGCTACTTTTTTAAAAATAAATTGTACAATTCCTGCGGGATTTCTTTTTGCGCGTACAAAGTAGCGGGTAGGTACCCAACGTGTATTTTAAATGAAAGCACCTGCAGAATACATTTTCTATGAGAAAGTGTGTACCGCTGCATTTTCTAATCCCATCTAGTGGGGTAGTGAGGTGCTCTATTAAAATATTATTAGTGTCCTTGTGTTTTTTTGTCATTCAAAAATATTCTTATGCATTGTTCCCATTAGACTCCACCTCCATTGTGAACCTTGGCCCGCTGTAATAGGCATCAGTTTGGAATACGACGACCTCTGCGGTTGCCGGCTAGTGGCCAGCGGCTACCCACCCGCCCGTTACGTAACCCCACGTCCGACTTCTCACGGCGACACACTATTTCACTGGAAACGTCTTACCACGCGTATTATCTTCTCGTCGTTGGCTACAATTTGTGTTCATCTTCCAAAAGGGGACAGACATATAAAATAATACTATCTAAGTTCTACCAAAGCATTCCTAATAATAGCTTCGATTTTTATTTAAAAAAAAAAGTAAATTATATAGCCTATGTTACCCGGGCTATTTTATTAAAATCGATCCAGTAGTTTAGGCGCTACGGTAAAACAAAAGTATATATACATACATAGACTGCCAAAATCATTACCCTACCTATGTCTTCGTCGTAGTCGAATCGAATCGGTCATTGTATGCATGTTAAACATGAATTCTAACTAAAAGAGATAAAGAACGGCTAGAGGCATTTGAGATGTGGTGCTGGAGAAGAATGGAAGGTATGAGCTGGACGGAAACAAATAAAGAAGTTTTAGATGTCGTAGAAGAAAAACAAAATGTACCCAATTAAAACAATAGAAAACAGAAGGGGAAAAATGGTAGGACACTACTTACGACATGGCGAATTTATAAAGAATATCATGGAAGGAAAAGTAGAGGGGAGAAGAGGAAGAGGAAGGCCTAGGAGAAACTATTTGGAACAACTAAGTCTGGGATTATATTATTGTCCGGAATCCGGAGAAAATTCAGAGCACTGAAAAATAGAACTAGCCTGGTTATACTATGCTGCGGTAATACTTACATTAATCGATTTAAACTGTTCTCGTAAGATAATTCATAGTCGAGACAAGGTCGTGACAGCGTTTATCCTAAGTGATGTCAGCTACACTCAACTTAAATATTAACTACTAGACTTGATGTTGCCCGCGACTTCGTACTCCCAAACAGAAATAAATAAGAAAAATAAAAAGTAGCCTATGTGATATTCCAGAGGCTAAATTACTACCATAGCAAATTCCATCAAAATCCGTTCTGCAGTTTTTCCGTGAAAGAGTCGTAAATATTCAACCATCCTCACAAACTTTCACATTTATACTAGTAGCAGGAATGCACTTGTATTCAGCGCCATCTATTGACAAAACTCATCAGTTAATTAACCTAAAAAACTTGTTAGGTATCTTTGGAATGTTATGACCATGCTCACGGGCAAAGACTTTGGCCTGCTTGACACTCTACTGATAAGTGTCAGATAGCTTACTTGCATGTTTTGTCTCTGTCGCTCGATATAAAGTAAGCAGCGACAAAACTTCCGGATAAGCTATCCGACACTTATTAGAAGATTGTGAAACAGGCCCTTAAAGCTTACTGCTTGCTATAACAAAACCGTTAAGCAAAAGCTCATAGAAAACTATTTTGACGGCATAGTGCAAGCCACTGGACTGTGATATTTTTGTCTGTCTTTTATTAGGGAAGTCATAACTAGTACAGAAATGTAATTGAGTAGGCCAAGGCCGGAGCTGCTTCCTGTGGGGCTATTGATGATGAATCTTAAACAATCAAACCCTAAACAATACAGTGTGAACTACCATACAATAATATAAAGCAATTATAGCTTTTTGTCTTCGACTTTTTATATAATTGTTCCTATCGGAACGGGGTCATACCTAGGGTTGTCGATTGCCAGGTAATAGGTAAGATAAATAATAATAGTAACCTAATCAGCTCACACCGAGACGCGACGCGGCACGCACGCTTCAAGAAAACGATTTAAAATTGAACTTTATTCTTTACACAAAAAGATACACGTTACATTTCCAGAGCGGCGCTGCGCAGTGCGGTGCAGCTCGCCATTCGATCTGTTGCAAGGAAACGTGCACCTTTTTGTGTAGGAAATAAAGTTACATTTTAAATAGTTAGCTATCTTAAAATATCGTAATCGCTATTTTCAAATATCGTCTCGATGTAGACTGACGCTTAGATTCGATAATCGATGTCCATCAAAGTTACTACTTACAGTAATTATAGTGGGGCTAGCAGGAACAATTTACAACATGTTCGTAACGTTGTCGAAAGAGAATTGTATGAAAATTATGACAGCGCCCATTCAATTGACATTCGTTATCGTTACGAACACGTGGCTGTCAATTCACAATTGTTCCCGCTTGGGCAATATAGATAGAGTCAACACTTGCAGTCTAATAATAATAATATTTATTGTTTCAAAAGTTACATATAAATCCTTAAGTATTCCTCTGGTCTCCACACTAGGATTCCCTGTGTCGCGAAGACCAGTCTCTTTCATCATGCACAATATAAGGAGAAAAAGAAGATCTTAGAGTGTAAAGACTGGTACGAAAACAGTTAATAGTATTTATGTCTGTTTTAATAACAGGGGCGTGCGCTCCTTGTAGGCAGAAATGCAGTGCTTTACTTGTCATTCACAGATATTTTAATAAAACGTTCGTACGTTTTAGATGACTTTAATTAATAGTAAATAAATTAATTAAAAAAATATAATAACTTAAAAACGCCTAATATTTTATAAATAGCAACTCATCTCATGCCGTTGCGTTCTGCAGGATATATCATCGCATGTATGTGTAATTTTCATACTTCGCAAACGCACACATCCATGAATATCGACATGATTATATAGCGCAAACTACCGCGGCAGGCGATGGCTCTCGGCTATCCGATCGCTTCCGAAAACCGCCGAACTGGCTTGTCGGAAATTATTCGTTGCCTATAATCCGAGTAAAAATAATAGACGGAAATCTAATAAATCACGTATGCACATTATGCATTTTTGTTTAGTGGGGTTTTATTTATTTAAATAGAAGAAACGTTTTGTATTTCGCGGGGGCCATAGTGCATATTTCATGTGATAAGAATTGTTTACAATTTAATCGCTCCAGTTTATTTATAGTTTTCTTAAAAGATTTTTCATTTTAACATTTGAAAGTGAGTCCATTTAACGTTTTATTACTGAGTATATATAATAATTGTAGTGATTTGCTTTTACTAATGCGTTTGTTGATTTTTTTTAAATGTTATTTGATTGTGAGGTTTGTGTTGAAAATGTGTGTTTATTAAAAATTAAAAATAAAAAGTTCTCACAATTGTCATTCAGTGAAAAGATTCAAATTTTGTCTAAAGGTAGGTGTGTACCCGAGTTACAACAATTAAACTAGCAAAAAAATAATGTAACTCAAAAATTTCATGTTAAAAGTTATGAAACGTATAACTGGCTGTGTGGTTGTGTACACACGATTAAATTATATTGTTTTCCTTGCATATTATTTAGTAATTTACATCGGGATATAGTAATCTCAAGTAACCGGAACCTTGAATATGTGAAAATTGAAACTGACTGACTGGTGAGTAGTTATAATATTTTAAAATATGCTTATTATTTTACTTATTAGAATTTCTTCCGCCGCGACGATCGATCGCTGTTTTGTCTGCGTTGCCGTAGAAGATGTACATGAATAATAGTACATCTAAGACTTGCTCTGTTGGCATGGTTTCGACTTAGAGATCCGTCGCTTGGCTGTAGCTATGCTAAAAATCTATAAACGAAAAAGTTTTTGTGACCGAGTACTTCGCCGCATACCCAGTGTCATAATCCTGTGCACACCACTGTTTAATAATATGAGAAAAATAATTACATTACCAATACATAACCAGTATACCACAGTATACGTAATAGTCATTTACGTCATTATGACAATTGACCCCTCAATAGTATACTTGACCTGTGGGCCATGACGATAATTACCCGACTGTTTGCTCAGGTCATGCCGGTGTGACGTCACTAGGTGATCGACCCAGCATGTCAACGACTTAACAATATTGAACAGCCACTCGCCCCTATACATGTTAATGCCCTCGGTTTCGTATAAAAACGCTTCCGACATTTTGTCGGCGGGTGCCGGGTACTGTTGGACACATTGCATATATGAAAGGTAAAATATCTTAACCAAGGGCAAGGACATTGTCTAAGGAGGGTTCCGTAACTATAGACGCGTAATTTTTTTCTTTTAAATTACTTCAAAAGTTACTGTCCGATTTCGTTGCAAATAATTTTCCTAAACAGTATTTACATATTTTAGCATGATATATCAGCATGGAAACTAGTTTCTATCTCCAATAGTTTAGAAATACTTGGAGGGGGGACCAACTTACAAACCACAAGGCCGATTACTAGAAAATGATCGATTTTGTAAAAAAGTCATGTATGAAATTCAACGATAGATAACGATATTTTTTCATTCTACCCCTTCTACACGATGGGGTAGAATGAAAAAATATTTTTCATCACCACTTCACATGTATGCAGAGCCACCCCTAAAATATAAAATTATTATTATTTTATTTTGCCAAAACTGAAATCTGTACACAGTCTATAACTATACCAAATTGCGTCCGTTTATATTCATAATTACAGAAGCTAGAAGCGCGGACAGACAGACAGACAGACGGACGGACAGAGCGAAACTACGGTTCCTTGTGTATTACGGAACCCTAAAAAAGGAGAGATGGTCTATACTTTATTGTCTTTGGTATTGAAAATGCTGTAGGCCTAAATACTTTGCCTACATTTTAGTTCGAATTGTAATGAGACTCAACCTGGGAACGAACGCACTGAATTTGACATTATAATATTTAATCGTTCAATCCTAAATTAACCTGAAGACAAAAGAATTCTCAAAGCCTGGGAAAACGCGTACTAAATTTGACAAGGTTTCAGATCGATCTAACATTATAACTGATTGAGTGTACTGTTGTTTCTTGACGGAAATTCATGTTCATAATAATATCACACAACTCTTTTATACACTTTTTCACGTTATTTATATAATACTAATAAAGTGGAAATGTGTATAAAAAGGTTTTGCGACATTATGATTACGTTCTGTCATATTTAGGATCTTAATGAGTCAGCACGTGTGTGGAACATAAGTTTGTATGGAACGTGTTTCGGATGGAAACCTCAAACCTGGCTTTCAATTTGACATCCTTAGAGGATGTCAAATTTAGTACGAGTGTTCCCAGGCTTTGAGAATGCTTTTGTCTTCAGGTTAATTTAGGATTGTACGATTATTATATATTTCTTTACGACGACGACGACTTTACGACGACGAGTATTATATATTTCTGATTTTAATTTCTCAACAACCTTCAATAAATACAACTCTGACGTATCTAAAGTAATCTTACTGGCATTTCAATGGTCTGTACTCTGTCAACAATAAAGAAGATATTATTGCGAGTAATACCCATAACCTCAAAGATTTAGCGTCTTGGCAAATACCTTCGGTGCAAAAAATTCAGAGTCAAACATACGTCATATTGATTTACAGGCGGGCATTGTTCGGCATTTGATTGCAATTTATGTGCGGCTGTAGGTACTCCGCAGTCATTACCTGTTCGAATAAAAAAAGTGATAGATGACAGCGGGAAATGGCCGCCATTACCCCCCATTCGCAAATGATGCAAATTATTGATCTAACGAACGATACATTTCTACCTCTAGCGATTAAATATTTTTTATATTTAAATTGTTTCCTCTAATTATACTCCATTTGAGCTTAAAAATCATTAAATAACCTTGGCAGTTGGGTAAAAGGGTAAAAACAATGATTTCGAAAATAAAAAAAGGCTATGAGGTACATTTGACAGAACATCATCATACCAGAAAAACTTACGCCATTTTGGTTTTCACCATACTTCAAATGTCAAAATTTCTCCAAAAATCTCACAAGTGGGGCCATTTAACTGGAGACACTTTTTGCTTAATCATGCCTCGTCTATAATATATACGTCTATGGTTAAAAATCATAAATCTAACGCACATATTATGTACCATGAAGGTTTTTAATGCATGAAATTTCTCTAACTTCACCTTTCAAGATAGGTACAATGTTGCTGGCAACTATTTGTTGCAACCATAGACATATATCTACATTTGTTTCTTTGTATGTTTGTTTGTTTGCATTGAATTACCCCGAAACCACTGGGTTAATTTTGATGATAATTTTCAAAGATATAGAGTAGACTACGGGTAAGGACATGAGCTACTTTTTATCGCGGAATAAAGTACGGTTCCCGCAAGATTTCCTTACACATCTAGTGTTAAAGACGAGGTATGTCGAGGCAAAGAGTTTTGAAATCATTGGCTACTAGTAACGTAATAGGTAAATATATTTTTACTTTGTGGTAACAGTATAAGAACAAAGGCCGCCCCCTGCCGTTTCCGTCACCTGAGGCAGGTCAGCAGGTGCGCTTCCGCTCTTCACATAGATTTACCGTCGATACATGACACTTGACGAGCTTTTTATGTCTACTGTTGCTATTCAAAGTCACTTTTTTGTTTTTTAATTGTATTTATTGCGTAAGTTTACAGTAAGTATGAAGTGTAAATTCTTCTGTACGCTTATTAAAAAGGCTTGAAACGAATAGGTAGTAAAGTGTGTAGTGTCTGAAACAAAATCGTTATCTCTAATCTATACAATATACAATACTAACCTATAAAATACATATTAAATCGCAATAATGTACGGAACTTACAAATGTTAAAGTATTATAGTAGCGCTAATCTTATAGAATGGTAAGAGTAACGTGATACCTTATATATCTAAAAGTAAAGGACAACGAGAACGGTTAAGGTCACAAAAATGTAACATTGAGTCAACGGCACGCACACAGCG
Organism: Phengaris alcon alcon; assembly: GCA_037179445.1. Classification (NCBI taxonomy): domain Eukaryota; kingdom Metazoa; phylum Arthropoda; class Insecta; order Lepidoptera; family Lycaenidae; genus Phengaris; species Phengaris alcon. The sequence goes on along the minus strand of JAYRCH010000263.1, from coordinate 260,903 downwards.
GCGTGACGACAGGGTGACGTCACAACACGCCCACAGCGTCACGCCGCACTAGCGCCGGCAGGGATCGCCGCAAACTCGCGCTGACGTAGCCGTGTGAGTGATACACACCTTACGACATGATTAGTCGGAACTCGGAATGTGGAGACACATTATGAGTGTAATGTTTTGTACTTGAAACAAAAGGAAACAGTAGAGACATCAAAAGAATAAAATATGGATCGGTATTTAAATATCATTTGCAGGTGTATCTGCAAAACACAAATAAATGTAATGTATTTAATTAAAAAGTAAAAATGTCGAATAAAGTATGAAATAAAACTTATTTTCTAAATAATTCCACTTTTAAATTTGGCTAAAATTTTAACTATTTCGCTTCTCAATCTTCATAATTTTGAAGTCGGTACCAGCCCGACCACATTCTGATAAAACAATATTTAAAATAGAACACACATTTAAGTTGGCTGGTACCGACTTTAAAATTTTGAAGATTGAGTTGAGTAGAGAAATAGTTAAAATTTCAGCTAAATTTAAAAGGGGAATTATTAAGAAAATAAGTTTTATTTCATACTTTTTTGTGCAATTTTACTTTAGAAGTCGGGTTAATTTAAAAAAAAAAAAAATATTTGTTCCCTTTTTAGTGATATTTGTTAAATTATTATTAACACATTTTAAGAACGTTTAAAATAAACGATCGAATGTATAATTGAATACGCGCCAAGCTTCCATTAGGTATTGTATATAAGATGATGATGATGATAACTGTAAGTTACATAATGGCATATGCATGCAGTTCTTTAAACAACGTCGAAATTTCCAAACGCGTATCTTTAAAGACTGAAGAGTTGGTGGTGGTGGTGGTGGTGGTGGTGGTTGTGGTGGTGGTGGTGGTGGTGATGATGATGATGATGATTACTTTAATTGACATAGTGGCTTATGCTTTCAGTTCTTTAAGCAACGCCGAAATCCCCATCATGTATCTATAAGGAGTCAGGAGTTCTGTTCAGTACTTTTGGATCCAGGGTATACCTTGGTGCAAAATCTTACTTTTTGGTAGCTTCAGAAAAAGTCGAAATCACTATATGTATCCATATAAATTTTGAGGAGTTCCCTCGATTCCTCATGGATCCCATCATCAGGTCACCACTTTTGTGAAAACGAGATCAACTTCGAAGTATACCCTTTACATCAAAAAAAGAATTTTGAAAATCGGTCAACAGACGGCGGAGTTATCGTTGCACATAGGCAAAAAAATTATAGCCTAACGTATAACCGCCTCCTTTTTTTGGATAACGGTTAAAAAAAAAAATTCTTTTCTAAAATGGAAAAATTTAATTGAAATTAATTATCGTATGTAGTAGGTTACACCTTAGAGATTTAAATTACTATTTGGTGATTTACTAGCTTTCGCCCGCAGCTCCGCCCTCGTAAATACAGTAAAAATCCGTTCAGTTGTATTTGCGTGAAAGAGTAACAAACATCCATCTATCCATACATCCTCACAAACTTTCATATTTTTTAATATTAAGTAGAATAAACTTTCGAACGTCCGCGTCTCCACGACCGTTAACTGTTGTTTTTTTCAACTTTTGTAACCGATATCGTGTCGTACGCTGTAAAGTCTATAGTTCTCCGACACACACATCGACGTCTCGCAATGCGCACACTAGACGATAATTTATGTAAACAAACCAGTCTGAGCGCCAGTTACTAGGACTACGGACTTAGTACGAAAGTGGGCCATCTGATTTGAAATGAGTTAATAATATTACGTTTTATTGTTTATGTCCAGCACATGCTCTTTGTTTACATGGCCGTTAGCCACGTTGTTAATGCGCAATATGCAGATAATACTAATACAGGTATAAGCCTCTTTTTAATATAATACATCTATGGGTATAAGGCTGGGGCTATATGATCCGGAATCCGGCGGGTCTGGGAAAATTCAGATCATTGAGAATAGTACTCAGCGCTAATACAATAAAACTGAAAATCGAACACACAAGTGTCGAGTCAAATGTCAATCCTACTAATATTATAAATGTGAAAGTTTGTGAGGATCAATAGATGGATGTTTGTTACTCTTTCACGCAAAAACTACTGAACGGATTTTGATGAAATTTTGTAAATGTTTGCAGTAGTTTGTGCTCTGGATTAAACATAGGCTACATTTTATCCTGAACGAGTAGAGTGTTCCCGTGGGATACTGATTTACGCGGGCGGAGCCGCGGTCAACAGCTAGTGCCATATATAATGACAGCTGGACACTTCGATTTTCGATCTGAATTTTCCCAGTCTCGCCGGACCCCGGATCCTATTATATATTGCTAATTCGGTTTCTACAAAAAACATGGCGGTCATGTTTTTCAAGCCAACGACTAAATTTTATAATATTCCGATTCTGAAAATCAGGCTAAATAAGGCTAAAAAATTCCTAACTCTGAAAATATAACTCTACGCTAATACAATGTTAAGCTGACAACCGAACACTCTTAAGAGTGTCAAGTCAAATGTCAATGTCAAATCTGACAAAACTCATGGGTTCGATTTTCAGCTCTATTGTAATATCCCAGACTTTTATTAGTTTGTGAGAATGGATGGATAGTCCCATCCATCCAATATGTTTGTGACGCTTTCGCGCAAAAATTACTGAACGCATTTCAAATAAATTTGGTATGGTAGTAGTTTAAGCTCGGGATTTACACATACGCTACTTTTTATCCCGCAAAAGCACAGTGTTCCCGTGGGATATTATATTTACGCGGGCGGAGGTGGGGCAAAGGCTAGTTTTAATATATTTAATGCGAACAAATTACGACAACGCTTAAATTGCTTATAAATAAGATTTCCCGATAGTACGTAACAAGAAAGTAATGCACGGTATAAAAATGCCATATCTATTGATTTCCATGGGCTACAGACCACATTACACCGAGTGGTAATTTTTGTCCGGTCCATAAATCGAGTCAACAGCAGCGTGCTTGTGAGCTGCAGGATATTCAGTATTTACGGCTACCCACCCTCAACTTCAGCCGGTCCATAATATGTTTGACGTTTGTATTTTTCTCTGCCCTTTTCCAGTAGGTCGATTCTGCAAATTAAATCTTACAATAACACGGTTTCGATGCAGTCTCGTTATGTTAAAACAGCAACATGGTATTCTCATGAAAGTCGAAACAACGCCAAGATCGCGTTTCGATTGGTCCAAACACCGAATCTCAAAAAAAAAAAAAACAGTTTATGATATCAAAACAATTCATTTATAATTCATTGAAAGTCGAAGCTAAATACGAGAATCGGGGTTCGGGATTTAAGGTGACCAAATTTTTTTTCGGTCATAAAATTTTCATCATAATTCTTTTTCAGGATTTCGAATTTATTATCTACATAACATACTGTAAGGTGCCCCATATACGGTCCGGTTTTCCTTCACTGAACGGATGCAAAATCGCATCGTCTATGTGCAATTTCGAGATCGCATCAGTCGGCCGGATGGACTGAAGCGATTCGTTCCAGTGTTGCCAGCTCTGTTTTTACGAAACTACTAAGTTCGCGTCGATTTCTACTAAATATTTTCCTGCTAAAATAATTCTGAAAATTATCAAAAAAGCTACTCAACTTAGGAATCCCTAAAGCCGCCAAAAAACCACTGCATTTTCGGTTTTGTTATATTAAAATTTTATTATTTATTGAATTATATTATAAATTCTAACCTTATATATAAAATATACTAGGAAATATTACGTATATAGTAATTAAACGGGTAGTTTTAAGAAAATTACGGACGAATGCTACCATGTATTATTATGATACGAGTACGGTGTCAATTTTTTTTTTGATTGAATTTGATGCCAATGCATTTTTTAGGATGATTGCATGCATTTGATACGTAAAGCTACAGCTTTTAAACACAATTTTAAAATTAAGGTAAGTAAGCTTACAAGGTTACTTACCTTAATTTTAAAATTATGTATAATATCAATAATGGTAATAAATGTATTATGAAAATAACATTAATTGTAGAAAATTAAAAGGTATTTTACGATAGTTGCCAGCCCTGTTTTATCGTTCTTTGTTGTGGAAATTGGTAGCTTTTAACCTTGTTTTGTTTTTACTTTTTAACAATGGGTAAATTTGTTAGTAACTGTCCGGAAAGCAAAAAATTATAAAGCCGCGCTCTGATTTAAATTGTATCACTACAGTACAATGAGACTTTTATTCCGACGGATTAAATGTCATTTTCCATTGTCCTCTAAAATTACTGTTTCGGCTATAAAAAGTGTTTCTTTATTTTTTTGGGAAAACAACGACTAAACACGTTATAACACCCAACAAAGAAATTTTAGAACAATTGAAATGAATTGAAATACCTACGATTTTTACAGAATGTAGCCCTAGTTTTCACAAATTAAAATTTATTCACAATAATGAAGTAGCCAGGGACGTAAAGCAATAAAAATATCGAATTTAAGGAACTTTTTAAAGTCCATAGTTAAAATATTAATAATATACATAGTTGAATCTGGCATTCATCGAACATACAAAAGGAGGTAGACAATAAAAAATTAAAAAGCCGGCCAAGTGCGTGCCAGGCCACGCGTAGAATTAACCCATTATTAATATTTTTAATATTTTACATGTTAACTTATTATTTCGTTGTTTTTTGTACGAAGTTTTCCAAGTAAGCGCATTTTACAAGTTAGGTCTATACAACTCTTGAATTAACAAAACTAAGCCGTTATAGTTTCTGTTTTCCTTCAATGGACTACCATCATGATTTTTTCAGATTTTCCGAGTGAAAATTTAGAGGGACACCTTATTTTAACAAAAAAAGTAGAGTGTGTGCTTAAGACCGCACGCCAGAAGTGAAAACTTATATATATATATATATATATATATATATATATATATATATATATATATATATATATATATATATATATATATACCACAAAAAAAACCTTTTTTGTGGTACTTTCCCTACACGTATATTTCTCGCGTCTATCATGCGTCTACCCCATAGAAAGACGATCTATTGATCGCACCGCACACACATTTCTTCGTAGGCTGTGAGTGAGGCTGATCCGTCGCGCTCTAAGATGTTATTTACGCGTATATATATATATATATATATATATATATATATATATATATATATATATATATATATATATATATATATATATATATATAAGTTTTCACTTCTGGCGTGCGGTCTTAAGCACACACTCTACTTTTTTTGTTAAAATAAGGTGTCCCTCTAAATTTTCACTCGGAAAATCTGAAAAAATCATGATGGTAGTCCATTGAAGGAAAACAGAAACTATAACGGCTTAGTTTTGTTAATTCAAGAGTTGTATAGACCTAACTTGTAAAATGCGCTTACTTGGAAAACTTCGTACAAAAAACAACGAAATAATAAGTTAACATGTAAAATATTAAAAATATTAATAATGGGTTAATTCTACGCGTGGCCTGGCACGCACTTGGCCGGCTTTTTAATTTTTTATTGTCTACCTCCTTTTGTATGTTCGATGAATGCCAGATTCAACTATGTATATTATTAATATTTTAACTATGGACTTTAAAAAGTTCCTTAAATTCGATATTTTTATTGCTTTACGTCCCTGGCTACTTCATTATTGTGAATAAATTTTAATTTGTGAAAACTAGGGCTACATTCTGTAAAAATCGTAGGTATTTCAATTCATTTCAATTGTTCTAAAATTTCTTTGTTGGGTGTTATAACGTGTTTAGTCGTTGTTTTCCCAAAAAAATAAAGAAACACTTTTTATAGCCGAAACAGTAATTTTAGAGGACAATGGAAAATGACATTTAATCCGTCGGAATAAAAGTCTCATTGTACTGTAGTGATACAATTTAAATCAGAGCGCGGCTTTATAATTTTTTGCTTTCCGGACAGTTACTAACAAATTTACCCATTGTTAAAAAGTAAAAACAAAACAAGGTTAAAAGCTACCAATTTCCACAACAAAGAACGATAAAACAGGGCTGGCAACTATCGTAAAATACCTTTTAATTTTCTACAATTAATGTTATTTTCATAATACATTTATTACCATTATTGATATTATACATAATTTTAAAATTAAGGTAAGTAACCTTGTAAGCTTACTTACCTTAATTTTAAAATTGTGTTTAAAAGCTGTAGCTTTACGTATCAAATGCATGCAATCATCCTAAAAAATGCATTGGCATCAAATACAATCAAAAAAAAAATTGACACCGTACTCGTATCATAATAATACATGGTAGCATTCGTCCGTAATTTTCTTAAAACTACCCGTTTAATTACTATATACGTAATATTTCCTAGTATATTTTATATATAAGGTTAGAATTTATAATATAATTCAATAAATAATAAAATTTTAATATAACAAAACCGAAAATGCAGTGGTTTTTTGGCGGCTTTAGGGATTCCTAAGTTGAGTAGCTTTTTTGATAATTTTCAGAATTATTTTAGCAGGAAAATATTTAGTAGAAATCGACGCGAGCTTAGTAGTTTCGTAAAAACAGAGCTGGCAACACTGGAACGAATCGCTTCAGTCCATCCGGCCGACTGATGCGATCTCGAAATTGCACATAGACGATGCGATTTTGCATCCGTTCAGTGAAGGAAAACCGGACCGTATATGGGGCACCTTACAGTATGTTATGTAGATAATAGATTCGAAATCCTGAAAAAGAATTATGATGAAAATTTTATGACCGAAAAAAAATTTGGTCACCTTAAATCCCGAACCCCGATTCTCGTATTTAGCTTCGACTTTCAATGAATTATAAATGAATTGTTTTGATATCATAAACTGTTTTTTTTTTTTTTGAGATTCGGTGTTTGGACCAATCGAAACGCGATCTTGGCGTTGTTTCGACTTTCATGAGAATACCATTTTGCTGTTTTAACATAACGAGACTGCATCGAAACCGTGTTATTGTAAGATTTAATTTGCAGAATCGACCTACTGGAAAAGGGCAGAGAAAAATACAAACGTCAAACATATTATGGACCGGCTGAAGTTGAGGGTGGGTAGCCGTAAATACTGAATATCCTGCAGCTCACAAGCACGCTGCTGTTGACTCGATTTATGGACCGGACAAAAATTACCACTCGGTGTAATGTGGTCTGTAGCCCATGGAAATCAATAGATATGGCATTTTTATACCGTGCATTACTTTCTTGTTACGTACTATCGGGAAATCTTATTTATAAGCAATTTAAGCGTTGTCGTAATTTGTTCGCATTAAATATATTAAAACTAGCCTTTGCCCCACCTCCGCCCGCGTAAATATAATATCCCACGGGAACACTGTGCTTTTGCGGGATAAAAAGTAGCGTATGTGTAAATCCCGAGCTTAAACTACTACCATACCAAATTTATTTGAAATGCGTTCAGTAATTTTTGCGCGAAAGCGTCACAAACATATTGGATGGATGGGACTATCCATCCATTCTCACAAACTAATAAAAGTCTGGGATATTACAATAGAGCTGAAAATCGAACACATGAGTTTTGTCAGATTTGACATTGACATTTGACTTGACACTCTTAAGAGTGTTCGGTTGTCAGCTTAACATTGTATTAGCGTAGAGTTATATTTTCAGAGTTAGGAATTTTTTAGCCTTATTTAGCCTGATTTTCAGAATCGGAATATTATAAAATTTAGTCGTTGGCTTGAAAAACATGACCGCCATGTTTTTTGTAGAAACCGAATTAGCAATTTTGTCGAGCTGGGGTACTGAGTCCTGCGCCTCACCTGAGTAACCTGACCCCGATAGTAAGCAGGTCATTGTCGAGGTCAAGGCAACCATTGTTGTGGTACGAGCATTCCGAGCTATGTAATTATAAAATCAACGCAACCCGATACCAATATAAGGAGTACGTACAGCGGACGGCAAATATTTTAAAAAGTAAAGATAGGCTATGACGTACATTTGACAGAACAAATCTTCATACTAGAAAAAATTACGCCATCTAGGTTTTCACCATACCTCAAATGTCAGCCATCTTGAATTCACCATTGTTCAAATGTCAAAATTGCCCCAAAAACTCCAAAAGTGGGGACATTTAAGTGGAGACAGTTTTTGCCGCAACATGCCTCGTTTATAATATATACGTCTATGGTTGACGGGAGAAATATAGAGATTTCTTTAACTACTGTACATAAGTAATTTGTACTCAATACTCAGTAGTTTGTCGCAGATAGTATTTTTTTATATGCTTATTGTTTCTGAAACTGTGCGAGTCGCTTTAGTGCACGTATTGTGCTGTAAGTTGATACGAACAGCTGTAACTTGGGAGCCATCTTGAAATATATTTTCTCATCGAAAAAAACTGCGCTTTAAAGTGCCGTATTTCCGTCTGCATCACCAAACTGAACGGTGATAATCATTACGAAACGATTTCACGCTATAATAGGCTCTATTTCACATAGAATAGAGGTTGCGCAAATCGCCCTGGTACCAATTTCTTTACAAATTGGCACGCAACAATCGGTACACACAATGAACAGTTGAGTTTGTCGTTTTTCGATTTCGCACCGATCGATTCAATTTAACGCAACGAATAAATCGAATAATTGAGTGATGTGAAACGTTACGCACTCGATTTAGATTGGTTTTCTATTGTGCAGGGCTGCCAGTGCTGCCAATTACGAGATCCTTTTATCGAATTCATTAGTTTAGCTAATGACTTCTATTATAGCGGTCGTAACTGTTGTGGGTTGGCAGCCTGTACACTACAGATATTTCAGATTATGAAAAGACTTCCTAGTTTAACAAGTATTTTTGAATAGTTTCTTTGTTACCTTTCTTCTTATTGCATCTAGTGTCCATTTATTGCTATTTGAACAGGATCTTCAGTCTTCAAACTCCATAATGTCGCTCACAACTATCGTTTCTTTATAATCGTGTAGAGTTCTATGTGCTTCAAAGAGCTTTATATAGAACAACAGGTGAAATACTTCACGTTTGCGCATCGTCGAAATGTGCGACACCATTTGCAATACTTATATTTTACAAATGGGCATTTGTAAATATTTAACATTAATTAAATATTTAACGCAACATTCTCTAACTGTGCGTTAATGTTATAAAATATCAACATAGGGATGTTGCCGAGTGTGGAATATCACATTTATATAAATTAAATTTTAAAATTGTTGATTAAAGATACATAAAACTAAAATAAATAGGTATTTAGATTGACGCGATTAAAATTATAAGCAAATAAAAAATATTGCCCATCTCTTTCTCACAAAACGATTTGTTACGTCACAAGTTGCTATCGCCATTTATTTTGTAATGACAATAATTAATGTATGGCGGGTGCAACTCGTGACATCACAGGCCCATATATCGCTCTCATTCTTATTGTAAAATATTGAAATTGTTTGTATCTTCGTTATTTTTTAAAATATACCAAAATTGGTTCTAGATAGTTCGTTAACATGTTGTCTAACATCGAATAGACGAAAAAAAAATTTTGGCAACATGCCTATTGTTCCTTGCTTACTTTGGAGCTAGGTGGTATTAGCGTAGACATAAACTTATGTTTATGTCTACGCAGACATAAACATAAGTTTATGTCTGCGTAGACATAAACATAAGTTTAGGCTAAATGTATTTAATAGTGACAGACTATTAAATACATTTAGCCTAAAAACTTCTTCATACAAGGTAAAAACGACGCCATCTGTTGAGAATCCCTCGAACTACGATTATAACAATTAACACCATGCTCTAGCATTGAATTCTAACAACAAATCAAGAAAGGGCTCAACTAAAGTAATATTATGTACAATAATATTATAATTCGTGTTGCACGCCATTTCTTGTCTCCACTCGTGCGCAAGATCACCATTGCTCAAGTGAAACTTTATGGGGCCAGATTTTATTGACACTATTTTTAATTTTCATTTCACGATTTATTTTAAAAAAAGGCAAAGTCACGTTATACAATAAAATTCTTCTAACATTTAGACCCTTTAGAGTTTAGAATTTAGATTAGAGAAAGACAAAAGCTAAAAGAAAAGTTGCATTCAGAGACATGTTTTATCTTATGCCTTCAGAGGGATTTGTCTGTCTGTGTGTCTGTCCTTGGTATCGTAGCTGCCAAACGAATGATCCGTTTTTGATCAATTATTTTTGTTTGAAAAATGACATGATCGAGAGTATTCTTAGCTATAATTCCTCATCATCAGCTCGCTCACTGCTCGACGATTCGGGAGTTGCTAAATTTTTTTAATTTTGTTTATGTACACATTTCTGTTTTTGTTCCAGGGTTTCATCTGAGCGGCGTTGTGCGGGCGCCCGCGTCCGTGCCGCCGTGCTCCGAGCCCGAACGGCTATACAGGGTCACAGTTTCCTTTGATAGGTAAGCCCATTTACATCAATCCAAGGAAACCAATGTACATTACAGTATAAAGAACTAAGTAGGCAACACAGACAGGTAAGTATGTATCAGACTAGCAAGGGATAGCTGCACGCACACTCAGATTTAAACAGATTTGAGACTCCGCTGTCCGTCTGTCCGTCTGTCACCAGGCTGTATAGGCTGTCTAGCTATCATGAGCCGTGATAGCTCGACAATTTTCACAGTAATAATACACAGAACTTCTTGCACTTTTTCCACTATAGTTAGTAAAGTATTTACATTAATTTTAATATATTACACGACCGGTTTCAACAAAGTCATCATTAGATGTGACACTGTATAGACTCTGTATAGGATATTATGGTATAGGATATTATGTCTTAACTCAGGTGCACAAAATTTCCAGATGTAAGATAACCGGAGTGACATGCAGCTGCGAGGCGCGCGACATCTTCTGGTGCCAGCATGTGGTGGCCCTGGCGCTGTACCGCATCCGGAACGCAGACTCCGTCCGCCTGCGCGTGCCTATATCAGGTGAGCGTCTGCAGTTCCAGCGGAGTGACATGCAGCTGCGAGGCGGAAAATTAGTATGAAAATTGAAAAATTATTTAAAAAAGTTATATTTCACTGTTTACGACACTTCATTCACAGAAGTTCTTACGCGACGTAAGTACTTCAAAACATAATTTTTTAGTAAAAAATTACTGATAAATTAATATCAATTCAACATATTGAATCAGCTGTGTGAGGACAATGACCATCTCAGCGTCGTAGAGTGTGAAATGTACTTTTCTTTTTTATGACATTTTTTCAAGTTTCAGAATTATTAATTTCCTGTTTAAACGTCGTAAATCTTGTGTACGAAATTTTCGTAAGAATTTTGCGAATAAGGATTATTTAGTCCTGTAACTACCTCATTCTTCTGAATAAATACGTTGCGGGCTCTTTTTTGCTAACATTGTTGCCCCCTCTTCCAGAAACCCTGCTCCAGATGGATCGGCAGCAGCTGCAGAAGTTCGTGCAGTACCTCATAGCGGAGCACCACACCGAGGTGCTGCCGACCGCCCAGCGACTGGCAGACGAGGTACTGCAGGCGCGGTCCGCCATCAATCGCATCTGCGGCGCGCCGGACCCCACCGCCGGACCGCCGCCGGACGCGCACCACGCCTGGCACCTGGATGAGCAGCAGGTATGTTGTTTCATGGTCCTTCGAGCCGGATCAAAAAAATTATCTTAACACACATCATCAAAACTTCTAATAAGTCCAATAGTCCCCAAAGGCCAGAAGACCTAGAATAAAGTTTGACATGTTATTTTGGGGTCGACAACACATTTTAAGAGATTCATATTCATAAATTCGCCTAACAATGTTCATATTCCATTACAGGTGTGCGAACAAGTGCGGGCCTACCTCCTACAGGGTACATATTATAATGCAAACAAACAACTTAACTCTTTATTTTCAAAGGTGAGTTCAGACGGTTGATTCTTCTAATTAAATCCTGCAACGGTTACGATCCAGTCCCGATATGTTAAAACCCATGCTTAAACTGAAAAATGGTATTCTGATAAACGTCAACCCACGCCAAACCCGTTTTGATTGGTCCAAACTCCGAAAATCAGTTTATGATTTCAAGACGGTTCATTTATAATATAATATAAGTAAAATGAAAGTGTAAGTTAAATACGAGCATTGGTATTTTGTCTAAATTCTACTAATAATACTATAAAAATTAGTTAATTAAAGATACTCGTACTTTCAGAATTTGATTTGAACTAAAGAATTCTTTGTCTCTTAAATAATTTGTTTATTTTGTAACTATTATACATCCTAACCTAACCTAAGGCACTTAAAATTCCAGGTAAGAGAAATGCTCCGCGCGCAAGACTCTAACGGTCCACGCATGCTGATGTTAATGACTGAACAATTCCTGTCGGACCCTCGGCTGCTGTTATGGAGGAACCAGAACACCCCCATGACTGAGAAGTGTCGCCAACTTTGGGAGCAGTTAGGAGCTTTGTGGGTCAGCATAGTCCTGGACCCCGGGAGCAACAAGCACCACCGGATGCAGTGGAGGCATTTGCTGGATAAATGGTCTGCGGTGGAGGTGTGTCCGACCGAAGATCCGGATTATAGGTCGTTCCCGCTGGTGAGTACAGATTTTGTTTCACGTACTGTACTATGTTAATGTATTTAACATATAGCTAATTAATATATATTAATATATAATATAGCATAGAGACAATTAATAATTAATCTTCCTGAATATTTTAGAGCAAACAGCAAAATGTGATAGGTAAGGTCCAAGAAGATGAAGTCACACAGCCATTTTAATGTCTTCGTCAGAATAGCTTATTTTGAGTACAAATCACCTTGTGAAATATATGTCCGAATTTTAGAGAATTTTTGCCAGATCATTATCATTTATCTGTATATAAAAGTAATGATACATTTTTCAGTACGCAAGAGAGCGGGAACGTAGCGAGAGGGATCGCGACAGAGACCACCGCGATAGAGACAGAGAGAGGCATCGCGATAGAGAAGAGCGGGACAGAGAGAGGCTGCGGGAGCGGGAAGAAAGGGATAGGTAATAATGAATTCGAATTCTTCGTGTTTAATATGTTGTTGTTTAAATTAAGCATCAAACATTACAAAACATTCTTAATATTTTAATATGCTGAGATTTAAACTACGCGAGGGATGCAGCTTTGATCTATATTAATAATCAAGTCTTGTTTTAGGGAAAGGCACAGAGAACGACAAAGGAGAGACATACATTCCCATTCTGAGAGCTCAGACGAGGAACACAGACCTAATAAGTAAGTTAACTTTGTACTAATTTACATAAAAGACATATTTCATTTGGTCCCGGTCTTGTGAAAAGAAAATACTAGCAACGTTTATAGAAACTATAGGGGACTGATATAAAACAAGGGCTGGATACTTTAAACGCTGGAGCTTTAAACGTGTTTCGCTTGCGCGTGCGGCGGTGCGATTGTCATTCCCGGGGTGGCGGACAAGGTATTTGAACGTCCCAGCGACACGACTTTAAAATCTTTCAAAGTTATTTAAACAACAAGAAGTATGCAATATGTAAACGGTTTAATTCAAATGACTTACACCTAATTAAAACCTAATCGTAGTGCGTCGCCTACAGAAACTACTACATGGTCCTGAAATAGCCTCTATTTTTAAGACTGAAATTAAATGTAAAAGGTTTTTATAACAGTGTAATGTTATCGTTCCAGTTACGAGCGCGAGTACAGGCGCGCGAGCAAACGCCTGAGGCTACACAACCAGCGCTCCGCCGCGCCGCTCACGCCGCGCACAGTGTTCCACAAGTACGTAACATTCATTTCTCTATTTGTAAGCAATTAGTAATAATAATATTTCATGTCAGTTTCATATATTAATGACACGTATTGTGTCATTAATATATGAAACAAGTTATAACAAGTCAACCTGCTTATGAATTTCCTGATAGTATCATTAAAATAAAAAAAAATACAATATTGATATTACTTTTAGCAGTAACGCATTAAGAGTGGTGTCTTTTTCATGGAAATAATATTCCGGATCAGCTCGTACATCACGAAAAAATTGGCAGTTATAGGGATGGAAATGAAAAAATAAAAATTATAAAAGAAAAAGATATAAAAAGAATAAAAATATTTCGTCAGACCGGAATCGAACCCAAGACCAATTGGTTATCAACGCAAAATTCAAGCGCCTACGTAATTGCGCTACGCGTATCTGACATTACTTCTCGAATTTACTCAGATCTTATTTGTATTAAGTACACGACAAAAGAAAAAACATGACAAACTAAGATTCTTATGTCGCCGGCATAAAGGTCAAGTCGGAGGTAAAATAATTTTGAACGGACTTTCAACAAGTCAGTCATGAGCATGTCGCTGACGCGAACCCATAAGTTTTTGCCCTAACGAAAAGTGTCCAACGCGGCTATAGAGGTTTTCACTTCAAAATTTTTTTACTAATGTAATATAAGGACTCCAAAAATCAATTACGAATATTTCAGGCACATGATCCACTACTTATGTAAAGACGTTTAGGCAGACTAGAGCCAGAAAAGAATTGTCATACTCAAACTAAAAAAAACATCTCGTGTATGTGTGACTCTCCTCAAAACGCAAACTCGCCCATATAAAGAAAACATTTTGTTTTCGAGTATGACAATTATTTTTCAGCTTAAACGTATTTACATAAGCAGTAGATCATATACCCGAAGTATCCGTAATTGATTTTACCAAACCTTATATAATACTATACCGTTAATTTACTAAATATTATTATACATTTTGCCTACTGACTGTACCCGGTACTGCTCGCGACTGTATTTATTAACTTTATGGCTTTTTCCTTAAGTGAAACCTAATCCTGCACACATTATAACTGGAGTCTTCTCTCCCCAGAGCGCTCGACGCGGTCGACATATCGTGGGAGAGCGAGCACCTCAAGAGCATCCTGGGCTCGGACGAGTACGCGGACCCCGAGCGCACGGACAAGACTGCGGCCGTGGCCGCCGCGCCGCAGCAGTATCCTAAGTTCAACGACCTGGGACAGCCGCTGTGGCACGGTACTACCCGCAGTTTATGTTGTACTCGCGAGCTATGTTGAAGTACCAGCAGTAGGGAACACGCATTTGTTTTATATCAATATATTATTATATTTTCCGAAAATATCGACCGAAAAATGCTAAAAGTACAGTCATCAGTTGCTAAATTAAAAAGTAACGAGACTAAAAATGACTAAAAAAGCGTCGATTTTTTTGCAATGATTGGAAAACGAAAATTTATTGTTCAATTCCTTATGTTATTTGTGGTATTTTCTGTTAAAACAATGATATATACATAAACGCAGTATTGAAGTTAATAAAATCAATTTTGTATTTATCTTCATACATTTGCAAATGCTATGACGTCACTTGTACATTTTTTTATAGAGCGTTTTTTAATGCTCTCCAACGATCTCACTTTTTGTGATGACTGTATTTCATCAATGGTTGATCGTAGATATGCCATCGCAAAGTTGTATTTCCTGGCTCATTATACACTTTTCGAAAAGCGAATAAAAAAAACTATGCATGTTCCTCATTAACATGTCTAACCTCAACCTTTCGTGGTGGAACCATGCTTCGGCACAGATGAGATGGCTTTACCAGAGTGACACCATGGACTTATCGCTTACCGTTAAGCGATACGTTTTCTCGTTTGCCCAATTATAACATTAAAAAATAATCGTTAGATCAATTTTAAGATGATAAACCCATTAAAATATCTTCCAGAACACCTACCTGTCGTGGCGGCGAGGATAGAAGCGTTGCGTGCGCACGGACGCGCGCCCGCCGCGCTGCGACTGGCGGTCGCGGCAGCGAGGGCGATGCGACATCGACAGGTTAGTTCTAAATATTTAATACACTTAATTGGAAGGAAATTATACACAACTTAGCCCCACTTGCGCAGATCTGAGCTAAAGTTTACTCTGTGTAAAATTTTATGTCATCTCTCTCGTTCTTCATATTTATGAAAGAGAAGGAATGATATTTTAATCCAGGTTTAACTTTAACCCAGATCTGCGCAAGTGGGCCTTATTGTGTATAGTAATTATGGTATTAAAAATTATAAAATCTATATGCTAATATTTTCCTAGTAAAGCCATTATTAGCTTGGCCAAGAAATTAAAAAACTCTGGGCGCTTATTTTTTATTGTGACAAAAATACGAGAAGCTGGGATGTGATTAGTTGAATCTCGAAGATTTGACTGAAAGAAAAATGATTTTTTTCCCTGGTCAGGATATAACTCTATAGATTCTTGTATAATTTTGATTAATAGTTATTATACATGAAAAAAGAACATGCCGTGTACAGAGCACACATGGTATAAGTGAAACTAGATTAATCATTCAAAATCAAAAAATACTCTAAACGCTCCTAAAGTAGTTTCTATAAAATAAAATACGTTGCATTATTATAAATTTGATAGTGTTGCAAATAATAAGTACTTGCGTGCAGGAGGTGGCTGCGGCGCGCTGGGCGTCGGCGGGCGGCGGGGAGGCGGGCGGCTCGGCGTCGTGCGGCGATAGCTGTGGCGGCTGCGAGCGTGAGCGACACAAGCTGTCGCTGGTCTGCGCGCACATGGACGCCGGCGCCTGCCACGCTGCCACGTGCGCGCTCAGCCACTCGCAACGCTGCGTCGGCAGAGGTATTTATTTATTTACTAGTTAACCCAGCAAACGCTATGTCATCAGAATCAGGGGTTTCTAAACTTTAAAGATAACAAAACTAACCACATACCATCTCAAATAAAAAAGCGCTATTTCAAAATAATATTATGTTAAGCGTGGTATTATTTAACAGATCATTTGTGTGGAACTCTGATGATTATCTACGGAACCCCTGGGTTACACATAATATCTTAAAGGGGAGAAAAATCGATCTATCTCTCGGTCTTATCACTTCGAAACTGCGCATTTTTCAGATATATGTATTTGTTTTCGTCTCGTAATAACATATAAGTGATTTCGATTTTTAAATGTCAAATCCCGGTCAGACGTTCATTTTTATGATTCTTTTGTTTTTTTTTTTTAAATTATTTTTAATAATTTTATCGCTCTATTAAATCTCCGAGCAAAGCTCCCACGTACTTCATATACAAATAATATATATACAAATACAATATACAAAACTTCCATAGTCGACTCGATCGTTTTTACCGATTAGTCAACTGGCACAGGCTCGTCATGTATTTATTTTTCACTATTAAACTTAGTAAACGTTCCACAGACAGCGCTGCTGGTCGGGGTGGCCGCTGGAGGCGGTGTGGTGCGTGCACGAGTGCCTGGCGGACGCGTGCCTCGCGCCCGACGACCAGCGCGCCAGCCCGCGCCTGCACACCTACGACGAGGAGCCCGCGACCGGCCTGCCGCCCAGGTACGATCTAGTTCAGGAGCCGATGCTGCCGATATCAACGATATACAATATCTATGGACGCTTCCACACCACGTCAATCTGGCCCGTGGTAAATTCTCGAAGAACTTGAAGAAAATACGGGTACCTGACAACGGAAATATATTTAATACTATTATACTATACTTATATTTAAGATTTTTACTATATTATACACATATTATATACACATCCATTACCCAGGAACACAGAAAACTTGAAAACGCTAATGCGCCAACCACTGAGCCACAGAGGTCGTCGAGATTAAATTAAACTTTGCTCAAATCCAAATTATAAATACAAATAATTATAAATTAATAACCCTATTGTGTTTTTGTTTACGTTTATATAAATTGCATATTAACAAAATAAACTCACAATTATGACTCACAAAAAGTATGGTTTCCATAAGATTTAAACATTTGTCTTTCTACGTGAACGATGTTGCGACAAAAATCTATTTCCTACATAAGGGAACATATGACCTGTTTAGGGGGGTGGGGGATGGTCACCGTGTGGGTTAGGTTAGTCACTTTAACACACCCTACGTTATTAGGATTCTGACACGTTGTCAAGATCTTCTAGGAAAATCTCGCGCGACGGTCATTAGTAGGTTCTACTTAAAAAGAGAGGGGTCTCGGGATATACTACGTATGCCTATGGTCACCATGACTGACAGGGAGGGGGAAAATGGGGAAATGTGGTCAGTATGGGTATGTTCTCTAAGTATAGAACATCTTTAAACAACATTATACCATATTTTCCATTTCAGATACCACCTTTAAATCTGTATTTAAAATAACTGATGATTAATAATTATTATTATTCACAGATACCAGCATGTGCCTGTGGCGGGCAGTAAGAACCCGGAGGAGACGTATCTCGCGTTGGCACTGGAGGCGGCGCTGCTCGGCCTCGGCATGCAGCGCATGCTGCCCAGCGGCCTGTACGCGCAGGAGCGGTACTGCAAGCAGGTATTGCTCGATAACAGATAGGGACTGAGACAAATGACGTTGCAATACAGCTACGATCCAGTCCCGATATGTTAAAACTGCAAAATGGTATTCTCATAAACGTCAAACCAACGTCAACCCCGTTTTGATTGGTCCAAACTCCAAAAATCAGTATGATTTCGAGTCGACTCATTTAAAATTCAATAAAAGTAAAATGAAAGTGTAAGTTAGTTACGAGAATTGTTCTGTTGAAGTATTGTATGTAGGCGTCATCTGTCTTTATTTAAACGATTGTTACGGCGCTTCAATGTGTAGAGTGTTCTAGAAGCTTCTAGTGAGGAAAGTACTAGAACGTTCTCGAACACTGTACACATTGAAGCGCCCTAACAATATTTAAGTCTATTCATATCCAATGGGTATAAACATTGTTTTAAAATTTTCTGTTCCTCCCGTGATATAAATGAAACTATTAAATGCTATTATTTCCAGGAGGAGCGTCTAATCGGGCAGCTACAGCGGGTGGAGGGCGAGGCGGCGGCGGGCGTGTGCGGTCGCGTGGCGCGCGCGTTACTCGCGGGCGGCCCGTCCTCCTGCCTCGGCGCGCACGTGCATCCGCGCTCCGCCCCCGCGCACACGTTCGCGCGCTACCTGTTTCTGGCACTCCTGCCGACTGACCCCGACCTCGCGTACAGAGTGGGACTGAGAGCTATGAGGTGAGAGGGAGAACAATAATGTGCGTAGCGTATGTAAGGCTGGGACTATATGATCAGAAATCCGGTAGGCCGGGGAAAATTCAGAGCATTGAAAATTCAAAGAATTGCGCTAATACAGTATAGTTGAAAATCGAAGTGTCGAGTACCGAGTTGTTGTATGACATTGACATTTGACTTGACACGTCTCGTGTGTTCTACTCTCTGAATAAGGAAACTAATGGAACTGCCATTACAACATACGCGGCTAAACATGGCGGCTTAGTGTTGATACTGCGAGTGTTTTCGCCAATCTATCGATAAAATTATCGATGAAACTTATCTTTATATTTTACTTATACTTATGTCCACTTTGTCTAAAAGTACTCTGTGCCATTACCATAATACAATTTAAACTTAAGTTTTACTATTTACACTAGCTTTCGTCTGTAATAATACCCTCGTAATTTGTAAAATATAAGACACCAACTTTCGATATGTCATGTATAATGGTAAATGATTATCCAACGCCATATGATATAGTTTGCTCGCGACTGCGCCCGAGGCGAAGACGTAGAACAATCCTATTATATTTATATAATTTATAGAATTATAAATGTGATAGTTTGTGAGGATGGATGGATGGATGTTTGTTACTCTTTCACGCAAAAACTACAGAACGGATTTTGATGAAATTTGGTATGGTAGTAGTTTAGGCCCTGGATTAATACATATGCTACTTTTTATCCCGAAAATGTATAGTATTCCCGTGGAATAAAATACTATATATGCGGATGGAGCCGCGGGAGAACGCTAGTATTCAAAAATATCGAGATTGGTGATTATAATCATCAAAATTTGCGTTACTGCTAAAAAAAAGAATATACGTATATTATAATGTTTATTTATTTACATTATTCATTTCTGAAAAGGACAATTTTGTTGAAATAATTTTGAAATGATACTTTTTCGGTACATTTTTTCCCAAAATAATGAAATCTTATATCTATTATCAATAAATATTTATCTTATATTATTATATATATCTTTTCATCAATAAATATTTATTGCTGGCATCATGATCGCTTGAATCGGTCTCAAAACCATCTTCACCATAATTTTTGACGACAAAAGAAAAAATATACAAATAATATTTTTCAAAATTTGGTTTATTGAAATTAAATTTAAGAATTTTCTCAGTTTTTTTACAAAGATCCATTTGTATATGCAAATGTTTCAATTTCTTTAGAGCTTGATCCTGAAAAGAAAATGCTGTTTTACCTTTATTGTAAAAGTATTAATAATATAAATAAAAGCTATAAAGTAAATATTCAGAGACCGAACACCCGTTCCATATTGAAATAGACTATTATTATATACTTTTATTTAAGATTTTAGTTACGAAATTGGACCTTTAAATATAGTAAGCATTAATGATAGTTTTTAATAACATGCTGTTACTACAAAAATGAACTGACCGACAGTTAAAAAATCTGGTTGTATCAATAACAATTTCACAAGCAGTAAGAACTTAGATGTGCACTGTAATTACTTACTAGTTCAATGTTCTGATCGCTGGCTGCATCACCATCTGTTGTTGCAGGAGCAGATTCTTTTAGTGTTAAATATTGCTGAAAGAATACATATTGTTCATAATAATGATTAAAACATTTTACAAGTCGACATTTATATTCTGCCTGTCCTAACCTAAGTTGGTAAAATTATATTATGTACCGGGCTAACTTACCAATTCTACATTCTGTTGGTTGGCTCCATTATCATCTCTAGCTGTAAGAGACGATTGGTGTAGGGTTGAAGGTTGCTAAAAACAGATAAATTTCATAAATAATAATCACTGCAATGTGGACAGAATTAATTTCTGTCGATTTAAAGGTTAGAGAAAAGAATAGTCATGTTAAATTATTCTCACCTGTATGCACAGAGATGATACTGCATCATCTTTTAATCTTATGACATCCAGTGTTCTGTTAAATGAATTTTCATCAAAATGTAAAGAACATATGTAAACATGTTTTAAATCTGTTCTTAAATTTTGCTTCCCAAAGGTCTCTAACCAAATACTTTTTTTGTATTTATTTTGTGGCAGCCTGAAAACAAAAAAAATCAAAATACTTATGAAATACCGCGCAGTGCAACAAAAAATATCGATACTATTATAGTCGTCCGATATTACAAGAACATCACTACAGTCAAAACAAAGACAATTAAAACTTATCCAAAATGCTACATTTTGAATGAAAACTACACATAATATACTTCTTTTAATGATTTTATTACGTTTTCTACGAAAAAACAATACTAAAATACAATATCTACAAAATTACAATACTAAAAATAACAAAACAGAGATAAAATAACATATCGGTGAAATGTTACATTTAGCCGATTTCGGTTTGATGTTGCACCAATTTATTATGCTGCACTTATTAGGCATCGTAAAATATATGTTTTTCAATATATTTAAGCACAATCTTCAAAATATCTTAAAAAAATATTTTTTTCAACAGGCGAAGTGACAGTTCAAAGCGTAAGTCACAGGTTATTATAGGTCTAGTACGTAGGTACACAGCGTCACAATATGGCGGACACGGCACACTCGTGACGTCACGAAAAATATTGCCAATGTTAGCTATATTGATAAGTTACTGTTGTTTTGTTTTTATTGCATACATTAGACAAAGAAGTCACTATTTTTATCATTTCGTTTTTTATACCATATACATAATGAAGTATCTATATGTTATTGTGGCAGTTCCATTAGTTTCCTTATTCAGAGGTTCGACTTTTAGGACCGTATTTAAAGGTTTATCTAAAATGTCAAAGACACAAAAGCATAACACCCTCGTAATTCCTACCATGAAGTAAATTGAAATCAGTGTTAAATGTTGCTGTACATTATATTGCAGACTGCCGATGGTAGAGGAGGCGTACGCGCTGGACGGCGCAGGCGCGGGCGGCGCGGGCGCGGGCGCCTGGCACACGCTGCAGCACGCCGAGCAGCAGCAGGCCGCGCTCGCCTCCGCGCTGTTAGGTGAGACAGAGATAGATGTAGTAGTACAGTACTACTCACGGAATAGAAAACAAGTGGAGGTGTTATATGACACAATTAGTATGAAAGTCGCTGTCGCCAAACTCATATAAATACACCGATAATATTACATTGACGTACGGTACGGTCTGTACAGTGTTGACCGTGTAATAATAATGTTGTATACTTAAATAAATCGGAATTTATTACATAACGTCACATTGGTAAACTTATATAATCTCTAACGAAGTAAAAGTGAACTTATTCATGTATCAACATTACAGGCGCGGCGCGCGGCACGCCCGCTCGTCTGCGCGCGGCGCTGGCGGCGGCGCAGCGGCACGTGCGTTCGGCGGCGCAGCTGTTCCGCCTGGCGCAGGACGCGCTGCGGCACGCCGCGCCGCCCGATGCGCCGCACCACCACCGCGACCTGCTCGCCGCCGCCTTCGAGCTGGGCCTGCAGGTAAACGTTTTGCCCGCATTTTGACGTTAATATAACGTCATTACAATTTTATACAAAATCGTCAAAAAACCCGATGTGTAACTCATGGACCTTATTGTCATAGTTATAAGATTGAAATGTGAAACATCGTGCCTGTCGGCGGCCGTACGTGTAAAGGCGCGTCTCCTGCGCGTGTTTTTTTTTTACACAAAACATCGAAACATACCCCTATGTTTCGATGTTTTGTGGCTATACACATTTGTGTAGGAATATACAATGTTTTTGTCTTCAGAGACGGACGGAAAACATTCTCCGTGCGGGTAGAGAGGGGAAGTAATGTTTCATTTCTTATGCACTGTTTACACCACTCGCATGACCATTAAACATAGAAATACGGAATAAATTATCAATCCCAATAAATTTATCAATCCCAGATCGGTCTTCTATTCGTAACTGCTGATAAATACTAAAATTACGAGTCAGTAAATATGACCTAACTCGAAATCTGGGCGTCCAAAAAGGCCACTTTAGATGTTACATATTATGGTTTCATATAAATATTTTTTTCCATACAAAAATCGTGAAATGTTAAAATGGCTATTGATTATTAGATCTGATTTCATCATAGGTATTAGAAAACATCAATTTTTGTCAGTTTTCAATAGAAATGCGTAAAATGGCGCACATAATATGAGTTGAAAAAAATGCATATATGAAACACCTAAAGTGGCCTTTTTTAACCCCCTGTGTTTTCTCCTAGATTCTGCATCTGCAATCGCTAAAACTGCGAGTGCTTACGTCTTCCTCACCGGAACTCATGACCAAAATGAAACAAAAATTTTTTTTTTCAATCAAAAATATTTTCTATAGCTGCAGATAGCTTGTGTATGAAAACTAATATTTTTGTTTCATGTTTTCTGTGTGATGTTTCGAAAAAACATGAGCAGGAGACGCGCCTTAAGAACAAATAATAATGACAGTATGAGACATTTTGGTGTTCCACCCAAATTTCAACTACTGCACTAG
This sequence comes from Phengaris alcon alcon, assembly GCA_037179445.1. Taxonomy (NCBI): domain Eukaryota; kingdom Metazoa; phylum Arthropoda; class Insecta; order Lepidoptera; family Lycaenidae; genus Phengaris; species Phengaris alcon. The sequence goes on along the minus strand of JAYRCH010000263.1, from coordinate 237,384 downwards.
ATAGCTCAAATGAAACTGGATATTTTATCAAATAATTAATTACGCTATGTCAATATTGTGACGCATTACGCGTGGTAATTTCATGATCATTTTGCTGCGTATCAAGATTTGCATAACGTTGATAATAATCTGTTACGTTTTGATACAACCTGTTTTTGATCAGTTGTGCTTAAAGCATTACATAATATTATTTGATTCTCAAAATATGTGTTACCTTATTAACACACGTACTTTGTATAGGTGCTGCGGATGACCCTGTCTGCGGTGAACTGGCGGCGGCGCGAGATGGTGCGGTGGCTGGTCACGTGCGCCACCGAACTGGGGTTGGACGCGCTGCTCTCCATCATGCAGAACTGGTAATTACTCCAAGTGCAATGTAAATAGTAATACAACTCGTCACGCGAAGGTCTTATAACTGTACGAGAAGTCAGGCTTCGACATGAATAGGACGGCTCCACAGATATCAATATGCTGAGTGTGCTTTTTGTCACTGCTCGCCGTGAAGAAGTTAACTACAATTTGTATGGCATCGAAACAACGCCTCTAGTGGCAAATAATAACTAATTTGATGCCATCCAAATTGTAGCTAACTTCTTCACGGCGAGTAGTGACATAAATTCACACGGATCTCAAATACCTGACTGCCTGTTTGCTCCATTTCACGTAACGTTTGTTTACTCTCAGGTACGAGTTATTCACACCAACCGAAGCGACGGGACCGGTGGCGGCCGCAGCCATGTCGCATGCCACGGCGCTGCGGCTCGGCCTCACCTTCGAGCAGCAGGAGAAGCTCAGCGCCTGCGCGCGCACGCTCGCGCTGCAGTGCGCCGCCAAGGTAGTTGACGCTCTATGTCGTACGAGTAGGATCCATAGTTCTGTGACGGAATGCAGCGTGGATAATGGTCCTTCGAGTCGGATATGTGCTAAACTTAATAATAATTATCATTATATAGCTTCAACAGCCAAAATATTTCAGGTCATTATTAAACAGTTCATTTAGAAGTTACATTACATGCAATATTGACAGTGAAGAGAGCTAATGAAAAGATAGATGAAGTTTCGAAAAGTTTCCCAGGTTGATTTGTACACTCAATATAAATGTACTAAGGGTCGCTAAACTTTATCCAGGATCCGCCCGGGTGCGCGCTCTCCGCGCTATCGGTCTGCGAGGGCTCGGCGGGTGCGTTCGAGGCGGCGTGCGCGGCGGTGGGCGGTGCGGCGGCGCGCGGCGCGCTGGCGTCCAGTCAGCTGTTCGCGGTGGCGCGGTACATGGAGCAGCGTGGCCAGCCGGCAAGAGCGATGAGATTAGCTACGTTGGCTATGAGGAATTTACATCTACATTATAACCAGGTGTGTTGGAATTGTAATAAAAATTAATATTAATATTCTATCCGTCTGTAACTAGTTTGGGTCTTTATATAGAAATAAATCTACATAAGTCTACATATTATGTCAATATGTCATATTTAGACTTGAATTGTCTCAGTCCCTCTCTTTATATAATCTTGTTATATCTGTCTACAGTTTAAAAAACTGCTGGCACACAAGCGCTATAGTTTCGACATTTTGGACATTATGAAAATGTTGAAAGATATTCTCTTCTTATTCTGTCTCTTTGGCTGAGTTTAAAAACAATATTTAAACATGATTTATTTTCCAGGACACGCACCCGGCGATCGCGGACATACACTGGGCGGTGGCGCTGGCGCACTCCCTCGGACGCGCTGAGCTACAAGCAATGCTGCCGCTGCTGGTGAAAAACGTGCAGTGCGCGCCCGTGCTGGTGTGTTATTTTATTCAATTATAACAGTTTTACTCGAAATTCAAACACTATGATAGGTACCTAATCATGAACGACTGAGTCTAAAATATAAGTCAAAATGGCTTACTTCTTTTAAAAATGGCTTAGTGAATCGCCAATGTCAGATTGTGTTAACTCTGCCTTAAGGTTAAGTAGGTTTTATGAAAAAAACAAGGGTACGGTGAACTGAAGGAAGTCTGTTGAAAGATTTAGAAACTAGAACAAGCACAAACATTTAGGGTTAGTACCACATACCTTACAATTTTATTTTGTTAGTAACAATATATGTACACAAAATTTCAATAATAGGGAGTATTTACACAACATAGAGCAGATATAAAATTGAGAGGGCCGGGAAAAGTAGGAGGGAGGGTATCATACAGCGACGTTTGGTTATTGGACAAGAGAAGAAGATATGGTCTAGAGTGCCCTCATCTAGGCCACACTCGCACAAAAAGCTATCCCTGACCATAATCTTAGCAAGAAAAACAGGTGAGCAGCAATGCTCATTCAGCAAAAGGTTGAACACATTGTTTTACTTCCTTGTTTAAATTTAAAAAAACATGGTCTAATAGGGATGCCATTTTGAATATCAAAATAGTGCTTTCCAAACTAGTTTTCAATTCACATATCATATCATAGCATCAGTTTATTTATCGACCGTGCTCACTCGAACGTATCTGTATTTACAGTCAGACGTGCTTCGCCGCTGCTGTGTCGCGGCGGCCGGCTGCAGTCGCTCGCGGCCGCCGCCGCCGCGTCCCCCGACGCCGCTGCGGCCGCTGCTGGAGGCGGCGCTGCGAGCGTACGCTTCAACTACGCACGCGCGGTTAGCGCACATATCGCCGCGACACTACGCCGACTTTGTCGACTTCCTTGGTAAGAGGTTTTCGCGAGCCAGCCTAGTGTGTTGTTTTGTCTTTATTTTTGCGAGAAGTTATTAAACATAAAAACTTGCTTATTTTACGATTACTTGTTGCCGCCGTACGCTGTAATCGTTTGCGATCTGACTTTGTCTGCCCGTTTGTTCAACAAGAGAAAATATATTAGTGGCCTATTTAACTTTCAATTATTCAAATAGGTATTTTCATAGGGTAAAAACTTATGGAGTCCTTAAACATTTCAGGTAAAGCACGCGACACGTTTGCGCTCGCTCACGACGGACCCCACCAATTCGCCGCCTTGCTCCAGGAGATCAAACTGAAGTACAAGGGGAAGAAGAAACTCATGTTCCTCGTCAAAGAGAGATTCGGGTAAACCCCGCCAGCGTTCTTATGATTCATGTCAAACTTGTTAGATGCCATGTATATTTTTAAGCGTCTAATTCTGAGTACATCACGGGAATACCTCATACAATACGTTAGTACTCGATGTACCTAACCAGAATGCAAGTATTATTGTAATTAGTATATAATATACCTCCTAGTGTCACTTGTAAGTAGCCTATATTGTAATGATCTCAATGATTCCAATATGTAAATAGCGTAGCTGTAAATATAGCGTAAGATGTAAAAATAGTACGGTTTCGCTGAAATTTGTAAATGGTATGTAAATTGTTTCTGACACAGACAGTATTTAGCGTTGTAAAGCGTTTGGGACTCGAGCCCTAGCGTCCACAGCAGAACGATGACACCACACCAAAGAAATATTTGTAAGTTTCGCGTAAATGAAGCCATCTTTCTTCAGTATTCTTGAGTATTCATATTTAGGTGTTCTATTTTTAAACGTAAAAACTGTCGACTTTTTGATGCCGCCATTTTGTTTTTGTTACGGCCTCTTGTGATTGTTTTTTTGTCTGTTCTTTTTTGTTGTTCCATTTTTACGTTTCCAGTTTCGGTTTTCGATGTTAGTATAGAGATAAAGTTTTAACAAAAAGTGCATTTATAATGTAGAATGTTTAATATTTAATATAGATCATTGGAATAGTGTTCAAAAACTTAGGACAAGTATGTATAACGTGTAGGAGCTAAGGATTTTGTACTTTTGTGGTGTGCGAGGCGTTCTGTAGCTGGTTCCTTATACAAACTCTAAAAAACTTGTAATGCTATGAAAATATTTTTAAGCGACTGCAAGGCTGCCAACATTATAAAAAGTAATTCCAAAATCTTTGGTGAAGGTGGTTTCTTCAATACAAATTTTAAAACAACGGAGTTTTATAAAACAATACTTTTTAGTCATTTTACACTGGTGTACTTTTGACTTAAGAATAATATTTATTCCTTCTTTTCTATGGTCATAAGAAGCTTACATCGTAAAAAATTTGATAGGGTTAAGTCCTAAAAGTTACTAAAAATCACCTAAAACCGACATCATTGTCATAACAGTCTTGTCGTTATGAATTAAAAGTGTCTTAATAGATCGTATTGCGAATGATGTGACCATATTAATCTTGGATACTTTTTCATAGTTGAAAATGCCGTATAATTAACGTAAAACTCTGTTGTTTGATACTTTGGATTCTAATGATCTCAGACAGCTTATCATATTATATTTGTACAGAAAAAACAAAATTAGGATTTTGTGGCTCTCAAGAAATTAACAGACATCTTATTGAAGACACATTTTGAAATACTGTAAAGAATGAGGGTTTTTAAATTCGTGACATCTGACAGCTTTTTGATACGACAAGGACCGTCGGGCTACCAAGCGCCGCCTGGTGACAGAAAAATAATCGAAAATTCTTATTGACCGTTTATGGTACCACTTCCGCCACCAGATGACGCTTTGTGTGAAATATCAAACACCCACATTTCTTAGCGGCTCAATTTTTGTAACCGAACAAAAAGTTTAACCTTCAAAAATACCTTCGGTTCTATAGCACTTAAAAATGTGTTTACAGCATTACTCAGCTTTTTTGCCTATAATGCAGGTGTTTTTAAACAGAATCTCTACAATACCTATAATATCTTGGATAGTCCGTTCATTAAATAATACCAGAATATTACATACAGACTATACTAATCGTTTTGCAGAAAACTTTCAAATGCATAAATTCACCGTCCATACATAGAATAAAGAGTGAAATTATATGTTGTTTTTGGGCAATACCAAAGATGCGATTATAGGACGGACTTTGAAATCTCTCTGCACATTGGTTAGATGTATTGCTTTAATTCAAACTAAAAAAAACCATTTCTATGTAAGGAAGATAAGAAACTTTCTAAAATATTAATAATCAATAGCTAATTTAGTTATAATTAAAAGTATAATATTGATGGTCAATTTTTGGTCAAACAAAATATAAAGTAAACACCTGCCACTGAGGGCACTTCTTACTTAATTTCTATTCTCTTCAAAAAACCATTAAATGACAGTCAAAATTGTGTAAATATGAAAAATAGCAGTATTTTGGTAAAAAAAAACATAACGTGTGCCTAATTAATCTATTGAATAAAGATTTTTTTACTTTATACTTTTTATATTTACAACTGAAACAGCAAAGTGCAATAATATTGTTGTGTTAAAAAACTTTATTCATTAGGTTCTCTTAGACATATTTTGTTAGTGCTTTGCAAAAGTATCTAGGAAAACTATACCTACATATAAAATTTAAAATCACAATCTACATTAGAAAAGGTGTATTGACTGTATTGTACAATCTGAATTATACCTTATGCAAAATAAAATCTTAATGTATGTTTGCATATGATTATCTACTTTCCTATTATTTTTTGCAAAGTAAAAACATTAAAATATAACTGATTGGAATAAAATTATTTGCTGAAAAGGTATGTTTGAAATCTGGATTTGGTAACTGAGACCTCGTGGTTGGAATTGAGACTGAATATTACTTTGTGCCAATTACTGTTACATTTTCACGTAAAATTACTTTAATTATATAAAGTAAGTAAACTCCATAAAAAACATACCTTAAGTGTACCTACTTTGTGTCTACTACACATACGCTTAAAGTAAACATTTTCTTTTATTATAAAAGCTACATCACCATCACTTTAGAATGCTTTCGTGAAAAGAACACTTACCTGTCATCCAATGGCATTGCCAGTGTGCTGTGTGGTAATTACAATGGAAACACCCATTGCTACTTATACTGGCGAGCGTACTGAAATAGCTATTGGAACAGTGCTTAAAGAAGGATTCCATTATTTTTACAATATTCAAAATGGCGTTTTAGTTTCTATTTTAATCACGAGGTCTCGTAAAACTCGGCCGGCTACCACAATATTCAGAAAGTCATGAATGATTGATCTGTTGTTTTCGGAGCTTTACCGGTGTGCCGAGTGCGGGTTCTTGTCACTGCTCGCCGTGAAGAAGTTAACTACAAATTGCTTGGCATCGTAACAACGCCCCTAGTGGCAAACAATGGTATATCTAATTCAATGCCATACAAATTGTAGTTAACTTCTTCACGTCGAGTGGTCTCAAAAACTCGCACTCAGGACACATAACGTTATAAGCAATAATCTCGCAGCCTTCAGCCGACCTGTTGATTATTTCTAAATGTGATGAAAGTAATATTTGTTTTAATCATATTTGGGCGATTAAAAACAGCAGAAACCTTTCCAAGTCAACTTTATATGTATTGTGATTTTGATCAAATCATGGTTTAAAAACAAAGGTTTTTTTTTTTTGCTGTAAATTGTATCAACGCACTGTATAAAACATCTGAATTTATGTACATACATGAGCACTAACATAGATATATGCGCCAATCTTTTAATAAATGTATACAACACATTGCCATATGAAAAAAACTGCGAATCATTTGACGATACATTTTATCATTTACATTTCGTTGAAAATCTGGCGCGTATCTATGTCAGTGTCCTTGTATTCTTGTCCTGGTTCATTTTAAAATAACAAATCAACTGTCATACAAACACAAAATTAATGTAGAACCTCAAGTGCCTTCAGGTGAAAGTATATGAGACAGGTCGGCTCGTATATACGTGTAGTATTTCATTTATTTTGTAACCCGTTTACATTTGCACTATATTATGTTTACTATTATTTGAATTGTGTTGACGTTTAACGTAGACACCCTTCAATGCTGATGTAAGAAGGTGATATTCCAATAAAAATTTAAAAACAAAACATTTTTTAATATTTCTAGCCGACTTCCGAAAAAAGGAGGCGGTTATACGTTCGGCTGTATATATTTTTTTGTATGTAACGATAAATCCGCCGTCTGTGCTGACCGATTTTCAAAATTCATTGTTTGTTGTTAAGGGTATAATCCGAAGTTAGTCCCGTTGTCACTAATAGTCTAAGATCCGAAGTAAGATCGTCCTTCACTGTTGTGTCAACCAGATGAAAGTGATATTTTATCTAATGAAATAAGTTTCTCAACATAATTTAGTTAGGCAACCCCTTAAAAATGGTCATGATTATAATGAATTAAAATTATAAAAATATATTATTTTTTATAATTTCGCCGGCGGGCCTACCAAACAAAACAAACTCCAGTGAAAAGTTTATAATATTCACAACATGCAACACCTCAGTAGATTACCTTTTTCTGGCCCATATTACAGGTAATCAGGTAAGTTGTTCAAAATTCAAACAGGTAAGTTGATATTAGTAATTGCACTCTTCTGTCAACCAATCGAGACCAGTTTTAAAATGTTAACAATTTAATTACAAATAACGTAGTATAAGGTTGCTGGAGAAAATTTGTTCCTAGATAGTAGTTGTAAAGACTTTTAAATTGAAACAAAGCTATAAGCAAAATACAACACATTGCCATATTTCATATGGCAATGTGTTGTATTTTGAATGATGTAAAATCGGAACAAGCAAAATTGTTAGACAGAGATACATTGCGTGTACTCCCCCGGTGGAAAGGGATAGGTGGTGACCTGATAATGGGATCCATGAGGAATCGAGGGAACCCCTTTGAAATTTATATGGGCACGCCACATATAGTGATTTCGAATTTTTCTAAATTACCCCAAGCACATGCTACTAAAAAGTAAGTTTTTGCACCAAGGTATACACCTCCTCTCGACTCCTTATAGATATACATGTTTGGGTATTTCGGCGTTGTTTAAAGAACTCCAAGCATATTTCACTATGTCAATTACAGTAATCATCATTATCATCACCATCATCACACCATACATCATCACATAATGATGATATAATAGGTAGTTCTCATAGCATTTTACACCGACACGCATATCTTTGCTGTTTGTGGATTCGAAATTTTTCCTTTAGTTACCTGATTAAAGTAATCTCGTTAAAAAATGTATTAATAATAGTAACTACCTATAACAAATATGGCTAAAAAGGGAGAAAATATTATTTTTAAAGAATAAATTAAACCGACTTCCAAGTTAAAAATACACAAAAAAGTATGAAATAAATCTTATTTTCTAAATAATTCCCCATTTAAATTCGGCTAAAATTGTAACTATTTCTCCAAACAATTTTCATAATTTTGAAGTCGGTTTAATTTTTACGTAATTTTTGTCTCAAATAATGGAAGACTTGGAAAATGTTAAAATAGAATTTCTAGGTCCAGACTCCAGAGCTAAGGTGTCATTCACCTTTTAGAGTATTCTATTCGATAAGACGGTTTTTCCAAAATATCTTACCACAAATAGTCCGCTTGTGTAGGGACCATAGTTGCCCACGTTAGAGCCATAATTGCCCGCTTTAGGACCATAGTTGCCCGTTTTAGGACTATAGTTGCCCGCGTTATAATCATAGTTGCCCGCGTTATCATCATAATTGCCCGGGTTAGGAACATAGTTGCCCGCGTTAGGTACATAGTTGCCCGCGTTATCATCATAGTTGTCCGCGTTATCGTCATAGTTGCCCGCGTTATCATCATAGTTGCCCGCGTTAGGACCATAGTAACCCGCGTAATCATCATAGTTGCCCGCGATAGCATCATACTTGCCCGCTTTATGGCCATAGTTGCCCGTTTTAGGACCATAGTTACCCGCGTTAGGACCATACTTACCCGCGTTAGGACCATATTTGCCCGTATTAGGACCATAGTTGCCCCAATTAGGACCATAGTTGCCCGTGTTCGGGCCATAGTTGCCCGCGTTAGGGCCATAGTTACCTACGTTAGAACCATATTTTCCCGCGATAGGACCATAGTTGCCCGTTTTAGGAGCATAGTTGACCGCGTTGGGACCATAGTTACTGGCCTTAGGACCATATTTGCCCGCGTTAGGACCAAAGTTACTTGTCTTAGGACCATATTTGCCCGCGTTAGGACCATAGTTGCCCACTTTAGGACCATAGTTGCCCGTGTTAGGACCATAGTTTCCCGCGTTAGGAGCATAGTCTCCTGGCCTGTTGCTGCCGCCAGGACCGTAGGTTTCTAATTGATCATCCCGTTGGATGCAGGATTTAATGCAGGTTTTAAAATCATTGCTTCCTGGTCTATTGATATTTGAATCAGGACCATAGGCTCCTGGTCTGTTGATATATTTAGGGCCATAACCTCCAGGGGTGTTGCTACCGTCAGGACTATAACCTCCTGGTCTGATACTACCATCAGGACCAAAGCCTCCTGGTCTATTGCTACCATCAGGACCATGGGCTACAGGTCTATTGCTACCATCAGGACCATGGCCTCCAGGTCTGTTGCTACCATCAGGACCATGGTCTCCAGGTCTGTTGCTACCATTAGGACCCTGGCCTCCAGGTCTGTTGCTACCATCAGGACCATAGCCTCCAGGTCTTTTGCTACCATCAAGATTATCGCCTCCAGGTCTGTTGCTGCCATCAGCACCTGGACTGTTGCTGCCGTCAGGACCATTGTCTCCTGGTCTGTTGCTACCATCAGGATCATCGCCTCCAGGTATGTTGCTGCCATCAGCACCATAGGATCCTGGACTGCTGCTACCGTCAGGACCATTGTCTCCTGGTCTGTTGCTTCCGTCAGGACCATAGGCTTCTGCATTGTTGTTGTCATCAGTATAGTATTCGTAACTTTCGTAATCATCAACTCCTGGTCCGTTCGTGTCCTTTGAACCATTAGCACCCAGTTCGGCATCTATTTTGTGTGTCGCTATATCGTTTGGTCGATTTTCATGTGGGGCTCCATTTTGATCAACTTTAGCGTCTGTGTTTGGATCTTTACCGTCGTCAGGATGTTTCGTGGCATTTCTCACTGTAGTATCTGCCGTATTATCGTCGTCGTACAGCTCGTCGTAGCCCATAACTATCGGAGGCAATACTACCAGCTTCGCGTGGCGGTCGGTACATTGTACCTGAAATTTAGAATGAACGGTAGTGCTCTAGGCCATATTGAAAACTTAGGTACCTACTTCATCGGATTGTGCAATCTTCCATTTCTACATTTTTTTAATTTTAAAACATGAAAAAACCCCTTTTTAGGTTTCTGTAGTTCAAGTCTCGGAATCCTTATAGTTTCGTCATGTCATTCCGTCTGTCCGTCCGTCCGTCTTTGGCTTACCGTCCAAACGGTTAGTGCTAGAAAGATGAAACTCTGCATGTATATTTGTATTTACTATGTCAACAAAGTGCTGAAATAAAGGTAAATCTAGGGTAACGGCACCAGTAATCAGCCCCGCACCAGTAGTCAGCCTTTTCTGCCTTTTAAGTTAAATAAATAACGGTCTTCTACATCTCGACCTATAACATGGAAGTTAATTCGGTTCCTCGATCTATTATTGGCCAACAACACTTTTGCTTGTGTGTTGTTGGCCAATAATAGATCGAATAGATGTTGCTCGACCAACAAGTGTGAGAAAGTGATGGCGGATATTTTTTTCTTAACTTGCAGTGCTTGCGAAAAAGGTAAATATTTTGCACTTATTTTAGTTGTAATATAAAGTCTTTGCTTCAATATATAGACACTTACTTTCTGATGTTATATAGCTAAAATTATTATAGTTTAATACTAAATTTAAGTGCAGTTTGAAATGGCTGACTACTGGAGTTACTTTTTTCATCAATTTACCAGTGCTCAGCCAGCCTGGCCAAGTACTGGATTATATCCATATTTTTGTTTTTACCAGTAATCGGCCGCCTCAAATGATGTGAAATTTCAGGTGGCCGACTACTAGATTTTTATGCTTCAGTAGTCAGCCATGTGACTGATGAATTTTTAATAGTGGATCTAGTTTTTATGTTTTACAGTTTAGTTGATTAAGTTGTAAGTAAATATTAAATTTAAGTAATTATATTTATTTCAAAATTTTGCAATTAATTAGGAGGCTATTATTGAGGCTTTTATTTTCTTTTTGAAAGAGGAGTTTAAACAATGTTTATTTTATAAGAAACTGCATGACTGATTTACTAAACACATTATGTTACTTAATTTAATACTCTTATTAGCGAAAAAATACAAGCGATTATATTTTTGATAATCACTAAAAGGCTGGCTATTGGTGCTGTTACCCTACCTTATTTTTAAAAAAGCATCACGTAAACTTGTGGTTTTTTTTGGCGTCCACGCCATAGTGTGGTCATTAGAACAGTTGCTAACCTAACTTGTAAAATGTGAAATAAAACACTGGTATAATGGTACGGAACCCTATTTTGTCCACAATTTAGCGTTCATGATTTAATATAAACTTTGGAGGCAGTTTACCTACTCGAAAATGGCTGACTTTGTGAAAAAGTCATGTAGGAAACCTTGTATTTATTCAAAAAGATCTATTCGACTATACTCCACACGATGGGGTAGAATGAAAAATATTTTTCAAACCCGCTGTAGGTACATATATGTTTGGAGATCCACCCCTAAAATAAAAAAATATTATTATTTTAAATGCCAAAACCGAAATCTAAATACAATCTTTAATTTTACCAAATTTCGCCCCATTTATATTCATTATTACAAAGCATAGAAGGGCGGACAGACAGAAAAACAGACGAACGGACAGAGCGAAGCTATAAGGGTTCCTTGAGTACCGCGGAACCCTAAAAAGGTCAAATATTACCAGGGAATTCGTCGGGTCGCGTCGGTGTGATATTTTTAATTCTTAGTTATAAGTCGAAACCACGTCGAAACATTTAGTTAATAAGATTGAAAAAACAATAAAATTACCTCAAACACAGAAGTCGTATAAAGTAATACAAATAGAAATAACATTACAATAAAACAAAATATAAGTAATTCTCTTATCGGCTCCATGCATTAACTGCTCAAGTATATTTTTATTGGAAGTTGTAACACTAATGCGTCAGCGTGCACAGTCTTATGAGGCATAATATTACATCTCGACTGTGATTTTTGCGTAAAATGGCCAATTATAACGTTCTTGATATCAGAAGCAAAGATACAAATAACAATTTTGACATATTGAATGTGCAGAATAGATATTGGCCTAGTTCGTAGCGGCCTCGCTTTTTGTAAAATTTGCTTAACTTTTGACGTGATAACGTCTTATAATTCGGTGGAGCCGGCTACACGCACGAAATACCATGACTCATGCGGCATTACCTCGCTCTGAGGCGTTCCATTTAAGGCTTGAAGTGCAAGCGAGAGCGCGGAATCTGTCTCTCTCCTACTTGAGTGAGCGATCCATCAGTATTTTCTTATGACGTTGTCACGTTCAGTCTACTATCGTCAGTAAACCGACTTTACAGACAACCGATTTTTTAATTAAACAAAATATTGCAGAGAAAGATTTTCATAAAATGCGCGAAGGCACTTTTTTGACCTCCTGGATTGAACTACTGTTCTAAGAAAATGAAATAATAAAATGAGAATGTTATCTCCTATATAGTCGTATAGTTCGTAGCGGCCTTAGAATTTTGAAATATCTTTGATTTAATATAGAAAAAAATCTTATTCTAAGCCAAAAAAACTTCGAAAATCGCTTTAAGTTAAATGTGAATTAATCCTATCTACGATAATATTATTTAGCAAAATTTATACCAGAACAATTTTTACTTCATGTGTAATAAAGATTTTATAATTTTAAAGCATGAATTTATTAACCTATTTCATTGAAAATGATAAATACAACTGCAAAATTACTACAAAATGCGAAATGTCGAACGCTTCAAATACCTAATCTCGCAGAGTGCAGATTTGTAATATGTTTATTATTACCTAAAGTGCGGTCGCGGAGCACGTAGAATTTAGTACACTGACTATTGTCAATTTAGTCAGTGTACTAAATTCTACGTGAAAGAGGCAATGGCTACTTGCCTCTTTCACTCGCGAACGAAATACGACAATATTGCTATCGCTTTTACGCAGGTACGCGATAGGAGCGCAATAGCAATATATTCGTGCGCGAGTGCGATGAGTTATGTGCTCCGCGACCACACTTTACTTATCATAACTCTGTCAAATATATATTCCATAATATAATATAATCTCTAAGAAAAGGTTACTTTAGCCTGGAAAGCTGTAAGAAATAAACAGGTAGGTAATAAGATATCTTTTATTTTTTTACTACATGATTACTTTTTTATATATTTATCATCTGTTCCCTGACCTCCTATACTTCATCCGGTGCCAGTTCATCACCAGGTAATGAGGAAACATCTTCCACCTTCTCTACAGCAACCAGTTCTAAATTGACGCCCGCCTCTCGCAACGACGACATGAGTGTTGCTAGGGAACTTGCGAGCTGCAAAATGTAATCGAATTAACCGTGTTTCAATCACACGATCTAAGTAAGGGTTCCAAGGTCAGCGTATAAAGTCGCACTTAAACTCGCGCGTCAAATTTATGCACCCCGTTCAAATCCTATTTCAGCTAAACATAAGGCTGAGACTATATGCTCCGGAATCCGGAACGCCGGTAAAAATTCAGACCACTGAAAATAGAACTCTGTTCTAATACAATAGAGTTTAAATTGGAACACGTGAGTGTCGAGACAAATGTCAATGTTGTGGGATGTGGTCGCAAGCCCCAAAGGGAGATCTCCGACCGAGCGAGTTGGTATGCTCGGTCAGGCCGAAGCCCACTTGTATGAATTTCAGATGTCGTATATATAGTGCCGATCTTAGAAAACTTCGATAGCGCGATTCAGGATTGTGGCGCTAATTGGTCCGCCACATCATTCCCCCCCGAAGACTTCGAAGAAGTTTCGAATCTTGAGTCGTCTTGCTTGAGTCACCAGTGCCAGAGAGTCCTAGTGAGTCGGAACTGTGCTGCTGCTGCACGGGCTCCAGTGAGTCGGAGTGCTGCCGTGCGGGGCCAATGCTACGTGCTGACCAGGAGAGATGTTGCTCTGCTTGCTGACCGGTCGTTGTAGTGGAAGTGCCCGTTGAAGCCGATGAGGTTTCGACCAGGCCGCGGTGCGTTGAGGCTGGTGGTCGAGGTACCCGATGAGGCTGAAGCTGGCTGGCGTGGTGCGGAGGGGAGGGGAGAGATGATGATGATGTCCAGAAGAACGCGTGTTCTGTCGAGGGTCACCAATGTGGGATGTGGTGGCAAGCCCCAAAGGGAGATCTCTGACCGAGCGAGTTGGTATGCTCGGTCAGGCCGAAGCCCACTTGTATGAATTTCAGATGTCGTATATATAGTGCCGATCTTAGAAAACTTCGATAGCGCGATTCAGGATTGTGGCGCTAATTGGTCCGCCACAATGTCATATATGACAGCATGATACTCGAAACTTCGATTTTGAACTCTATTGTATTAGCGCAGAGTTCTATTTTCAATGCTCAGAATTTTCTACAGCCTTCCGGATTCCGGAGCATATACACCCAGTCTAAAACATAACCCAGTCGGGTGAAAAAAGAAAAAGAAAAGAGGGCGTAATATTGCTACCAATTCAAAAGTCGCTGATTTAAAATGCAATAAAGTTAATGACACATTAATTTGATCGAATATAATGTTTTTGTTTACGAACTTAGAATAAATTATTTTTTTAAGTAGTGTGAATTGGCCCTCAGAATGCCAATTCTCGGAACTATTTGTGATCATAATGCTGTTTCGGTCCTAGAGTGGATACATGGTAATCGTAATAAGAAACATCAACTATTGAATAGTTGATATTTCATAGTACGATTCACTTAATGTGGCCGTTTTAACCCTTGGTAAAAAAAATGCTAGTTGGCTTACCTGCGAGTCTGGCTCCCTCTGCAATAACTCCGCCGTGGCTCTGGCTTCCTCCAGTGCCTCAGCCAATCTGCCTGCTCTGGCGTGTCTGGCGGCCAGGTTGAGCCTGATCAGCGGGTCGTCTGGCGCCAGGGCCGCAGCCCGCACGTACGCGGTGTCCGCGCGACTATCGCCGAGTCGCTCCAACGCTATACCGATCAAAAGAACCTGAAATGGGGACCATAAAATGGTTATTAACTGTCGTCATATGGGGCTCTAACTCTTCTGATACACTAAAGGCCGCACTTAGAGACATTTAATGCTTACTTAATGAGCTTGTGCTTACTGAGTACAGATTATGACATACTTAAAGTCCATATAGTTTCTGTCAAAATCTCTATTAAGCAGTACCTTAAGTAAGCATTAAATATCTCTGAGTGCGGCCATAAATCAGATAAGATATGAGCAAATTCAGCCACACCCTATTTTAGGGTTACGTCATACTTCTAGAAACGAAACCATGATAGGATCACTGCGTACTGAACGTACAGTGACAGGGCGGTCGGGGCGGTGCGCGGCGGCGGCGGCCAGGCGGCAGAAGGCGGAGGCGGGACGGCGGCAAACCAGCAGCGCCAGCCCCAGCCCGTGCGCCGCGCGCGAGCTCAGCGGGGCCGTCACCGCCGCGCGTTGTAGGCACGTCAGCGCCTACAGATATAGACAGTGTTCCAATAGCAAGTTAATAAAAAGGCACCTGAGTGCTGACACACTACGGGTGTTCAGAGTTGAGAGCGATCAGAGTTCCGAGCTGTTCTGTGATCGGTCACTATAATGTATGAGACGCAACGGTCAGATTTATAAAACCTCTGGTGATGCGCACTTGCGTACTTGGTCCTTAAAATCTCTAACCCCTTTGGGCCTCCGATTACCTCACTCACTCGCCGAAACACAACGCAAGCGTTATTTCACACCAGTTTTCTGTGAGATATCACTGGTATTTATCATGCCTCTTAAGACCGCAGCGCCTAAAATCTTATATGGACACATGAAATTTTAAAGGAAAGCAAATTCCGCAATTAAAAAACCGCCTAAATTCAATACAAAAGAATTGACTTACAGCCACATATTTCTTCTTGTTCATCAACGCCAGCCCCAAGTTAACATGTGCAGCCACACATGTCGGATGAGCAGACAGCGCAGCCTTCAGTCTCGCCAGCGCAGCATCCACGTCTCGGTGCTGCAGCATCATGGCCGCCAGTGCTAGTGCTGCGGCGTGCTGCGTGGGCTGCTGCGCCAGGGATTCCCCGAGGAGTTGGAACGCACGTCGGGGCGCCCCCGCGCGGAGACAAAGAGCCCCTGCCGCTGCTAGAGTGTCCGCACCGCATGCTACCTGCCTTAAGAGTGGGGAAAAGGCTAGCTTCTTTATAAAGGCTATAATATAATAAGTAAGGCTGGGACTATATGCTCCGGAGTCCGGAACGCTGGAGAACGTTTAGAGCACTGAACATAGAACTCTGCGTTATTACAATAATGTTGAAAACCGAAGTATCAAGTGTCGAGCTGTCGTATATGACATTGATATTTGACTCCACATTTGAGTGTTCGATTTTCAGCTCTATTGTATTAGCACAGAGTTATATTTTTAATGCTCTGAATTTTCTACGGCCTTCCGGATTCCGGATCGTATAGTCCCAGCCTAAGCGCAGTATATGGTTCGTAAGTTTATTTATTTATTATTTATTTATTTATTTACACTTAATGCACAAAAACAGGTACATAGGCGGACTTAATGCCATATGACATTCTCTACCAGTCAACCTTTAGGCGTACAAAAGCAAAATTCTGCAGGTGCTAATAGAGAAAAAAAAATAAAACAAGTCAATAATCAGCTCTAAATAAAGTAATAAGATGTAGCTAAAACATATAAATAAAGTAGTATAATATAAATACAAAAAATATATGTATATAACTAACAAATACAAATAATATGCCATATAATATTAAAAAATATAAATACCATACTATATAATATATAAATAATAATAATATAATATACTAGGATTCTGCCAATTGTGTCGCATAAAGCTCACGGACTCTGCGCTTAAACGTGTCTCTGGTTTTGGACATCCTGATTTCTAGAGGAAGAGTATTCCAGAGAAGAATAGCCTGTATGTTGAAAGACGAGTGAACGATACCGGATCTATGGGAAGGGCAAAAAAGAAGTGCGTTGTTAGAGGATCGGAGGATCTTTTCGTGACTGCTGCAAAGATACTGGAATGATGAAGTTAGATATTTGAAAGTATTTGGATGATGTAACAGAGAGTACAGCATACACAAGGCCCGTACAGAGCGGCGCTGTCGTATTGGTAACCAGTGCAGCTTACAGCGATAGGCGGAAACATGATCAAATTTTCGCAGATTGAAAATAAATCTTAAGCAAGAATTGAGAAGGCGATCAAGTTTATTAAGTTTGTCGGCATTGAGATCGAAATAGCACACATCACCATAGTCTATGATGGGAAAAATAAGTGATTGGACGAGCATTGTCTTGACCGGTAGAGGAAGGAAATTTTTAATACGATAGAGGGACCGCAAGATGCCAGTGACCTTACAACAAACATTTGTAATATGAGTCTGCCAAGTAAGAGTCGAATCGATGTGTAAACCGAGATCCTTGACGCTTGGACTAAAAGGAATAACAGAGCCGGTATAGATAACGGGTGGAAGGGTTCCTAGGTTCACTTTGCTTAAGTATCTAGGACTACCCAATAGAATGGCCTGACACTTAGCCGGATTCACGGTTAGTCCAAAGTTATTACACCAATCTTTAATGGCATTAAGATCTCGATTTACGACTTCGATGGCAGTTGATAGGTATTCTAGTTCTGCCTGGCCATAGAGTTGTAGGTCATCAGCATACAGATGATACGCACTGCGAAGTATTCTAGTAACAAGATTTATGAAAATTGAGAAGAGAAGGGGAGATAGAATACCGCTGTGGGGGACGCCAGAGTCAAGATATTGCCAATTGGAGGACGACTTATCTGTACGTACAGACTGTTGACGCCCCCTTAGATAGGAAGAAATCCAATTTAGTGCTTCAGACGAGATAGAAAGACATGAGAGTGCTGCCAGTAGGATGTCATGATTGACATGATTAAATGCGTTTGAGAAATCTACCAACACCAGCACTGTAATCTTAGAGTTCTCGAAGCCTGTTCTAATCACCTGTCACTTTTAACAGAGCTGAGGTTGTACTATGTCCAGGTCTGAAACCGGATTGAAGTTTACCCTCGACACCAGAATTAAAAATGTCGTGTTCAAAGCTGTATCCTTTCAGTGAAACAGTGGTATCGCTCCAGTTAACCTTTTATTGCATAATACAATCCCACATGCTAACACTTATTATGAGTGCCATAACGAATTACGACTCATAGTCCAATTTTACTCGTAGTCGTAAACGCATGTACAAAGAATGCTGTTTCACATCTATTATTAGTAAGTAGGACAGAAATTGTTTTATGTAATTTAGTTTTAAGCCCAAATGTAATACTCCTACAAACTTTTGATGTGTCAATATACAATAAATAAATAAATAAATAAATAAAAGACATGGAGTTGCTTTCTCTTTCACTCTGAAGGGTTTTTGCCATTGATGTTTTGTGAAACAGAGAGCTGCTTAAGGCTTCGATTTTAGTACTTCTTCCATATCATATTCTTCTTCCAAATAACTAATACACACACTTTTAGGAATGACCCAATATATTGTTACCTGCAGTATATCGCTTAAACTGGAGCTGTACTCTGCTAAATTATATCATTGACTTACGACAGAATATGGTCATAAGCGTTTAGCGCAGCGCTAGTGTCGCCTGTGGCTTGCAGCAGCCTGGCCAGCAGCGCGCCCGCCCGCTCTCCGCCGCCCGCCTGAACGCCCGCCCGCGCCCATGTTATACCCTGCTGTACGTCGCCCAGGCTGGAGCAGCACTCCGCTGAAACAAATTGGCGTAAGTCTTTAACGGTAAAAAATTATAGCGTTAAACATTAAAAACTTATAAGCCATTTTTATAATTTTTTTACACATCTATCAAAGAATTCATGGCAAGTAAGGTTTGGGACAGTATTTGTGTCACATCTTGCACCGCCATTTTGAAGTGATTTTGATTGTTGCTGCATATTCACTCACAAACCACAGTACACAACTCCTCCCACCTCTGCCACGCCCGCACTCCAATTTTAACATATTGTTTTGTATTCTATAAGTTAATTTGTTATTTAAAATTTTACCTAAAGCACAATATATCTCGGGATCTGGATGTTTTGTAATTTTATTGGCTTCTAAATACGTCTCTAGTGATAACTGAGATCGACCTTGACGAAATCTGCAATAAATAATGGTATTAGAACTAACGAAAATGCAGCCTGCATTTTGAATCTTGCTCAGTCGCTAAGCTTTATGGTAGGGAAAGAAAATATTTCAATAATTAAAATATTCCTTACAAGCATTTGGCAACTTGCTTCAACGGTTCGGGATCGTGCGGATACAATCTTATACAGCTGTGAAACTTTTCGACTGCCTCCTGCAGCCTGCCAGCATCGGCTAATATGCAACCCTAGAAACAATAAAGGTGATGAAGTTTCATTAGCTACATGTTTATAATAAGGTGGGACCGCACACGTAACTACGCGGTAGCAGAACTACGCGACGCGACACGGCCAAATATTATTTGTATGAGATTTAACGCACTACGCGTCAGCGGTACTACACGACGTGGCACTCTATTGCGATATTACTAGTAGAGACGAGTCTCGCTTCGCTGCCGCTATTATAGTAACCTTTATAGTAACTTTTTATACCCACCTTTACAAAGTGGGAAAATCTATGAGTGTTGTTAGTTTGTAATAAAAGTTGGTCAGCTAAATCGAGACATAAGACATGCTCGCCTCGCACGTAACGAGCATGAAGCAACCAATCACGTTTACCTTGTCGAAAATCTAAAAAAAAAATTACCAAAATAGTAAAATTAAAGGCGCGTAAAATAAGTATTTGCATTTAGAAAACTTTTTGTACACCTGAGTCATTTTCGACAGTGGAAAATTTTCTCATTTCAAAAATTAAATTTAGATTATTATACTTATGTTAAAAAAGGATACAATCAAATAAAACCTTTTTAATGTTTGTTTTAAATTATATTTATATTTCTATGACAACCGCGGAGTCAACAACTCTTCTTATTAGTTCTTAATTTACAATATATTTACCCCGCTTGGTAAAATTTATAAAACTTTTATTCCGACAGGAATGTAGGTAATAGATGTCTAGCGCTTCTATAATATTTGTATACAAATAACATATTAATTCCCTAAGAGTACATAATATTAAATATGCCTAAGCTCCCATGAAATACACTATTAGAAAAAAAATGATAACAAAAATCACTTAACATGACATTTGAAAAATGACAACTCACAGCTGACTGATAACGATAAACGTCAAAATGCATACAAAATTTTTTGCGATTCTAATTTCTAAATCAGTTCTAAAGGATATAAATTATTAAATTGTGTGAGAATGATGTAAATAATCTAATAAAACATTAAACTAGAATCTAACAAATTTTCACACCTGTCCCTAACATAACTCTATTAAAAATGGAGAACATGGCAAGATTAGCTGATTTGGAAAGTAAACTAGCGAAAAATAATATATTTAATGAATTGGTAATAGAGCTTCATAAACTACTAAATTCTATTATATATAATCCAAATAATGAAGAAGCAAGGACAGTTGCAAATGGTGTTTTATCCAAAGTCCATGACTGTAAAGCTTTCATGGATTATATGGAGTACATTGGCTTTGAGAAGGTACTAACAAATCTTCTACAAAAGATTACAATAGAGTCCAATTGATTGTATTTTGAAAGTCTTGTTCTAAGAAGGATTATTATTAGAAGCGTATAGGTACTTAATAAAAATGTAGCACATAATATGGAAACTATATTATAATGTTCTCTTTTTACCCGACTACAGCAAGGGAAATCCACAACGAAGTTTTGGCAGTCTCTGTATGTACATATGTATGTTTGTTTGTTCCACCACGGTGCCTAAACTACTGATCAGATTTTATTGAATGGTGAATATATTTGTAATGCTTTTGATATAAAATTATAGTTATTGATTTTCTTATAGAAGTTGAATGTAATGCCAAAAATGTAATCTAGGTTTTGTTTGAAATATTATATTGATTGACCAAATATAATTTCTGTTGTATTATCAAAAGTTATGGCTTTTGAAACATAATAATATGCATTTTGATTATTGTTTGTTTCAGGTTTCAGATCAATTTGTTTTTCCAAAAGAAAAGAGCTTAAGTAAGTTGAAAATAGCGCATGCAGCACTAGACAAAAAAATTAATTATATCAAAGTATGTGACAGCTCGGTCCCAACCATACAGCCTAGTAAACGAGAACATTTACAGTCATACAAATCGGTAAAATATCTTAATTTCAATTTTTAATTTTTACCAATATATGAACATCAACAGACATCAGTCAACAAAGGACAGACTAATGAGAAATTTAATTTTAAGGCCTATTTCAAATATCTAAAAAATACTTGCTCCTCATATTCTTTTATGCATGAAAAAATTAATTAAGTATATGTAGCACCTATTTATCATTTCAAAGCAAAAAGTATAAAAAAATATACTGACAATGCAGAGTATTTGAACTACATAAAAATTATATTTCATTTTTGTTTTGT
Source organism: Phengaris alcon alcon (assembly GCA_037179445.1). Classification (NCBI taxonomy): domain Eukaryota; kingdom Metazoa; phylum Arthropoda; class Insecta; order Lepidoptera; family Lycaenidae; genus Phengaris; species Phengaris alcon. The sequence goes on along the minus strand of JAYRCH010000263.1, from coordinate 215,872 downwards.
TTTAATAGGTAAACCCAGGAAATCCATTTCTGAAGCAGATAGAGAAATTGTTTTATGAAATGCAAAAGTATGACAATGAAGACTTACAAGAAGAGGCAAGGAAGCTTATTCCATTAGAGAAATTAAAGACAACTGCCATAGAAAGTATGAGAGAACATGAGGAGCAATATAAAGAAATGAAAGCAGGTATATTAGAAATATTTTTAATTCTTAGGACAGGAAATGATTATTTATACATTCATGATTTACATATTTATTAATAGATTAGATTATTCTAATCTGCTATGATTTAACTCAGATAGGTCTGGTTTTCTTTCAATTATTCGTCTAACTTGGGAGAGCCATGCTTTGGCACGTAACTCCCACAAATTATAAAACATAACTTTTCTGTATTCTTTGTGAAAAATAAAAAATACTTGTGAAAGAATTATTTTGATATATCAATTGTGTTTCCAAGATATTTTATTTTAAAGTGACTTCCAATATTGGCTTTAATTTTAAATGAAACAAAAGATAGTATATCTGTATACAGTTTGATAAATGTCAGATAGCTTACTTGCATGTTTTGACTCTGTCGTTCGGTATGAATTTATTGGAGACATAACTTCCGAATAACCTATTAGACACTTATTTGGAGATTGTGAAACAGTCCCTTACTGTAACAAAGTTTCATGTGAATTTACATACATATTGGACTCTATTATAATATTTTGTAGTCCTTATTAAAGCTTTGCAGTCATGGACTTTGGATAAAACACCATTTACAACTGTCCTTGCTTCTTCATTATTTGGACTATTTATAATAGAATTTAATAGTTTATGAAGCTCTATTACCAATTCATTAAATATATTATTTTTTTCTAGTTTACTTTTCAAATCAGCTAATCTTGCCATGTTCTCCATTTTTACTAGAGTTATGTTAGGGATAGGTGTAAAAATTTGTTCCATTCCTTCCATCTTGTATGAGTAGTAAACAATTCTTACTCTTTGTACAGGTGACTCTCAAGCTTCCGCCCTGTCTCTGGACATGGCATTACTGAGTCAGCTGGTCGGCTGGTTCAAGCACGATTTCTTCAGCTGGGTGAACGAGCCAGAGTGCGAGGGTTGTCACTGCCCCACCACGCTCGTGCGGACAGTCCAGCAGTTTGTGGAGACAGAGATGTGTAGAGTTGAGGTGGGTAACATTAATTGAGCTTTGGTTCTTTGAGCGGGCACAGTTTCAAATATATACAGACAATCTTATAATAGAAAAAATTCTAACACATCTAATATGCTAGCCTGATCGAAATATAAAGTTGCAAGAAAATCATCAAAATAATATATTTTACTATTTATAATCTGTTAGAGCAGTAATTCCCAAAGTGGTCCAGGTGGCCCCCAGGGGTCCACGGAGACTCGAAGGGGTCTACAATCGTAAGAAGGGGTGCATGAAAATTAATTTGGTTTCGATAGTGAAGAACTAAAATGTTGGCTTGTTATTTTAAATAATATGATACCTAAATTAAACCTTCTCAATAATACAATTTATAAATAAATTGAGAAAAAAATGGATAGTTCCGAACTGGGAGTCGAACCCAAACCATGTCGGTATCGCGCCGAGTGCTCTACCAGTTGAGCTATCCGGCCCTATGCCACTTTCCTTTTTCAATTTCATTTATAACTTATTGAGCCACACCGTCCATCATACGGTAATACAACAACACAAACAATATGATACCTAAATTAAACCTTCTCAATAATACAATTATCTACTATCAATACGAGGGCTGCACTAAAAGTATCGGGAATGGAATATTTCCACTGTTCCTGTCATATTCAAATCTTTTTAATTTAAAACTCCTTGGTTTTAAAAATCGAATACCGTTTATTTATTTAAAAAAAGATTCTCGGTGCCACAAGGTCTTGTCAAACTTGTTTAGTCGTTGAGAAAATGGAATTGACTCGAGAAAATTCTAGAGCGATGATTTATTATGACTTTCGAAGTGGTTTAACACAAAAACAGTGTGTTGACCGTATGATTTCTGCATTTGGTGATGAAGCCCCATCCAAAACCACAATTTATCGCTGGTTTGCTGAATTTCAACGTGGACGTGTCAAGCTCAGTGATGATCCCCGTCAAGGTCGTCCAAAAACTGCAGTCACCCAAGAAAACGTTGATGCTGTGCGTAAGCTTATTGAGGAAGATCGACATGTTACATACCGCGAAATTCAGGCAACTTTAGACATTGTCATGAGTCAAATACAAATAATCTTGCATGAACAATTGGGTGTAAAAAAGTTGTTTTCCCGATGGATACCGCATTTGCTCTGTGAAGAGCAAAAAGCGGCTCGCGTTACTTGGTGCGTCAGAACTCTCGAAAGATCCCACGTAGGATCCTCAAATGCTGTATACAACATCGTATCAGGTGACGAATCCTGGATATACGCGTACGAACCCGAAACAAAAAACCAGTCACGAGTTTGGGTGTTCGAAAATGAGTTAAAGCCAACAAAAATTGTTCGTTCACGGAGTGTTGCAAAAAAAAAATGGTGGCCACGTTTGTCTCCAAACCGGCCATGTTGGGACTATTCCTCTTGAGGGACAAAGAACGGTTAATGCAGAATGGTATGCTAACATTTGTTTGCCACAGATCGTTTCTGAACTCCGTAAAGAGAACTGCAACCGCCGCATCATCCTCCATCACGACAATGCGAGTTCTCACACCGCGCACAGAACAAAAGAGTTTTTAAAGCAAGAAATCATAGAATTATTAGACCATCCGCCGTATAGCCCCGAACCAAGCCCTAATGATTTCTATACTTTCTCTAAAATAAAGAATAAATTGCGTGGTCAGAGATTTTCATCACCTGAAGAAGCTGTGGACGCTTACAAAACGGCCATTTTGGAGACCCCAACTTCCGAATGGAATGATTGCTTCAATGATTGGTTCCATCGTATGGAGAAAATTTGTCAAATTTCGCGAAGAATACTTCGAAAAGCAATAAATACATTTTTAAATAGTAATGTTGTGTCACTTCCTTGATTCCCGAAATTTTCAGTGCCGCCCTCGTATAGGCAGATAATATTTTAAGAAGCTCAGCGACTGTTACTTGTAAAAACTTGCATATTCCATATTCAGTACAACGCGTCGAGACTTGCTGCCGCGCCGGCCGCCGCCGTCCTGTCCGCAATGCGTGTTCAAACGTGCAAATGAATATGACTTGTGGTGTATGTACTTGCAATCTTGTATGAAAGTGTTTAAAACGAATGTCAAGGATAAACATTACTCATTTGTTTCCGAAATTTCATAAAGAAAAGTGAATCGATATTAGTGATTACCAGTGTCGGAAAAGTAAGTACCTACCTGCCTATTTGTATACCTACCTACCTGCCTATATAATATAATATCGCGTGCCTAATGCTAAAAGGGCGCATTTTTCAACATTTTGTATTAAAACTTGAATTTTTTTATTTTTTATTTACAGGTAGGTAATTGATACGAAACATGACCGAATCTAAGATGAAGTGTCGTCAGTACAGTGTTGAATATTTAAAATTTGGTTTTCTTCTATCACAGGCAGATAAACGATTGCCCACATGCCTTTTATGCAACAAAGTTTTGAGCAATGACTCTATGAAACCATCAAAGCTGGAAGACCACCTAAGAAGGTGTCATCCTGATAAAATAGGTAAAGATTTAAAATATTTTCAAACATTAAAGGAAAAATATGAAAAGAGACCCACCGTGCACAATATGTTCGCTTCAATGTCTGAAAGCAACGATGATGGCATCTTACAATATCTCATAAATCTGGAAAACCGCACACCATTGGAGAACAGTTAATTTTGCCTGCTGTTGAAGAGGTTTTAAAAACTGTTCTGCACAAATCTTCATTTGACATACTCAAAAGAATTCCTTTGAGTAACAGCAATGTACAAAGACGTATTGATGAAATGAGCTCTGATGTTGAAAGTTTCTTGTATGATTATCTGCAAACAACTCATTTTTCTATTCAACTCGGCGAGTCAACTTTACCTGACAATGAAACATTATTATTGGCATATGTTCGATTTGTTATGGGCGAAGAAATTCATGAAGAGTTACTATTCGCGAAAACGTTGAAGACGGACACTAAAGGTGAATCAATATTTAATGTGCTGAGTGATTTTTTAAAGAAAAATCGATTCCATTTACAAACGTTATTTCGGTGGCAACAGATGGAGCTCCTGCTATGGTCGGGCGATATCGTGGGTTTATAGGCCATCTTAAAAGAATTATACCAGAGGTAATTGCAATTCACTGTGTTATCAACCGACAACATCGAGTAGCGAAAAATTTGAGTTATAGATTGCACCAATCGCTTCAATTTGTGATTAATGCAGTTAACAAAACTAGAAGCAATGCATTGAATACGCGCTTATTTGCACAATTGTGCGATGAAAATGATGAAAACTTCCAACGATTGCTGTTACATACCGAAGTACGCTGATTGTCGAAAGGAGCAAGTTTATCAAGATTTTATTCACTTTTTGACTCAGTTTTAGAATTTCTGGAAAGTAAAGATCTCGATTTAAAAAAAAACCTAATCAATTTTAAAGTAGACATCGCGTATTTGACAGATTTGTTCAAAAAATTTAATGACTTCAACTTACAATTACAAGGGGACAGCCTTAATTTAATGAAAACAAAGAGTGTTATTTCAGCTTTTATTGGTAAATTGAAATTTATGAAGGAAAATATTGGTCGGCGCGAACTTTCACAGTTTTCAAACTTATCGCAGGTAGAATGTCTTGATGAAGATATTCAGACATACATTCAACATTTGATTGCCCTGCATGATGATTTTAAAATCAGTTTTGAAGACATTCTGTCGATGGAAATACCACCATGGATCATAAATTCATTTGATGAAACGGAAGCGGAGAATGTAATAGTACAAGAGGAGCTACTCGAGCTTAGCACTAATGAGAAGCTGAAAGTGACATTTAAAAGAGGGTATCAAAAATTTTGGCTGCAGGCAGAAATACCTGAAAATTATCCTGGACTGGGGGAATCGTGCAAAAGCATCTGATAGCGTTTCCCTCGTCATATCTCGCCGAAAAAAGTTTTAGTGCCATTACAAACTTATTAATTGATTATATTACGACTGTTAAAACAATAATAATTATTAGTGTAATAATTTATATATTTGAATATATAATATATATACCTACAACACAATGAAATATACTATATTTCTTTATACCACTCCGAATGAGACGTTTTCTAAATAAAATTTGTGAGAATTGATTGGTCCTTGTGCTGAGTCACTGCAGATTTCAAAAAAGTAAAGTTGGATGGAGTCACTTTTTCGATTGGCCAACTTTGCTTTATTGACATACACTCACAACACAATGAATTAAAATTTAATTGAAAATTTGTTTAGTCTACCTACTTTATTATCAAATAGGGTTAATCCCTATCAAGCAATCAATTCTAACCTTTTTTTAGAAAACTGTTAATTCGTCGTTGAAACTCAGCCACAACGCAAGTTTCCATAGATAGATAGATTTAATCTTCACTTTTTTTTCGAGATTTAGAAATTGGTAGTAATGTAGAATGTAGATGCAGGGGGTCCACCGGATTCAGCAAAATTTTGAAAGTGGTCTATGAAACAAAAGAGTCTGGGAACCACTGTGTTAGAGTATTAATACGAGAGCTACTACCAATTTTAGAGCAGGTAGTTGAGGCATCCTGGCAACTTGTCCTATACCTCTCCTATTATATCCCAGCACGGAACCGCTGGCCTGGCAGGTCAGAAGCTAACTAAAAAAATAAATAAAAAAAATGATATTTTTCCAAAATATGTTTGAGGCAATTTGAAACTTTTATTATGTTGTAAATAATTTAATGTTTAAAGAGTTGGAAAAAACGAGCTATGACATTTAGTCGGGGTTTTCATCAGGCGTATGCCAATCTTCCCGGTTTTGAATGGGGTCAACTTTCGAATAGAAATTTGGTCCTTTTCCTTTGACAGTCTGATTTTATATTTAGTATCATACTTTTAGTATTGCCTCTAAAAATTGGTATATTCAATGTGATCGTGAATTCAAAATGGCTGCCGTCATAAAATGGCGGTCTTTGTATTTACAAACTCCTCCGTATTAGTATCATCTGCAAGGGCTTGAAATGTAAAATATAGTTATAAATAATATCAACAACACAACTAAAACTGTCAGTCTTGAGTCTAAAATTTTGCAGCGCTTAAACCATTAATTTGACATAAAATAGATCATTAATTGTAAAGAATTGTATTAAGTTCAATTTTATAGCACATATTTTTATAGTGATAAGTAAAGAGAGTGGTGTCAATATGATGTAGTAAATTTTAAATTCATAAAGAGATAAATTCACCACTATAATCAATATTCTTCCGAATTTCAGGTGTACCGCTGCCCCCAATGCAGTGGCGTGGTCACCTTCCCGCGGCGCAACGACCCCCGCGCCCTCCTCGTGTCACGGAGGGGCCGCTGTGGCGAATGGGCCAACTGCTTCACATTACTGTGTTGCGCCGCCGGCTACGACACACGATATGTGTACGACATCACTGACCATGTGTGGTGCGAGGTGTGAAAGAATATACATCTTATGAATGATATTTATTTAATAATAATTTAATTTTTACAAGTGATGTGTGGACGTGAGTTTGTTAGTTACTGTAATACGCAAAAACCGCTGAACGTATTCGAATGACATTTGGCGCATATTTTAGTCTGGATTATCCTGGAAAATGTTGTAACATTAACATCTAGTATTGATTATCTTGAACCTTAGTGTGCGCTATAAAATTGAATAGTGACGTCGCATCACTTCAACCAGCTAACATTATAGACTCTTACAGTACTACACTTGTAGGTGTACGACGAATCTTCCCAACGCTGGGTGCACGTGGACCCTTGCGAGGGGCGTATAGATACGCCCCTGATGTACTGCGTGGGCTGGGGCAAAAACCTGTCCTATGTGCTGGCCTTCTCGCGCGACGACTTGCAGGACGTCACGTGGCGCTACACCACCAACCACAAGGAGGTATGTAACGCCCCTGATATGAACAATGAGGAAATACAGACTTTAATAAATTGTGAAATATTGATGATATTGTCCATAATCTCTCAGCCTACGAAATACTGACCATAATGAGGTAGTTTTTCTCAACTGTATTATCAGTTGTGCAATAGAAAAAAAAGGAATGAAATGTCAATATATACTTTTTTGTGAGTGTATTAAGGATGCGTGTATTTCTGCCATAGAGTAATAGCACAGGAGCGAATGTCGCTAGTTGTACAGAATTACAGACCGTTCACTTTTTGACGTGATAACGTTTTATAATTCGATGGAGCCGGCTGCACGAACGAAAAAATATGACTCATGCGGCGTTACCTCGCTCTGAGGCGTTCCATTTAAGGCTTGAAGTGCAAGCGAGAGCGCGAAATCTGTCTCTCTCCTACTTGAGCGAGCGATCCATCAGTATTTTCTTATGACTTTGTCACGTTCAACTATCGTCAGTAAACCGACTTTACAGACAACCGATTTTTATTTTATATCTAGCTGTAAGGATATTTTGATAAGATTAACTAAAAGAATTTAATTATGTTGTTCAATCAGTTAAATAAATATAAACTTCTTAAATTTGTTAAACTACAAAAAACTGAGTTGTGAGATGTTAAATAACTTAGAACGAACTGAGGGCCTAACAGTAACAGTAAAGTAACTGCCACATAAATTTGATTTACATTTATCAATCTTAAGGTTTCCAAAACACACACAAACTTTCGCCTTTATAATATTAGTGTGCTATACAAAGTAAAAGAGGACTAATAGTAATAAACTTATTTTATTATTTTTTATACAGTGTTACCGTTTATTTAATATTTCTTTGTTTTTTTTTATATTTTGATTGTTAAGTCTAAAATCTAGGTGCATAGACCTAGATTTTAACGCCTATTATTAAGAATTTTTGAATTTTCGTGTAAATTTTCAATGTCTTTTCACAATATTTTATTATACTTATATTTAAATTTGTGAAAAAAGCAGTGATTGTAATAAATTTTTTTTCTCTTATTCGAATAGTGCCTATAAAAAATCAAATATTCGAATATCAAAATTATAGAAAGAATAGAAAATTTATTTGGTAAAAAGACACAATAAAATCCTACTACTATTATAAATGTGAAAGTTTGGAGGGAGGGATGTAACTCTATCACGCAAAAACTACTGAACGGATTGAGATGAAATTTGGTATGGTAGTAGTTTAGGCTCTGGGTTAAAACATAGTCTATTATTTATCCCGAAAAAGTACAGTGTTCCTGCGAGATAGTATATTTACGCGGGCGGAACTGCGCTAGTAGACCATACATACGAAATGAAGCGACAATAGGCATGTTGCCTAAAAATATTTTTTTCGTCTATTCGATCTTAGACAACATGTAAATAAACAATCTAGAACCAATTATCGTATGTCTTAAAAAATAACTATATAAACAATAATATATATAAGATACAAACAATTTAAATTTACAATATGAAAGAGTGCACCTCGACACAATCCGTACGTGTTTAAAACAATGAAAAATATTCGCGTAAACATAAGAAATCAAAATATGAAAGAGAGTGATATATCGGCCTGTGACGTCACGAGTTGCACCCGCCATACATTTGTCATTACAAAATGTATGGCGGGAGTAACTTGTGACGTAACAAATCGTTTTGCTAGAAAGAGATGGACAATATTTTTTATTTGCTTATAATTTTTAATCGCGTCAATCTAAATACCTATTTCTTTTAGATTTATGTAACTTTAATCAACAATTTTAAAATTTAATTTATAAAAATGTGATATTCCACACTAGGCAACATCCCTACTCCTTCTCTCAGGTCCTAACCCGTCGTACGGCGACCAGCGAGCAGGATTTACTGGGCACTATACTTTCTCTGCGTGAGTCCAGCTACGGCCGCCTGCCGCCGCGCAGACGCGACGACCTCACGCGTCGGACTGTGGCCGAGCTGGCCGAGATGATGGGCGAGAGGTATGTCCCACGGAAACCGTGCATTTTGAGCAGCCTGTATGAATTCCCGCTTCCAACTAGAGTTCCTTGAATAAAGTAATAAGAAATAAAGGGGAATATTTTGATCTTTTTTAAGGCTACGAAATAAACTCGATATAAAATCCTTACTATCCTTTAGTAATATTATAATTGCGAAACTTTGGATGTATGCATGTTTTTTACTCTTTCACGGATTTTGATGAAATTTGGCAGTGTAGTACTAGCTTAGACTCTAGATCAGTAATTCCCAAAGTGGTCCAGGTGGACCCCCAGGGGTCCACGGAGACTCGACGGGGGTCTACGTTGGACGTGACAAAAAATGGGGGTCTACAATCGTAAGCAGGGGTGCATGAAAATTATTTTAGTTTCGATAGTGAAGAACTAAAATGTTTGCTTGTTATTTTAAATAATATGGTACCTAAATTAAACCTTCTCAATAATACAATTTATAAATAAATTGAGAAAAAAATGGATAGTTCCGAACTGGGAGTCGAACCCAGACCATGTCGGTATCGCGCCGAGTGCTCTACCAGTTGAGCTATCCGGCCCTATGCCACTTTCCTTTTTCAATTTCATTTATAACTAATTGAGCCACACCGTCCATCATACGGTAATACAACAACACAAACAATATGATACCTAAATTAAACCGTCTCAATAAGACAATTATCTCCTATCAATATCGGCAGACAATATTTTTAAGAAGCTCAGCGACTGTTACTTGTAAAAACTTGCATATCCCATATTCAGTACAACGCGTCGAGACTTGTTGCCGCGCCGGCCGCCGCCGTCCCGTCCGCAATGCGTGTTCAAACGTACAAATTAATACGACTTGTGGTGTATGTACTTGCAATCTTGTATGAACGTGTTTAATTCTTCACCAATATAAATACGAATGTCAAGGATAAACGTTACTCATTTGTTTCCGAAATTTCATAAAGAAAAGTGAATCGATATTAGTGATTACCAGTGTCGGAAAAGTAAGTACCTACCTGCCTATTTGTATACCTACCTACCTGCCTATATAATATAATATCGCGTGCCTAATGCTAAAAGGGCGCATTTTTCAATATTTTGTATTAAAACTTGAATTTTTTTATTTATTATTTACAGGTAGGTAATTGATACGAAACATGACCGAATCTAAGATGAAGTGTCATCAGTACAGTGTTGAATATTTAAAATTTGGTTTTCTTCCATCACAGGCAGACAAACGATTGCCCACATGCCTTTTATGCAACAAAGTTTTGAGCAATGACTCTATGAAACCATCAAAGCTGGAAGACCACCTAAGAAGGTGTCATCCTGATAAAATAGGTAAAGATTTAAAAAAATTTCAAACATTAAAGGAAAAATATGAAAAGAGACCCACGGTGCACAGTGTGTTCGCTTCAACGTCTGAAAGCAACGATGATGGCTTGCGGGCATCTTACAATATCTCATTACTTATAGCAAAATCTGGAAAACCGCACACCATTGGAGAACAGTTAATTTTACCTGCTGTTGAAGAGGTTTTAAAAACTGTTCTGCACATATCTTCATTTGACATACTCAAAAGTATGTCCTCAAAGTACCTTTGAGTAACAACACTGTACAAAGACGTATTGATGAAATGAGCTCTGATGTTGAAAGTTTCTTGTGTGATTATCTGCAAACAACTCATTTTTCTATTCAACTGGACGAGTCAACTTTACCTGGCAATGAAGCATTATTATTGGCATATGTTCGATTTGTTATGGACGAAGAAATTCATGAAGAGCTACTATTCGCGAAAACGTTGAAGACGGACACTAAAGGTGTATCAATATTTAATGTCCTGGGTGATTTTTTTAAAGAAAAATCGATTCCATTTACAAACGTTATTTCGGTGGTAACAGATGGAGCTCCTGCCATGGTCGGGCGATATCGTGGGTTTATAGGCCATCTTAAAAGAATTATACCAGAGGTAACTGCAATTCACTGTGTTATCAACCGTTTGTCAATATATCAACATTGAGTAGCGAAAAATTTGAGTGATAGATTGCACCAATAGCTTAAATTTGTGATTAATGCAGTTAACAAAATTAGAAGCAATGCATTGAATACGCACTTATTTGCACAATTGTGCGATGAAAATGATGAAAACTTCCAACGATTGCTGTTACATACCGAAGTACACTGGTTGTCGAAAGATGCAAGTTTATCAAGATTTTATTCACTTTTTGACTCAGTTTTAGAATTTCTGGAAAGTAAAGATCCTGATTTAAAAAAAAACCTAATCAATTTTAAAGTAGACATCGCGTGTTTGACAGATTTGTTCAAAAAATTTAATGACTTCAACTTACAATTACAAGGGGACAGCCTTAATTTAATAAAAACAAAGAGTGTAATTTCAGCTTTTATTGGTAAATTGAAATTTATGAAGGAAAATATTGGTCGGAGCGAATTTTCACAGTTTTAAAATTTATCGCAGGTAGAATGCCTTGATGAATATATTCAGACATACGTTCAACATTTAATTGCCCTGTGTGATGATTTTAAAATCAGATTTAAAGACATTCTGTCGATGGAAATACAACCATGGATCATAAATTCATTTGATGAAACGGAAGTGGAGAATGTAATATTACAAGAGGAGCTACTCGAGCTTAGCACTAATGAGGAGCTGAAAGTGACATTTAAAAGAGGGTATCAAAAATTTTGGTCCCTCTTCGTATCTCGTCGAAAAAAGTTTTAATGCCGTTACAAACTTATTAACAAAAAAAGGAACAGATTGAATATCACAGAACAGGGAGATTTGCTGTTATTCCTTACAAAACTCAAGCCAAATATTGATAATTTGCTGTGAATCCATCAAGTACATCCATCTCATTAAAATTATATATTTTTTGTAATTACAAGTATTTAAGTTACATTACGATAAAAATAAGTGTTTAATTTTGCTTATATTACGACTGTTAAAACAGTAATAATTAGTAGTGTAATAAATAATATATTTGAATATACAGGGTATACATTGGGGTATCTCTCGCGATACAATCTGGCTGCGGCACCGGCACATTCACCGTAGATAAGATGCATATTTGCATATTCTTGTGCTGTGTACAGATCCGGCATGTTGTTCACACACTATTTTCACAGCACAAAGTCCAGAAAAGCAAAGCCAATGTCGTCAGTACGAATGCAGTATTAAGTCCAAAGTAACACAAACCAGTCGTCAATACGGATGCAGTATCAAGTCCAAAGTAACACAAGCCAAAGTCGTCAGTACGGATACAGTATCAAGTCCAAAGTAACACAAACCAAAGTCGTTAGTACGATAGTTACACGAATACGAGAGATGCGTAGTAGACGAAGAAACGATGCGTACTAAATGTTGTAAACGGTCGACCCCTCAAGCGTCACTATCCGTCTCGCTCATTCTAAAAGTCGAATATCAATCTGTCTCGCTCTAGAGTGAGACAGACTGTCAGCGTCACTATCTCTCTCATTCTATCACTTTTGTTCATTACACACACTCGAGACCCCGATCTGTTAATTCAAAAAAGTATCAATTATTATTTTTGAAATGAGCTCAATTTGAATAAAATTAGAAATACATTTTTTAATGGTAAGAAAAGTGGCTAGTGTTGCACCATTTTTAAATCTTGATTAAATGCGCCATCTTTTGAAATAACTCGCCAAGGGTAGTGTAGTACAAATTTTTTTCAAAATGAAGTGTCAAAGTTAACTAACAATATTTTTGTGAACCATGACTCACTAAAACTTAACTTATTTTATTAAATTAACAATGTTTTTTGCATTAATTCGTAAATTTTGATTAAAAGCATCGTTAATGAAGATCTTGAAATTAAAAAAATCACAGCGAAATTGTGACATTGGTGATCACAGGACTTGAAAATGCGACTAAGGGTGTCGAATTTCGACTTTTTTACAAAATTGTCTATTATCGCTGAACTGAGTGATATGGAATTTTTATTTTATTTTTCCCGGAACTGGTGTAACTTGGCTATTCATCCGGTCCCAGATTATCGTTGAGTTTTGGGACACTCTGTATAATATATATACCTACAACACAAGGAAATATACTATATTTCTTTTTACCTCTCCGAATGGGACGTTTTCTAAATAAAATTTGTGAGAATTGATTGGTCCTTGTGCTGAGTCACTGTAGATTTCAAAAAAGTAAAGTTGGATGGAGTCACTTTTTCGTTTGGCCAACTTTGCTTTTTTGACATCCACTCACAACACAATGAATTAAAATTTAATTGAAAATTTGTTTAGTCTACCTACTTTATTATCAAATAATTAACCCTATCAAGCAATCAATTCCAACCTTTTTTTTTCGAAAACTTAATTTGTCGTTGAAACTCAGCCACAACGCAAGTTTCCATAGAGAGATTGATCTAATCTTTACTTTTTTTTTCGAGATTTAGAAATTGGTAGTAATGTAGAATGTAGATGCAGGGGTCCACCGGATCCAGCAAAATTTTGAAAGCGGTCTATGAAACAAAAGAGTCTGGGAACCACTGCTCTAGATTAACATTTAACACATACTTAGGTTACTCTTTATCGCAGCAAAATGTATGTTTTCCGCGGGATTTCTTAATGCGCGTACGAAGTTGCGGGCAACATCTAGTATTACATGACTTCTTTAATAATCTTTTTGGAGTGTAAACAGTGATATTGATTAAAGATGTATTTTTATCCGACTACGGCAAAGTTAAAAAGAAGGGTGAATGATCTTGGCAGTCTATGTATGTATGTGTGTATGTTTGTTCCATCGTAACCGTTCCAATTTAGATGATGATGATGATGACTGGTGTTGATAAATTTAAAAAAAATGTATTGTTTCAGAAAGCCGAGCGACTACGAGACTCAGGGACGGATATCGGGCTCCGTGGCGTGGAGGACGGCCCGGGGCGAGATCGGCGGCGGGCACCAGTTTATATTCGACACCCCTGGCACGGCCCGCGTAGAGTACTGCGCTAGCACAGATTTGTATGCAGGTACAGTGTAATCGTTGTTCATTCTTATATCTACAGATCCCTATCCATTAGAAAATAAACGAGTTCACCAGGAATAGTGAAAATGTTATACTGAAACTACCTTATTTATAAAAATATTTAAGGTTTCAAAAGTATCTAACAAAGTCAAGAATAGTGATGTGTTTTCACTTCATACTGCGGGTGGAAAAAAAATGTATATATTATATTATTATATAATTAATAATATAAAAGGTTTACATAAAATTTTTGCTTTCAAAAAATAGGGCCAAATTGAAATACTCCATTATTTTATTAAGTTTTTTTTATTACTTCTACGCATACGTAAAGACTTACCGACTAATATAAGTCATTAACAATATTGCTTTCATATTTTTTGTACCCAAAAGCAGGGACGGAGCTACGCGGGTGGGCAACCGGCGTATGGGAGTGCAGGGGCGTGTTCAGGAAAGTCGAGAATGATTGGCGACAGGTGTATTTGGCGAGAAATGGTAATGTGTTACTGAAATTCCATTTTGTTAGTTTAGCGCGTAATGTTGAAAGATGAGTTGCTTCTTATAGTTGGTTTTCTTAATAAACGTCTTAAATATCCTATACACATATCGAATAAGTGTATGTCAATTGTCAAACGCTATATTTTCTTTTGAAAAGCACTTAGGTCGCATTAAGACACTAAATATAGAATATAATTGTTATTTCACGATAAATTACTTACTGTGAAGGTACAAAATTTGATTACTTATTTAAAGTTAATATTTACAGAGGGTGAAGATACCGGATCGATATCCTGGCGCGTGACGTCAGCGGCCGGCGTGAAGTTTGTGCAGTTAACGATACGAGCGACGTTCGCGGTGTATGAAAACGGCGCCATCACATGGTCGGTGCAGTTCGACGATGGACCAGCGGAGAAGGTGGAGATTAAAGGTGAGTGTTGGAATATACTTTATAATATATTATTTAATTTATAAAGTAAAAATAAAAACGGCATGGGCAAAGTTACTACAAACATGTTGTATTCATATTATTCATTTAATATTCGAACAATAAAATTTAAAGACTGCAGATGTTTATGTCATCGTGATCAAGTATTGACGACGAGGGGATAAAGTAGTGTATCAAGTGTAATTTAGATAATACGATTTTTGTAAATATGCCTTAAGATTTTAGTCAGTAAAATGACAACCAAAATAAAACTCTGTGTAGCTTGATAAATTAATAAAGATTTCACATAAAGTGCATAAAATTACATTTGGGACTAAAAACCAGAGTATGTTTAAGCGAAAAGAGTTGCGGCAAAAAATAGTACCTATCCTTTTGTAATTCCGATGCAATATATTTCCAGATACTCTAGAAATTTCGCGCGAGTTCCGCGGCGTGATCATTCGGGCTGAACTATCCGGCGGGTGCGGCGACATGGCGTGGCAGCACGCGCAGCTGTTCCGCCAGGCGCTCAACGATAAAGCCCTCACGTTTCATGTGCAGGCGAAGCTTGTGGCCGAATAGACAAGCTATATATTTCTAATCAGTCCAGAAATAGGATGGAAATACCGTTTAAACATCAAGACATAGACGACGAGAGATAGTAATAGAAGACGACGACAGAAGACGGGAATGATTTGAAAGCCACAATTTCGTGTCATGTTTTCACTTTTACTACATGGCGTTAGAATTCAGTCGGAGCATTTATCAATCTCGTAATTCATTAAAGTTATTTCTAATGTTTTTAGAGTTAAATATTGTCAATGTTATTGCTTTAAAATCTGAGTCTGAATTTTACACATATATATTTTTTTAAATAGATCTTAAATATTTATTTCCAATACTATGATCATAATAAAGTAATATATCAATCAAATATTATGCTGTTTTCATTGCGTTGCCTAAATAATGTTAAAATATAATATATTGGAATATCTCGCTTGTAAACTGTAAATAACTCATGGGTTAACTTATAATAAATCTGCTTGTTTGTTGGTCTTTATTTATTAAAAACCTCGTTCGATTTTTCTGAAAGATACTTGGGAGCTCAGACCAATAAAAAAAGATCTTTTTTTATTGGTCTGAGCTTGGGAGATGCTGATACATACATACAGATCTGCATAAAAACTAAATTTCACAAGAAGATTAAACATACCTACAAAAGATTAACGTCATAGGCAAACAACAAACAAAGTGATTTGCCAAAGGCCCTAGACAAGAAGGAGAATAATAAAAGAGGATTGACAAGTATGAAGATACAGAAAGCTGGAACGAACCGAGTTTTAATTAAATTTATTTCAAATACATAAATGAAAAGAATGGCACGGAAATTCATTGGTAAGTGCTAATACTAGACACATAAATCAAAAATAAGAACTTGTTAATTAAAAGTAAAAACCTTATAATTCCATAGACATCGGAGCTAACCTCACCGATGAGATGTATCAAGGCATTTACCATGGGTCTAAGAAACATGAGCTCGATCTAGACAAAGTACTGGCGCGCAGTTGGTCCGGCGGTATGGAAAAGATAATATTAACCGGAGGAAGTGTAACAGACAGTAAAAAAGCACTGGATCTCTCACGCTCAGATTGTAAGTTATTCTACCCAACTTTTGGTATATATACCATGTTTTATACGCACCAAGGAATGCATTAAATCTAATTAAATCTCATTATTTCTTATAATCTTCTAAAATGTCTATTAAATGAGTTAAAATATAAACAAATTTCAACCCCGTATTGCCTCTCTCCTCTACCTAATAGACTAGTAATTACATAAATATATTTTCATTTCCCTCTACAAGTCAAGAATGGTAATTTTCAGCTAGATTATTTTCTACCGTAGGATGTCACCCAACGCGATGCAATGAGTTCAAAACAGATGCGGAAGGGTATCTCAATGATCTCAGGAAACTTATCACTGAAAACCGAGATAAAGTGGTTGCAATTGGTGAATGTGGATTGGACTATGAAAGACTACATTTTTGTGAGAAGGACACCCAACTCAAGTAAGTTAAAATGGTAAATTAAATGTGTAATGTAAAATATTAAATAATATTAGGTACTTTGTTAAGTAATAATATAATAGGTTTGTTTTTTTAGAAAAACAAACTAAGTACCTAATATGCATTGACCACAACTTTCTACAATATATTTAATGTTATCTTGCAAACAATGTAGATTTTTACTTTTTAAAATAAATGATACCTAAATATCTTATAACAGGTATTTTGAGATGCAACTACAACTAAGTGGTCAATTTCAACTTCCACTATTCTTGCACTGTCGGGCGGCCGCAGATGACTTGGTGGAGATATTGAACAGGAACAAAAACTACATCACAGGTGGAGTGGTGCACTCTTTTGATGGATCACAGGAAGCTCTAGACAAGATCTTAGCACTAGGAATGTATATTGGCATTAATGGCTGGTAAATATGTAATAAGTATTTTGTTGTACTATCACATACTATCATATCACATACATCTACTATAATCCGTGTGGGGACGGAGAAAGAATACAAATCCCCACCGCCGTCCGGAAAAGCGTGTCGTAAGAGGCGACAAACCCGGACCTCAGGCGAATGGGCAGCAGCGTCCGTCTGAGTAAGTAGGTATACACCACTGCGGTCACCAACCCGCCTGCCAAGCGTACCAAGGGTGACTACGGCAAACCCCCCCCAAAAATGAACATCACAAAACGGCCACGGCCCCTAGTCACCGGCAGCCCCGCTATCCCTGGCTACGGTAGCGGCTACGGGAACGGCGGGGCAGGGGGTGCGAAGAATCTCCGGCTCCGAAATTCCGGCTACCACCCCCGACGACTCGACCTGGCAACGTACAACGCACGCACTTTGAGGGAAGATTCGAAGATTGCTGAGCTGGAAGAAGCAGTGGACAAGTTGCGATGGCATATCATAGGGTTATCTGAAGTCCGAAGACAGGGCGAGGACACGATAATTCTCAAATCTGGCAACTTGTTCTACTACCGGGAAGGAGAACGTAAATCCGAAGGTGGTGTCGGGTTTATCGTCCACAAGTCTCTTGTCAACAACATAGTGAAGATCGAGAGTGTGTCGAATAGGGTGATATACCTGGAACTCAAAATTACCAGTCGGTATTCGATCAAGGTTATACAGGTATACGCACCTACTTCGACACACCCTGACGATGAAGTTGAGATTATGTATGAGGACATTTCTAATGCCATACATACCTCACAAACCCACTATACGGTTGTGATGGGAGACTTCAACGCGAAACTGGGCAAACGAAGCGATGAGTTGAGAATGGGACAATATGGAATTGGGCAGCGGAACCCAAGGGGGCAGCGACTGGCTGATTTCATGGAGAAGGAGGGACTCTTCATGATGAACTCCTTCTTCAAGAAGCAGCCTACCAGGAAGTGGACCTGGATCAGCCCGGACGGTTCCACAAAAAATGAGATCGACTTCATTATGACGACCAAGCGGCGTATATTTAATGATGTCTCTGTGATCAACAGGGTTAAGACTGGTAGCGATCACCGCATGGTAAGAGGCACATTAAATCTAAACGTTAAGCTGGAAAGGTCTAGTCTGATGAAGTCCACGATCAGACCCACCGCTGCCAATATCCAAAATCCCGAAAAATTCCAACTCGAGCTCCAAAATCGCTTTAAATGCCTAGGCGAGTGCGAATCTGTGGACGATATAAACAACAGGCTTGTGGAAGCTGTCCATGCGATTGGGTCGAAATTCTATAAAACCCGACGCCAAAGTAGAACTCAAAAGCTCTCCGATGGAACTCTGGAACTCATGGCGCAAAGGCGAGAAATGAGATTGCAGTCTTCAGCTGACATGTCACAATATAGACGGATTAATAGACAGATAACCAAGGCAATGCGACACGATATACGCTCCTTCAATACTAGATGTATTGAGGAAACGATTGAGCGAAACAAGGGCTCTAAAGTGTTCGCAAAGAAACTGTCTATTGGACAAAGCCAGATGACGAAGCTGAAGACCGATCAAGGCAAGATCATCTCGTCGAAGCCAGAGATTTTGGAGGAGATAGAAGAGTTCTACAGACAGTTGTACATATCGACACGGACACCTGTTAACAGCGCGGCTAAAGATCCAAGAGCCAAGCTAACTCGACACTATACCGAGGATATCCCGGACGTCGGCCTGTACGAGATTAGGATGGCCCTAAAACAGCTTAAGAACAACAAGGCGCCAGGTGAAGACGGAATTACGACAGAACTTCTGAGAGCAGGTGGAAAACCGGTACTCAAAGTCCTCCAGAAACTGTTTAATTCCGTCATACATGAAGGCGCCACACCTGAGGCATGGTGCAGGGGCGTTGTGGTGCTGTTCTTCAAAAAAGGAGACAATACCTTGTTGAAGAACTACAGACCGATCTCGCTCTTGAGCCATATCTACAAATTGCTCTCGAGGGTTATCACGAACCGTCTCGCGCGCAGGCTCGACGACTTCCAGCCACCCGAACAAGCCGGTTTCCGAAAAGGCTATAGTACCATAGACCACATCCTCACACTCCGCCAGATTATAGAGAAATCGGAGGAATATAATCGTCCGCTCTGTATGGCGTATGTGGATTATGAGAAAGCCTTCGATTCGATCGAAACCTGGGCGGTGCTTCAGTCTCTTCAGCGGTGCCAAATTGACTATCGCTATATAGAAGTGTTGAAGTGTTTGTACAACAATGCCACCATGTCGGTCCGAGTACAGAATGGAAGTACGAAACCTATCCAATTGCAGAGAGGTGTAAGGCAGGGAGATGTCATCTCTCCTAAACTCTTCACCACAGCATTGGAAGATGTTTTTAAACTCCTAGACTGGGAAGGATACGGCATCAACATAAATGGCGAATACATCACTCACCTTCGGTTTGCTGACGATATAGTCATAATGGCAGAATCGCTGGAAGACCTTAGCGCCATGCTCGGTGACCTCGATAGAGCTTCCCAGCGAGTGGGTCTAAAAATGAACATGGACAAGACGAAAATTATGTCTAATGCCCATGTTGTACCCGCTCCAGTATTTGTTGGGAACTCTAAAATCGAAGTTGTTGACGAATACGTCTACCTGGGACAGACAGTCCGATTAGGCAAGTCCAAATTCGATAGTGAGGTCCAACGACGAATCCAACTCGGATGGGCAGCGTTCGGGAAACTACGCAGCGTCTTCGAGTCCGAAATACCTCAGTGTCTAAAGACAAAGGTCTTTGAACAGTGCGTGTTGCCAGTGATGTCTTATGGATGTGAAACGTGGTCCCTAACTGTTGGCCTCTTAAATAAGCTCAAAGTCACTCAAAGAGCGATGGAGAGAGCTATGCTCGGGGTTTCTCTGCGTGACACAATCCGCAACGAGGAGATTCGCAGACGAACTGGAGTAACCGACATAGCTCGCAGAATCAGCAAGTTGAAGTGGCAATGGGCAGGCCACATCGCTCGTAGAACTGATAATCGCTGGGGAGTAAAGGTTCTAGAGTGGAGACCACGAACTGGAAAGCGCAGCGTTGGACGGCCTCCCTCTAGGTGGACCGATGACCTTATGAAGGTCGCGGGCCGCCGTTGGTTGCGGGTGGCCCAGGACCGTTCGTTGTGGAAATCTTTGGGGGAGGCCTATGTCCAGCAGTGGACGTCCTATGGCTGTTAATGATGATGATGATGATGATCACATAATATTTCTATTACCTTACAAAGAAGAGATGATATGATATGTACCTTGAACAAGTTGGCACTCAACCAGGCATAAGATGAAAATCGCTTTACAGTGCCGTTGAATCATGCACATCTGTCTCCAGTCATTGCGGTCACTTAATTTGTGTTACAATATTTTGAGGCACTACGCACTGTGCAAAGGAAAATGTTTAGAAACTGGTTGAGAAGGAACTTTGTCAATATTGTATTTAAAACTCGAATGGTCTTGATTTTGAACACCTAATACTCCTGTAGGGTTGATTTCATTATTTGGAAATTATTAACATTCAACCTTTTTGCAGCTCTTTAAGAACAAAAGAAAATTTGGAGGTTGTTTCAAAAATACCTCAAGACAAGTTGATGATAGAAACTGACTGTCCGTGGTGTGAGGTGAAGCCAACTCATCCGGGATACGAGCATGTCGTGACAAAGCCTTCCTCCGTGAAGAAAGAGAAATATAACAACACTTCAGATAATCAAGTCAAAGGCAGAAATGAACCTGTTAATATTGTGTAAGTGAGCCTTTTAAGTTTGATTTGGCTGATTCGAAACTCCTCTGCGGGCTTAGCATGGCGATCCCAAGAAATAATTTTGAAGAAATATTCTACCCAAAATAGTTCTTAATCCATTGTAACAAGGTCGTCAACATTTCTAAACAGCCATATTTTTTAAAATGGCTGCCGGGAAATATTCTGACAAAAACGAACAATTATTCAAGTAAATGACTGAACGTAAAAAAAAAACTATTAGTCTAGGAGCGCCATGATTTGGAGTAGTTGACATTATTGTAAAACTATTTGACATTGAATTAAGAAAATGTTTCTACTTTAGCTGTCAAAAGAGGCCATTTTATGAGCTCATGCTTGCGAAGAAGTGTTATTTCTCATAACGACGATGCATGCCTTAATGCCTTACAATAAGACCTATTTTGCTCCGAATGGTATTAATGTTTCAATCTGTCATTTTGTTGATTCTTCGGTGTTTCTAGGTTGCGCATGCTAGGCCTGCATATGTATTCGCCTTACCATCAGGTGTTCAATAATATTAAATCTTAGGTCTTATTCCATAGAAAAATCTACAGAATGAATATGAATTTTGAGGAATTTACTACTGTTATGTATATACTGTTATATAGAATTTAACTAATAGCATGGACAAATAAAACTAGTAATAGGCTAGTTGACTGAATTCTTTTTATTGCATAAACGAATAGTACTCTTAAATACAAGTAACTCCTCAGAAGAAACATATTAAAAATCAATATTTTCAAAGGTAAAGCAATTTGTAAAATAGAATGTCGCAAGTCTCGTGAAAACACTCCATTCAAAAAGTCTGACGTCACGCGTTCCTGCATTGAATTAAATTGTTACGTTTAATTATTGGGTTAAGTTTATAATTACTATAAATAATGTTATTGTATATGATGTAAGCTAATTATGTAGGGGTTTTTTACACTAATTATGTAAAAAAATATTCCAACTTTTTTGTAACTATGAAATGCACCTCGGAATATATAAATTAAACAAAATATTTTACATGTAGTCAAGTAATCTATTGTTTATTCCTTTTCAGACAAGTATTGGAAATATTGGCGGCAGTAAGAAAAGAAAATATAGACGAACTTGCCAATGTTATTTATGATAACACTATGAGATTATTCTTTCCAAACAAAATATCTTCATAGAGAATACATATTAAGTAATATATTTATATATCGTAATACATGGAAAGGCATTATCTAAAACGCAATTATTTTTTTTAAGATAAAACATGTGCTTAAAATAAAATATGATTAAAAAAAGTTTTAATAATTTTTTATTTCAATTAATCCATTGTTAGTCGATTTTTTTCCTCTTGAACTGGACGTTGAACTATCATATTTATTCCCATTTGTTTGACCATGTGTTTGTGGTCTACTGTAAACATATTCATGTTTACCCTATGATTTTTAGAGGGTTCTCTTGTTGCGCTCCTAATGCCCTATAGAAGCAATTATAGTATATAGTATATAGCAAATATAGTATACAGCTGAAGTAATCTTTTCATAGTTTAATAAAACTTAAAAACACCATCTATTGTTCAGTAGCGTATAATTATGTGCATCAACTTGCCGATAGACAACGCCAACTCACACCGAAATGGGGTGCGGAATTTTTAAGATTCAAAATTGAACTTTATTTACTACACAAAAAGATGCACGTTTCATTGCAAGAGCAGCGCCATGCTGCAGCTCGAAATTCGAACTCCTGCAATAAAACATGCATCTATTTGTGAAATTTATCTTAAAATTAAACTATATTCACTAAAGTAAGGCCAACGAGACGAGATAAAAAACGTAAATAAACGGACCGCTACTAAGTTGCATTATGAAAGTGAGTTAATATTATATCTGTCCTTATCACTCGTATGGAATAATGACGAATATTATATCTGTCCTTATCACTCGTATGGAATAATGACGTCAGTTGGTCGACGACAGCTGTCGTAGCGTGTTTCGTGGTACAGGAAAGCGGCCAGTGCCGCAGTTGTCAACATTTGGCCCGCCAAACAATTGTGAACAAGTTCATTCCTGTTTGGATTGCGTTCGAAGTGATACATATTTTTTCGTCTCCGTATTTACTTGGTTTTTTGTTGTTATTATTCCGTTTCGGTTAGTTTTATTTTTGATTTTTGCTGTTATTGTGAGTGCTTAGTTGTTGATTTTAATTATGGAATCACAGCCTAGCGGTAATAAAAGTCGAGGACAATTTTTATATCAATATTGACAACATGATTGATAATACAATAGATAGTTTTATCATAAACACACCTGACTCGGACTCTTCCGACGAATCATCTTTGTCTAGTACAGACGACAGCGATTAAAATTCTAACTTTATAATAATTTATTCAAATAAAAATGTTTTGAACCCCTGAAAATTTGTTTACATTCTTTATCTCGTCTCGTTGGCCTTACTTTAGAATATAGTTTAATTTTGAATCGCTCTTTAAAATGTCGCGTAGCGTCTTGGTGTGAACTGACGCTAAGTTTTCAATTCCTTTTAATATAGTTTAGAGATAAGTCACAAAATCAAATCAAAGTAAAATCCAAACATTTAAATAGATTACAATTACAACATACTATGTCAGCACGATTTGAGTGCCAGGACACGTGGACTCAGCAAACTTATCTTTCTGAGGTCAAGTTACTTTGTTCAAAATATCAACTATACTGATTAAAACATCATCGTGGGACTTGCATTCTTAAATAGCAAAGCAACAAATAAAAGTATGACGATATTAAAGAAACTCATTTTAATCACATTCAGCAATAAACATCTAAAACACACATCCATGAAATTAAACTACACAAAATTTAAATGCATCACCAGGAATGTCCGTATATTATTCGAATATTTTGCTTTAAAAATATTGCATATAAAATATCTATTATTGAAAAAACCTTTCCATTGTTACTTGTAACACTTTATAATAAATAGTTAGTAAAAATATTTCATATCATTTAACTGCAAAATAAAAGTAACTAATTTTCTTACGATTTATAGAGAGACGAATGTGATGATGGATCATGATTGTGCAACATTAAAAAATAATCGAAAATTGTTTAAAATCTCATCACTGATCTACGATAGAGCTAATGTTGTAATTAAATTTAAAATGTCCTTGAACAATGTTAGCACATGTCCACACTTGTGATGCCGATCACTCGGGGTTTGTTCTTCAAGGTATCTCGGAGTACACATGGATCTTCTCTCTCAACCAATGCAAGTAGTTGTTCATGTGTGACTTGGTTGCGTTCAATGCCACTTGAGTTTTATTCTGCAGCTTCTCCGGTGCCCATTCACCGCTGGAAAATACATTGGTATTAGTAAGTTTAATTTTTTAAATTTCGATGAATTAGAATCATGCGGATTCTAATTTAAATAATAAAAGTTATTTAATCAATCTGTCACAAATTAAAACTGTAAATACTAGAACTTAACTTTTATAATTCGTAAAATAAAATTACTTACACAAAAACTTTAGTTTGTAGATAGTTGGAACTTAATTCATAATATTGCACTGAATATGTCTTCACAGTGGCGTAAGCATTTGAGGAGTGCTTCTGAATCGTATCAATGGCACCAGGAATGTATTCTTCGATTGTAGCAACCACTACTGGCGTTTTCTCCACAACATAATCCTTAATGTTAGTATACAGTATTCCAACCTTCTTGGACGTAATAATGAACACATCTTTAGCAAGTTGTGCGTAAGGTTTTGTAAACTCGACAGTTTGTACATAGTATATCGGTGCATTTGTCTCTAACCAGAGATAACCACGAGCAGACGTTGACAATGTCTTCTGCCAAGCGTGTTGAGTTTGTTTCAAAAGACCCAAATCATTGAGAACTTTGCCTGTTGCACTTTCTAAAAATAAAAATATTGAGATTACTTAAAATAATGTCAAATTTTTAAAGGAAAGTGTATGATAGATTGATAATAACACAATGTTGCATGATATATGCTATATATTTTATGTTGTTTATAGACCTTTTAACATAAATCTTGTTTAGTTTGTTGTACTTGTTGGGAATATTTTTATTTTATTACAGATTCTAAAAGAGGCTTCTTTCAGTTTTAAAACCTGCAGTTTACTTATTTTTAGTGTTTATATTTTAAATACAATCATTTTTACATATTTTAATTTTGTATCATTTTTATATTTTAACAACAACATGATAATATTATGGTAAAAAACCTTCTCTAACTTGATTAATCTTTTTTTATGTAGAAATAAATATGTTTTACATATGTACTGAAAATCAAGTAAATGTAAGTGCAGAGGACATAATAGCTTATATTTCCCATTGTTTTCCTTGAGAACTCAGTTAATATCATGAATAACACCATTGTGCTATTATCAGGAAGCATAAATAGTAAAATTAACAATGTGCTAATGTAACATTAATATATTTTCCTGTATATAACAATGATACTTGCTTTTAGAAAACTATTATGCACAGTAAGACCATGCTGCTAGAGGGCCTTGCCTCAGCAATCAACATATTTCTATAGAAATGATAGATGATGTATGAATAACAACAATTCCCAAAAGCCATCGAGATTATAATTCTACTGTACAGTAATATGACAGCAATTAAAAAGAATGATACAACCTACATGTTATGTGAAACACAAACAAGTGATTATTAATAAATTATATTAATTTAATATTTCTGTTTCTAAGTGTTATAGAAGTAATAAGCTTCAAGACATACTGAAGTAGTTAGCATTTAGATGTTTGCTTCTACGGATATTTTAAGAATGTTTAAAAATGGATACTCACTGGGCAATTCTCCACCAACTCTGGACACATCATAGGCTATCAATCCGGAGATTGTGATGAAGAGGAAGAAGCTGGCCCACAGCCAAGGGAACCTTCTAGTGCTTGTCATTCTGTCTAGAATATCCTAGAACAATAAGTTAGATTATAGTATTATATTTATCATATCTATCCTATTAAATTATTCAATGTCCGAAAATATCAAAACACTTGTTTATATTCAAAGGTCGATTAAAATTTGATTATAACGTTTAGAAATTAATTAAAATTTTAATTACATTAGTTTTAAAGTGTTTAAAGTATTAAATATGTACACCAAACTATATGACAACAAATATGAGCTAAATAAAGTTCATAGTTTTTTTGAAATCATTGTAAAGAAAAAACAATTTATGGGGTTCAAAACCTTAGTAGGTACCTGGCTAATTATTAAATCAAAGGGATTTAATAAAATATTAAAAATGAAATCACTCGCGAGCAGCGACTCCCGCCGCGCAACGGATGTAACACGCGAAAACTGTTAAAGAAAATGTGTTCCACGTAAGAGAATAAAGTCGTAGATCAAGTTTTGTCTAATAGAATACTATTGCGACGTTCGGAGACACTTCTAAGCTACGCCCTATGGAAAGTTTCACTGCATAGTGCACACACATAACACAGAAAATTTCGTTTACTTTTAATAATCATTGATACTAACCCAATGGAAATAATAATTTAATTAATAAATTAAGCGAGTCGCGCTTAATAATATTTAAAAATCGATAATTCGCTGATCGTTCGTTCTTCGTAAATCACGAAAGTCAATCCACCATTTCAATTTGACAGGATTACTTTTTAAAAAAAACAAGTTTTTAATGTGGCAAAAGCGTTCACGGCCACGCCCATAACCTTCAACCGCAAAATGTAACCATTCGAAAACACTACAAAATGCAATAAAATACATTAAAACTACAATTATGTGGTTTTTTTCACATTAATATTGTAACTTTTTAACGACTTTTTTTTAGAAATATTAAAAAAGTAAAATTACTAAAAATTGCAGCTTAAAATAATTGTTAGTCCATAACATAAAATTATTTTATGTTTACAACAAATAGATTAGTCACTTATTCAAACACGGAAAAGAACTTTAACAAGCAAATATATCGCCTGATGGTAAACGATTACTGTCGCCCTTCGCGAGTCCCGCAACACTAGAGGATTATTGGAGAGAGAGCGGAGAGAGCTACCCCATTGTCCCACACCGATTTCGGTGACCGGTTTCATTGAAGCCAGGCCAGCTACGGAAGAGTTATTTTTATAGTGCCCCAGTGTGCGCAGTACACAAAAGACGTCTCTCTTCCTTTACCATCGAAACCTAGTGGGACGGATAACCGACATGACTGGCGAGTGATCGGGCGCAGATCCCACTTTTTACATGTTCATCCGACGCGTGGATTATCTTTCTTGTCAGATAATCAGGTGATCAGCCTGCATTGTCCTAACGAAACTTGGAAACAACATTTTCTATTGTTCCAACGCGGGAATCGAACCCACGACCTCTGAGTCGAGAGCCAAGCACCACTGGACCACGGAGGCTGTTAAATATTATTTTGTTAATGCGTTGTCGGCCAGTTTTTTCTCCTACTCTGTTACAAAGTTTAAAGCTTCTCTTATATTGTTGTGAGATTCTAATAAGAACGTAAATGCATCACAGCAAAATGATATTACAATTAACGTAATATTATCTTAATGATGTAAGAATTAATTTAGCAATTACTTAACAAACCATTATGTTTCTTTATTATGTGACTTACATAATGGTAACACCTTTCTCGGCTGTGTTTAGGATTGTAATTAAATATAATGAAATATTATCTAAACTTGGCCAATTTTCTTTTTATCGTGTTTCATATTTATTATTTATTACTAGCTGTTTACAGATACGCTAGTTTTTGTTTTACTAAAAAATATTAAGTAGTTATGATTTTACGTGTTCAAAGTGGGATACTTACTTTTTTTTGGCATACTTACTTGTTTCTTGGCATACTATATCATTAGGCATAATCATTTATACTAATGTTTTTTGTGTTAATTTAATGTGGCATAGTTATGCCTCATTAAATTAACACAAAAAACAACTGACACAAACTTCACAAAAAAATATGCCGAACGAGTTCGTTAGGCATATTTTTTTGTGATAACAATCTTTGGCATAATTGTTTGTGGTAACGCATAAGGCATAAATAACGCTTGTGTAGTTTTGGGTTAGGTTAGGCCTCACAAAAACTCTACGTGAAATAACGTTTGTGTAGTTAGGTTAGAACTTTTTATTGCATTCAAAACGTCTTTAAATATTTTTATATCACTATGCCTTCTATTCTACTCTGGAAATAATAATTAAATGGCTTGATAATAATAATCTCAAAATCAATATTACCAAAACACAGCTAATTCAATTTCAAACTTACAAAAGTAAAAAATATAATTTAAATATAAAATTTGACAGAACAAATATTTTGGAAGTTGACTCAATTAAATTTTTAGGACTTATGCTTGACAAGAACTGTAACTGGAAGGCCCATATAGATTATGTGTGTAATAAGCTGGACCGGTTCGTTTATGCTTTACGTAGATTACGTCAGACGGTAGGTGCTGAGGCGGCACTAACCGCGTATCACGGCTATGTATCATCGGTCCTCTCTTACGGTCTGCTGTTGTGGGGTAATTCGGTAGAAATCGAAAAAGCATTTCGTATCCAAAACAAATGTGTGATAGCTATTTGTGGTGCCTGGTATTTGGATAGCTGCAGACCATTGTTTAAAAATTACGTTTGTTACCACTAGCCTGTATGTATATTCGAGATCTCTATATCTTTGTTATGCTACATCCAGAATACTTTAAACAGAACTCAGAGGAGGGTAGAAAAAATGAAAGATATAAATTTAAACTGTACCGCCCTTGGTGTAACTTGAATTTATACAGAGATAATGCATACATACAAGCTATACACATATTTAATAATTTACCTAATCAATTCAAGGAATTGCCTACAATTTATAAATTTAAAAGAAATCTGACATCTTGGCTTATAGAAAATAGTTTCTATGACATAAATGAATTTATACTACAGAACAAAAAATGACCTGTATCAATTAGTCAATATTATCAAAAATCTTAAATTTATTAGATTAAGTGCAAGTAATATTATTGATAAATAAAAATAAAGACATTTATTTACATGGCTTTGAAGTGATTTTTAAATTATAATACATTTGACATTGAACTTATTTAATTATTTATCTTGTGACCTAATGCATTCTCAAATTAACATTTTAACTATTTATATGATTTTTAACTTTATTATTTTAATATATATGTAATAAACTTTCTGTTAACATAATGGTCAAAACCAACTATTTATTGTATAATCTATAGATCGACCAATTGCTTTTACTTTATATTTAAAACTATATTTTAAAAGTAGACTCTGGAGATTGTATATTTTAATTTCACAAACCATGCTATCATGGTAGAATGTATGTTTTTTTTTAAACTTACCATCTGCATATGTAATACTATGTACTTACTACATTCAGTGAATAAAATGATTTGATTTGATTTGCCTAAATATGTTTATGCTTAAAGTGAATATGTAAAAAAAATATATTCCTAAAAAGTTATGCCAAATTAATATTATGCTAACTAATTATTAGGACAAATTAAACTATGCCAAGTTAAATTGTGACATATGATTTTATGCGAAAAAATAGAGACGGTTCCCTATTTTTTTTCCTAAGTTCCGAAAATTTTCGAATCCCGCTAACAGTAGCGTGACGTCACTCGGCCACACAGCCCGGAGTTCGCGCCGCACTACTTACGTAGTAACTATATAATAAACACCGCTTAGTCGCAAGCTACTATCTCGGTCACTTTAATGTCAAATATCTTGGAAACTAATTGACATATCGAAATTATTATTACACAAGAATTTTTTAATTTTCCACAAAGAATACAGAAAGCTTACATTTAAAATTAGCGAACACTCTCCATTCTGTGCACCGCGAGTTACTGCTAGGCCCAAGGGTGGCTGAGGATTTTAAAGTCCGGGAAAGCAAATGCGCAACACCTGTAGAGTTAAGTGTGATTCCTCTGGTGTTGCGAGTGTCCATGGGCGGCGGCAATAGCTTACCATCAGGTAATTCATCTGATCGTCCATTTCACTAAAAAATAGTATAATATTAAATAACTAGTACTTACTTGGCATTTCTTATTAGCTTTCATAACAGTTTCGTCTTTCTTCTTCCCCTTCAATGTTTCTCCACAGACCTCCTTGAACTGCTCTAATGTTATCTTCAAAGATTTTTTCTTCAGTTTTGGACTCACTTCCTTCCAATTTTCATCTGAATATAATAAAAATACATGAATATAATATAATTAAACTATACTTAATCAAAAATACAATTTATTATACTGATTAAATTTATTACATCAAGTCTATTTAAAATGGATAGAAATGAAAATCTCGATCATTTGCTCAATGTAAAGCATAATTCATAAACCATTTTCCTAAATATGTTCAGGAAAATGGTTTATGAATTATATTTATTATGTAATTATTTAAAAAGGTGGATACTAGGATATCAGTATCATATAAGGTTGCTGGCTGGTTTATACATCATTTAATTTAAAAAGAAATGTTTTCAAATTAAGAAAACAACTGAACATCACATTTTATGCAATTGTTTTAATTTTATTCAAATACACCTTATCTGGAGCGAACTTCGAGTATTTCTTCCTTCTGAGTTTGATTTAAAATTTTATTGAAATACTGTTTTTTGTTAGTTTTTTTTTAATCGCGTATCTTTTTGGAGTTGAGGACTGAATTATGCCTGACTTAGCCCCAACGGAGATTTTGCCAGGGCACTCGAAATGCGAAGAAATGGTCAAACCTACAGAGTGATATCCAGAGATCTTCGTCGACCAGTTTCAACGATCCATCGCAGTATCCAACGGTTCAGGGAGACCGGTACTTATGTGAGAAGAGCAGGACAAGGCAGAAAAAGACGCACTTCGAGTAGGGATGATCGTTTAATTCGGCTTCGTGTACGTAGGAACCCCCGTTTGACGGCCGTCCAAGCCCGACATGAGTTAGAAGCAGTGCGGGGTGTAACCGTAAGTCAGCGCACGGTACGAAGAAGGTTCGAAGAAGCTGGTTTGGGTTCATTTGTGCCCGCCAAGGCTCCAAGGCTCGAGGTAAATCATCGTAGAAACAGGTTAACTTTTGCTCAGGAACATCGACTTTGGAACACGGACCAATGGAGTAAGGTATTGTTTAGTGATGAGTGCAGAATTCTCTTAAATCAAATTGACGGCAGGCAAAGAATATACAGACGCAAAGGAGAACGATACATTCAGACAAATTTTGAAACTACAGTTGCATACGGTGGTGAATCAATAATGGTTTGGGCGGGCATTCGTTTGGGAGCTCGCACAGACTTGGTAGTGATTGACAGAGGGAGTCTGACTGCAGACCGCTATATCCGAGAAGTTTTAGAAGAAAATGTCGTACCGTTTGCCCCATATATCGGTGACGATTTTATTTTTATGCAGGATAATGCTCGGCCCCGCATACCGCTCGGGTAACTAAAGCTTATCTTAATGATATGAGTATCACTGTTATGGAGTGGCAGGCGAGATCACCAGATATGAACCCAATAGAGCACGTTTGGGACTTGCTGAAAAGAAAAGTTAAGTCCAGAATTCCAGCTCCTGCCAACGTGGGTGACCTGCGAATGGCCGTAGTTGAGGAATGGCGGAGACCATCGATTCTCAGTATGCCTAGACGGGTAGAAACTTTAATAAGAGCACGTGGAGGAAATACGCGATATTAATCACCATTTTTCGAATTTAATTAATTGTTATTTTTATATTAATTTTCACTTTTCCCGGTTACATGAAAAGTTCAAAAATGTACCATTTTTCACAAATAGCCTTTACTCGCAAAATCTGTTCTTAATGTGATTTCATTTTAAGTAAAACAAATGGAACTTTAAATAACAAAAGAAGTGTAGTAAGTAGATTTTAAAATAAAACCATATTTTTTTAATTATGGACCTTTTTTTGTGTTCCGCTAAATATGCCGGTGTGTTTATATATAAAATATTGCGCATATAAAACAGTGGGGAAAAACACATACCTATATAATCTATCAACGTAGTGGACTGCTTGCTGCACCGATTGAACAGCTGGCGCCATGTGGGGTGACAGGAGTCGTCTCTCTGTAAACAATTGACTAAGCTCTCTACAAGAGCCCTATTGTATATATCGAGGCCGGCACCGCTGAGGTATTGGTTAGGTAGTTTTTTCATAAGCTGATTAAAGGTCACTTGAAGTTTATTGCCACTTTTATCAAAATATATATCCTGAAAATGTTAATTACAGTTAAAAAATAATATAATTATATTTTTAAAAATAATATTTAAAAAAAAAGTTAACTTGTATCCACAAAATATGTCTATTAAACTCATGTGCCTGGGCATTTCACAGACATTTAAATATTTCTATAACTTTAATTATATAATATAATACTAAACACTTACCTTAAATTTAATTAATTGCTTTATTAGATCACTATATAGTTCCTTGGACAGACTGTTCTTCTTATTGCTAACCATGTCGAACATAGCCAGTAACTGCTCCTGGCTAACTTTAGCATCCATTTTAGCGTGTCTATCTAACAACTTTGATAAATAACCTACTATATATTTAGAATAGCTTTTCAACTCTATAATCGGCAAAAATAGTTCTTGCCAAGCTAAAAAATATATATAATAATTATTAAAATCACATAAGGATATATAATACCTATATAATACACATTTCACATTTGACCTACATGCTTCAGTTTAAATAATTAAATGCATTTTCTCTAGTTGTCAAGCTAATTGTGTTTAAAAAATTGGACTTATTTTGTCACTTATTTTTTAAATAGCGAATATTGTCTTATCTTTATTTAATTTTTTTTTTTTACATTCAAATTGATTAAATAAATAACTTGTTTTAAAACACCTAATTGCTAGGAATAAAATGTGTGTACCTGTGCAGGCCATGAGACCAAATAAGAGTGATCTCGGTTATCACGTCACCTTGAATGGTCAAGAGGCCAGAGATAAATGATAAGGTGTGAAGGTGTAGTCTTATGTAAAACATCATTGTTTTGGCAACAGTTATGCAAACAAAACTTACAGTCCCTTCAATCAATTTAAAGCACATTGTGTGTAGAAATATTTATAACAATTGTAAGTATTGGATACTTTACAAGTGTATCTTATTCTCAATTGATAATATTTTATAAATCCTACCTAAGCCCCCCAAAACCTATGCAACTGCTATTGCCAAAATTTATACCATTTTTGCAGTAAGCACTCATTATATTGCATAAAGTTTTGTAAAATACCTTTTAAACCGACTGCATAATTATAAGCTCCTCCTTGACCGAAAGCCCACAGCAGCGACAGACCAATAGGAGGTCGGTTCTGGTAGGAATTTCTCAAGCTAACACTCTTTGGCAGTGATGCTATACAAAACTCGGGATATTCTAATGCTAGCATCTGGAGAAGAAGTCTATGACCGTTTACTAATTGCCCTGAAATAAAATAAATTATTAAAACTTGTTTTTAAGTAATTTGTTGTTTTTCAAAAATTCATTTATTTTAAATAATTTAAGATTGTTATTTCTTAGATATTCAAAACTTGTTTCCATGAGATTTGTCACTCAAAAATGATATCAGTTTGCACCAAAGTTTGCATAAGATTTAAAAATAAATGTAATATGCACTTCTAAAGTTTTTGTTGATAGTTTATAAATTAAATAGCACTTAATTGGAATAAAAAAACTCAGGAACCAGGTGTTAGTTACTGTTAGGGAAATTAAATAAAAAACAAAAACAAACAAAATTGTTGGTAGTGAATGTTATGGAGATGTAATGTTAAAGAACTGTAAATTAGAATTTTGTAATATTAGAATCAAAATATCAGCAACAAACCTCTGCTCATGTCATTGGCTAAAGTTGTAAGTGTTACATCAAAGAAAAGCTGGGTATTTGCTTTTCCAGCATCAAGTAGAACCTTTTCCAGAATTTTCTTCACCTCATTAGGCACAATACATAGAGGATACTTTATATCATAAGAAGAAAATGTTGGATCCTCTATTTCTATTTGTGTTTTTAAATTCAGGAAATTTGCAACTTCTTTAAGCCAAACTAAAGGTGCGTTAGAGAATCTAATCTTATTAGTAGCTATTACGTTTGCTAGTTCTGCCGTATCGAGCTGCAACCAATAGCAATTTTAATTCAATTAAAATTACTTATATATTTGTAATGACTTTTTTTTTGTTTATTTAAAAAAATACAGAACTCACAAATTCAAACGCCTCTTCTAAGCTTTTCGGGGGTCTCGGTTTCGATGCTTCTGCTTTCTTTTCTTGCTTCTTTTTCTTATCTCCATTCTTTTTATCTTTTGAAGGCTTTTTGGGATCGTCTATCTCCATGCCCTCATAATACGATTTTGCCTGAGATATGGGGACTGTAAACAAACAAAAATGTAAGATTTTTACAGTACCTAAATTAATTATTAGAATAACACTAGATTTTGAGCATACCGATATCTTCCGATTTCACCCCGTTTTTGGTCGGCTTTTTTTCCTCGTCCTTAATATTTTTAACTTTACCGCTTTGAGACTTCTTGCCTTTTCCAACAACTTCCCACTGGCCACTAGACATGTTGAAATAGGATTTGAGATCAGTTTTAATTTACAAAATCTAGTAAAAATATAGGAAAGTAACAGAATACACGTCAAAAACAAAGTGAAAAATGTCAAACTGAAAGTCTGAAAAGAAAGGTCTGTCATTGGTCGAATTTACTCCACTTGGCCAAAACGTGGCAGTGCGACCACGACAAGCGCTGCGTTTCTGTGCAATGTTGCAAGTTGCATTTTTTTGAAATATTATTACATTCCGACTTGAGACATGTGCAAAATGCAAGTGGATATTTGGTAAAAACATAGCAAACTGTTTTTGGCAAATATTTATCTTTTCATAAACTTAGATGCTTAAGAACAGTACATATTCCAGGCTCCAGCTGAGATTCCAGCTAGATATTGTATGATCTACGGTAATATATTAATCGTACAGTAAAATATTTGATTTATGCTTTATTAAAACGTAAATTATATACCTGTTACCGTAAAAAAATGACGGTGTTTTACCTGTAAATAAAACACATTAAATACTTACCTTACTTGAAGCTTACTGATATGAGATGGCGCTAGCGTGCTCGACCTCGTCTTGTCTCTTTCCTTCTCGTACCCTCTCGCTCGCACACCTACCTTGAGAAGCCCACCATGGCTACGCCACAAGCAGTGGCCTAATTTAATTTCAAATCATTGAGTCGAATATCACCAGGCAGTATTAAAAATGTAAGCTTCAAGTAAGGTAAGTATTTAATATGTGTTTTATTTACAGGTCAAACACCGTCATTAAATACTGTACGCATACTTGAAGCTTACTGATATGAGACCTGTTTGTTATCGCCTGCTGGGAAAAAGACGCCAACGTTAAGGCATATTATACATTAGAAGAGCTTAGAAAATAGGAATGTAAAAAATACCTTACTGAGATCAATAGATTTATTGATTTAAGTACTAATTAATAAAGTATAAATTAATTACAGAATAAAGTATAAGTAAATATAAAATCAGTTTGTAGGGCTAAATAATTGAGCCAAACTTGTTGATTTACCTGTGCGAGACGACTTTACTTCTCTGCGATAAAAACGCGAGAAAGTATTACTTGATCGCCACTTTCCTTTGGCCAATATTTGATCAAGAGGTAAATTATCAACCCAGTTTTTAGACGCTACGGCAGAGCGAATACTTCCTGGAGGGGTAGTAATACCTGCTTCACGAAATACAGTTTTTACCCAACAAGCAATAACCGTTCTGGAGGCCGGCTTAGGGTTTCTTCTTAGATTAATGAAAAGATTATGTAAATTACATTCTTTCCGTTTTTCTTTTAATAAACCAATGGTCCGCTTAACCCAAAAAACAGGATCTAAATTTCTGGAACTATTGTTTGAAAATATCTTCCATTCCGACTGTCTGTAGTTCGCACTATCAGTTTTAGATCCGTAAAGAGGCCAAAAACAAATTAAGTCTTCATTTACAATGAAGTGTTCTGAATCAACCGCTAATAATGTCAAGTCATGGACTCTTCGGCCTGAGCATAAAAGGAGCAAGGTGGCTGTATGTCGACAAGTTTGGAAAACATTGTTTTTATCGATAATTTGCTTTTCCAAATGCTTCAATAAATCGTCTATATCCCATACACTTGTTTTTCTAGAGACTGGTTTATTTACAGCGATCGACTTAAGCATATGATTTACCAGAACATGTGAAGATAATTTGCCCGCATCTTCAACACTGCACAATGTCGACACGACCAAATTGTGTACTAATATAGTATAGTAAGCTAGACTATCAATAAGATGAAGATCAGCTAAATATTTTGCCAGAACAGCTCCCGACGGATGAGTGGCATTTTCTTTATTAGTGCGGCACCATCTGAGCCAGCGGTTCCACGCCACTTTGTAAGTTTTTAGTGTCGATGGACGTCAAGACTTTTTTAAGGAGATTAAGGTGGTTTATATTCCAGTCCTTTAGCTCCTCTGTTTACCCCCACATTTCCACACCTGCAATTCAATGTTTTGGGTTCCTGCTGGGGGATGACCTGTCGCAATGTCTATTAAATTCAGGTGTAGATTCTGTATGGTGAACAGGTCTGCTACTGCTCGGGTTCTTAGGTCCGCCCTCCAAAATACTCGTTCCCATCTCGGGACTACCAACAGATAGAACCCTGTCGCCTTGTTCAAGTGCATGAGCACCTTGGGAACTAGATAAGGTGGCGGGAACACCCAAGCGAGGGGATAATTCCAGGTTCGGGACAACGCATCGTGATAATATATCGCCTCTTGATCAGTTTGATCCAGACTCACATAATTGGAAACTACTTACGACGTTTCGCTTGCAAAGAGATCGATCATCGGTGTTCCGAATTTCTTGAACAGGTTCTCTGTGCAATGAAGCAGTAAATGCCATTCCGGAAGACTCAGATGTCGTGATAAATGATCTGCATGACTGTTGTACCTCCCGGTAAGTGGTGTACCTGTAGTTCTATGTGGTGTAAGTCTAAAAGGTGAAATATTTCTTTTGTCAACTGGAGCAACGGTAATGACCTGATCCCCCCCTCGTTTTTTAAATAAGATACAACAGTCTTGTTGTCGCACTGTAGGAGGACTGTGGATTTCTTTATCTTGTGACATAGACTTTGGAGTGCCTTTAACACCGCTAACATTTCTTTTTGGTTCCTGTGCAAATTTTGTTCTGGACCTGTCCACATTCCACTCAAAGATATTTTCTCCGATTGGGCTCCCCAGGCTACGTCCGAGGCGTCCGTAGTTAAGAATTTTGTTGGAGATGGAAAATGAATTTGTGACGACAGGTCGCAATTGGCCATCCACCACTGCAGTTCCATTTCTACTGTGTTTGGCAACTGATGCACGGCATTAAGCGGGCTCTTCATGGCAACGTTTAAGAACATGGGAGTGTCTCGAAAGTGTAGTCGTCCCCTCGGAATCACAAACCGAGCAAAATTGAGGAGTCCGACAAGACTTTGCAAGTCTTTTAGTTGTATTTTTTGAGTTTGAAGGATTACGGAAATCTTTCTTTTTAGGTTTATCACCTTCTCTAACGGAAGACATTTTACATTGCGCACATAAAACTAAAAAGAACAAACGTAAAAGGCATTACCACTAAGCATTACATTATAAATTATAAAGAAATCTAAAAAATAAGTACAAAAAAGTCTATCTGAAGGTAGATAAAAATTTCTAGAAAAGTAAAATTTTCTAAATTTTCTTATAAAATTACTGAATTCTTTTAGAGGGTAGCGTATATAAGTACTAATACTATACTAGTATACTAGTAATATACTTTGTAAGGAAAATAAAAATGAGCACTTACATGAATAGCTGCTATATCAGGCTCACACTTATAAAATAGAATAAAAACTTAAGCACTTATGACAAAATGAACTGTTGGTAAGTGCAGACGGGTCGAAAATTCAGACGCCAATGATTTGAAATTAAATTAGGCTACTGCTTGTGGCGTCGCCATGGTGGGCTTCTCAAGGTAGCTGTGCAAGCGAGAGAGTACGAGAAGGAAAGAGACAAGACGAGGTCGAGCACGCTAGCGCCATCTCATATCAGTAAGCTTCATGTATGCGTACAGTATTTAATTATACATTTTAATGAGTATGAAAATAATATCTTGCTATTTATTTATAGCGTGTTCTATAATTGCTACGATAATTTTGACCACAAAATGGTGTTTCTTTAGCGAAATAACGAAATTATTGAAAATTTCGTTTTTAACAATTTTTGTGACTAGTGGAACAACTGTGGTGTTAAATTTTGACATTTCTCGTGTAGGTAATCATGTAATCATAGTCCATGTCCGTCGACTAAGCGGACGTGGATTATAGATAAACTCAGAATCAGAGATATTTTATCTCGATTAAATAAATGTTCTTAATGTCTTTCGGGACTCGTTTTTCATTCATCGTCTGCTACTTCGATAGAAAAACGATGATTGCCGAGGGACATTAAAACAAAGCTCTACCGCCTATATTTAGTACAACTTTTCAACATTTCTATCGGCAATCTACGTTTTTCTATAGAAGTGATAACTGACAGACGATGTATGAAAAACTGCTATTCCCGTACGACATTAAGAATGTGGCTATATTTCTATTCTAAAATAACATTATCAAAAACAAATTAAAATAACCTTTATTAAATTTACCTTAAGTTATCCTTCAAAATCAAAACATCAAATCAATGAAATCTGTCAAATCCTTGTAAACGTCAAAAATTGCTAATTTTATCCAATGATTTATGAAACTACCATTCTTATAAAAATAATTTTAACCCAAGTTGGGTAAAAATATTGTAAACTGGCGTGATCATTCTCTTAGCATTTTTAATAATTTTTGACAGAAGACAGTTGCGTGTGGAACAAGGGTGAAAACAGTTACGAATGATCATAGTGCCAGTGGTGCTAAAGACAGAAAATAATGAAAATTTCGTTTTGACTGTGCTCCTTCGGTACCTACCGTATTTTATCAGAAAGAAAAATTATTCAACTGTCAACGATGCTGTCGGAGTTTTGCCGGGGAGTTCATTGAGGGTGGCATTGTGAATTTTGTATTTCCTCATAAATTCGTTTAATTTCGGTTCATAATGTGTAATATTGGTAGAATATTAACCATTAATTAATATTCGTTAACGTGCACAAGTGTAGGCAAGTGGTACAACTTCTAAAAATGTGCTATTTAGTGTTCTGTCAAAACTCCCTAGGAACTTTCAGTAAAGCTTCTACCACTTTACTGAATCGACTGACATGACTCATGGACTGTACTGACTAGGACTTTGACTAGACTTTAGACTTGACGATCTAGGAATACGGTGTTGAAAATTGAAACGAAAGTTCTACCTAGTTTTCCAATTGCAGCACGAAAGCGCATTATGCGGCATAATGCTCAACGTTGAATGTTTCAACTACAGCAACGCTTCGCACAGTCGAGCACACAGACTACTAAGGGGATACTATGTATCGTCGAGCACTCTCCAAAGTACTGCTTTCGCATGATACGTGCAATCGATACCAACTCAGTGGCAGAAAATTAACAAATGTTTTTTATTTAAGTTGGCATTGATCGAAATTTTATTTATAATAAATATTATCTTTAGTAATATTATTTATTGTTGAAAATTTTTTAAAGCTTTAAAAAGTATATAATTCTTTTAGAACTCATTTAAAAAAATTACTCAAAACAAAAAAATGTTAATGAAATAATCAAAATCCAAATTACTTAAAATAACCGTAAATCGTTTTCAACTAATTAATATGTATACCACTTTATTTACACACTATTGAGGTTATTGCTAACGCTATGATTTTTTTTTTCAACACTGAACTTAGCGTACTCTACCGGTGCATTTGAAAACTAATTCACGTTCTAAAGCTTCAGTATAATTCGGCATTGTGCGCCACTGAGTCGCACTATGCTCTGTAATTGGAAAACTACCCTATTCTCGCCTTTTTAACTTGACACTGGCAAATGGTTATAAGCCGATGCCATGTATAAATAAAAATAAAAAAACGATGCTGTCAAATTTTTATTGTCACTGTCAGTTGTCAGAGCTCAGAAAATCAGCAGTTGTTATTTTCTGTAATGTGCTGTTACGGACTGTCTGCTGAGTTTTACATTAAACTAGTTCATAAATCGTAATAATTATACTGGTGTATATTGTTTTATTAATCGTTGACCGAAGAACTGGAGTTCTATTACAGTTGAATTTGTGTGACCTTACCAAGGATATTGAGTGACCATGGAGGATAAATCAATGTTGGATGATGTATACAGTTCCCTCAGGGAACGAGTGTTTTTCGCAGCTAGGGATGGAATGTCTCTAACACTTTACGCGCTACTGTATGAAAAAAGTCCCGACGATATCGACGATCTCCTGAACAGCGTAAGTAACTTTATTTCATTAGATCAATTTTGTACTGTCACGGCTATATTAACTATTTTTATCGCTTTAAATCAGATGTTAGCTTACCACTAACGAGTGTTTTAAATATATTTTGCGTTGTAAAGAATTTGCGTAATTGGGTTAAATATTTGCTTAATGCAAGTCATTGGCAAATTAAATACCTATCAACTCTGCCTTATATTAAGTGCCACTGTAAAATTTCTATAGTTAGCGCTTTGCAATTAAATTCTCCGTTTTTTGCACATCAAACACGTTAGTTGTAATTATTGACACAAGAAATCATTATTAAGATAATAACAGTCAAATAGCATAGTTATATAGCATAGTTAAATGTTATATAGCATAGTTTAATTACCACAATGGTTAAATATTTCAAGGCTATTATAAATACTAATTTTGATCCTTTGCAACATTATTCATGATTCTAATACATTGTTGTGATATTCAAAGGGATAAATATTAAAGTATTATAACTACTATAATTATTATAAAGGTACTAACTACTATAGTATTATAAAGGTACTTTAATTTTGAAGGTGTGGTAGGACGAAAATAATATTTTTCTGTGTTGTTTGAATATTATCAGTTCAAACTGAAACGAGTCGCAAGGCACCGAGGTGCTACATTTTTAAGATAGCGATTCAAAATTGAACTTTTTTTAGTAATTGGTACACAAGAAGATTGTGAAACATGCCCTAAGTGAACTAAATATCTAAACTAAAGTAAGAAAGTCACAACTTAAATTAATTTTATATGAGTACCTACTTTAAATAATGTAATTAATTTACAAGTGAGTGGTTTAATACTGAGAATGCAGAATAAAGATTACAATTGTTACTTGGTCTATAAAACCATGCAGTGTGTAATCTGATATTGCAAAATATAATGTAATGGTACTTGGTGTTTTTATAATTATAAAACAATTTTGTGCTACTTTTCCTTACTTCAGCTAGTAAACGTTTCTTCATATTTAAAATATTGTCAACATTTACTTGTTATTTATTTTGAAATTATGGAAAACAAAGAATTTGTGGTATGGCCACTGTATTCCTCAATTAGGTATCATGTTTATATATTATATAAAGTTCAAAAGGAAAATAATGACTTAATAGGTTAAAAAGGTTAAAGATTTTTAAATTTAAGCTTTAATTGTTTTATTAAAAAAAATGTGTTTACATACACAATAATATATTTGAAGAAAAGTATATTTGTATGTGAAGTTAGTAATAATAATGTACAGGATTCCTAATAAATGTATTTTAAAATTATACTTTTCATTGGACACTAAACTCTACAATTTTGTTCATTACAACAGATAAAACATGGAAGACCTTAGGGGAGGCTTTTACCCAGCAGTTAGGCTAATAAAAAAAAAGTGTGTGTGTCAGCTCCCAACTCACGACTGGAGTTGACTCTAAAAAGTAAAATTTGGTGAGCAATGCAAAGTGACCGACACATCTTCGGCTAACACTGTGTGACACTGTACCGTGTGACATGAATGTGAATTTTACGCCCGTAGATTTTTATACCTCGGGCTTATGTATGAATATCGTTTCTTTGGGAATTTAAACTCCATAAAACTTGTTCCTTATTCCAGGATGTATGCTGTGATGGGGTGAAGTGTACACCTCTAATAGCAGCTGCAAGGCACGGCAGAGAAGGTGCAGTCAGAATCCTATTGGAGAAATTCAGTCCACCCGTCAGATTAGAAACAGAGGGGACTGTGAAGTTTGATGAATATGTTATCGAAGGTAAGATTGTTACATGAATACTTCTTTAACAGTGAAAGGTAAGATAATAGTCAAAATTTAAAAACTATAACCTGACTATGCAAATTATATAGCCTATGCTACCTGGGCTATTATTACGAATCTATTGACACCTCATTCATTTGAATCAGATCGGTAGTTTAGGTGCGGTGATGGAACAAACACATACATAGACTGCCAAAATCCTGCCCTTCCTTTTGGCTTTGCCGTAGTCGGGTAAAAAGGAATGATAACAAAATTGGTTGATACAGCTTTGAGCCCAGCTCCATAACTTACATAGCTAAGGAAAAAAAGGCACGCTAAGTGAGAACTGTGACGCATCAAACGGCTATTATTTTACTGCTGTATCTTTATATTTTATAAGCAAATGTAAAAATATAAAACCGAGACTATGGTCTAGATTCTAGATGATCGTATTTTTTTTTAAAGTGACTAGCTTTTGCCGGCGGCTTCGCCCGCGTGGAATAGTGTTCTTGGAAAGAAAATTCTTCTTCGGCAAATAACTTGAGAGGCCGGTTAGCGCCGCGCATTGTACTATGTCCCTGCATTTTAAATACCTGTAATATCTTCGAAAATATTCATTTAAATTACGTGCTGTAAAGGGCCATATTGATCTATATTAAATACAGAGGCGTAGGTAGGACGGTCGCACACGCTGCGTTTGTTTATTTGTTTACTAAAGCGCGTCGAAATGTTTCCGTAACTTATAAATACCGATTCACAAAGAACATTGACTTGTACGCTACATCCCCGCGCGTTATATTTAGAGTATACTTTGTACACAAAGAAACCGAACGAATTATGAGATAGGTAGTGTTTACCCCCGACTCTCGCCGCGTTGGCGGTGTTCCAGAGCTTTGTCTTATGATTTACTGCAATTAATGTGAATTAATAAGTCATTTGGCATTGCACCTTTGCAGTGGATACTTTTAATACAATTATCGGAATTCTATATTAAAATGTGTGAGTCTAGTTGTTATTGGTCTATGATTTTCTGCATTATATGCTATGACTGTTCTAAAATACTTGCAGAAGTGCATTTAATATTGCTAGAATGGTTATTTATTTCAATTATACCTGCGCTTTAGCCTTTACCTGTATTTATATGCTTTAAATATTTTTCACTTGCCCGCAACTTCGTTTGCGTAGGACTAACGGAAACGAAACCCTAGTTTTTAAACGAAACCCTAAGATGAAAGTGGCCTTAGTTACTCCTTATAACATCAGCTATCTGACAGTGAATGTCCCGTGAAAATCGGTTCAGCGGTTTCAGATAGTACCCGGAACAAATAAACAAGACGGATAGATAAAAATTTTAAAAATTGATTTTTAATTGTATGTGAAAAACTGTTAATTTATTATAATTACAAACATTCACTTCAATTTCATTTATTTGTATAGATAACAACTACTTTATATTTTGATAATACAATGTTATGTAACCCTACGCAAATGATTTATTGCAATATTTTGTATTAAACCACTGCCAGTGTCAAGTTAAAAAGGCGGGAAAAAGAATGTTCGTTTATGTTTTCAACACCGTTTATGTGAATCGTCAAAGTCCAAATAACTCGTCAATGCAGTTATTGAGTCAAGTCAATCGTTTCAGTAAAGTGGTAGACGCTTTACTGAAACTTCATAGGAAGTTTTGGAGAGAACGCAAAATAGCCACGCTTTTTGAAGTTGTACCACTTGCCCGCACGTGAGCACGTCAACGAATATTTAATGGTCAATATTCTACCAATATTACACATTAGAAACAGTTTTTTTAACACAAATTGATGGAGGAAATACAAAAACAACAACGTCACATATTAACATCCACGCCAAACCTCCAGGTCATCTTATTCCTTTATAATTACTCTCATGGAGGTATACTGTACATTCTACTATATGGCAAAAGTATTGCAAACAGTGTACGGTTAACGCCAAATATTGTTATTTAGATGTTGTACATTCTTCTCATGTTGGCAGCGAGACAAGTAGTGAGGATTAGACAGACTGGCGTCTTCCTGACTTATGATGTATATATTTTATTTAGAAATATAGGCTGATTTAAGTAATTCTGGTAACTTTTAAGGTACCAGAATTACCAAAATCAGCCTAGAATATATGTCCTGTCGAGCAGCTATACACTGTTAACTTTTCAGGGGCGACAGCACTGTGGTGCGCGGCGGGGGCGGGCCACCTCGGCATCGTCAAGCGGCTGG
The DNA here is from genome assembly GCA_037179445.1 of Phengaris alcon alcon. Classification (NCBI taxonomy): domain Eukaryota; kingdom Metazoa; phylum Arthropoda; class Insecta; order Lepidoptera; family Lycaenidae; genus Phengaris; species Phengaris alcon. The sequence goes on along the minus strand of JAYRCH010000263.1, from coordinate 171,184 downwards.
TCCGCGCCGGTGCCTCCGTCAACCACGCCACCAAGACGTTGAGTACGCCCCTGAGAGCCGCCTGCTTCGACGGCCGACTAGACATAGTCAAGTATCTGGTGCGGCATGGCGCTGACATACACAAGGCGAACAAATACAACAACACGTGTCTAATGATTGCGGCGTATAAGGGACATTTGGATGTGGTAAGTTATTCACAGTTTTCAGGGTTCCGTAGTAACTACAACGAACCGAGTTTCGCTCGGTCCGTCCGTCTGACATCCCTTCATAACTTAGGTAGTTATTATTAATATAAATAGACGAACATTTTTATAGTTATAGACTGCATATTAACTTAATTTTTTGCATCATCAAATAATTATAATTTTGTATTTTAGGGGTGGGGTGACTGTGGCTCCCCATACATGTGAATAAATAAATCTTTATTTCGGACCACATAAATCCATAAGTGAAGTGAGGATGATTTTTTTATTATTTTATCCCGTCGCGTGGGGTATAGTTGAATAGGTATTTTTAAATACAGCCGAGGTTTCACACGTGACTATTTATAATGTAAACCTTATTTTATTTTTACACGTTATTTTCGAGTAATCGGATCTCCAATGTTGTTTACAAGTTGATCGGACTATACATTTTGAAGCAAATTGAAAAAATCTATTGCCGTCTATACGGAACCCTTCTTAGACGAGGGCGGAGAGATCACTCTATGGTAAGCTATTTCCGCCGCCCGAGAACAGCAAATTACAGGTGCATTGCCATCACAACACCACAAGCCCTAGCCTGTATAATAGGTAGGGATTTGGAGGATTTTATTTTTGATGACTATTTACGATTACCTCCAAAAGGTAAGTGGTAAGGGAAGCCGATAGAAATGGAGTTATAGGAACCCCACGCTACTGGTAAATAGAACTGCACAGAAAATCGTGCAGACATTTGACACTTCGATTTTCAGCTGTATTGTATTAGCGCAGAGTTCAATTTACAGTGCAGTTTTTTCTGTTGCGACCGCAAAAAAATCTCGTGTGTGCGAGTTCTTAGTCTACCACGCTAGCCAACGTGTACCGTGTTGGCATTTGTTTGTGCTTTGTTGAATTCGTTTGAAAATTATTGTAATTGTCATTAATCTGGCAGTCAAAACGTTTCCGAAAATTTGGATAACAGATTAAAATACTTGTTTACGTTTTTCTTAAATTTAAAAAGTGTGTGGGTGGACGATATACGTAATGTTTTGTGAATTTCATGAAAGAATTGCACGGTTATAATGAATTTGCTTCCACTCTTAATATTTTATCATTTACCTCTTACAATCCTACACAAGTGTATGTTCATTGTTTATTTTTATTTATAAACTAGCCGGTGCCCGCAACTTCGTTTGCGTAGAACTAACGGAACCGGAACCCGATAAAATAGCCTAAGTTACTCTTTATAACATCAGAAATCATCTGCCTGTGAATATCCCGTGAAAATAGATCCAGCCGTCTATGAGCTTAGCCGGAACAAACAGATGAACGGACGGATGGACAAAAAATTTGAATATTGATTTTAACGTGATAACGTCTTATAATTTGATGGAGCCGGCTGCACGCACGAAAAAACATGACTCATACCGTTACCACTGTAATATGACGCATTTGCCGTTACCTCAGCTGGCCGCGTCTTAGTTATGTGAGCGGTGGGACGGAGAGGCGGGGGCACTTGATGTTATTACTCAGTTCGGCGCCGGACTTCGCGGCGGCAACACGCGTTGACAAACGCGTTCAATAGCAAGATGAGTCCGCCGATAAAAGACAATCTAAGGAAATAATATTTAAAGTGCATACGTTTTTTAAAAAACGGAAAGCCGATGTCAATAGTTTAGAAAATAACCTGATGCGTCTTTAATTTATTCTTTTCAATAATTGAATAATTATTGTTCTCGATATCTCGAGATTGATCGTCACTGTCTAATATCATGTTAATTAGTTCCGCGCGCACTATAAACATGACGTTGTCACGTTGAACTATCGTCAGTAAACCGACTTTACAGACAACCGATTTTTTTATATGATGTATACGGTTCCATGGGTACATAGGATACATATACCTTATTTTGCATTTAGTAAAAGCTGTTAATTTAAAGTTACAAACAGATACTTCAATTTCATTTATTTGTATACATAATACAATAATGTTTACAGAACCTACATTATGTAAGTGTAAAGAGTTGACGTTATTATAATCAACATTCCTCGATGTATGAAATTGATGTTAAAACCCGCCAAGTGCGAGTCGGCTCGCGCACGAACGGTTCCGCTTCCGTACATTTATCTACAGTTTACACAAGTGTTAATAGCAGAGTTTTACCTACCATTAAAACTCTTATTATGTCCGGAGCCTTACGAGGGCTGCACTAAAAGTATCGGGAATGGAATATTTCCACTGTTCCTGTCATATTAAAATCTTTTTAATTTAAAACTCCTTGGTTTTAAAAATCGAATACCGTTTATTTATTTAAAAAAAGATTCTCGGTTTTGTCACAAGGTCTTGTCAAACTTGTTTAGTCGTTGAGAAAATGGAAAATTCTAGAGCGATGATTTATTATGACTTTTGAAGTGGTTTAACACAAAAACAGTGTGTTGACCGGTTGATTTCTGCATTTGGTGATGAAGCCCCATCCAAAACCACAATTTATAGCTGGTTTGCTGAATTTCAACGTGGACGTGTCAAGCTCAGTGATGATCCACGTCAAGGTCGTCCAAAAACTGCAGTCACCCAAGAAAACGTTGATGCTGTGCGTAAGCTGATTGAGGAAGATCGACATGTGACATACCGCGAAATTCAGGCAACTTTAGACATTGGCATGAGTCAAATACAAATAATCTTGCATGAACAATTAGGTGTAAAAAAGTTGTTTCCGCGATGGATACCGCATTTGCTCTGTGAAGAGCAAAAAGCGGCTCGCGTTACTTGGTGCGTCAGAACTCTCGAAAGATTCCACGCAGGATCCTCAAATGCTGTATACAACATCGTATCAGGTGACGAATCCTGGATATACGCGTACGAACCCGAAACAAAAAACCAGTCACGAGTTTGGGTGTTCGAAAATGAGTTAAAGCCAACAAAATTGTTCGTTCACGGAGTGTTGCAAAAAAAATGGTGGCCACGTTTGTCTCCAAAACCGGTCATGTTGCGACTATTCCTCTTGAGGGACAAAGAACGGTTAATGCAGAATGGTATGCTAACATTTGTTTGCCACAGATCGTTTCTGAACTCCGTAAAGAGAACTGCAACCGCCGCATCATCCTCCATCACGACAATGCGAGTTCTCACACCGCGCACAGAACAAAAGAGTTTTTAGAGCAAGAAATCATAGAATTATTAGACCATCCGCCGTACAGCCCCGACCTAAGCCCTAATGATTTCTATACTTTCCCTAAAATAAAGAATAAATTGCGTGGTCAGTGATTTTCATCACCTGAAGAAGCTGTGGACGCCTACAAAACGGCCATTTTGGAGACCCCAACTTCCGAATGGAACGGTTGCTTCAATGATTGGTTCCATCGTATGGAAAAATGTGTCGAATTTCGCCGAGAATACTTCGAAAAGCAATAAATACATTTTTAAATAGTAATGTTGTGTCCTTGATTCCCGAAATTTTCAGTGCCGCCCTCGTATTCGAGGCCTTTTAACAAAATTGAGATGGTAGTCTTTCATTTCCTGCCGTAATATTTGTCGTTGCTGTTTCGTTTCCGGTCTTTTTGGCGGCAAGATGGCCGCATCCGTTGTTCACCAGGTGTGGCGCGCGCGCTTTTTTCGTCATTGCTGTCTCAATTATTTCACCAGGCAGACCTTACTGTGAGGGCTCGAATAAGGCTCCGGACATTATAAGAGTTTTAATGGTAGGTAAAACTCCACTATTGTGTCCTATCGCCGTTATTCGAGGCCTTTTAACAAAATTGAGACAATATTTGTTGTCGCCTGGTGGACAAGACGCCAATGTGATAAATCAATATCATAAGGAAATTGTTAAAAGAATAAGTAAAACATTGTTCTAGCAATTTTATAATCAGGTTATAAATAAATGTACTTTGTTCTATTATATTCTTAATCCTATTTCATCAAAGATAACTGCTATTAATAATATTATCAATTATTTTAAATTTTATCAAATAACATATTGGCTAATTTATGATTTAACACCTATTACAAAATAATCAAACTATTTATTTTTTGATATAAACTAATTAACCGACTCAAAGAGATTTACTAAAGAGTTATTTTTATAGGGTAAATTTTAAAAGTATTTGCTGCCCTCCAATTTGCTCTTTCTAAAATGTTGTCTATTGGTTCTCTGTCAATCCAACTTCTAGAAGCAACGGCAGACCGTACACTTCCCGGAGTTGCCTCGATACCGGCTTCTTTTAGAACAGATTTTACCCATCCCGCGATTACTGTTCTAGAAGCAGCCTTCGGTACCCCTCGAGCAGTTACAAACAAATTTTCAACGCCGGCTTCTTTTCGCCTATCCTACCCAGAGCAGCTAACCTACGCACCCACAGTACTGGATCAACATTTGGTCTTTCACTATTCGAAAATAGTTTCCAACCTGATTGAGTGTATGATTCGGAATCAGTTTTAGAACCAAACATTGGCCAGAATGTGACTGTATTTAGTTCACCGTCATCTACAAGAGAACCCTGCGATACGCTCAATAATGTCAGGTCGTGTACTCTGCGACCAGAGCACAATAATAATAAGATAGCGCATCTCCTAGACACTTCGAAAGAGTTTTCATGAATAATGTTACTTGTTGCTAAGTAAGATATTAAAGTACTAGTGTCCCAAACGGTATTTGACTTATTACATTTTTGAGCATTTCTCGTTGAAATAGATTTTAAAATTTTCTTAACCAATACACGCGAGGCCAAACTAGAGCTATTATTAGAATTACTAAGCGTAGAAACAACTGACTTGTGAACCAAAATCGTTTTATAGGCTAAATTATGTTTTAAATGTAGGTCAGCTAAAAACTGTGGTCCTGATGGGTTAGTAGGCTGGACCCCAGAAATTTTGCACCAATTCAACCATCTTAACCAAGCCGGTTTATAGGTGTTAAAAGTAGACTTACGCCAACCGCTTTTTAGTAGAGCCTTCTGTTGTTCTGACCAGGATTCTAGCTCTTGTGACCACCCCCACATTTCCAAATCTCCATGATCAGGTCTTGTAACCGTGGCGGGGGAAGGCCCGTCGACAGATCGAGTAAGTTCGATTCTAAGTCTCGAACTGTGAATGGTGGTGCTATTGCACGTGCTTTTAAATCTGCTCTCCAGAAAGCCTGGGGCCACTTCGGAGCTGCAATCAGAAACGTACCTTTCGCACGGTTGAGATGCATTAACACTCTGGGCATCAGATTCGGCGGTGGGAATACCCAAGCCAGGTTGAAGTCCCATTCCCATGAAAACGCATTGTGTCTCCACGCTGTTTGATCCCTCTGGTCTAAACTCACATATTTGGGTACTACATGAGCTCGAGCCGATGCAAATAGGTCGATCTCGGGAATGCCCCACTTCTGAAATATGATATTTGTCACCGCAGGGACTAGATGCCATTCGGGAAGGTACGATTTTCTCGACAACCGATCTGCTACATTGTTGTAACGGCCTGTAATGTGATGCGGTAAAATAAAAATATCAAAAAGATCTAAAATTTGAAAAATCTTATAAGTAAGATTCATTAAAGATTTTGAATTATTCCCCCCTTCGTTTCTTAGGTATGCTACAACGGATTTGTTGTCACACTGCAGCAACAAAGATGATCGGTTTAGAGAGGGACCGTATTCACGTAAACATTTTAAAATAGTTAGCATTTCTTTTTGATTCGAGTGCAGAGTTCCTTCGTCCCCTATCCAATCTCCTGTCAAAAATACACCATTCAATTCCGCTCCCCAACCCGAGTAGGATGCGTCCGTCGTGAGAAAATTTACCAATTTTGGAGGGTGGAGAAGAACCGAGAAGATTTTTCGCAATTTAGAAACCACCATTCAAGCTCTTTGATCGCTTGAAAAGGAATGCGGTGTGATTTGTTCGGGCCGCTTCGAAGTAAACTATTGCAATGGGCCAAAAGATGTCGATAGTTTAAACGACCTTGAGGAACTGCAAGTCGAGCGAAATTTAAACGCCCATTAATGCTCTGAATTTCTCTAAGAGTTGCTTTTTTAGAATTTAGCACTTTGCGAATTATATGCCGAAGAGTTTGGACTTTCGTATCTGGAATCGACTTTTGATTGTTCCATGTGTCCCAAAAAAGACCTAAATACTCCAGAGCTTTTTGTGGCTGAAGTATAGATTTTGTTTCATTTACAACCCAGCCTAACTCGAGCATTCTGTCCAGTGTTAAACGCGTCTGCTCTATTATTTTCGATCTGTCCTGGCATGCAATTAAAAAATCGTCTAAGAAAACTACAATACGTATACCTTGTTCCCGTAGTATTTCTGCTGTCCAATTTGTCAGGGACGCAAACACTTTGGGAGCAGTGGCTAGACCAAACGGCAAACAGGTCATTTGTAAGAGTTTGCCTCTGTACGTTAACCTCAGGAAACAACGATGGTGTAGAGATACCGGTTTGTGGTGATAAGCTTGTGTTAGGTCGATTTTTACTAACCAGTCGTTGGGCTGCAGAAATTCCGGTATTCGATGTGTAGCTATCAGTCGAAATTTGCTTAGCTTTAGAAATTCGTTCAATAGTTTTAAATTGAAAATAGGGCGCATAGTCCCATCGTTTTTTGGCGTTAAAACATTGTTGATAAAAAACTGGGGGTTTTGGGGACATATTCTATAATATTATCCTTTAACAACATTTGAATAATCTGGTCCATTTCTGGGGATGGAGCTGTTTGATAACGTGATTTTATGAGTCGAGGTAAAATCAGTGGTGGTTTTCGTAAAAAGGGAATTTTGTAACCTGTTATTATCTTTAAAAGGGGGGTTGGGGCCGCCTTTTCCAGACATCTACAAACATAGCTAACCTTCCCCCCCGAAACAACTGTTGAGAGTCAAAACTTTCTATCTCCTCTTCCTCTGCCCTTTGAGGGATTGTTTTGATTAAAGGGCTTCCTAGCCACAGCTGGGGCCTGCTGTTTTGGAGGAAACGACGTTGCAGGTTTATAGGAGGGTCGAAAAAACAAACCGCTCATTATTAGCATAAGAGCCAAAATTATAATTAAAAGCATAGGGGTGGTGGGGTCGCACCGCTTGCGCTCGAGTGTATGTATAACCTTGAATATTATTAAAAGCAAACGGTGCTTGGAAGCGACCGGTTTGTTTGTAATTACTTAGGCCTGGTTGGACAGCCTGTACACCCAATGTAGGTCCGCCTTTCTTGTGCAGAGAAGGTACCTTTTTGATATATAAAATTTTTATTTACACCTCCATTATTTTTAATAAAATCAGAAAACTGCTCTTTATTAAATAAATATTCGCAAGAAGGAGGAATCTTTTTCAAAGTAGTTTTTAAAAAAATTTCTTTTACTAAATTTAAGAAAAAATCACGACGTTGTTCAATAATATCAGCACGCCTACCACAAAGTAATTGTAAACAGTCCAAAGAAACTTTTTGAAAATCACCTGAAAAGCATTCTTTTATTTTTGTCTATAAAGATTCTTTCATTAATATTATCGTTTTCTTGAGTCCATTGTAACAAATCAGAGACGCCCTTTTTTAACGCGTCACTTTGCATTATTACTGCACGCGTAATAGCACCCAAAGACTTATCACTTGCATTCAAATTAAAATTATTAGCTTTCTCGAACTGTTTACCTCCAATTCGACAAACCCCGGCCGGGAATTGTAGGTTTTTTGAATATCTGAGTAACGGACATTTGACCAATTTTCAGAGTTGAAATGTTGTAACGAGCTGAGTGTCTGTAAATGCTCCGCAGAGGCATTTTGAATCGCCGGTTCTTTGAGATTTGTTGACAAATCAAAATTAAAATTTTGAGAAGTAATAGATGTAGCTTTATGTTCAAAATTTTCGCTAGTTGTACCTATCACGTTAGCAGTAAAAATTTTATCTTGAGCACACGTTTCCGAAGGCGGATAGACACATTCTAAGAAATTTTGGATTTGACTGACCTGCTGGACAAGGTTTAGCAATACCTCATCATCCCGGCGTGACCTTTTTGGATTCTCGATATTTTTAGACGAGGATTTCCGCTTTCGTCGTGTGAGCGGCTGCTCATCCGATGAAGACGATGTAGAGAAAGATAAACTTTTGAAAATTTTTATTTTAATATATTTCGAAACCACAAACGATCTATAATAATTATTTGCAAAAAAACTATAAAATTTATAAGACTTATAATTTAAACGAACGCTAACAGCGTTACAAGTCTTTACGGCACAAAACTTAAGACGCCAATGAGGAAAAAAGCGCGCGCGCCACACCTGGTGAACAACGGAAGCGGCCATCTTGCCGCCAAAAAGACCGGAAACGAAACTGCACCGACAAATATTACGGCAGGAAACGAAAGACTACCATCTCAATTTTGTTAAAAGGCCTCGAATAACGGCGATAGGACATAATAGTCATACCGAGCACTAGTATTAATATTAAGCTAAGAACAGCGACAAAAGTATATTTTTTTGTATGGGAGTATACAACTCAACATTCAGTGAATATTTCAAGCGTTCTAACCTAGGCTAACATAATCATATGATGAAGAGCCTTTAAATAAAGAATAAAAAAAAACCTGTTGCCTTCACTAACATAGAGCAAACAACGACAAAAATACGTTTGTTGTATGGGAGTCCCCCCTAAATAATTATTTTATTCTGACTTAAGTATTTGTTGTTATAGCGGAAACAGAAATACATCTGAAAACTTCACACTGTCTAGCTATCACGGTTTACGAGATACAGCCCGGTGACAGAAAGACGGGCACGAAAGGCACAGTACTAGTGTCCCTTTGGGTACGGAAGCCTTAAAATGAGACTTCTAATAATAGTGGTATTTCTATTTGAAGTATCAATAAAATAGCACATTTTTTTCACCACAGTTATCTTAGAGTTATCGCTCTATTACTGGGGCCTACGTATTATGGATTCACATTGTTGTAGGATTTTTACATTGCTATTAAGGAGTTTAACAAACATAACATTCTAGAGCGCACTCTCTCCACAGGTCCAGTTTCTCCTGGACAGCGGCGCGCGCGTCGACGAGCGTGCCCTATGCGGCGCCACCGCCCTCCACTTCGCCGCCGAGTGCGGGCACGCGGCCGTCGTGTGCGCGCTCATAGACCACAACGCCAAGATACTCACCAACGAGAACGGTACGGTACAAAATTAAAAATTCAAAGGTATATATCGATATAGGTTTAATAATAATACTTACTGAATTGTCCCTACGTGATGCCTACCACCGGTTCGCGAACTAGCCCGGCGAGAAGTACCGGCGTAAGAAACTCCCACGGGGCCATCTTTTAGGAATAAGATGGAAAATTGTTTTTTTTTTAAATATATTTTTACAATGTAATAACTTAATCTATATAATACTAACTTTAGCCTGCGGCTCCGCTCGCGTAAATGAGGTATCCCGCGGGAAAACTGTATTTTTTCGGGATAAAAACTAGTCTATGTTTTAATCCAGAGCCATACTACCATACCAAATTTCAAAAAAATCCGTTTCTGTAGTTTCTGCGTGAAATACTAACAAACATCCAACCTTCCATCCATAACTTTCACATTTACAATAGTTGTAGGATTAACAAAAGTTAGGATACATATGTACTATATGCATAAAAGCAGCCTTGCAGGTGGCCATCCTATTCCCAAGGTGTGCAATCGTAAATAGTACGACTGCAGTGAGATAATGGAATATGGCTTTCACGCTGTTTGCCTGTCTCGCGTTGTGCCTATAACCACATATATTGTATACACTACAGATTTAACCCCAAACACCTCAACAGGTATGACCCCCCTCCAGTGCGCGGCGGAGCGTGCCCGCGCGTCGGTAGTGGAGATACTGGCGTGCCGGTCCGAGGTGACGCGCGCGCAGGCGATAGAGGCGTTCGAGCTCCTCGGCGCGTCCTTCGCTAATGACAAGGAGTACTACTGTTTAAGGGTGAGTACTTGGAGAGTCGTGAATACTCAGCCTGTCGCTCCTAGTCTGTAAAATTAGCATCGACACATAAGAAAGCTCTTGAGATTCGTGAATACCCCATTCGTTACAGTTTGGTACTGTGAAAAAATATTTTCTATTAAAGAACACTGTCGGATCCTGCCTGATTTTCCATCAAGAGCGGCCAAGTTTCGAACATAAGTGGTGTTATATTACTTAAAAAATTATTAAAGAATTTTTTTTTTAATATTTTTAGGACTTGGGAATAAAAAGTTATGAGTCTCCGATTATCAGAGAATTCATGTGCAAAATGTGTACTTATCAATCTAGTGGCCTATTAGATATATTTATTTTTAATTGGAGTACAAAGTTATTTACTTTTTCTATAGTTCAGTAGTTTAGGACTAGTTTTATGATAAAAAATGTTACTTGGGGTGTGAAATAGACCCCTCTATAGATACTATTTTTATTTATAGTATGGTAAATAGTTATAATGTTTTTGGTTTTCGTAACGTGAAAGCGACATATCATTTATCTGTTAGCATATTAGTTATTAAATTAAACCAAACAAATTAGTTATTAAATACATTACGTAATTGACATCACCACTAAAAGATGTCGCTTTTACGCAAACCGCCACTAGGGCAAATTATTGAACAATAGGTTAGGTAATATTTAATTCATTATCTTTTATCCCTCGATTTTTATGTATAATATTATTGCGGCCACGTATTTTAATTGCCAGGCAGTAAATGTATGGCCACTTGCCGGTCTCCTTTCACCAATTACCCTAAGTGAGAACTGTATTCACCCAGATGGCGTACCAGTATCTGCACCGTGCGATGGCGATGCGCTACGACACTCGGTACGGGCTGCTGCTCAAAAAGCCCGCGGAGCCCATACCCGCCTACGACAACTGGCGGGAGAGCACCACGCTCGAGGTACGTCTGTTTGGACTTTAAGTTGGACCTTGTCCAGAAATGGCGTATTCGCCACGACTTCGCCGCGAAACGGTACTAGATCGCCATACATTGGGTGCAGGGCCGCCTAGCAGAAACATTTGTCAGTGGCGTAAACGTAACGTTATCGAAAGAGAAGTGTATGGAAATCTGTCAAAATCATGACAGCGCCCATACAAATTTCATTCGATAACGTTACGTTTACGCAGCTGTCAAATGTTTCTGCTAGGCCCCCTGGTGTATTCTTGTCCCGTGTTCGTCGCGAATTTGCCGCGATTTACGCACGTAATACGTCGTTTTTGGACAAGGTCTTAGTAATAAAAGTGAATATAGCTCTGAAATGAATAATTGCCGAAGTACAAAACTAAAATTTTACTCATAAAAAATATATTTATAGTATTTCTAGACGGACGAATAGTCTTGTAACTCGTTAGGGAAAAATATCTTCACATTTTTCCGGCCCTCTATTTCTATTTCCAATATCTAAGTATACGTGCGCACGCGCAGGAGGTGGAGCGGCTGCACGGCGACGCGCACGCGCTGCACATGGAAGGGCTGGCGGTGCGCGAGCGCGTGCTCGGCCGCGCATGCCCCGACCTGCCGCACCCGGTCGTGTTCCGCGGTGCCGTGTTCGCGGACGAGGCGCGCTTCGACCGCTGCCTCGCGCTGTGGCGGCACGCGCTCGCACTGCGCATCCAGAACTCGGTGAGCGAGAGAGAGAGACTTGCACTCGCACGCACACATATACGCCCACGTGTACACAGTCACGCGTACGCAAATGCGTACGTACATATTATTTATAAAATATAAACGTACACAAACCTACACACACACAAATATGCGTACACTTTTACGTGAGAGATTCTCACGTACAGAGACACGACACAAAAGTGAAGTGAAGTAATAAAATACAAGATATATTTTGTTTAAATGATCTTGTATCACCTACATAGGTGCATTGATCAGAAAATTATATGGACAGCTGTATATATAAGTACTAGTATTTGCCCGCGGCACCGCTCGCGTAAATAAAGTATCCCACGGGAACACTACTAATCTTTCGGAATAAAAAGTAGCCTATGTTTTAATCAAACAGATAGATTGTGTTGACAAAATGAATGAGATTTCCTTAATCAATCTGTCATTTCATCTATTCTTCCGTATAAGGAAATCATTATTAATCTCTATGGTCACACTACGCGTGCTGGTGTCCCTTTATAAATTATGAAATAAAATTGCAGGTGTCAGTGGTAAAAGATCTGCTGCGGTTCGCGCAGGTGTTCTCGCAGATGATACACATAGGGATAGAGTTGCCGCTAGCACAGGTGAGTTTTGTGCATATTTATGAAATGGACCAGGAAACGAACAGACGGATCGCCTGAATGTAAGCGATTACACCAGTAACTCCTCTGGTGTTGCGCATTTGCGTTCCTGGTCCTTAAAATCCCCAACCCTCCTTGGGCATTCGGTAACCCCACTCACTCGGCGAAACACAACGCGAGCGTTATTTCACGCCGGGTTTCTGTAAGGCCGTGGTATTTATCCGGTCGTCCCGGCCCATTCGTGCCGAAGGTTGGCTCTCCCACGTTTGTGACACAGCCACTCCCTTTGTTTGGCGAATGTTTCGCCCTATCTTGTGTAATCTGTCTCGACTAACAAATTATCTTCAACACAAGATGTAAGGTAGTTAACTAAGGCCAAATAGCATATTATTTAATAAATCTAATTTAATTGTTCATGAATAGAGGAATTTATGTCTAAAAGAAAAGTTATTTCGGTTCACGCGATAAAATATTATAAGCAAACAAAATGTATTGTCCATCTCTTTTTCGCAAAACGATTCTAGCTATGAAAAATGTACGGCGAACTATCCCAATGACGTCACACCGACCTTAGTTCGCTCTCTTTCGTGTTGCAAGTTTAAATTGATTGTATCTTCGTTTATGAAATAAACAAATTTAGATTGTTCATTACCACGATATCTAGCATCGGGTAGAGCGTGACGGATCAGCATCACTCACAGCCTACGAAGAAATGTGTGTGCGATGCTTTCTCGCTCGGGTACTCTCGGCGGTCCCGAGTTCACCCGATCGAGCCTTTCACCTCAGAGCGTGACGGATCAGTCTCACTTACAGCCTACGAAAATGTGTGTACGGTGCGCCAATAGAATACACTTAAAAAAATATATGTTTTTAATTGGTAAATGTTGTCAGGTTTGTAACGTGCTAGAGGCGTGCGCTGTGGAGCTGAGACGGGGCACGAGGAGAATGGAGAAGCCACAGGCGAACCTCGACCCCGATGTGCTCATAGTGAGTCAACTGTTTTGTTAACCCCCGACTAAAACAGAGCTGTGTTATAAGTTTGACGAGTCTGTGCGTGCGTGTTTGTACGTGCGTGCGTGTGTGTGTGTGTGTGTTTCTGTAGATATCAACAATTAAAATATACTTAAAGCTGATCTTATATGGTATTGTTTATTTATTAAATTACATTGTCAGATGGCATCTAGACTACTTATTAAATTACATTGTCAGATGGCATCTAGACTCAAGACGATAAGTAGTCTCTCTTTGAAGGCTGCACGGGGTCCGATTCGGACTGTCCACGTTAAATTCGGGATTTTTAGCAGGAGATATAATATGAGACTTACCGCTTACGGTATATTGTAGGTAATTAGGTAACTGATAATATTTCTGACTAAATACAAATCTACAAATTCTGTTTTTTTTAAGGATGAGTACGAGAGCAACGTGCGAACAGCGCTGTACCTGGTGGCGGTGGCCGCGAGATTACTGGAAGACCCGGAAAATGACGAGGTACTTGCATATTAAAGTATTTATATACTACCAGGGAATCTAATACATAATCATTTACCTACAGAAATAAAAGAATTAAATGGACTTAAATTCAAAAATAAACTAAAAAAATGGTTAATTGCAAAAGTATTCTATAATTTGGACGAATTTTTCAAAGAAGAATGACTAACTAATTATAAATTGTGCCTAATATAATTATGTATAATAAAGAGGTAAAATGATAAATATGATATTTTGTTTTGTTCGATTTTTTTAAAATATTAACTACTAATTATTGTAACTTTATGCTTATGAAATGACTTTTAATAATAATTATGTATTATAAATTAGGATTCAATGTTATGTATTTTAATCATTATAAAATCAAATCTATTATTATTGTAAAATGAAATTACTCGGATGAGTGCTCTATGTTTCCCTAGTGTTTACTTTTCATACAAATATTGCATGCCCGGACGGGTAAACTGTTGAAACCATCAAATCTGTAACACCTCTGTAACACAGTTTTAAGCAATAAATATTTCTTTGTCTTTGTCTTTGTCTTTGGTAGAGTGTTCTCATAATTTATTAGCATTGTAATGACGACATGCAGTCACAATACACATGTCAATTCCATGTCAGTTTTATATCATAATACGAAGAAATTACCGGTCAACTGCTTATGAATTAGGTTTCCTGATAGCACATTTCGGTTGTAAAAAAAATATCCGTACCCAGTGTTTATACATTTTTCCATAATAATAAATATTATGTGTATGCGTACAGGAGAGCAGGCGTGCGATACGGCAGGCGGTGTTCTCTCTACGCAGCGCGCGACTGCGGTGCGGCCTGACGCTGCTGCATCTTGCCGCCGACCGCCGCACGCCCGTCGACGACTTCCACACCAGCGACGTTTGCCAGTCAGTACCTCTCGCTCGCACACATCTCTCTCGCTCACAACTAATCCACACTAATATAAGAAAAGATTTGTATTCTAGTTAGTTGGGAGTAGGGGGAGACTCCCCAACGAAGCGCGCATCACGTCGACGACTGTACGTGATAAATCATGGTGTGTTTGCGAGAGTGTGTGTAGATCAGTGATTTTTGTTCTTTTTTTTATTATGGGTGTGAAATAATGTTATTTGATTTGATTATGCTAACCAGACTTGAAAACAAAATATTTTGTTATTCCAGCGCGATGATCGAATCCACGACCTGTGGAGTCGCGAGCCAAGCTCTTGAGTCTCTTAAGTCCATGGGACCGGAGAGGCTTATCATACTACAATTATAAAAGTGAAAGTTTGTGAGGACGGATGGATGTATGGATGGATGAATGTTTGTGACCCTTTCACGCAAAAACTACTGAACGGATTTTTATGAAATTTGGTATGGTAGTAGCTCTGGATTCAAACATAGGCTACTTTTTATCCCGAAAACAGTATTCCCGTGGGATATTACATTTACGCGGGTGGAGCCGCGGGAAAAAGCTAGTCTGTTATAAATATAAAACATTTTGCAGGTTCCCGTGCCCGCGCACCACGCGGCTGCTGCTGGAATGCGGCTCGGACGTGAATGCGGCGGACGAGATGCGCCGCACGCCGCTGCACGTCGCGCTCATAGCGTACCAGCTCGTGCCGGGTATGACAGACAGATATATACGTAGAACATTGTAGATCATCATAATAATAGATCCCAACACTGATTTCGGAGACGATAGCCATTGCTACGCAGCCAGCCACGCAGGAGTTATTTTATAGTGCCCAAGTGTGTGCGCAGTACACAAGAGCACTCTCTCTTTACCTGACACGACCGGCGAGAGAATAGGGTCAGGACCGACTTTACATGCCCATCCGACGCATGGATCATCTTTCTTGTCAGATAATCAGGTGATCAGTCTGCATTGTCGTAACCAAATTTGGAAGGAACATTTTTTGTTGCTCCAACGCGGAAATCGAACCCACGACGTGACCCAGTCGAGAGATAAGCTCTAAACCACTGGACCACAGAGGCTGTTTCCAACATTGTAGATAGATAGGAACACATAAATATTAGTTCTATGCATGTTATTTTTCCTTTAGTGTGGCCCTATAACGATATAATGTCCACAGGGTCGGAAGGGCACTGGCGCGAGGCGCTGCCGGCGTGCGTGTCGGAGCTGCTGGCGCACGGCGCGCACGTGGACGCCGTCGACACGGTGGGCGTGTCGCCGCTCGTCGCTGCCATAGGCGGTGAGTTCGTGGCGCAGCCTCGGACAATTGACACGGCTCTACTTATAATAATTATATGTAGTCGACATCTGTCTCTGTCTATGTGTTTTTTAATTAGTTACATTGTGTTGCGGGTTTTAGTACATTCCATACTAGAAGCTTCTGGAACCCTCTGAACGTCGAAGAGCCGCTAGAATATTTTCCGCGAATTCGTTCCCGCAAGAGGAAATTAGTTATGCCTACATTACAATTTTCGGGGTTATAAAGTAGCAAAAGTGCTAATCTAAGCTACAAACTAAATGTATGTTTCGTATTATCCGCAGGTCCAGCGGAGGGCCTCGTGCGTGCAGCGCTGCGGCCGCGGCTGGCGTGTCTAGCGGCGGGCGCGCTAGCGCTGGCGGGCGCGCGGTACCGCCCACACCACGTGCCGCGCGACCTGCACGCCTTCCTCGCCATGCACGGCGTCGAGCCCATGTAGAGACAGATCCTCAGATGTCGCCAGACTTCAAGGTCAGATCGCCAGACTATCATATCACCTGACTTCAATATGATTTGCGGCCTAGCCACAACAAGCATGTTAATACGCCAGGTTTCAAGATAAGAAGAAGCCTTCAATATGATGATTCTGATTCTTATTCTTATTTTTAGGTTGTCGAACTTGGTCGCCAGGCTACATGTTAGATATCTCCGTATTTCAGTTTTTTTTTACTCTTAATTGTATTTATATTGTGCAGAACCAAATGCACATATCTGTAGAATTCTCAAAAAATTAACCAGTGTACTGAGTGCGAGTTTTTGTCACTAATCGCTGTGAAGAAGTTACAATTAGTATGGCACCGAATTAGTCACCATGGTTTGCCGCTAGGGGCGTTGTTTCGATGTCATACTAATTGTAGTTCACTTCTTCACGGCGAGTAGTGACAAAAACTCGCTTTCAGGTATGGCACTGTGTTTACCTGACTTAGTCTGGAGTCTGGACAGTTGTAAAATAAGAGGCAGACTTTTACTTTAATATTTTATCCTATTATTGTTTTGTTATGTGAATGAATGCTTCAAAATATGTTACTATTTAATCTGTTTGACTGACAAGAAATGTTTTGTCTATTGGTAGAAGACTGCGTTACTTTACCTCGTCGGTAAAGTTAACTTTTATTTAACAGTAACTTATTTTATGTTTGAATAAACTTTCGTAACTGCCTTAGTGCCAACGGAAAGTTCTTTCTACCTATGTAGAGTTGCTGTTACTTTTTTAAATTTCATATTTTTAATTCACACTTTACCACGTTGGTAAATGAATATAGGCGATTGCTACCCTGAATTAAATTTCATGTTTTGTTTTATTGCAATCAGAAGCCCAATTCTCCTAACCATTTTCGATATAATCTCGGTTCGGCCAACGCGCTGACAATTGTGCGCGCGAGCGACAGCTTGAAAAGCCAAACGTGATTTAACCGATAATAGTTGATGAAAACAGGCGTTACTTTCCGAAAATCCATAGCTTACAATGGTATTAATATTATATCTAGCAATATCCCGCAAAAATATACCCAGACTTATGCCTGCACATTTGATTGCAGATTGTGGGTATTTTTTCTCAGCATATCCTACTATATAATATTATAAATGTGAAAATGGTGAATATTTAGGTTAAGAATCAATAAAAATACTAATATTGCTTGCGTTTTTATTCGCGGTAAACTCGTAAACTCAGTACGCGTACAGAGAAAGGCTAAGAACTCACGGCGTGACGTTCGCGGGCCCGCCACGTTTGCGGGCGAAAATCGCAACCGCGGCGACTTGTAATCTCGTGAGTTTCACGAGACCGGATATTTATCCACGATCGCGGCGAGCGCGACTGAAAATCCCTCCGTGAGTTCTTAGCCAAAAGGGTCACAGACAACAAAGACAAGTTAGAGCGGGAACCATGACCTACTAAGCCCATTCTAGAAACATAATACAGATGTTTTTCTAATGCAATTGCTCCATCGGTCCACATAAGTCAGTATGAATAAGCTGCAGTCGGCATGAAGATCTGGTTCCAATATTATTAAATGGCAGTCTGCTTTGTTTACCTTCCAGGCAGGTGGTACATGTGAACTGACCTTTACTCTTGTCAGGAAACGGATTCACACCTGCGCATTCCGGTAACTTGTTAACATCTGAATAGTTCAAATGTCCCATGCGTCTGTATATTATTTTGTTTGTTATCATTCATCAATAAATTATTTCCTATACTTTCCACAGGTAGCGGGGTCCTACTGGCAAATTATGGTGGGTATCGGTGGACTTGTTACATCATACATCCAGTCACATCTATTGGTCATGTGCATGGAGCTACCTGAGTTCACATACCAAAGGTCCGGATTCATTGTTCTCTTCTAATTTTTCATTATTCTTCTTCTTCGGAGCACGACAATTCTTGACAAAGTGTCCTTGCTTATTACAGTTGAAGCATCGGGGCCCTTTGTGAACATAGACCCCTTCTGTACTGTAATTCCTGTGAGCCGCTGTCTTCTTGGTGAAGAATGCTGTACTTTCTGAACACTGAACCTCTTGCAGAAGTTTTGTTTTTATGGAGTCAGCGCTGATCTTCATCCCTGAGCTCTCTAATCCCATAATCATTGGCTTATAGTTTTCCGATAAGCCAGCTAACATTAGAGTACCGAGCCATTCGTCGTCGAATTTTATATTCCTCAGCTTGTGAGCGGTCGACATAATCTTGTTTACGTAGTCATCAACATTTCGTGAACTGTCCAATGTAGTTGTGATGAGATCTCTCAGTAAAGCAACATTTCTGTATAACCCGCTGTCATCG
Source organism: Phengaris alcon alcon (assembly GCA_037179445.1). NCBI lineage: Eukaryota > Metazoa > Arthropoda > Insecta > Lepidoptera > Lycaenidae > Phengaris > Phengaris alcon. The sequence continues at coordinate 152,317 of JAYRCH010000263.1, read as the reverse complement.
TAAGCCTGTTGAAAGCTGTTCCAGGCTTCCTGACATGTTACAGCTTTTTGTACATGCACATAGATGATCGGATCTAGCAGTAAGTTTTTATTTTGCTTTTCTTTCCATTTTCCCGTCAGTATTAGTCCCGAGAACAACACCACAAATCTTCAAGATTGATATATGCTTCAACAGAAAATTTCCAAGTCGCGTCGTGGCTTGTATTGGACATCTACTCGTAATAACAATTTATCCACAACGTGGGCGAATGTACACGCCGCGCCGGTAACCTCAAAATGTGTGGAGGCTAAAAAACGCCGCTGCCGGATATTAGTTCTAACTTCGATTTTCAGTTTTATTGATTCTTCGGCAACCAGTTTGTGTGGATGGATGTATGGATGGATGTTTGTTACTCTTTCACGAAAAACCTACTGAACGGATGTCGATGAAATTTGGTGTGGCAGTAGTTTAGGCTCTGGATTAAAACATAAGCTACTTTTTATCCCGAAACAGTACAGTCTTCCCGTGCGATACTTTATTTACGCGGGCGGAGTCGCGGGCTAAAGCTAGTTGCCAGCTATACCGATCATAATTACGAGTCTTGCGCTGATCTAATGTGATTAACCCGTGAAATAAAACGATTTTCTTTTATCTATTCTGCATTTTGTGCGTTTTTATTTTAATAATAACTGATGCTTGTGTGTTATATTTAAACATATCAATTAATCAGAATTAGACATCAATCATTTCTAATTGCTATGTTATAAATTTTGAAGACAGCTGTCCAGATATTACGAATTCATGATACATAATGATATTTTTCATTTGCAACTAATGATATATCCAGCTAGCTAATCTCAGTAAAGAGAAGTAGACCAAGAATGTTTAACAAAAAATGACGAGTTATATTTACTAGGACTTTGTATTCCTGGCCTTATTTTCTTGGATGATATTAAATTGCCAAAATGCTATGATATTGTGCAAGTTTGATTGTTGCTTATTATAACAAAGCTTTAGACTGATGTTGCGGAGTCGTCCATTCTGTGTTCTTTTATTTTAAAGGTAAATAAATGGATGCATTTATCTTGATGTTGACTCGGAGAAAAAATATTAGGAGGTTGAAAAAGTTTAAAAGTAACTTACAGACCATAATATTAACTTGTCTTGTCATATATGACCCCTCGACACTCGACACTTCCATTTTCAACTCGATTGTATTAGCGCGGAGTTCTATTTTCAGTGCTTTGAATTTTTACGGGCGCGCCGGATTCGGATCATATAGTGCCAGTCTCAACCTGCTAGTATTTCTTCTCTGTGGTGTATGGAGGTTTGAACACAGGGTTATGTTGTGTTCAAGCGATGTAACAGCTCAAACATACAACGCTAGTGGAAAAATGTGATATAAATATAGTGTAAGTTAGCGTGTAGAGTCGACTCCCTGTACATACGTCGAGCCTTGTACCGCTCAGATCTACTGAACCCAACCGAGAAGAACACACATTAATCTTTGAAAAGGGAGGACACTAAGCGACAGAAAAAACAGCACTGTAAATAGAACTCTGCACGAATACAATACAGACGAAAATCGAAGTGTCAAGTTGTCAAATCCGACATTTGACACTTGACTATTTGATTTTCGGCTGTATTGTATTAGCGCAGAGTTCCATTTCTGTCGCGACTACCAAAAAATCTCTCGTGGAAACGTAGCCTGAGTGTCGGCTTTTACCTATGCGAATTTGACATTTGTCGCTGCTTGTCCATGTGCCAGACACGAAAGCTTTTTTTGGTCGGGTTCTATAAATGTTCGAGATGAAACTGTTGCCGCGAGACTTTTGCCTCCCGTGGTCGCATAACCTATTTTCATGTCTAAAATACTAAGCACAGACGTCTTTGTGACTCTCTTATGCAACTAAGCTATATTATTATGGTAATATGTTTAAGACTATAGTTTGGTACGCTACTATTTTCTGTAACAATAATGCCAAAACTTTATATACCATAAGATTGCAGCGTAAATGCTAATACAGTACCCGGCGATAAATATTGCACATCGACCTTTGGAAAGTGACAATCGACTAATTTCGGCTTCGTAGAGCGTTATCTCTGTCGTACGAAATACAAACAGTCCGGTATCTTTTAGGAGCTGTAAAACAATTATGATTTGCTTCTTTTGATAATTATTTTTATTATTTGTATAAAATATACCAATTTTTCTATAAGTGATGGCTTTAGGTTGGGGTAAAATAAAATAAAAAAACATGTTCACATTATGTTTACGTATATTTTGGAATATTACAGCTGTAGTGTACACAATAAACACCATTATACCTATTGTTAGAATGAGACGTTGTAATAAAAATAATAATAATTCTAATTCCCAACTGCTCTCTGCTCTTGAACCTTCTTAAAATAACTACTTTTTTCATCTTCATTTTTTTTAATCTGTCAGCTTCGGTTATAAAATATTTATAAACATTGTAGATAATTTCGCGTGACTGACCTTGTAAAGGTTTCCCTCTTTTCCCTAAAGTTGCCATAGTACAACTTTAAATTATTTAAATTTGGGGGTGTTACAACTCTAAATATATATTTTGAACTGGACGCGACTGCACCCTATCGCATTTGAACAACGACTGACAAAACGTCACATAGGTAGGTAGTGTGCGACAGAGATAACGCTCTACGAAGCCGAAATTAGCCCACTGTCTCTTTCCAAAGGTCGATGTGCAATATTTATCGCCGGGTACTGTAAAATAGTTTAATCCAAAAAATATTTGTAGTAAATCATGAAATATATGGAGGCAACTGTAGATTTATATTTAAAAACACTAAAAAAAATTACCCTGATTTCTCGCATTTCCATATTCACTAAAAATATTCTCCTATTCTTGACTGCAAGTTTCTATTCTTAGATTTAGGCCCATATCATCTTTAGGTGCGCTTTGACAAATTTTCTCTTAATTAGCTGTAGTAGAATATTATCTAAAATGTATTTCTTAAAATGTTTGTTTAAATGTGGCCTTGATACCTGATTGTTTTAAACATATCGTCAGCTAGTAGTTTAAAATTTTGCGGATTGTTAAATCAAAATTCACTTTGAAACTAGTTTGTCTTGTTTTGGTCACAGTTTTTTTTAAAGAATTTTAGTTCAATAACAAAGACAAATTAAAAAAACATGTGACCAAGAATGATGTTATGTTTTTTCAACTGTTTTCACTCTGCACTCTATCGCTAAAAAAATTATTAGTTCAAATGATTTTATTGTGAAATTTTTGTTGCACTGTTTCATATTTTTAAGGTTATAATTAAATATGTAATGGGTTCCTTTTTTACTTACTGTGCTAACTATTAAAACGTATTATAATAATTCCTTATTCAATAGTCGAATAATATTTTTATTCAATTCATGTTATTAATTAATACCTATATCGGAAAACACAATTTGTACTAGTCATTATGTATATTTTAATAGATATAAGAATAAGTAACATATTTTTGATCGTAATGTTAGTTTCAAGGGATAATATTGTTTTATTTTAGTTTTGTTATAAAAGTACACTAGATAGAATAAGTATGGCAGGTATTATATTTTGGATATGGACGATATTTTCTTCGTGATAATTTTGACATGGCATACGGTGAATACTCAAGCGCTACTTTAATGACACTAGCCATGCTAAAGTGGTCTAGAAAAAACACAGGAATATCTGCATTTTAACTTTTTTTTATATTCGCAAAGATAGCTGAAATACTTCGGCGGAGCGGACTTTAAATAGCGTTTAGAGAATTCGGGCGATAAGCGTGTAATACACACAGATTAGAAAATTGTTTTATTTTGAACTATTTTTTATTAATAATTAATTTAATATTATAGTCGCCCTCGTTCGAGTCTACATCGGTGTTTAAAAGTAGTAAAAATATAAAAGTGTGTCGCGTGACGAATGTTTCGAAATGGTTATCGTCATCACGGCAAAGACTTATTAAAATAGGTTGGTACAATATCGCCAAAGCAGGAAGCTCGACTAGTTTCCAAACATTTTCCTTTGCAATAGGACGCCTCAAAATGTTTAAACACAAAGTGACCGCATCGACTGCAGACGTGGTTGAAGTCCGCGCACGATTCATCGACCCTGGCGAGCGATTTTGATCCTATGCCAAAGTGGTCGAGCGGCGACTTGTTCGATTGTACATTATACCTTTGTAGCACTGTTGATGTCACTAAAAAAATCCCTATGAAACAATAATACGACGATGTAAAACAAATGAAAATTGACCAAATTGGAAAGAGGTGTTTAAAAAGATGCAAAAAGTTCGGTCAGGTGGGGCAAGAGGGTCACTTCCCCTACCGATAATACTACAGACGGACAGATTGAATATAATGTTGCCTAGTGTCCAATATCACATTTTTACAAATTACATTTTAAAATTGTTGATTAGTGACACATAAATCTAAAAGAAAAAGTTATTTAAGTTGACGAGATTAAAAATTATAAGCCAATAAAAAATGTTGCCCATCCCTTTCTCGCGAAACGATTTGTGACGTCACAGTCTGCTACCGCCATACATTGTTTAGTGAAAAAATTCACATCGTGACGTCACAGGCCGATATATCGCTCTTTCTTGTTCCAAATTTAAATTGTTAGTATCCTCGTTTTTTAAGATTTACAAAAATGGGTTTTATATTGTTTATTGTCATGTTGAATAGACGAAAAATATATTTTTTTTAGTCAACATGTCTGTTAGTAGAATGTTATGGGTAGCTGGGTTAAGGTGCTTCTCCTTCACAGCGAATTCCTAGCCTTTATAATAGGTAAGGATTTGGATGAGGGTCTTCATAAGGTAAGTGAAGCCGATAGGAATGGATTTATAGGAACCCCACGCCATTGATGGGTAGATTTGTAGGCAAGCGGTAGGAAATAGGAGTCAATCATAGTTTTTTCAAATCAATAAGCGTGTTTCCTCAGAGTGCGCTGGAATAAGGAAATTACTGTTCTTGCTAACCTTACGGAAATCTGCCGTGTAGCGACAGCATAAACAACAACAATATTTTTTTTACTATTGTTTTTAGTTAATCTAGGAATGTAGTTTTTAAGTGAAACCTCTTTAGGCGCGTTCGGAGTAAAATTACAAGGTCGCGTCACGACACTTGGATTTTAAGTGATTTATTAACTTTCACTTTTGCCACGTGTATTTACAATAAAAAACATGTTTTTTTTAAACAATCTAGTTATTTATAACTTGACATCGATGAGGCTACCGTCTGCTATAATTATATAATAATAAAAATTAGACTATAACAGAAATTCATATTGAGTACGTAAAAAAGTATAAGTAAATTACTAAATTATAATTACAGCTCATAATGGAATAGTTATAACTCGTAGAATGTTGAACCTTTTAGTGTGAGACAGCTATGTTTCACACGCGAGGGATAAGGATAAACCATAAGAGGTCAAACTTTTCAAACAGACTTTTCAAATGACGTGTCATATTACATTGATATTTTTAACTTTAACTAGTTATACAATATACTGTCCCAAATGTATGTTTTTTACATATCATAATATATTCTGTCTGACTTAAATTATAATTGTATAGAATTAATATTTTTCGTTTAGAATCTCGTAGTTATCAAATAATATAGTCTAATTTATTAAACCGCTGTCTTATACGCCCAAGCTGAAGTCGTTATTTGACGTTGCGAATATTTATAAAAATTAAAAAAATTAAAAGTTTAAAAAATATTATTAATTTAAATATTCAGTTGTATGAAATTATTTTTTGGGATTTTTAACAATGTGTTCCTGGTATGTTCGCAACGTTTCAATATGAATTTGTAAATATTTAATTCTAAGTGATAATTACATGAAGATGGAATAACTAGATGTATTGTAAATAAGAGCTATTTACAGACCTCGAATAAATGTTTATTTTGTCAAAATGAAATTAATAAAGCGTTAAAATTACTTGGCATTTTATTTCTGAATCGTGTCATTTCCTACATTAAGTCCATTACAAATCGATACAGAATTCTGAAAAAAAAATCTCTTTCACTAAGCGTGGCAATGTGTTACATGCCACGCTCGCTATGCCATCAGACATTCGCGGTGAAGAGAGCATTAATATTTTTTTAACTTTGCTACATAATGTTAAAATTACTTTTTTGCTGTCCGTACATAACTTGCATTACGCATTTCTGATTGTTTATGAAGTCGTAGTTGAGTGACATGCATTTCTCTGCTAAACAGTTACCCCCTTACTAATAAAAAAAGTTATACAGTGGATAAGTTATATAGTTTTTGTCCTTGTCTTATACGTTGGAAAAGTCGCTTGACAGAACAAGGACAAAGTATTGTATAGCTTATCTATTGTGTAAATATTTTGAATAGTAGAGGGTTTTTAGATATAATTTTGATATAATAAGATAGATTTTGATTAAATATCGAGGGCAGTGATAGAGGGCATATGAATTCGAATTTATATTCATACTAGTGAGCCAATACAGCTTCGCACGGGTGCAATGTATTATACATAATATAAACCTTAAATCTGCATTCGTTGAGTAGTTCTGAGCGAACAGGAATGGAGCGACTTCATTTTAAACTAAGTAGGCAATAGTGACCCGGCAGGGACTTATGAAAAAGTCAGCGTTTCGTAGTTGATTATGCAGTACTAATGTAGTTGAGGCCTCTGGCCTGCGATAATATGATATTCTAGATGCATTGATAATATGTTGATAATTATTGAAAAGAATTTTCCACACAAATCACAATAGAAAACGTACCCTCTTCGTATTCCAATAATATTTAACATGCCAGAGCATTGTATTATAGAGTGTATCTTAAACAAGAAGACTTCTCATCGGGTTTGTTTGTCATCCACTGGCTTAGTGATTAGCGTAAGGTTGAGCAAGTAGTCATGAGCTCGAATCCCATTTAGGAACTAAACTAAAAGATTTCTGTGTTAATGGGTAGATTGTGTTTTGATACTTAGCATAAAGCTTTAAAAAAAACAGCCTCCGTGGTCCAGTGGTTTAGAACTTGGCTCTCGACTCGGAGGTCGTGGGTTCGATTCCCGCGTTGGAACAATAAAAAATGTTGTTTTCACGTTTGGTTAGGACAATGCAGGTTGACCTGTCTGACAAGAAAGATGATCCATGCGTCGGATGGGCATTGTAAAACGTCGGTCCTGCACCTGATCTCTCGCCAGTCGTGTCGGTCTGTCCGTCCCACTGGGTATCGAGAGTAAAGGAGAAGAGAGTGTTCTTGTGTACTGCGCTCACACTTGGGCACTATAAAATAACTCCTGCGTAACTGGCCTGTTTTCAATGTAACCGGCCACCGTCACCGAAACCCGTGTGGGGAGCTATTATTATTATTAAATGAAAAAAAAATACAAGATCATAATGGTGTCATATAGGTACATAATGGTCTCATAAAGGATCATTACTCTGGCCCAAGTGCCTAAGACAACCGAAGCTAAATCATTAGTGCTGTATACTGGGTTGTGCTTATTGGATAGTCTAGGTACTTTAGTAATATATTATATTCTTTGGTCTAGGTATATAAGTAATAAGTATCGTAATTTTTTTATGACTACAGAAGCATCAGAAGCTACAAAACGACAATCAAAGACTCCTTATTAAAAAAAAATTTGATTCTCGTCCTTCATAAGTCGGTTAATCAGTGTTATCATTTAAGAAGCGTCATGCAATGTCACGAGAACAATGATAATATTATGCGTTACCTAACTCGCGTGGGGTGGGGTGTTCACTTTCAGTTTCCTCGGCCGGCGCGTTTCGACGACACGTGTTATAACTTTACAACTCGCAACAAATCACGCATGACACACTCAATATTTTTTAATCATTTTCCGGCTTCTCAGATTTGGTTTACGTGATTAGTTTTTTTTTTTTTTACGATGAACTTAGTGTTTTGTTGTGAAAGTGTGTGATGTGTTACGAAGATAAACCCCGAAAGCAACATCTGTCGAAAAGTGAGTATTTGGCTGTATGGATATTTCTTTGTCTTTTATTTTTAATTAAAAAAATTAAAATTTATAAAAATGGAAATTGAAATACCTGTCGAGAAAACATATTGTAAGTATCTGATTTTAAAATTAAAGACTAAATAAGTAGCTATAAAACTTTGTTCTAGAGAACATCTATACATTCAAATTTTAAAAGATTTTAAAATGAAAGAAAAGTAATATTTCATTTTAAAATCTATTAAAATTTGAACGTAGGTACTTATGTAGTTAATATTTCTACCTTATTTTGAAAGCTAGAAAAAAGAAGCTATAAAACTTACTTACTCAATATGTAATATGAACATTTTAAATTACTCTTACTGTAAGTAAGCACTTAGGATTTTCTGTTTGTTTAACATATTTCATGTTCATTTGTCTCAGAACCGTATTTCAATCGTTTTCAGGCAACAATAGGATTTTAATTTTTATTATTTTAATAATTTTTATGTCAGAATATTATGTAGGCCAAGGCACCTAGGCTTTAAAGTAATAAATAAGTATATATATATGTATCGCCTGATGGTAAGAGATTACCGCCGCCCATGGACACTTGTAACTCCTCTGGTGTTGCGACCTGCGTTCCCAGTCCTTAAAATCCCCAACCTTTTTTGGGCCTCCGCTAACCTCACTCACTCGGCAAAACACAACGCAAGCGTTATTTCACGCTGGTTTTCTGTGAGGCCGTGGTATTCGCCCGGTAGAGCCGGCCCATTTCTGCCGAAGCGTGGCTCTCCCACGTTTAATTGATTTTATTTGAGTTTCGATCGACTTTGGTATGACAGGACAATTTTATCGGCGTAACACGCACGCATACTCGCTAACATGAAATTAGTTTTGCCAAACTTATTACTAATTTGCATACCTTACAGCTTACTTGCATCAGAAATAATATCCTATCTTGTAGGTGGTTCGTAGCTATCTTTAGGTTAAAATTAAGTGTTTGTTTGTAATTTGAAATTAACAGTTTTTCGCTAAATGCATTATATGAAAGTTTATACGGTGCATACAATAAAATTAAATTTTTAAAAATGTTGTCAGTCCGTCCGTTTGTCTGTTTGTCTGTTTGTTCCGGCTATTCTCTGATCTATCTGGACCGATTTTTATGGGTCTTTCACAGGTAGACAGCTGCTAGTGCTGATAAAAGGAGTAACTTAGGCTAGTCTTATCTTAGGGTCCCGTTTAAAAAAAATAGGGTTCCGTTTCCGTTAGTTCTACGCACACGAAGTCGCGGGCACCAACAAGACTATTATTAGAATATTTCTTAAGTGTCAAAACTATTCGTTGTAATAGTTTTGCTCCAAATTGCAAGGAGATCTGCATGCGATTGATATAATTTATTGCATAACAATGATATTATGTACGGAACTTGTAAATTATGATTAGTAGACACTAGGTAATAAAAAGTCGGAAAATAATTATTCATGTTAAAACACATTTACGTAAGTAGGTTGCGTGAAAATACGTAAGATTTCATCGCTTACTGGCAAACACTAATACACGCATTATAATATAGTCCATTCGCGTTAAGTTTGCAGTGCATATGTCATAATTTACCAATGACCAGTAGGCCGTGGTTACATTATCCAATTAAAGTAATCCATTTTGACATTTATATTTTGTACTCAAGATTCACTGCAAACTAATATCGCGTATAGTCTAAACAATTATAGATACTTTGTTTGTTTGGAGTGTACACTTTTTATTTGGTAGTGTTGTGAACTGCGACGTCTTGGTTCTTACAGATCCTTCTTATGCTGGAGTGGTGGTAATAATGATACAGCAACAATTGTTATATTCTCCTTTATTGGTACATATGAGAGAGATGCTTGACACAGATACGTCTACACTATATATAGCCTTTTGGCTAACTCAATTCTTCTAACTAGGCTGTGCTTGTGACATCTGTCAATAAGACATTGACATTTCTACTTTTTATTACTACTATATTATTCAACAGGTAATAAATAACAAATTCTTAAAAGTAATAACACACGGCAAAGTCAAGTGTTACAAACCCTAAGGCTGGGACTAAATGATCCGAAATCCGGCGGGCCCGGGAAAATTCGGAGCACTGAAAATGATAGCTCGACACTTGTGTGTTCGTTTTTCAGCTCTATTGTACTAGCGCAGAGTTCTATTTTCAGTGCTCCAAATTTTCCCCGGCCTTACGGGTTCCGGATTATATTGTCCCAGCCTAGCCTAACTCTGTGGGATCGCATCACGTCTTTACACTGGAAAGCTTAAACCCAACACGTCACGGATGATCGGGTCACACCTCAGAACACACGATACCTATGTCAAGTGTTAGTTTCGGTAACTCGAGAATGACACCGGTCGCCGATGTGGGCAACCATTACAATTTATACATTACCACTAGTGTGGTCCAATCATAACACTTATATGCAACTAAAACCAAAAAATTGATTTCCAAAACTTTTATTACATCCTATTACTATTATCAATGTGAAGGTTTGTTAGGTTGGTTATGTAGGGTTCCCTTATGTTGTAGGGTTCCCTTATGTCAGGGGAACCCTTAGCGAAGGAAGATGGCAGCATCGCCGTCATCTAGAATACGATGATGCCCGATGAGGCAAAACGTCAACGGGGTTGTGGTAGTCACAATAGCTCTCATGGCCCCCGCCTAAAGCGTGAAGAAGGACATTGGGGGTTTTAGTTGGTAAACCGGTGCAAAGCACTGCGGAGTCCACCCGGTATCACAACCCTCCCCGTGTGGGTCGTGTGGTATGCATAAAGCATTTCCCCTCGTAAAAAAAGGGTTTGTTACGTTGGATGTTTGATCTTTCACGCAAAAACTACTGAACGGATTTTGAGGAAATTTGGTATGGTAGTAGTTTGAGCTCTGGATTAAAATATAGGCTACTTTTTATCCCGAATAAGTACAGTTCTTGTGGGATACTGTATTTTCGCGGGCGAAGCCGCGCCCAACAGCTCGTAACATTCTAATTCATTATGCTCCAAATTAAAGGAAAACTACAATTTTTCTTTTAAGAGTGCGCTTTTGTGGCGGTCATTTTCTTTTTGTAAACACTTAAGAAATATTTTCCTTTACAAGTGCCCTTTTGTGGCACTTATGACGATACTATTTTTTATAATGAAAACACCAAAGAAATAAAAATCATAAGCCGTTTCAATGCAAAACGCAAACGCCGCTAATAAAGAAGGATGTAACCATTACATATCCATCTAAATATGTTATTTCACGCTGGTTTTATGTAAGGCCGTGATATTTATTCGGTCGAACCGACCCATTCGTGCCGAAGCATAGCTCTCCCACGTTCAGAAATGATTTCACGGAACATGAAACATTTGTTACCTGAGAATTATTTAAATAAATTACATATAATGATTGAAATATTATACTTTAAACGAGACAATCTTGTATATACTTATTATATAATCGGTATCTCGGCAACGGCTACAAGTATTACCATGAAATTTAGTATGCAAGTAGTTTTGGGGGAGAAAAATCGTTCTAGCTAGGTGTTATTCCTTAGAAACTGCGCATTTTTAAGCAATATATGTTTTGTTCTTTCGTCGTGCAACAATATAGGTATCAATAATTTTGACTCTTACGTCAGTCTGATGGCAGAGTGGTATGCGTACCTACGTATAATTTACTGGATTTAAAAGAGGCACAGTGAGGCCGGTCTAAACTTCGCCTCGCCGTGTAATTACACTGTGTCACGCACACACATGTAACGAAACTACGCCTTACCTTGTAAGGCGAGCTGTCGCGGAGTGTGGTTTTTGATGCATGTAGTGCGTAGCCTCACGCGCATTACATACATAAAAAAACCGTTCTCAGTTTTTGTTTGACAAAGCTCTGTCTTCACTTTTGTATTTGGTATGAGAACGTAACAAAATTATTTTGGCTTACCTCCTTACTTATGTACCTATATTATTCAGCGGTATTTAAAACTGTACAGCGAAAGGTTTCTTAAAGGTAGGTTTAAATTACAGAACATGCGGTTTTTCTGTCAGATTGTGGTATGTCCAGGATTAGTATATTCTTTCCAGCTTAAAATATGTATTCCATCAGGGAAGCCTGAAAAAATATGGTCTCTTGAAGCTTTAGTAGTAAGAAGTACGCTTGTTTTTGCCCGACTACGGCGAAACCTTTTGGAAGGGTAATGATTTTGGCAGTATGTATGTATGAATCTATGATTGTTCCACCGTAGCGCCTAAACTACTGATCCGATTTTTATAATATGTGTCATTAGATTCGTAATAATAGCCCGGGTAACATAGGCTATATAATTTACGAAGTTGGGTAATATAGTTTTTATACAAAATAAAATAATAATACAAAATAATATAATTATTTCATTTTCCAGAAAGAAAAAGCTGGCTTTTGTCTGAGGTTCACTATTGTAATGATTTTATAGGTCTTCGTGGTTTAACAGTTGTAGCTCAATCTGATAGTCCCTGCTCCCTCTAGACTCGGAGGTCGGGGGTTCGATTCCCTAGTAGGAACAACAAAAAATGTTGTTTCTAAGTAAGATTAGGATAATGCAGGTTGATCACCTGATTGTTTGACAAGAAAGATGATCCGTGCGTCGGATGGGCATGTAAAAAAACGGTCCTGGGCCTGATCTCTCGCCAGTCGTGTCGGTCATCCGTCCCACTAGGTTTCGAGAGTAAAGGAAGAGGGAGTGCTATTGTGTACTGCGCACAAACTTGGGCACTATAAATAACTCCTGCGTTTCAATTAAACTGGCCACCGTCCGCGTCACCAAAATTGGTGGCTATTATTATAAGTTAGTAATTAGTATAGCCCGCCTACAGACAAAACACCCTGTTAGTACTAGATCTTACCTGCGACTTTTACGCGCCGAATGAAATCGCGGGGAACCATACATTTTGCTACGGTAAAAAGTAGCCTATGTGTTGAGTCTAAACTACTGCGATACCAAATTACATCAAAATTCGTTCAGTAATAATTGTATGAAAGAGTAACAAACATCCATAGATCAATAGATTCCACAAACTTTCAAATATTCGTAAGGATTTGAACAGGACATTAGACATTATATAGAACTATCTTTTGGCCGTGGCTCCGCCCACGTAAATAAAGTATCCCACGGGAAAATTATACTTTTTCGGGATAAAAGTAGCTAATGTGTTAATCCAGAGCTTAAACTACAGCCATACCTTAAACTTGATCAAAATCCGTTCAGTAGTTTTTGCCTGAAAGAGTCACAAACATCCATCCATCCATACATCCATCCTCAAAAACTTTGACATTTATAATAGTAGTAGGATAGAATATAGAACATAATATAACATAACATAACAAATATCAACAAAATACTTTGTATCAATTTATATTTAAGTATAGGTGCTTATTTCATTTATTTTCGTAATTCGTATTAAAACAATTAAATTATAATTGTTTCCTTTACTTGTTAATAAATTGTTGATCAAAAATATTTTAAGTGTTGTAGCATCCGTTCAGGTGCAAGGTTTTGCGTCACTAAAGAAGAATTTTCTTTTTTTTTTTTTTTAAATTAAAGTCGTTTCAAGTGGGTTACAGTCAAAAGTAGCAATAAAATTTTTATACTCAAAATTTACAACCTCAGTCAGTTGAGCGACATCCAATTTCCAAAACATAGTTCTGTCTCAACTGTCTTGATATATTAGGTCCTTACATATGAAATTAGTGTTTTGTCGTACTGGCCACTTTGATCTCAAATATATCTTCTTTGATTAGGAATTCCAATTTCAAATTTTTACCGCTATTTACTCATGCATATTTTGTGTTTCGAAAACCGTAATTTATTTGTTTTTTACTATTTTGGTTTTTTCTTTGTGTTACTCTGTATACAAAATTGAAAACTTAAAATATCGTATTATTTTCGAGTACGAGTTCTACCGTGGCACCAGTGCTGCAGAAACGGCTCGAAGGATTAAAGATGTGTTTGGAGGCGGTGTCGCAAAATAAAATACAGTGCGTTTTTGGTTCCAACGTTTTCGTTCTGGAAATTTCCGTGGACGGCCGGAGACCAAAGTTGATAATGAAGAATTGAAGGCTATTGTGGAAGCGGATCTATCGCAAACCACGTCCGAGTTAAAAGCAGGCTGCGGTGTTAGTGATAAAACTGTTTTAATCCACTTGAAGCAAATTGGGAAGGTGAAAAAGCTTGAAAGCAGCAAACCGACAAACGCGCGTCGACTGCTGCGTTACATTAATAAACCGGCACAATAATAAAGGGATTTTAAATCGAATGTGTCACCTGTGATGAAAAGTGGATCCTGTACGATAATCGCAAACGCTCACCGCAATGGCTGAGCCCTGGCGAACCAGCCAAGCGAAAATTGACTCAAAAAAAGTTACTTGTGAGCGTTTGGTGGACTAGTGCTGGTGTCGTTCACTACAGCTTTCTTAAATCTGGTCAGAGGTTTACGGCAGATGTCTATTGCCAGCAACTGCAAATCATGATAGAAAAGCTAGCTGCTAAACAACCGAGGCTGGTCATTCGCTCTATGCCACTGCTGCTTCAGGACAACGCTAGACAACAGACGGCTACCAAATTAAAGGAGCTTCAATTGGAATGTCTAAGACATCCACCGTACTCCCCGGACCTTGCTCCAACAGATTACCATTTTTTTTTGAAACAAGGGAAAAAATTCAACTCCGATGGGGCAGTCCAAAGCTCCTTCAAAGATTTTTTTGATTCCTGTCCGAATGGTTTTTTTAGCAAAGGAATCAATTAACTACCTATGAGATGGCAAAAGTGCAAAGATAGCAATGGTATATACTTTGATTAAATAAATATATTATGTTTAAAAAAATGGACTTTATGTTCCTCCTTTACAAAACGCCACTTTCATATGTAATAACCTAATATTTAAAAGAAAGAGAGATGAATTGAAAAAATTACTGGCTTAGATAATAATTCATAGCGTTGCCGGTCTTTTTATTTAAAAAAAAAGCATGATACATGATGCACGTATGTATAGTTTACGTGGCAGAGAGAAATTTCATTCATCATTCAAAATCCAAAAATACTCTCATCGTGCCTAAGGAACATCAATCACTTCAAAAAATTATAGAAAATGTGTATTGAGCCGTAAGCTAGGCTTAAAAAGTGAAGTTGTTATGTAAGAAGAATAAGCAGCTTCCGACAGCTGGCGTTTTATCGATGGCGTTATAATATCCAAAATCGTGTCACTAAAACTTTTACGTGTGTGACGCAACCTTGAAATTTCTTATTTCTTATTTAAGTTTTACTTCAAAACTGTGTCTTTTTGTTGCTTTTGCTATAAATATATAAAATGATGGGGTAGCGAATGGGATATTTTTCATCCCCACTTCACATGTATGTAGAGCCACCGCTGAAATATAAAATTATTCTTATTTTATGCCGAAACCGAGATCTATACACAGTACATAACTACTGTAGGTACTTAATTTCATAAATTTTTTGCAATAGCTAGAAGAGCGGACAGACGGACGGACAGAGTGAAACTATAAGGGAAGCCTAAAAACGAAAGTCTTTGCTGTAGCCCGGAGCCGGCAGGAACATTCTATAAATCTATATATTATGCTCGTAGTAGCATATCATCTATGTTAAAGCTCGTGCCGACTGTCGGCTAACAACCTGCATATGCGACTCTACACACTCGTGCTTACACACTTAATTCTGTTTTTTTGAATAGTGTATGTTTTTTATAAGAAAATAAATAAAAGTATTCTGAGGGTTGTATATTTTGTGGCTAAAAATCGCGGTCAGTCGGTCTCAATGTCGGTTGTATAACGTAAGTGTTACGTCACGGACGCCGCGTGCGAGACGGCGCCAGGAGCCCCACGTCATCATCATCATTATTATCATAATGAGTCTGCAGTCTGCACGAATTATTATTATATCAATTGCCTAGATGGTGCCGCGACTACGTCCGCCCAAAAGGAAATCTCGTGGGAACCGTGCATTTTGCCGCGATAAAAGTAGCCTATGTTCTTTCCCGTGGCTTACTCTATGTCTGTGCCAAATTTCATGATGATCGGTTAAATGGTTTTTACACAAGAAGATGCATGGGTATGAACCAAACAATCTCACATTTACATTTTTATAATATTAGTTAGGATTAGTAGATATAAATTTAACACCTTGATTGCAGTCAACTAGAATTAAGCCCTTCCTTTACATAAACTTAAACTGTGCCAAATATTATACTCCTCCGTTCCCACAATTCTCGTAAAACTGCAATTAAAGTTTTTGCTTCTGTATATAAATATAATATTATAGTGCTTATGATTCTACTGTGTGTACAAGTGTGTGTACTTATATTTAGTGAGGCGAGAATTACCATCACGGTTACCTGTATCAGATAACACCGTCCACCGCAGACGCATGCATATTTACTGAGTACGCACTTTCTCCATATTGTTCTCGAATCTCGTGTCATAATTATGACATTCTGGCGTGACCTAAATTAGTGGACTAGCCGCAGCCTCGGGCCTCGCCAGTAACCGATAATTCGTCTTGTAGCCTGACCGTAAAATCCTCGCGATATTGCGGAAAATGAATTTCATTTCGTGAAATGATGTGTCGAATCTTCGACATTTTACCAATCACATACCAGCTTTTCGCAGTGTTTCTGCTATACAAATTAAGCGCTCTCGGTGCATGTTTTATATTACTGGCAAAGAAATTCGTGTTGAACTTTTTTAATGTACGCAAAGTTTGAATTGATATTAAAATAGTCCAACTAAAGTGTCTGGCTGATTTGATACATTCAAATTATTGTGTGGTCACGTTTTAGCTGGAAATTGTCGTTGTGCTGCGATTTTGGTGAAATTATATGCACAGACATAGAGGACCACGGGGAACGACACGGACTACTTTTTATCACGGCAAAATGTACGGTTTCCTTCTCGCGAGATTCCCTTTTGCGCGTACGAAGCCGCGGACAACAACTGCCATTTATAAGATGATGAAACTAGCTAATATTAATTAGGAGGGAATAAACATAATGCAACAATTTCGATACAACTTTTACTATAGAGAAAAATGTTATGAAATAAATTCACAATTCAATCAGACACAGTGCTAGCATAAATATAAGCATATAAAATGAACATAATGTGATTATTTATTTTACTATGAAATAGTATTTCGTTAAGGTCGTCTGTGGACTGTGCAGTAATATCGGGGTCGGGGTATACTGAGTTTTGGATACATTTTTAAGCTATCTTGCTTTACTAGTTACTTGTAACTTAATATATTATGGAATATTACAAAAAATATCCTAACCAAGAGCATGTCAGGACATAGGGTTTTTAGAGGAAAGAAGAGCTTTAAATTATACTTCAAAAATTATTGTTCGATTTCGCTCAAAATAATTTTGCTAAAGAGTTTTTAGCGTGATCTATCAGCATGGAAACTTACGAGTTTGTATCTCTTATGCTTGACCACTTTCGATGCCGATTACTTGAAAATGGTTGGCTTTGTAAAAAAGTCCTTGACTTTATATACCTATTCGTTGATACCCCGACACGATGGGGTAGAATGAAAAAATATTTTTCATCACCACTTTACATGTGTGGAGACTGGACAGCCACCCCTAAAATATTCAATTATTATTATTTTATGATGCCAAAACCGAGATCTATACACAATCTATAACTGTACCTTTCATCCATTTATATTCATAATTACAGAAGCTAGAAGGGCGAATAGATAGACAGACGGACGGACGGACACAGCGAAACTATAACGGTTCCATGTCCATAAGGGTCCATAAGGAATCCTAAAAATCGCATAAAATTTCTTAGATGTAAGCAGATATGTCACAATGCTCTGTAGTAATTCAAACTTTTATTATAAACACTATTTTTAACCGACTTCCAATCATACCCACCTTAAAATTATGCAAATTGAGCAGAGAAATTGTTACAATTTAAGCCGAATTTAAAAGGGGTGTGGGAATACGGAATATTGGAATCCAAAGAATTCAAAGGAAGATCTCCGACCAAGCAAGATGGTATGCTCGGTCAAGACGGGATTGTGGCGCTAATTAGTCCGCCACAGGGAATTATTTAGAAAATAAGAATAATTATTTCATACTTTTTTGTGCATTTCACTTTTATTTGGAAGTCACAGATTTTAAGAAAGTTATTAATACAAAAGAGCCTCCGGTATTCTCACTTTCTCGGCAAAAAAGTCATGCGTTATTTTTTGCCGATTTTCTGAAAGGTCATGGTATTTTTAGTTACCTAATAAACAATCATTAGTGATGACAATGATTAGATACTATATTATTAAATAATACGTTTTTGTGCATTTTTATATGTTTTGAATTCTTCTTGGGTATAATTTGTCTGGAACGCATTAGCCTTAACTAGGACGAGACAGACACTGGACTGTAGAAAGTGCACATATCACACAACTGTATCTTGGTACCTTTTCATAAGCGAATTGTTATTACTTATTTGGTTGTAGACAGCTAAAAGTATTATCACATATTGAAGAAAGAGGAACAGATAAAAAGCTACATAGTTAGCTATCGATTTGATTGCACTACTACAATCAAACGGTGTCTCCACGATTGTACCTATGGCAAAATCGAAAGGGACGTCAAAATTTTCAAATCTGGATCGATTTGGATCGGTCTATAAAAGCTTTTCCTTTGTACGTAAGTATATAATACTTTATACACTGTGCTATCACCGTAGTCGCGAAGTCCATAACCACCTACATAATTAAATTGCATTTAGATTCTAATACTAACAACTTTAATTCATCACAAATATTCATAGGCAGCGGGGTCAAAGTGTTTTGCAACGAAATAGCGAATTCAAGAAGCTATATTACCGTGGCTCGACCTGACACAGTTGACCTTAAAACTGTTGCTTTTCAATCATCATCACTTCGGTGACCACTCGAGTCAATGTTAAGCGATTTTGATGATTTTCAAGTATATTTGGGTCATACTTGACGAGTATATTTGATGGTTGACAAACATTAACAGTACACAAGAGTATCAATAACAAGAGCGTTACTAATATGATAGGTGGAAAACTGCTAGGGCCTGTTTCACAATCTGCTGATACGTGTCAACTGTCAGATAGCTTATTTACACGTTTTGTCTCTGTCGCTCGATATAAAGTAAACAGCGACAAAACTTCCGTATACTTATTAGAATATTGTGAAACAGATCCTAATGTAGGACGTGAACTTTATAAAATCAGAAAGATGTATTGAGCATTTTTTAATGATATTATAAAAAATAACCCCCCACCGTTTTTGTGACGGTGGCCGATTTCATTGAAACCAGGCCAGTTACGCAGGAGTAATTGTATAGTGCCCATCCTTTACTCTCATATTCGACCGGCGAGAGATCAGGCGCAGGTCCGACTTTTTATATGCGCATCCGACGCATGGATCATCTTTCTTGTCAGACAATCAGGTGATCAGCCTGCATTGTGCTAACCAAACTTGGCAACAACATTTTTTGTTGTTCCAACGCGGGAATCGAACCCACGGCCTCCGAGTCGAGAGCCTAGCTCTAACCACTGGACCACGGAGGCTGTTAATTATAGTACAAGTACTTGGGACAATGAATTTTGCTCGGAGATCTAGTAATACGGATAAAAATCTGAAAAAATCTGACCGGGATTCCAAACCGTGATACTAATTTTCCAACAACGCAAAGATGATACACACGCGGACCAATCTGCCATTAGCTCGCATTGAGTTGAAATTATGGATATGTTTGCACCAAGAAAGAAAAGACGTACATAATTTAAAAATGCACGGTTTACAGCTAGAAGACCTAGCTAGATCGATTTTTCTCCCCTAAACCCGTCTGTATACTAAATTCCATAGAATAACTTGCAGCCGTTTCCGTGATTCTGATTAAGTATATAGGTAAAAAACCGTGTGGTGTCGTGGGACACCGGATAGGAACGAAGTTCCTTATTATAAAAATATTAATTTTGGGTTTTATTCGAGGTATAAAGAAAATAATAAAGACTATACATAAAAATCTTACGTTACGGACATTTTTTCCCGGCTACCCCTCCGCATCGCCCCAAAAGGAACTTCGTTCCAAACAAATGGCTCGTCTAAAATATAAGATTTCCTGTTACGGTGTACCAACATAACTAAGCAAGTTACTAGCTGCTAGGTAGTACCGTTAAAATATAGAGTTCTAATTTATTGTTCTTTTTGTAAAGAATGCTCCTCTTTTTAAATGCAGAAGCTACTAATTGTAATTATCTAATAAGCATAATTTCATTCACTTAACTATACACCAAATATTTAAGTCTGGTATTTATATTGTTTAAAAGAAGAGAGTACAAATTTTTACGAAGCAAAAATTTTACGTTAATAGTTTTACTTTCATGGGCGTGGAAATTCGTAATTAATGAGATGATATTTACCATATTTCACTGTGACTTAGTTTAGAGAAAATTTATGTCTGTCCGCGCTTATAGCTTCTGTAATTATAAATATAAATGGATGAAATTTGGTACAGTTAAATGCTGTGTAAAGATCTCGGTTTTGACATCATACAATTATAATAATTTTACATATAAGGGGCTCTCCATTATCCATACATGTGAACTGTGAAGTGGGGGATGGAAAATATTTTTTCATTCTACCGCATCGTGTGGGGTATCGTTGTATAGGTATTTTAAAATAAAGGCAAGGTTTCATACATGACTTTTTTACAAAGTCAACCATGTTCGAGTAATCGGCCTCCAGAAAACCTACTGCGAGTTGATAGTTACGGAACCCTCCTTAGACATGTCGTGGGCCGTGGCATGCTCTTGCTTAGGTTTTTACCCTAGAGTCTTATACCCAGAGTTTAATGTTTAAGTTTTTAAGTTTATATCGTGTTTTTATTTTTTTAACCTTTTTCCAATTTACTTTTTACAAGTAAGGTCTGGTAAGGTTAAAGTTCCGACTGAATGACCTGGCTTTTTTTTCCCCAACTCCTTAAACGTTATACTAACACTATATAAAAATTTCAAATTGCCATAAAACATGTTTTTATGGGGATTAACAAATTCACTTTTCAAAAATTTGTATATTGACTAAGTTCCGCTTCTGATCAGCCAGAGCTGCAGTCTCGTGACGTGTTGAGGTACAATATGAGAAATATTGGACAAGGTTTCAGCTTGCCTCAAACACCTGCTACAAATTTCCTGGTAGCTCTCCATCTAGTAACCACTAGATATCATGACAGAAGAGACAACCGCGACCTTAATACCTAACATGGCGTGATAACGAGTAACTTCTTTAATGAGTTACCGCACAGAGTATGTGTGTCATGAGGTGTATGACTTGTACCAGTATGACTCAGTATGACATAACAGTCATAACAGACATCGCCAAATACGAACAATTGTGTTATTAAAATATCTGAGATGGCCTTTCCACCTCCATCGGAATGTATACATCATTGTTGTCATTATTAATAATAATAAAAGATGTATCATAATTATTAATAATTGTTATTATTAATAATAGAAGTATGTTATAATCCATAATTAGTGTTAAACGACGTTTATCTGCGCGTAAACAAAAATGAATAAAATTATGAAATCGATATCATGACTATATCGTACGATCTACCAATTTAGTATTTATACATAATCTATTTGGTAGAAACGTTCTCAAAGAATATTAACTATTAGATGTTGAGTATTTTTTTAGTAAAAGCGACCAACATATATCGTGTGTTGTCGAGCCTGAGAGATAGAGGTGAAAACCGAATATACTACAATACAAAGAAAAATCCTAACCAGCAAATATATGTTTATACCATACTAATACGCAAGCAGCAAAAATAAAATACGTGTGGCACTCGGGGACTGCCGCGGTAAAGCTATTGCATAGTAAGTCTACACGCACACGTCTAGTCGCACGCACACAAACACCGTGCCGAAGTCGGCAACTGAAACGACGTTAGACGATGCACGGCTTTCAACGCCGCACCGCTGTGCCGGTCGGAGTTGGGGTGTTAGGTTTATTTTCGTTACGGAATTTCTCGATTCGGTCGCCGTGCTCAAAGCCCGCGATAAAAGCTATGCAATAGCTTAAAAAAAAATTCGTCTATTTCAATGATCATTCATCATTTCAATCAATTTCAACATGTTAATAAACAATCTAGAACCCATTTTCGTATATCTTAAAAAATAACGAAGATACAAACAATTTAAACTTACTTACAATATTAAAGTGAGAGATATATCGGCGTGTGACGTCACGAGTTGCACCCTCCATACGCCATACATTTGTCATTACAAAATGTATGGCGGTAGCAACTTGTGACGTAACACCGTGCCCATCTCTTATCGCAATCGTTTTGCGAGAAAGAGATGGGCAATATTTTTTATTTGCTTACAATTTTTTATCACGTCAATCTAAATACCTATTTCTTTTAGATTTATGTATCATTAATCAACAATTTAACATTTAGTTTATAAAAATGTGAAAAATGTGTATTATGTGATATATATTTAGATAATATTGTACTTCTCGTTTCAAATGTTTAATACCTTTAGGATAAGGATAACAAACTTGTGTAAACAAGAATTATTTTCCTAATTCCGGTGATTATAAATATGCAATTGTGTTGCTTTTTGTCCAATAACGGGCCAGATTTCATTTCAACCTATACTACACAAACTTAGGTTACATTAAGACCTACCGCCGAGTATCAGATAGGCTACAAACAAAAAACCTTTTAACGTTGTTTTGTAATTTCCGTTAGCCTAAGGCCGTCGTTATCGCTATCTCGTCGATCAATGGATCAAATCTTAACAATACATTACATACATACAACAATACATACAAGGTAAATGAATTAACTGTATTGTTAAACATTACATGCACAATAAGCTACAATAAGGGAATGCTTCATGCAGAACATTAAAGACAGCCGTTTTGAAATATTAAAACAGTCTTGTACTAATCATCAATTGCTAATTGGCGCAGCGACGTATTACATCGCCAGTCAAGGCTGACAAAAAATAATTTAGAGAACAGATTAAAAATGAATGCCATAAGAATCAAAGAATAAATATATATTTAATGCTAGATGTTGCGATATCGTGCGCCCAAAGAGAACGGGTTTTCCTTTTATTTAAGTAGGTATCTAAGATCAAATATTTAACAAGAGTACCTACCTAATGTCGTATACTTAATATATTAAATACGTGAAGCGAAAACTCATTAGTTCTTACCCCTTTTTACGATAATTATACAGACGGAGGAGTATGAAATTTTAGCACAGTGATCTGACTTGCGAGTGTGGAGGAAGGTGTGCAAAAAAATAATATATTTTAAATAATGCTTAGAAATACATAAAATCAATAAAAATAAAGTTACACACACTACTTTAGGTTAATAAATCACACTAGCATGCGTTTGTATAACAACAGGGTGTTGGTTTGATACAATTGTCAATCTTTCTTTCACATTCCATAGACAACATTTACATATTTTTTATTGTGTAGGTATGTACTTAGCTAAGATACAAAGAAGCCATAATAAAGATGAAACTTAGAATGTGTATTATGGTCGAATGTACACCACGACATGACCTCTCTAGTACCTAATAATAATTAAGTACTTTTGAAATCAATGAAATTAAATAATTAAAAAAAAAAAACCTGACTGCGTAAAACCTGAAAAGAAAAAAACAAGAAAGTCCAGTAATCGAGATTTTATTTTACACTTTTAATTAGTTCTTGCCTGTCATTTTTTTACCTCGAGACCATCTGCAGTCAGCACCGTATTAATATTTCTGTCTAAAAACCTATAAGTGAGAATCGTTACTAACCAACTTTAAATCTTTATAGATCCCAAACGGTAATATTGATTGAAAAACGATATTAGAAACCCGAAAATTATTTCTAAATATCTATTCAACGGTATCGCACTTAATTCGTCGATTTTTATTTTTTCTTTTTCACATTATAGCGTCCAAAATCGGCCATTTCGATTTTTCCAAATTTTTATGTTTTGTATGACATTTGCGCCGTCACGACGAATCAAACGTGTCACTTATCAAAATCGGCCCACGCGTTTGGTCTAAATTGTGCCACAAAGGTACGAACATACATAGATATTACATACATAGGCCGATAAATACATTACCCTCCATTGCGTCGCGCAGTCGGCTAAAAATATAAAATATTACTACATAAGTATATTAATTGTGATTGAATTATATTCTGGCAATCAAACAAATTACAATTACAATTAACAACCATGATAAATGATGATGATTGTAATGGATCGCTGCGGGGCTACCGACGGTTTTGTAATGTTGATTGAAGACGATTTGTTTTGCCTATGTATGTACATAAGTAATGTGTGTAATAATTAATCAACTTCAATGTTAATTAAATTAACTAAGTATATTATACACTTGTCGATATTGAAAAAAAACTTAACGATATGAACCTTTTTTTTTCATGTTTACGGTTTTGTACCCAAAGGATAAAAACGGTCTGTCTGTCACCAGGCTGTATGTAATGGGCCGTGATGGGCTTGACCAGGGGTCTCCAAACTTTCCAGCCTTAGGGCCATACTGATTACTCCAGTAAGTTCCGAGGGCCAAAACCATATTATCATTGTTGCCGGTGGTAAAAAGTGAAATAGTCCACTGTTGAAAAAAAAAAGTCCGAAAAAGTACGCAACGTTTAAAAAAAGGCTGCAAATCGGACTAAAGTCCGCAAAACGGCAACACTGCATATTATTAATTTTCCTGTCATTATCTGTAATTTCTAGATTAGTCGTAGAGTACGAGCCATGAGGAGTAACGTGACACGACATCTGGTGGACACAAGCGGAAATAGGTAGTACCTTCTATTGCTAACAGATGGCGGTAATAGCACGTACAGAATAATCTCGTTAGTTCGAGAAAGTTCTGGTGTCTTCCTCTCACTTCTAGATGGCAGTAATTGGAATATATAAGAAGGCTAGTGGCGCAACCAGAAGTCAGTTCCTATGACATTGTTGTGAAATAAAATAGTGCGTACCTCCTTAAAACGTGTTTGTGCGTGTTTTAGTTTAAGACATCTTTGTATTTTGATCTTCATCTTTGTATTTTGATTTGAATTGTTGCTTTTGTGTGTGATTTAGTAGTATGGAAAAGAAGCGAAAAATTGATAATGCAGAAAATTCAAAGATCAGTGGAACATTCAGTATTTCGTAATTGAGTCCAGTAACAAGGCGCTCTGTTTGATTTGCAATGAAAGCATAGCCGTTCTCAAGGAATATAACATTAAACGTCATTATGAAACAAAACATTTTCAAAATTACTCAAAATATACAGGAAGTTTGCGGACAGAAAAATTCGAAGCTATGAAGCGCGGATTGAAATCGCAGCAATCTTCATTTACAAAACTCAAAACTGAACAAGAGGCTGCAACTCGTGCCAGCTTTCGTGTGGCTCTTGAAATTGCAAAACGTAGAAAACCATTCACCGATGGAGAAATGATCAAAGAATGCATAATTGCAGTAGCCGAAGAAATGTGCCCTGAAAAGGTAAATTTATTAAAAACTGTCAGTATGTCAGCAAACACTGTGGCTCGAAGGGTAGAAAACATCGCTGAAAATATATCCTCTCAACTGTTCGACAAAAATGGACATGTTGAGTGGTTTTCTTTGGCCTTGGATGAGTCAACGGATGTGTCAGATACTGCTCAGGTGTTGATTTATATACGAGGAGTAGATAAAAGCTATGAAGTGCATGAAGAACTTCTTGATATGTATAGTATTCATGGCACAACTACTGGTACAGATATTTTTAAAGGAGTTGAAATGGCCATTAATCAAAAGAACCTTCGATGGAAAAACTTGAAATGTATTACAACTGATGGAGGCAAAAACATGAGTGGGAAAGATAAAGGAGTGGTCGCTCTTGTGTCAAAGGCTGTAGAAAATGACGGTGGTTCAAAACCATTAGTCTTACATTGTATCATTCATCAACAGTCTTTGTGCGGAAAATGTTTGGATATGTCTGAAGTTCTGAAACTAGTCATATCAACTGTTAATTTTATCAGATCTTTTGGGATGAATCACCGACAATTCCGACAATTTATTGAAGAGATTGGAGAAAATGACTTACCTTATCATACTGCCGTACGTTGGCTTAGTTGTGGGAAAGTCCTTCAGCGCTTTTTTGAACTTCGAGCAGTGATCAAACTTTTTTGAATGAAAAGCATCGCCCTCTTACTGAATTACAAAACAACGCATGGCTGTGGAAGTTAGCATTCTATGTTGATTTGACAAAACATGTGAACGAACTGAATTTGAGATTGCAAGGAGAAAACCAGCATCTTCCTGATTTATACACTAATATCAAATCATTCCGGAAGAATTTGATACTGTTTCAATTACAACTATGAAGTAAATGTTTTTCACATTTTAAAACATGTGAAATATTCAGCCACACCACTGAGACTGAGTTTCCTATCGATTTTGCAATCGAAACTTTGAGTGCTTTGAAAATAAATTTTGATACTCGTTTCTCGGACTTTGATGCCATTGCGAATCAAATTAAGATTTTTCAGAATCCTTTTGATACTGACTTTGAAACCCTAGCCCCGGAACTTCAAATGGAAATGATTTATCTACAGTGCAGTGATATAATTAAGAACAAATATCAAAACTCATCTTTGTTGGAATTTTATAAGGGTCTTCCACTGACACAATTTGATAATTTGCATAAATTTGCTCGTGGGCTGTTTTCTGTTTTTGGTACTACTTATTTGTGTGAGAAGACCTTCTCCAAAATGAAGTACACAAAAAATGTTTACAGATCTAAATTAACTGATGAGCATCTTAAATCTCTTTTAATAATTGGTACAAGCAAAATTAGTCCACAACTATAAACTATTGTCAGTGGAAAATCTCAATTACATACATCTCATTAGTATTTCATATGTCATTATGCTTGTTATAAGTCTATTTTTTTTTTTTTTTTTATAAGTTATAAGTTATGAGTTATAAGTTATGTTATAAGTTATGTTTTTATTTAAAATGTATAAAATGTTAGTTGGATTCATTTCAATAATTTGTTAGTTATTATATACTGAAGTTAAATTTTCTGCATAATATTATACATGTCTTAACTCATTACAATTCTGTTTCTTTATCCAACTTATCATAAAAACAATAACAATAAGCCTACAACAATGTTATGAGTAGTTAGCCCATGACCATATCAATGTAGATGTCATATTAATAATTATTCAACATAAAATTAGAATACTTCAGTAAACTAAATTTAATTTGCTATAAAAAATATGTTCTCTAAAAGGAGTTTTCAAGTATGCTAGCTCTCCGCGGGCCGGACAAAATCTGCCCTCGGGCCGTAGTTTGGAGACCCCTGGGCTAGACCGTTGAAATGTTCACAGAATATGATAAATTGTGTTGCCGCTATAACATCAAATAATAAAAACTTCCTAAAAACGGTTTTTTACAGCAGCTAAGGTGTATGAATAATATCTGAATTATATTTTTACTATAAATAACAAAAGTATATTCATTAATTTCATTAATCATTAGATATTCATCTTATGCCTAATGTACTTATTGCGAATTTGCGATCACATAGATAGTTATTGCTGACAAGTCGTGGCTACATGGACGTTCATGACAGTGTGTGGCTCTGCTTTAGTAGGTATTACGATTGTAGTTCGTTGGCGCTCAAGCCGGAGGTCGCTGGTTCGAATACCGCCCAGGGATCAAAAAGTTTTATGTGTTCCTGGGTTATGGATAAGTATGTGTATAATATAATAAAAATATTAAATATATGTAACGTATAAAAGTACCTTTTAAATATAGGTACTTCCCCTGGTCTGGTATCTGTAACACAAGTTCTTCGGATACTTATCTCGAGACCAGATTCACGCGGTGTAAAGCATACATATACCTATACATAAAAAGAAAAAATAAACATAAGTATGCTTAGAGAACCGATTATATTAAACGTCAAGTGTATCGCAGCGTTTATTTAGCTCCTACCTTTTGTCAGATAGAACTTTTTGCAATTTTGTAGGTTTAAGCCAATAAACCTTTTATTTACTCTCTACAGAGTGGAGGGCGCCGCGAGAGCGTGGCGGGAGGCGCCCCGCCGCCCGCGCCGCCCCACCCGCTGCACGCCCTCGGTGACATGCCGCCCGTACTCAGGTAAGGCTGAAAACACTTTTTTCAAGCTATCAAGCCCAAACAGCTATCAGGTCCAAACAGTAGTTTGAGCTGAATGGATGTGATAGATTAAACCTGAGCAGAAAGACTAGACTTTAGGCCATAAGGCATTAGGATAAAGTTGATCCTAATGCTAAGAATCCAAGCAGCACTATCGAAGATGCACCGTATTGATAGGATGAGACCTCAAGACCTCCAGTTCTGGAAGGAGTTTTATCTGCCTCTCGCATTTGACTATAAACTAATTATCCGATAATAACGTTAAATCTAGATAAATTTCTTCGTAGATCGTGGCAAAAGTGGTGTCTACTGAGCGCCTTGTAGGCTTGTAACGTAGGTCCCTATAGGTTTAAAATATTGTCCAGGTCAAACCCCCTGTACCAGGAGGAGGAGGAGCAGGAGGTGGTGATCACAGTGGACCTGTTCGAGGAGGGTGAGGGGGAGTCCCCGGGGAATCCTCATGCCCCTCGTAGAGCGCCTTCTACTTCCTCAGGTAAGTACCAAATACAAGTGATTCCAATTTCCATCCTGAAATTCACGCTTGTTACTTCTCTTATTTCTGTCATATTGGCTGTGAATTATATTTAAGTAGCGGACTACGGAAATGTTACCTTGTTAAAGAATTTCCTAAATATTGATTGTTTTCTAAGTATACCTGACTCATGCCTGTTTTTATAGGGTACGGCAGTGGTGGTGGCAGCCATGGTCGCGTATCCCCCAGTCTACCAAAGAGCGAGGAGCCGGAGCCGGGCAGCGACGCCGAGAGCCCCTCCTGCACCATGACCAAGAGCTTGAAGGAGGACATTAGAGCGTGCCTGGGGAGCTACAGGTGAGTTCAGAGAGAGAGCGAGGAGCCGGAGCTGGCCAGCGACGCCGACAGCCCCACCACGGTTGCACCACGACCAGAAGCTTGAAGGAGGACATTTGGAGAGTGTTTGGGGAACTCCAGGTATCCGTCAATCTGTTAACACCCAAGATCTCAAAACATACTACCTTAATGCTGTTCACGGTTATAGCCCCAGGTCTGATCTGATCTAGGGAGTCTGAAGTATTTATCGGTAGCTCCGGCTAATAGAGACAGGTCGAAGATCCCTTCAGGATAACCGTAAACTTCCTTAATTTCTTTAACGATCTGAGCTCCAAGCTTCACCGACGGCAAGTCCTACGTAATATTGCAACTGCTAACGACCGGTACCAAAACGATAGTTAAATTAAGTGACGCTCAAGTCACATGCTGTCCTTGTCATTTCGGCTGGCAGAGACAGCGACAGCCTGTGAATAAAAGGGATCTTAATTTTGATTAGCGTTTAAATATTCGGCCGTAAGGCTCTTACAATCTTGGTCTTTCCGCAAGGAAAATCACTTTTACTTTGGCCCCATAAGAGGACTATATAAGAGAACATAAGAGGAGCCTATTTTTTTTCTTATTCAGGCAGTACGGAGACAAGCCGCCGGTCCTATGGAACAGCGACGTGAGTCAGGTTGTAGAAGCCGCTGTCCTCGGTGCCGGGGGTATCAGCGCCGCCAGGGCCCGCCTTCACGCAGCCCTGTTGGCCCTGCACGAGGCCAAGGTCCCGAACCGCGGGCCCTCGCTGCCGTACTGCGGCCCTGGGGTGAGGCCCGGTGACGTCACCATGATGGCGAAGACCACCGAGATGTCGTTGTTGGTAAGTGTCTAAGACTGTGTAGTGTGACCTACAGTGTGGTATGGCTGGTGTGACGTGGTCTTGGTAGTGGGACGGTTTATGCGGGAGAGAACCCGAGAACTTATTTTGTTGGCGGTAAATGGTCCTTTTTGCTTTACTAAAATTATATGCATAATGAGGGTCCCGTAAAAATACAAATATTCCGACGAACTAAGAGATTCCTAATTAGCACCTTTGGAAGCCGGTAAAAATACAATTTATATAGTTATTAATTTAATTAACTAGATGTAGCCTGCGACTTCGTGCACGCAAAAGATAAATTCCACGGGAGCCATACATTTTGTCGTGCCAAAAATTAGCCTGTGTCCTTCGCCGTCGTCTACTCTATACATCTTTGGCAAATTTCATCAAAATCCAGTAGTTTCGGAGCCTATTCAATGCAAACAAGCAAATCTTTTATTTCCTCTTTATATTATTAGTATTGTGTAAGCTAGGAACTTACACATGCGACTATGAGCTGAGGGAAGTAGGTATATAGGTTAATGTGAGGGCTGGAGAAATCTGGGACTGACCTTATTGTTGAGCTGGTGGTTCTGTATCTGGGCGGAGGTTTCTTCTCACTACACTACACAGCTGTTGAGCGGATTATCGATAGATTTATCGCGGTTCGCCGGCGAATTTGGTATTATATTAACGAGCACAAATTAATATGCGCACACGCGTTCGCGTTCACTAGGTTTCGGGATGAGCTGAATATGCATCTGGCGCGGGAGGGGTTCTAATTGCAAGTGTTTGTCACTCTCTGACAACGCCCCTGAGTCGGTCGGCCATACTTCACGTAGTGATGTCCTTTGTGTTTATTCTAAACGTCGCGCTAATGTTGGCGCGAACATCCTGGGGGGCCCGCACAGGCGGCGAGCTGAGCCCCATCCTGAGCAGAATCCAGTGGGAGCCGGGCAATCTTGCCGACCGGCCTCCGCAGCTGGCCTTGAGTCGTGTCCAAGTCCACAACTCTGATGACTCCATCCTTCCCAGGTAGCAGACGTGAGATTCTTCCCATCTTCCATTGTAGAGGAGGCAAATTGTCCTCCTTGAGCAGAACCAGTTCTCCAATTTTGGGTGGAGAGGAAGAGGAAAGCCATTTGGAGCGGATTTGAAGGGTATGGAGGTAGGACTTGGTCCAAAGGTTCCAAAAGCGCTGAGAGAGTGATTGAATGAGCTGAAAGCGTTTGAGCGGAGATATTACTCTTTCATCTAGAGTCAGCTCGGGGAGAGCTGTGAGCGGACGGCCAATGAGAAAGTGGCCAGCAGTAAGGGGCTGATAGTCCGTGGGATCGGAAGAAAGTGGACTGATGGGCCGAGAGTTTAACACAGCTTCGATTCTAGTGAGCAGAGTTAAGAATTCCTCGAAAGTGAGGTGTTGCTCACCGATAACACGGTATAGAAGTTGCTTTGTGGATTTAACATTAATCTCATGGATACCTCCCATCCATGGGGCTTTAGGCGGATTGAGTAACCAAGTTATATTTTGAGTTGAGAGTTTATGAGAAATGGCGTCGTTATTGTCATTGAGAAATTGTTGTACCCCTAGTAGATGATTCCTAGCTCCTACATAATTTGTGCCACAATCCGAACGTATCAATACCGGAAGTCCGCGACGTGAGCAGAACCTTTGTAATGTTGCAATAAACGCTTCGGCAGTGAGCGATGAGACTGGTTCTAAGTGAACCGCCTTTGTAGTGAGGCAAACAAATATGCAAAAATATCCCTTAATTAACTTAGCATTACGTAATTGACTTGATTTGAGCAGAAACGGTCCGGCGAAATCTGTTGATACGTGACTAAATACGGGCTGAGGTATGACTCTATCAGCTGGCAGGTCAGCCATGATAGGTACTTCGGGCTCAGCGCGGCAACGGAAACATCTTATGCATTTAAACGTTCTGTGCCTTATAATGCGGCGGGCAGATAATATCCAAAATTGCTGACGTAAAATAGCATGTAGCGTGTCCGTGCCAGGGTGGCAGTTTATGCGATGATAGTCATCTATTATGAGGTCTACGAGCGGACTAGAACTAGGCAAAATGTATGGGTGTTGAGCATCGTATGTGAGTTCCGAACGAGTGAGTCTACCTCCTACTCTGAGGAGACCGTCCTGCGTAAAAGGCGACAGACGTTGTAGTCGTACTGTGCAGATTCTATCGGTTTGCAGGCGGTGAATATCTTCTGCGAATGCATTCTGCTGTACAGAGCGGATCCAGAAGAGTAATGCTTCTCTACGTTCACTTACAGTTAGAGGGCCTAGTTGTCGCGAGTTTGAATTTAGTTTACAGTTACGAATGAATCGCCTCATGTAGGCAGTGACACCAGTTAGTTTTTCTAAAGAGCTGAAGCGAGTGAGCAGATCACTATCGACACCGGGTATCGAGAAATTGCATGGTACGTATTTTGGTTTGAGCCCTGGCAAGTCTTGTCGAGTATGAGCTGAAGGCATCTTGGGCCAGGTATCCTCTGGCAATTTGAGCCAAGGAGGAGACCACCATAAATCATGAGCGGAGAGAGCTTGAGCTGATAATCCTCTGCTTGCACAGTCAGCAGGATTTAATTGGGAAGGTACATGACGCCACTTAAGTGTGAGTGAATTTGAGTTAATTTTTGTTACTCTATTTGATTCAAATGTTTGTAAACGATGGGGCGGAGCTTTTGCAAATATCATGAGTAGAATGAGCAGAATGTGTAGAGTGAGCCGACTGAGTATAATGAGTATGGGTAACATGAGCAGAGCCAACTTGAGCTACAGGTGAATCGCATGAGTGCTCAACGAGTCCTATGAGTGCAAAATCAAAAATCGTGCCGAAGGCTATGGGCTTCCCCGGGCCCAAAGCAATCCTAGTACCATCTAAAACGTGACCCAAAACGTCTGAGCCTACTAATAGATTTTATAGTTTGCCTAAATATGGCCGCTTGCGATTTTGTAGGCATGTTTAAAAATATATGCGTGTAACTAAGTTAAATATTTAAAAGTAATAAGCGGAAAATACGCGCGCAATTAATTAAAACGCAGAAAATAGATTTTAATAATGTGCCGA
Source organism: Phengaris alcon alcon (assembly GCA_037179445.1). Taxonomy (NCBI): domain Eukaryota; kingdom Metazoa; phylum Arthropoda; class Insecta; order Lepidoptera; family Lycaenidae; genus Phengaris; species Phengaris alcon. The sequence continues at coordinate 119,380 of JAYRCH010000263.1, read as the reverse complement.
CAATGTATACAATTTTATCATAAAATGTGTACGAGTTAATTAACAAATGAGCTGACCGATCGCCTGATGCCAATATAGTACTAGTGTATGTTTGATGAGCGGAGATTAATGCGTTAGAAGTCGTCTGTAATATCATATTAATGTCCTGAAGTTTGAATATAAACAAATCTTAGCGGGCGCGTTAGAAACAAAACAACGCAATGAAAACAATGTAAGTAGGTATGAGCAGGTTCAATCTCAACAGTGTGCCGACTTATTCAAAACAGCTGTAACGTAACACCTATAATATATTTGTATAAACACAGAACGTCGATAAGAATTCTTATTTAAAACAGCTGTAACGTAACACCTAATAATATTTTTGTATAGACACAGAACGTAGATAAGATATGAATTCAATGTGAAGGTCACTATTTATTCTATGAAGAATACCTAATTGAGAATGAATGTAACAGCTGTTGTTTACGCACGGGCGCCGTGTAGGTACCTATTACCTACAGAATGCACAAAAATCAAGTACCGAAGCGAGCCGACGATGTTTGTATGGGCACTTGAGATGTTATGCAACCCGTAACTATTAAAATAATGCTAAGTTAATTAATATTGTGTTTTAAAATTTGAGAATATGAAGATATAAACGTTATATATAGATAAAATAATTCAAACTTAGTAATGCAACGACGATTTACAATTCTGTTATGAGCCGAACGTAATTCACAATACGCACTAGTTATTACTTGTTTTATATGCGAATCAAACATTAAAATATTTTGTATGTAATTAAGAGCTGAGAAAATTATATGAGATATTATTGGCACAAATTATGTATTAGGTACGTTAGGGAAGTTCTGGAATGTTCGAGTTCTTTGTTCGACAATAAGCCGACAACCTACCCACTTTTTTTTTTTTTTTTTTTTGGGTTTTTCCTATGAATTTATGGGCCGAAATATGCACAAAATAATTTAAATAATTAACATATAGGTTAATATCAAAGTACAGAATAGGGGTTTAATGTTAAATTGGACAAAATATAAATAATCGAGCTGATTTTATGTGCAGATTTGGGCGGAGTGGAACTGTAGGTGCTGGTTCTAATGAGGCCCAACGCCGGTAATAGGGAGAAGGGCTTCACGAAGGCTCGATGGGCCAAGAAGTGTGTAAGCTAGGAACTTACACATGCGACTATGAGCTGAGGGAAGTAGGTATATAGGTTAATGTGAGGGCTGGAGAAATCTGGGACTGACCTTATTGTTGAGCTGGTGGTTCTGTATCTGGGCGGAGGTTTCTTCTCACTACACTACACAGCTGTTGAGCGGATTATCGATAGATTTATCGCGGTTCGCCGGCGAATTTGGTATTATATTAACGAGCACAAATAAATATGCGCACACGCGTTCGCGTTCACTAGGTTTCGGGATGAGCTGAAAATGCATCTGGCGCGGGAGGGGTTCTAATTGCAAGTGTTTGTCACTCTCTGACAACGCCCCTGAGTCGGTCGGCCATACTTCACGTAGTGATGTCCTTTGTGTTTATTCTAAACGTCGCGCTAATGTTGGCGCGAACAAGTATAGATAGCTCTAATCTAAAAATACGCAATTAATGGAGTTAATAGACAGGCGCTGAATTAATAGACAGTTTTGTCGAAATAACGCGAAAGCCTACGACTTTTAACCCAACACTCATTTGTTACTTAAACAAATTTAATGTTCAAGATAAATCTAGTTTAGATTAATATGTCTTCATGTAAATAAATATTTACATGAAGTAATTAAAAGACATGGAAAATGTAGTTTGTGAAAGTCGTTTGCATTTATTATACACAGAGTGCTAAGTGTTGTAAACGCGACAACTAGGTGGTGCTGTTCAAATCACATACAAATTCCTAGTAAACGCCAAACGCGCTCACGATCGAATGCGAAAACAATTATTATTTTTAAACAAAAAATTAAACCTACTTCAAAAGTAAATATACACAAAAAAGTATGAAATAAATCTTATTATTTTCTTATATATTTCCCCTTTTAAATTCGGCTAAAATGTTAACTATTTCTCTACACAATCTTCATTATTTTGAAATCGGTACCAGCCCGAACAACATCCTGATAAATCATTATTTTATAGAGCTGACGTTTAAGTTGGCAATCCGACTTTAAACTTATGAAGAAGTCGGTTTAATTTTTTGTTTTAAATAATAATTTTTTCCTTTTTAGTCATATTTGTTATATTATTATTAACACATTTTAAGAACTTTTAAAATAAACTATCGAATGTATAATTGGATACGCGCCAAGCTTCCATTAGGTATTGTATATAAGATGATGATGATGATTACTGTAAGTTACATAATGGCATATGCTTGCAGTTCTTTAAACTATGTAGAAATTTCCAAACGCGTATTTTTAAAGACTGAGGAGTTCTGTTCATTGCTTTTGGATCCAGGGTATTTGGTTTACAGTATATGCTTGGGTTACTTGAGAAAAAGTCAAAATCACTATATGTGTCCATATAAATTTCGAGGACTTCCCGCGATTCCTTATGGATGCCATCAGCAGGACACCACTCTGGTGACAAAGGGACCAACTTCGGATTATACCCTTTATATCTGAAAATAATTTTGAAAATCGGTTAATAAACGGCAGAGTAATGTTCAAAGATATCCCGTGTCGGTGTGAAATATTACGAGAAGTGCCTATTATATCATCATTACGTGATTATGTATGGTGTGATGATGGTGGTGCTGATGATGATTACTTTAATTGACATAGTGGCTTATGCTTGCAGTTTTTTGACGCAGAAAAATGACGAAATCCCAAAACAAGTATCTATGAGGAGGTAGAAGTTTTGTTCAGTGCTTTTGGATCCAGGGTATATCTTGGTGCAAAATCTTACTTTTTGATAGCATATGCTTATATTGCATATTGCACATGTCGAAATCACCATATGTGTCCTTATAAATTTCGAGGAGTTTTGATTCCTCATGGATTCCATCATCAGGTCACCAATTTGGTGAAAAAAAACAAAAGTGATGGACTAACTTGGGATTATACCCTTTACATTAGAAAAAGAGTTTTGAAAATCGGTCCACAGACGCCGGAACTATCGTTGAACATACAAAAAAAAAATTGTACAGCCGAATGCATAACCCTCTCCTTTTTTTGGAAGTCGGTTAAAAACTCACACTTAGCACTCCGATGCATAACACTGTTCACACACTCTGTTAATTCTATCTGGTAATGTCAGATCACAGTTATGTACACTTACGTAGGGTTCCGTGCCGATATAAACCAATATTTTACACGTTATTTTTGTACGAAGTTTTCCAAGTAAGCGAATTTTACTAGATATGCCTCTACAACTTCTGAACTACCAAAGTTATAGTTTTCCTGAGGTCGGTAGTGAATAAAGTTCAATTTTGAATAGCTATTTTAAAAATGCAGCGCCGCGTCGCGTATTCTTTCGTTTCGGTATAAGCTGGCCCTAACTACGGCATTAGCCTGTCGTAAAACATCGCGGTCCTACTTACCATATACCACGCTCGTCCGCTGCCTCTCGTTGTGGTCCCACTGTATAGTAACGGGGTCGCCGGTGTTACGTGAATTGCCTCAAAATAATACTCACATAAAAGTACTGATGATAGCTCGTACAATTAAGATGTTATATACACTGATTGCAGCAATGTGCAAATTTCCGTTTGGATATCTATAATAATAGCTCCTCACACCTATTTCGGTGACGGTGGCCGGTTTCATTGAAACCAGGCAAGCTACGCAGGAGTTAATTTATAGTGCCCAAGTGTGTGCGCAGTTCACAAGAGCACTCTCTCTTCCTTAACTGTCGTAACCCAGTGGGACGGACTGGTGAGAGATCAGGCGCAGGAACGACTTTTTACATGCCCATCCGACGCATGGATCATTTTTCTTGTCAGACAATCAGATGATTAGCCTGCATTGTCCTAACCAGACTTGGAAACAACAATTTGTTCCAACGAATCTAACCCCCGACCTCCAAGTCGAGAGCCAAGCTGTAAATCACTAGACCACGGAGCCTGTTATAATATACTATCATTTGCCCGCAGCTTCGCCCGCGTGGGAGAGTGTTTGTGGCAAAAAAACTACTTTAGCAAATATACCTGCATTATAGTAATAGCACAGAGTAAAAAAAACTTGATAATACATTTTCACACGTACTTTTTAATTTTAAGATATCTCCTAGATATAATCTCCTAGATAAGGATAATTAAATTGTGTCCGTCTAAATAGCTTCTGAAAATACCACATTATTTCTGATCATTTTTTTAAACTTAGATATGTAAGGCTAACCTAACCTATCCTAACCTATCCGTAAAATATAGACATATCTATGCCATCGCGGACTTTTTTGTAGACCTATAAAAGAGAAACAATCCCACCATACATTGTTTTGTTATTTATCTCCAACGGGTTAGGTTAGGCAGGGTTTTCGATAAAAGTTCCCAGACGGCGTGATTTTTCCGACACCTTTAACAATTATCGTCATAAATCAAACAATTTCCACGAAACCTTCACAAATTATTATCGACCTAAGCCTTCCTAAGGAACTACTCTGTCGGTAAATGTAAACGGCATGAAAATTCTTTCAGTAGTTTTTGCGATTATCGCGAACATACAGACAGACAGACTTGGCGAGGCATTTAAGTATCCTACGTCCGTCCGCTGAATCTAAGCTACCTCTCCACCAATTGTCAGCCAAATTTCAGTTTTTCTTGAGGTATAAATAGTGTAACTAACACGACTTTCTTTTATATATATATATATATATATATATATATATATATATATATATATATATATATATATATATATCACTACTACTAATATACTATAATAATATTACCATATTACTATACTACTATACTAATATTATAAAGTGATTTCTTTGTTTGTTTGTTTGCATTGAATTAAGGCTTCGAAACTAGAATTACACCGATTTAGATGGGCACATATATACAGTCGACCACGGGGAAGGACATAGGCTACTTTATCGTGACGGTTCCTATAGTCGCGAGAATAACGGAGTATCTGAAGTCGGTACTCTGTTATTTTCGCGGCTCTACTGATCTGTTCGCACAGGCGATATGCAAAACGATTACCAAACCGCTCTTGGCCTCTTGAACTACATACAGTGGAAACGTTGCCATTTTGTAATAGGTACTAGGTGGATAGGGGTTTCTGACCCCTACGGCCCCTGCACACCTTCTAAAACAGTCGCACACATTTTAATGTTTTCCATCCAAGTTTTTCGTCCCATTGTGACCCATAATACAATGTCTCTATAACCAATTTCCTGGAAAATAAATGAATCTATTCTATTCCTAAAATATTGTCAGAACTTTACATTTCACCGAAAACACCTAACTACATGGATTATTAAATTTTTTTATGCATTTGATGCATGATTTTTTATGCATGCATGTAGAGTGTCATAGTTATCATATAACAAGGAATGCTAATTTTCATACGGGCAAAGCACTAGAATGTGTTGCAGTAAAATTCCAAATGTTACCGACAGGGTATTCCATTCATAAAAAAGTCAGTAGGCATAGGTTCCTGGAGAATTTTTTATATATGTGTTACTTAAAACATAGTATGTTATATGTAACACATTTATTTACCCCACCATATTGGCCCCACACACGTGCGATCGATCGCTACGATCATTTTATTGACTGATCTCACGTCCGCTTGACTACACTTTCTATACTAAATACATATATTTGATGAAATATATATAAGTTGTAGTATTAGTGTGTACAATAAATGTATACATACTATTGGTTTCTGAATTAACAAATCGTTACGGCTTACGATCGATCGCATATGAGTGGCACCTAGGTTTTCTATCAGGCCGTAGGCTGGTCTAGATCATCCATTTATTTTGAAGCATAATTTGGCACTCCTGCAGTTTACAGCAAAGATAGACATACGTATATATTATTTTGTAAATAATTATTGTCTACACAATATTTTATTATTATCACCATATTTATAGTTATCCTTCACAATTTCGGCCACTTTCACACTCCCACCGCCCACGTGATACCTTATTAGTAGAACATGAGTTTACTTATCTGTAATTCTCTAAGGTCGCCCGAGTGGGCAACTGATGTTATCACATACACTACAGATTACAATGACTGAAGTGATTTCATTTTAGATGTCCTTTACAATATCTTTCAACTATACGTCATGCTTCAGTGTAATTGAAATCCGTCATAAGTTCAGGGTACAATAACGTGTATTTTTTTTTACATTTATTAGGTTTAAACAGTAAGAACAACAATTTGAATGAGATTATAAAGAATTAATAAACTACTGGCCGACAATTTTCAAGGGCAAATGCAGTCTGTTAACCCAAAAAAAGTCTTGTAATGTAAAGTAGGGGTTCATTAACTTTAAAGATAACGGAACACGAAATAAATACCTTAATTTATGTTCTGGAGAGGAGGGGAGGGGGGAGGGGATTTTGTCGATGTAATAAACTTATTATCTGCTATTAAAGTCTCTTAACCTCGAGTCGACACACACTGTATAAGAATTTTTTTTTCTCATAAACGATTTTACATAAGCAGTAGATTATATGCACAATTAAAATAATATATTCGTAATTGATTTTTCGACAACCTTATATTATATTACTAGCTTTTTCCCGCGGCTCCGCCCGCGTAAATACAGTATCCCACGGGAACACTGTACTTTTTCGGTATAAAAATTGGCCTATGTGCTAATCATATGCTCAAACTACTACAATGCCAAATTTAATCAAAATGCCTTCAGTAGTTTTTTTTGTGAAAGAGTAACAAATATACATCTATCCATCCATCCATCCTCACAAACTTTCAAATATATAACAGCAGTAGTATGAATATGATTTAGTTACAGCTGACTTTAAAGCGAAATCGAAGTCTTTACCTAAATTATTTAAATTCAATCAGCTGTGTGAGGTCAATGACCACCGTAGCACCGTAAAGAACGTAATACAATTTTAATAAGTACTTTTTTTCGAGATTTTTTAATAATTTCTCTGCCCAAACGTCTATACATATTTAAGCAGTAGGTAGATCATATTCCCAAAATATCCGTAATTGATTTTACCAAACAATATATAGCTATCAGGTTAAAGGTTTCACATATTTCATTATTTACCATAGCTTAAGGTGGCTTTAGTATTTCGAAATGGAAGATTGTCGTGAGACGTATAATGCAACCAATTTGGCGCCGGGCGACCAGCGACCGTCGATGTAAGATAGCTTACTAGATACAGTAAGGTTTTTTTTAAGCTATTGCATAGCTTTTATCGCGAGCTTTGAGCGCGGCGACCGAATCGAGAAATTCCGTAACGAAAATAAACCTAACACCCCCCACTCCGACCGGCACAGCGGTGCGGCGTTGAAAGCCGTGCATCGTCTAACGTCGTTTCAGTTCGGCAGACTTCGGCACGGTGTTTGTGTGCGTGCGAATAGACGTATGCGTGTAGACTTACTATGCAATAGCTTTACTACGGCAGTCCCCGAGTGCCACACGTATTTTTTTAATAAAAACTACCGGCTTTGATACAGTAAGGTTTGACCTACTAAAGATACGAATCAATAGAATATAAGACTTCCATAGCACGTATACATAACACGAAATATACAACACTTTGATACTAGTAAACTATGTACAGATTGATAGAGTAAGAAGTTTTCATAGTTTACTGAAAGACTTACGGGTGACGCTTTTAGTTCAACAATGTTTTAGTAAAATTGCTGTAGCGTCAATTAATGAAAAAAATAAAAGGCGCATGTTAAGTTTTATTGATATCTTTGTTACTCTATTAACTCTAATAATAATCGTTCGCTAGTAAAATTACGAACGATTTAGGTTTCCGCAACGCATCTTTTTGTAAAGAAAAAAATAAACTTAAAAACTATGTTTATTGAATACGGCCCATATCAATATAATATATAGTACATATGTCAATGTGTAGGTATGTGGGTATCAGTGACCGCGGCTGCCTTGCCCGCGGCGATGTCGCAAGCACAGATTCACACGTACACTCGCCGACCAGGTGATAACACAATATTATTTGCGTTTTATCTATTTTATAATACTTCTTGGCATTCAAACTAGAACAATTTATCATCAAACAAAAAACTCAATCGTCACATACTGCATAGTCGATAGTCATCGATTTAAAAGCTCTTACGGCCGCGCTTAGAGATATTTAATGTTTACTTAAGGAGCTATTTAGTCCAGATTTTGACATAAAGTCTATACAGTTTCTGTCCAAATCTATACTGACTCCTTAAGTGAGCATTAATAGTGCTAACAGACATTCGAACTTGGTCCGCGGAGCATATCCGCGTACCGAATCCGGTGTCGCTACACATGCACGGATTTGGTCCGGCCGCGGCAGACCAAATTGAAAACTCGACACTTGTGTGTTCGATTTTCAGCTCTATTGTATCAGCGCAGAGTTCCATTTACAGTACTATTTTTCGACGACGATGATGATTCCAGCAATCAATTGAAATCGTGCAGTGACACCAACTCTCAAAAATATTTCTCCCCAAACTTAACGCTTAATTCGACCCTGATTAGTTATACGTTTTACAAGATTTACGCTGATTTTATTGGAATATTATTGGGTTATCCCAATTATAATTGTAATTGGGATAATCCCAAGTATTATATTATAATAAATAATAATATAATTATAATAAATAAGAGATAATAAGCTAGAAACTCTAAATTTTTTTTGTGTTTATACACATAAAGACTTACGCGTAAATGACATAAAACTAACGTGTCACTTAATCTGATTTCACTCCCTGTAAATTTTCATACCCCGGGCTATTTACACATATAAAAATTCATTGGTGTAAACTCTTAAAATCCTGCTCCTAGTAAACCCCCGTAGATTTTTTTTCCTAATTTGGGGGGGGGAAAATCCCTAAGTTGGCAACACTGATTCGTTGTCCGGCCCAATCGCTCGACTGCTCTACACACATACGGATTTAGTACGGAGCGAATCAAATCCGAAGCGGACAACGGCGGACTCAATTAATAATAATTATGTTCGCCGGACTACTCTACACACGGTCGGATTCGGTACGGAGCAGACCAAATCCGTGGTCCGCTCCGTACCGAATCCGTACGTGTGTTAGCACTTTAAATGTCTCTGAGTGCGGCCGTAACTGTCTAATTTTTAACCGACTACCAAAAGCCGGCAGTTATTGACGTTAAGTCAGATATCCTACCTAATATTCTATGGTGTTTCGACGTCAAAAAATTCACTTATTCTCGGTATACGGCATTAAGTTCGCCAGCAACACGTCCGAAAAAACTTTATTACATTATTTTGGTCGCAGCAGTAGAATAAACAAATAAATCAGATAAGTTTTATTAGCCACTATTTTAATAACACTTATCTTCATAACTGTCCAGTGAAATTACTTATACCATTAATATAAATGAAATAATTTATTTGTTTTTGCTGAACCTTGTACCTCCTTAAGCGCGAGTTAAAGGTAGATCAGTGTCATGCGATATGTAGAGATTTTTTTTTTTAATTTTTCTACTCGGGCACTGACAACTGTGCTTATCTAATAGTCAATAGTCAGAAGGTCGATTCTGCTAATTAAATCCAGCGATTAGGATCCAGTCCTGATATGTTAAAACTGCAAAATAGTAATCTCATAAACGCTAAACCAACGTCAAACCCGTTTTGATTGGTCTAAATTCCAGAAATCAGTTTATGATATCAAGTCGGTTCATTTCTAATTCACGAAAAGTAATATGAGTCTAAATTAATTACGAGAAAGAGGATCAATCACTTAGCAGCAAATCTGATTTTTACTAAGTACATCGTATGTGTATTAACTTACTAAGCTTTGTATTTTTTAAATAATTAAAATCCGTCAAGAAATTGTGGATTTATTAAGTTTTCTGAACGGCTAGTTTGAAGCGCGCGCTTCCGCTGAATTGGTGACGATGACGTCATCTGTCGGGATCCGTGCGACAACGACTTGATTGTAATCATACTTCATAGGTATTGCATAAGTAATCATTCTCCGATTCTTGACGCTTGTGCCTCGTGTGTATTGTTTTTGTTTACGTTAAATATGTATATTAGTTGTGTTTGGGAAGGTGACGACAACAGATGACGTAACAGCGACTCGCTTCATTCTCGGGCGCGTTTTTGGAAATAAATGGCTCTATCTTCGTCATTTTTGGTGTGATTTAAATAATTTATTAACAGTATTTACTGGTTTTATTGTCGCCATAAGTCCTACACCACTATCTACCCCACAAAATACATGACTGATCCTCATTGGGGTTCTGGTCTTATTAGGGAAACCTTAAAAATTGTATTTTCAGCGTACGGCATATTCTTCTATAGAATACTAATATATTCTTCGAGTGATCATTTGCAAATCCGCCGAAAAAGTAATTGTACATTGCGATAATAAATCGAAAATTTCGATCCTTTGCGGAACATTTAATAGTTGCATTCTTTATCCGGGCCCCGTTCAAAACCAATTAGGTACGGATATTTGATTGAAATATTTTTTTTAAACATTAGTGATTAGTGTATAAAACCTACATAATTAGTTTACTTACATCAAATACAAAAAGATTTACTATGGTATGTATCAACATAAACGCGCAAAATTACGAGATATCAGAAATTTTATGCATATGGCCCATACATTTCTTAGCAACTTTACTAGCGTGTGACGTCACCTACTAGTACGACTTTTATATGGGGCATTTTCACGAGACTCACAAAAGTGCTCCAAACAATCCACAATAACTTTGAAAATTTTGATTTTTAGTATACTATTCCTTTTGTAAACTGTCTTATTTTTCAGAGTACTAAATTCATTTATGTAATAAAAAATACCGGCAAATACCGTATTATATCAATTACCAGTGGCGTGCACAGGATTATGACACTGGGTATGCGGCGAAGTACTCGGTCACAAAAACTTTTTCGTTTATAGATTTTTAGCATAGCTAAAAGCGACGGATCTCTAAGTCGAAACCATGCCAACAGAGCAAGTCTTAGATGTACTACTATTCATGTACATCTTCTACGGCAACGCAGACAAAACAGCGATCGATCGTCGCGGCGGAAGAAATTCTAATAAGTAAAATAATAAGCATATTTTAAAATATTATAACTACTCACCAGTCAGTCAGCTTCAATTTTCACATATTCAAGGTTCCGGTTACTTGAGATTACTATATCCCGATGTAAATTACTAAATAATGTGCAAGGAAAACAATATAATTTAATCGTGTGTACACAACCACCACACAGCCAGTTATACGTTTCATAACTTTTAACATGAAATTTTCGAGTTACATTATTTTTTTGCTGGTTTAATTGTTGTAACTCGGGTACACACCTACCTTTAGACAGAATTTGAATCTTTTCACTGAATGACAATTGTGAGAACTTGTTATTTTTAATTTTTAATAAACACACATGTTCAACACAAACCTCACAATCAAATAACATTAAAAAAAAATCAACAAACGCACTAGTAAAAGCAAATCACTACAATTATTATAGAAACTCAGTAATAAACTGTTAAATGTACACACTTTCAAATGTTAAAATGAAAAATATTTTAAGAAAACTATAAATAAACTGGAGCGATTAAATTGTAAACAATGCTTATCACATGAAATATTCAATATGGCCCCCCCGAAACACAAAACGTTTCTTCTATTTAAACAAATAAAACCATACTAAACAAAAATGCATAATATGCGTACGTGATTTATTAGAAGTCCGTCTATTATTTTTACTCGGATTATAGGCAACGAATAATTTCCGACAAGCCAGTTCGGCGGTTTTCGGAAGCGATCGGATAGCCGAGAGCCATCGCCTGCCGCGGGAGTTATCGCTATATAATCATGTCGATATTCATGGGTGTGTGCGTTTGCGAAGTATGAAAATAACACATACATGCGATGATATGACCTGCAGAACGCAACGGCATGAGATGAGTTGCTATTTATAAAATATTAGGCGTTTTTAAGTTATTATATTTTTTAAATTTATTTATTTACTATTAATTAAAGTCATCAGTCAAAAATGTACGAATGTTTTATTAAAATATCTGTGAATGACAAGTAAAGCACTGCATTTCTGCCTACAAGGAGCGCACGCCCCTGTCAATTACATCCCCATATTAGAGCCTACTGATGTCTGATACATTGTCTAAACATTGCCACCATGACACATAATCCCAGTCAATTAAGAATGAATTAGACTCATTCGAATGTTATCTGCGACTATAAATTGAGAAACAAATAATGATCGTTGACGTTTACGGCGATGTGCGGAGAAGCCGGTGAATGTGACAATAGGAAGGTCGCTGGGACCTGGGGCTGCACACACTCAGCCGGACACGATCAGTCTTCATGACTAGAATTAACTACTAACTAGATACTTTATAATATTAATAATAATCTATATTCAACTCAAACAAAATGAAACCTCAACCTAAAACATACAGACTTACAGTGCGGCGTAAATATGGTTTTATAGTAGGTACACATGTGGTTGGATCGCAACCGGCAGCTTACCGGCAGGTTACAGTGCAACCTGTGATAAAGCCACCGGACCCAACACCAGATAAAGACATAATAACCAGCATGTTATCGTGTGACATTCAGATCAGTACATTTAAAAGGTTCTATATTAACTAGGTAGAAAACACGAAATAATCTCAATACACTGATTTGAATAAAACTATTAAAAATTAAGTCAGAATATTGCATTAAAACGGAGATGCTTAATCTATTCGTGTTAAGTTTGCAGTAAAACATTAGTACACATGTCAAAATTGAATACTTTTTGCGTCATTGTAGAGGAGTTGACTACGGGGAAGAACATAGGCTACCTTTTATCGCGGCAAAGTGTACTCGCGGTATTTACTTTTGCGCGCACGAAGTCGCAGGCAACATCTTGTTTGTTATATTTTTACCCGACTACGGCGAAGCCAAAAGGAAGGGTTATGATTACCACCGTAGCGCCTAAACTACTGACCCGATTTTAATAAATTAGGTGCCTTATATATCCTTATATATGGATTCGTAAAAATGGCCCGGGTAACACAGGCACATGTTATCTACGTAGTCGGGTTATAGTTCTTATAAAAAATATCGGTTGTCTGTAAAGTCGGTTTACTGACGATAGTTGAACGTGACGTCATAAGAAAATACTGATGGATCGCTCACTCAAGTAGGAGAGGGACAGATTCCGCGCTCTCGCTTGCACTTCAAGCCTTAAATGGAACGCCTCAGAGCGAGGTAACGCCGCATGAGTCATGGTATTTCGTGCGTGCAGCTGGCTCCATCGAATTATAAGACGTTATCACGTCAAAAAATATAGTTATTTAAAATAAGCTTTTAAATAACTATATTTTTTTTAAAGGCTATAAAATTAACGTTGAACTTTGCTCTAAATAGGAGTAGCCCTTAAAAGGAAAGTGATTTACTTTTTCCACTTTTTTCGCCACAAGGTCCGAGCAGCAGGTGACCTCAATAGTTGAGAATAGAGACAAAATGAAGCAATTAAGCCATATTCATGTAAGGGCAGAAGGATATCCCTTCACTTGAACCACCTTCGTGGTAAAAGTTTCTGACTTTTTATTTCGCAACTACAAATATGTTTTCAATTGCATCCAATTTGTTTACACTATGTAAGGTTCTTCAAAACTAATTACGGATATTTTGGGCATATGATCTACCGTATATGTGTTAACTGTCTAGTGGTTAGAGCTTGGGTTCCGACTCGAAGGTCGTGTGTTCGACTGTATAGGAAGAACAAAAAATGTTATTGCCAAGTTTGGTTAGGACAATGCAGGCTGATCACCTGATCTGATGATCTGATCTGAGGCTGATGATAAGAAAGATGATCCATGCGTCGGATGGGCATGTAAAAACTCTCGCCAGTCGTGTTGGTTATCCGTCACCGGGACTTTACTGTACTGCGCACACACTTGGGCACTATAAAAATGACTCCTGCGTAACTGGACTGGTTTCAATTAAACTGGCCACCGTCACCGAAATCGGTGTGGGGAGAGTTTTTTTATGATGTATAGACGTTTAGGCATAAAAATAATTAGATATTTAAAAAATATATATACTAAAATAAAATTACATTGCGCTCTTTAAGGCGCTGAGGTCATTAACCTCACAGAAGCAGGTGATTTAAAGAGGAAGCTAAGACTTTGCCTAAATAACATCAATACATGAGGTCAATGACCTTAACAGCGCCGTAAAGAGCGTAATTAATGTTGTTTAATTTTTATTTTTTTCCAAATGTTTAATTATTTTTCCGTTACCTATTTATTCAAAATATCCGTTATTGATTACGAACCACCATATATAAACTTTTATGTATTAGATAGTTTTCGGCCAAGCTAAAAATACAGCATAATACTTATGTATAAAAATTTAAATACTTTCAAACTATACAAACATATGTTCTGTATGTTAAATGTATGGTAAAACACACTCCCAATCATGCTTTCTGTACGAAAAAAAACTTATAAAGAAGACATGCATGTGTTTATCTACGATCCTATATCAGGCAGGTAATAAAACATACAGATATACCATGTACACGATATGCTAGGAAGTCGGTAGCATGTGGTCATAACTTTCTAAAGGAAACGATATAAATGAAATTAATGGTCAGACATCAACCACACCGAGTGTGATCAACTGATACCATTAGTTATGTGAGTTAGCCATTGATGTTAATAATAATAACTCCCCACATCGATTTCGGTGACGGTGGCCGGTTTCATTGAAACCAGGACAGCTACTCAGGAGTAATTTTATGCCCAAGTGTGTGCGCAGTACACAATAGCACTCTCTCTTCCTTTACTCTCGTAACCCAGTGGGATGACCGACACGACTGGCGAGAGATTAGGCGCAGGTCGGACTTTTTACATGCCCATCCGACGCATAGATCATCTTTCTTGTCAGACAATAGATGGTCAGCCTGCATTGTCCTAACCAAACTTGGAAACAACTTTTTTGTTGTTCCGATGCGGGAATCGAACCCACGACCACTGTCGATTGATGATTGATTGATGTTAGTACTATTAATAATGGGTTGGCTCGACCGGAGAGATACCACGGCCTCATAAAAAACTGACGCGACGCAGGTATCATATAGCCTTGCGCTAGGTTTCACCGAGGGAAGGTACCGGTGCCCTAATGGGGGTTAAAGGATTTGAAACGCGCTTGTAAGTTGTCTGGTTCTCTGGTAATCGCTTATTACCAGGCGATCCGTCTGCTCTTTGCCGTAATTCAGTAGAAAAATGTTGAATCTATTTTGTTTCTATTGTACACGATTTTTTATGTATATTTCACTCATGTATAGGTTGAACCCCCAAGTCCCAACTCCAAAGGCTACGTTCCCACGAGTATTTTTATTGGTCACGACAGGAAAAAGAACACTGTAAATAGAACTGTACGCTAATACAATAGAGCTGAAAATGTAAAGTAAATGAAGAGTTTAGTTGTCAAATCTGACACTTGACACTTCGATTTTCAGGTCTATTGTATTAGCGCAGAGTTGTATTTACGGTGCAGTTTTATCTGTCGCAATCACAAAAATACTCTAATAATATTGGCATAAAATTAAACAAAGTAAGTTTATGTCCGTTTCATGTATACGAATGCGATAATCCTCGCCATAGAAAAGTTATGAAATATGACAACACGCGAAGATACACTGAAGGTAACTATTACAAAATAACTTGGATAACATCGGTGTGAAGTCCAATAAGCAATGACTCCTCGCGACTCTGACATGACTTCTGACCCGTGAGCAAAGTGTGAAGTCATTACAGTGGAACTGATTAGGTGACTGTCTTGACGGCAATCAAAGGGCACATGACTAGGCAAAAATATTTTTATGTAGATACATAGTCTGGCAGATAGTATTTTACGTAATATTATGGGTATTTAGTCAGAAAGGACCACATTGAACGGACCACGGACCATTCGAACTCGATTAGAAATTTCAAAATTCCTAGGTTCCAAAGGACCAGAGGATGTTTGTTAACCAGTTCAGTCAAAAGTGCCTCATTCATATTAGTGATCGGGAATATTATATCGTTAAATTGCTTGTGTGTTGGCTACGCGGGCTTATTCTTTATTATTTTACTTCTAAAACTTGGTAGGTAATATCTAATTGTCTAATGTTAATTAGACAATTAGATATTTTTTAATTAGTAATTTGATAAGTTAATTTAAACCAATTAAATACAGTATTGTATATACTGTATTTAAATGGCTTAGGCCGTTTAAAACGAAACAATACAACAATAACTTCTAGGAAAACAGGTAAAACAGGTATCTACTATACCTGGGATTTGACTGTGATTTCTAGGAACAAAAGCCATCCCCTCCATTCACCATTATGTGCGATACCAGTTGGCAGTTACTCCCTTACTTATTATTATCGCCCTTTTTGTGCTCAGTCTGTATTCGATAAACACCGACTGGTAATACTTTTAACATTCGATGCTCTCGTCGTTTATGTTGTCTCTGTGTCCTACAGTGGTTCAAAAAATCAACACGGATCCATATAGTACAGTGACCTAGTCGTTCGACAGTTTAGACTTTGGAGCTAAAATAGTTGAGAGGTTATATTGTGACAATACAGAGGTTTTAAAATATAACAAGAATAATTTTTAGCCCATTAATCTTTTTGTTAAAACAATGATATACATATACCCAGTATTTAAGTTAAAATCAATTTAGTATTTATCTTCATACATTTTCAACTGCTGTGACGTCACTCGTGCATCATTTTTGGAATAGAGCGTTTTAATGCTCTCCAATGATCTCACTTTTATGATGACCAATAACGATTTCGTCAACGGTTGATCGTAGAAATACAAAAGCAAAAACAATATGTATGGCTCGCCTGGCTTATTATGTACTTTTCGAAAAGCCAATAAAAAAACTATGTGTGTTAGAATTTTATCTCTATAAATATCTAAATTGAATATTTACCTAAAGCAAAGGCCGTTACGTCTTGTGCCAAGGACCTGGCAAATTGAAAACCTGGCTACTAATTACAACAATAGCTCACAATCATCATCGATCAGCTGCCGTCATTGTCACAGCGAGGCCAGTTATAATTGGCGATTTAGATTTTGCGTGATAAATCGTTCAGTTAAACGCTATACACGACTTGTTACCAAGTTTTTAAATTTTCCAGATAATTAAAGGACTAAAAATGTTAGTTCGTCGAGTAGCCCCGAGAAACGTGAATAAAGACAGTATCTCGCCTGCTCTTTCTCGCTATTACGCAGTCTTCTCGCGAGAAAGATGACTTCTCGCAAGGCTTCTTGTCATGGGCTTGGACTCTGGACTTAATTATTATGCCGTATACTCAGTCGTACTGAGAAGTTCTCGGCCCAAAGTACTTGTCGAATGAAAAGTGTTAATGTGTATTTTTTTCGGATATTGCTTATTAATATGCGGGATTCGACCTCGCGACCTCCGGCTTGAGCGCAAACGCGCTAACCACTGAGCCACAGAGGTCGTCTATATCCTACTAATATTATAAATGTGAAAGTTTGTGAGAATGGATGGATATTTGTTACTCTTTCACGCAAAAACTACTGAACGGCTTTTGATGAAATTTGTTATGGTAGTAGTTTAGGCTTTCGATTAAAACATAGGCTACTTTTTATCCTGAAAAAGTACAGTATTCCCGTGGGGTACAAGATACTATATTTACGCGGGCGGAGCCGCGGGAAACAACTAGTCTTCTATAAAACGTTTACCTTCTTGAGTAGTGAATAAAGATAAATATTTAATCGGTATCTTAAAAACGCAGCGCCGCGCCGCGTCACGCCGTCTCGTGTCTCGGTGTGAGCTAACCTCAGATGTAGAGGGTCAATTTACACCGAAACGATGCGCCACACTACGCGGCGCTGAACATTTAGAATGGTTTCAAAATTGAACTTTCACCGCGCCGCACAGCACAGATGCTCGTTTCATATGAAACTTGTATTTCTTTGTGTAGTGAATAAAGTTCAATGTTGATTTTTCAATAGCTATCTTAAGCGGTGTGTGTTGCACACTTGCGTGCCCGGTCCGGCGTAACACGACGCAAGCGTTATTTCACCCTGTTTTTCTGAGAAGCTGGGGTATTTATACGGTCGAGGCCCATTTATGCCGAAGCGTGGCTCTTCCTCGAACTTAACTGGAGTACTTTGGTAGAGTTACACCCAAAAGTGTCATTTATATTGGTTTTTTAATTTGTATTTCGTTTCCTACTAATACTTAGTTGTTAGCATGATCTTTTTACACATTACAAAGTAAATTTACGAGGAACCCTGAAGCCACAGTCGCCTAGTCAATTTGCGACTCGTACTTGACCCAGTCGTGTTGCTCAACTACAGATAATCCGCCAATTACCCGCCACAATGTACCCACTATACATGTACAGTTTATGATGCCGTACAATGTACAGATTATTGCAGTTAGCTATAGGTACATAATTATGTTCATCACTACCCAGTATCTACTATAGCAGGGATTAAACTTTGAAGATAACGGAACACGAAACAAATAGCGCTTAATTTATGGAACCCCATATAGGGGGAGAAGGGTACTGTCACAGAGTAGAAAATAAAATAATAGATACTTACGTTCAGAAAAACAGCTTTCATAGAACGATCCAAATTTAAAAATTTTGACGTCCGCTTCAACGACCGGCAAATTTTTCCACACAATCGTGGAATGTATTTGTACTTTCCTCATATTATATAGATTAAGTTTATTGTAAACACTTTAATTAATCTACAAAAAATTAACTAATTGTAAAAATGTTTTTTAAAAGAACCATTTTTCCATCTTTTTACTAAAAGGTGGCCCCGTGCGGGTTTCTCGCGCCGGTTCTTCTCGCCGGGCTAGTATCCGAACCGGTGGTGGGCATCACGTAGGGACAATTCTATAAGTGTTATTTAACCTATATGGAAATAAAAAAAAATGATTTTTGACTTTTTTTTTTATAAAATCGAAAGCTAACTGTTTGTTATGTAGCTGTGTATGTAGCTGTTTATCTGTTCCTCTTTCTTTAATCTGCAGTACTGTGCCCGAGTCGAGCTGAATTCTTGCTAACTACCTACCTACTTAATGATTCGCTTACGCTATTTTAAAATAATACTTATATTGTAACCGAGGATTATTTAATACTCTAAGTTGGCGGAACCCTGATGACTATTCCACGGAACCCACTTTGGGAATCCCTGTACTATAGTGGCCACTACTAGGGCACTAGGTATCTTCGATGTAGAAGCTTTAGTCTTCTTGGACACACAGATTTTCCTTTACTATATAAAATACCATAAGCCCTCATTCCCACGAGCGTTTTTTAGTAAAAAAAAACAGCACCAGTAAAATCGCGTACTGCTGTCAAATCTGACTGACACTTGACACTTCGACTTTCAGCTCTATTGTTTATGCGCAGTTCTATTTACAGTCCTTTTTTTGTGTCGCGACCACAAAAAAAACTCTCGTGGAAATCCGTTTGCTTATATTGCCGAATAAGATTTTGTTCTATATTAAATCAAAGATATTTCAAAATTCTAAGGCCGCTACTAACTATACGACTATATAGGAGATAACATTCTCATTTCATTTAATTTTCCTAGAACAGTAGTTCAATCCAGGAGCTCAAAAAAGTGTCTTCGCGCATTTCATGTAAATCTTTCTCTGCAATTTTGGGTTTAATTCAAAAGTTAAGCAAAATTTATAAAAAGCGACGCCGCTACGAACTAGGCCAATAGCTATTCTGCACTATTCAATATGTCAAAATTGTTAATGTATCTTTGTTTCTGAGATCAAGAACGCCATAATGGCCATCTTACGCAAAAATCACAGCCGAGATATATAGATATGCCTCTTAAGCCACTGTTAAATTTGTTTAAAATCTATACTCTCGCCCTGGGCGAGACTCAGTCGACATTCAACAGTTCAAATGACATGTAGCAATGCCACCAATATTCATTCTTAAATAATGGACGTCCGTTCCCCTTATCCAAACGCCAAACGGCTGGCTCGAAAAATCTGATAAATCCATAATGTTATGGTCCATGTGTGGATTTTGAAGGAAAACTATAATATATAACTTATTTAGTTTGTGTAGTCGAGTTGTAATGCTTAACTTGAAAAATGCGCTTGCTTGGAAAACTTCATAAATTATAAGTAAACATATAAAATTTTAGTATTTACGGAACGGCCGGTGTTTACTGTACCTACTACCTATATTTTTATCTACGAATCTTCCGTACTACGTTATCAAACTCAATTTTCACCTCTTCCATTCCAGGCGACCAGCGCTCTCTTTACTCTGGACGGAGTGCACAACGAGGCGCTGAGCAAACGTCTGGCGCGCAGCCAGCAGACCAGGAGACGGTGCCGGGCGATGCTAGCCGTGCTAGCAGTGCTGCTGCTGCTGCTGGCAGTGGGAGCGGTGGAGCTGTTGATGTCCAGGGGGCAGAGGGTGTACGGGGTGGTGCTGAGCTGATGTGCCGGGCGGTGATAGCCGTGCTAGCAGTGCTGCTGCTGCTGCTGGCAGTGGGAGCGGTGGAGCTGTTGATGTCCAGGGGGCAGAGGGTGTACGGGGTAGTGCTGAGCTGATGTGCCGGGCGGTGATAGCCGTGCTAGCAGTGCTGCTGCTGCTGCTGGCAGTGGGAGCGGTGGAGCTGTTGATGTCCAGGGGGCAGAGGGTGTACGGGGTGGTGCTGAGCTGATGTGCCGGGCGGTGATAGCCGTGCTAGCAGTGCTGCTGCTGCTGCTGGCAGTGGGAGCGGTGGAGCTGTTGATGTCCAGGGGGCAGAGGGTGTACGGGGTGGTGCTGAGCTGATGTGCCGGGCGGTGATAGCCGTGCTAGCAGTGCTGCTGCTGCTGCTGGCGGTGGGAGCGGTGGAGCTGTTGATGTCCAGGGGGCAGAGGGTGTACGGGGTGGTGCTGAGCTGATGTGCCGGGCGGTGATAGCCGTGCTAGCAGTGCTGCTGCTGCTGCTGGCGGTGGGAGCGGTGGAGCTGTTGATGTCCAGGGGGCAGAGGGTGTACGGGGTGGTGCTGAGCTGATGTGCCGGGCGGTGATAGCCGTGCTAGCAGTGCTGCTGCTGCTGCTGGCGGTGGGAGCGGTGGAGCTGTTGATGTCCAGGGGGCAGAGGGTGTACGGGGTGGTGCTGAGCTGATGTGCCGGGCGGTGATAGCAGTTTTTATTTAAAATCTAATAAATTTTACGCATTGTAATTTGTTACGTCAATCGCCATTAAAAAAATATTTTAATGCCTGGATATCCAGTCGGCTACAGAAAAGCAGAAATCATAACATACAATCATAATAATCAGAAAAAAATAAAATCATTCGAATAAATTTGTATTCAATCGTTGTATTCGTATTTTTGCTTTAAATCGACCGAATCGAATCGATGAAAATAAAGTTAATTATTTAAAAAATTAAAAAACCCGACTGGCGACTGCAAAAAAGACAGCTATATCTACCTAAGTAACGCACTAAAAGGACCGAAACAAGATTAAGAAAACAGACTACACTATGAACTGCCTAAGTGAAATAATTAACGTTATGTTTGGTAGCAGGCGGGAACCATTTATTTTTGTACGATTTATAATTTGCAAATGGGTCCCGCGTCCTACCAAACATAAAGTCAATAATTATTTCAGCTCATAGAGTAGTCTGTTTTCTCAATCTTGTTTCGGTCGTTTTAGTCCGTTGCTTACGTAGTTATTTTTTTTTGCAGTCGCCAGCCGAGTTTTTTATTTTTTTATTATTTATTTGTTCGAGGGTAATATATCGGTAATATTTCTTTGAAAATTTATTGTGTACCTATGTATATGCGTATGTATATGCGGAGACTGTGATAGTAACAAAAAAGAGAAAAGTTATTATTTTTAACCGACTTCCAAAAAAAGGAGGCGGTTATACGTTCGGCTGTATATATATATATATATATATATTTTGTATGTTCAACGATAACTCCACCGTCTGTTGACCGATTTTGAAAATTCTTTGTTTAATGTAAAACTGTATGTCGAGGGAACTCCTCAAAATTTATATGGACACATATAGTGATTTTGACTTTTTTTGAAGTAACCCAAGCACGTGCTACCAAAAAATAAGATTTTGCACCAAGGTATACCCTGGATCTAAAAGCACTGAACAGAACTTCTCAGACTTTAAAGATACGCGTTTGGAAATTTCAACATTGTATAAAGAACTGCAAGCATATGCGTAACTTACAGGAATCATCATCATTATCTTATATAAAATACCTAATAGAAGCTTGCGCGTATTCAATTATACATTCGATCGTTTATTGTTAACGTTCATAAAATGTGTTAATAATAATTTAACAAATATCACTACAAAAGGAAAAATAATTTTTCATGAACACCAACATATTATTATGATAACATAGGTTCTCACTACTCATCAGAATTTTGTGCACCGATATCAATATGTTCATAATAATAAAGATAAAAAATTTTACTGAAAAGAGAAAAAATATTATTTTTAAACAAAAAATTAAACCGACTTCCATAGTAAAAATGCACAAAAAAGTATGAAATAAAACTTATTTTCTAAAATTTAGAAAATAAATATTTAGAATCTAAATAATTCCCCTTTTAAATTTGGCTGAAATTTGAACTATTTCTCTACTCAATCTTCAAAATTTTGAAGTCGGTACCATTGAACATCAAAAAAAGAATTTCGAAAATCGGTCCACAGACGGGGGAATGATCGTTGAACGTACGTATATATATATATATATATATATATATATATATATATATATATATATATATATATATATATATATATATATGTATATATATAAATATATACATACAGCCGAATTGCAAACCGCCTCCTTTTTATGAAGTCGGTTAAAAAGTTACCATTTTGATTATGTTCTTTCTAATTTCGAAACTGAAAATAATAATTTGTGATGTACTTCATCCTGATATTTTATCGACACTTATTCACGAATATTGTTATACTATTTTTTAAAGTTGCTAAATAAAAGTAATGTAACTTCTTTTTAAATTTTACGGTTTTTTTCTATTATACTAAAGTGATCTCAAATTGTTTTTTTCGTTTTTTTCACAGAGGTCGACACGTTAAAAATTCTAGAATTATATTTTTTAATTCATTTATATTTTGTAAATTTAAAAATAAATACCTATTGTATTATTTTATTTAGGTTTTCGTTATTACTCAAAAATATTCAGTCCAATATGATAATATTTTATAAAAATACGTTTTAAGAATTTGTAAGCTGTGTAATATAACAATAAAACTCTTTACATTAGTAATTATAACTTTTATGTAATATGCATTCCACTATCGAAAAAAAATCACTATCAAAAAGTTTAGTGATATATTAACATATCAAGTAAGAATAAAATGTGTTTTAACTGCCTGTCCTGGGAATTTAAATTTCCATTTTGTGGCTATAATAATAAGTATTACATTTTTA
This sequence comes from Phengaris alcon alcon, assembly GCA_037179445.1. Taxonomy (NCBI): domain Eukaryota; kingdom Metazoa; phylum Arthropoda; class Insecta; order Lepidoptera; family Lycaenidae; genus Phengaris; species Phengaris alcon. Next base: position 95,792 of record JAYRCH010000263.1, on the reverse strand, counting down.
GCGAGTATTTTAACAATAAGTGTCAATTCACGCCGAAACAAAACGATACGCTACGCGGTGCTGTATTTTTAAAATAGCTATTCAATATTGAAGATACAAGTTTCATTGTAAGAGTTCAAAATTCACATGTCAGGTCGCGCAGCGCTGTACAGCGCATGTGCAGCATATGACTGATGTCGTATGAAACGTGTATATTATTGTAGTGAATAAAGTTCGAAATTGAATATCTATCTTAAAAATGTAGCGCTGCATCGCGTCACGTATCTTCGCGGTGTGAACTGACCCTAAGATAACTACATAGTTAAAGTTTACATTATATTAAGTACATTTGGATTGCTAAGTGAGAAGTTCTAAAGTAGCAAAACTTTATTCACCTGCAAGATCCTCGCTTAAACTTGAGTTATGAGTTTAGTGTTCCTTACATTAACATAAGTTCTGAATATATTATGTTCAATGTGCTCAACACTTAAAACATAGCCTTTTGGCCTTCTGAATATTAAAAATATAGGTGGGTCAAAAATGGCTGCTTCGAGGAAAAGATTGTACGGCCGTGCTGCTTTTTTGCTCGACTTGGCGGGTGCGCTGCCGTGCCCCCATATACGAAAATATCGTATATTTAGTGTTTCATCACTGAATAGTGTCGTTTGTGTGTCAATATTCATGTGATCTTTAAAAATAGTATGTACTTTTATTTTAAGGCCCTGGTAGTCATAGCTTTTAAAGTAATGCTTGCCTGTAAGTTTAGGACTTAGTTAATATTTTAATGTTGTGTAAACACAACAATTCTGATCATGTATTAATTGAACGATTGTGGAAATCCAAATTCTCTAGTTTAAGTTTTTTTTTTTTGTAAATAATTTACATTTTGACAATGAACTTGATAGTGGAATACAATATTAGAAAAAATAAATTAAAGAAGTGTGACAAAATTATTGCGTCTTTATTTTCTATTTGTTATTGACATCATTTTAAAAGATTTAGAAAATATTAATGATAGTTTCCTGAAAGTGAATGATTCAGTAATAATCTGTAGTAATGCTACAAAGAGGTAAAGTAAGTATGTATCTAGAGTTTGTGACTAACCGACATTGTAAGGGGCAATCTCTGATTATACTGAACTGATTTTTAAATTCTTTTACTTGTATAAAGCCACCTTAGAGCATTAAACCATATTATTTGTGAGTGTCATTAAGGCTAATACCCATATTAACGCGAATCATGTCATGTCATCAACAATAATTATGAATTCTTATAAAAGTAAGTTAATTTAATGTCCTAAGTGTTTAAAACATAATAATTTTCCCATAAGAATTTACTGCACATAGGTATTTTGGGTATACGAGTAATATCCGGGCACGCAGCGGACTTTTAGAAAATTAAATTTTTCTAAACGTATTGCGCACACATTCGAATATATTTATAATAATATATCCAAATTGGTATACAAATATGCAGTAAAAATATAACCCTAATTTTGGCAGATAGGAAATAAATCATAGAACTCATTACTAATCTAACCACGCTCATCATTACATCACAAATAAACATGTTTTACCTAAGACCAACGAAGTAAGCACGGGAGTGGGACAGCTAGTAATTAGTTATAACTTCATAAATATAAAAATATATATTGAATGCAAGACATCCTTATTTGTAAATCTAATCATCCGCAAACACGACATCATCTATTCTCTGGTCTAACTCGTTCATTGGAACCTTATCCAAAACTTGACAGTTGAATGCAATCGCCACAACCTGAAAAATATTTACTGATTATATTTATTATTATTATTTATTTATTCACAAACGTAAATATAATATAACAGTTAACACAAAAATATGACTAGCTACTTTATAAAATTTACATAACATAAAATAAAAAAATATATTTTAGAAAGAAAACTAAATATAACTACAAGAAACTCTATAAATAAAAGAAATCCCTAGGTCGTCCCCATCATGCAGAGACAGTCTAATAACTCAAAGAGTTTCCTCGCTGGATGGCGATGCTAACTCTTTGAGCCAGATAGGTGCCAGCTCTGGAGTCTCGGGAAGCCTCTACGAGTTATTTGGAAAATTTTCTGAATATTTTGTGCGCACCCGGACCCCATGTGTCTACGGTATCAACCCCAAACTGTTCAAATATGAGATCCCCACTAAGGTTCTCATATTTGCGTTGACATATCAAATTGCTATTTAATAATAATTAGTAGGACCATTTTCGCTATACAAGAATGAAGTCATATGTAACAAAATTTATGTAATGACCTTTGGCGCAGTTTTCGGGTCCTGGCGCAGCTTGGTGATGTATTTGTCGTAGTAGCCTCCTCCGTGGCCGAGGCGACCACCGTCCCGTGTGAACGCCACCCCAGGTGCTATTATTAGGTCTATGCCTGAAAAAATTTGTACAAGAGATTAGAATATAGATTATCGAAAATACTATTTAGTTTTTCTGCCATCAGCATCTCCATGGGACCTCGTGGTCCCATGGAGCTTAAGATGCTCACTTAGCAAGTGAGCTTAAGATTATTAAGATCTGTAACGTAATAGGATTTATGCGTGCTTCGTCTATCTTCAAACGTCCCAAGTTTTCTGTGAGACTGTGATCTACCCGAGATGACCCCTTCGTGCCGAAGTAAAGCTATTCTATATTATTTACCTCTATCCAACACGTCTTCCCGTTGCTGATCCTTGCTATGCTGCTGTATCCCGTGTCTGGTCAGTGGCATGCTGTCTTCGTCCCCTCGCTCCAGCTTCAGCATCCTCATGATCCCCCCGGCGTACTGGGGGACGAAGGCGGTTGCTCCCCTGGACTTGATATGGGCGATGATGGGGGCTGTGTCCACCTCGTCGCCCGTGCTCATGAAGATCGTGATGCGCTGCGCTGACTTGTAGTGCTGGTGGTTGATGATCTGAAGAATAATTCAAACTATTATTACTTTTTACGGTCCCGTACCCAAAGAAACCCTATTACTGAGACTTCAATGTCCGCCTCTCTGTCGGTAACCAGGCTGTCTCGTGAACCGTGATAGCTAGACAGTTGAAATTTTCACAGATGATGTATTTCTGTTGCCGCTATAACAAAAAATTCTAAAAACAGAATAAAAGAAATGTTTAAGGTCCCATACAACAAACGTGTTTTTTTGTTTCCCGTTTTTTGCTCGATGTTAATAACGACAACAGACCTCTTGAAATATTTATTGAATCTTGAATTGTATAAATAATAATAAAATAAATATTAATTTAATTTATATTTAAACTTGATTTTGTTTCTTGCTGTTCTTTGCTCGATATCGATACTAGTAGTTGTTTAGATAATGGGATGGAACCTAATTCGTGAGCGAGTCCGGCTTACACTCAGCCGATTTTTTTTATTTAGTTGCGTCAGGAATCAGGACCATCAAACCCGTGCTAAATACCCGAAGAACTTGTGTTACGGGGACCAGACAACGGGAAGTATATTTATCATATACTATACACATGTTTATGATTTTATACTATACACATGTTTATGATTTTATTATATTATACACATATTTAATACACATCCATGACTCAGGAACATAGAAAACTTTTTTGTTCACTCGGCGGGATTCGAAGCCGCGACCTCCGGCTTGAGTGCCAACGCGCGTGGTTAACTGAGCCACAGAGGTCGTCAAATTTAAGTTAGAGTTTCATCAGATGTAAGTCATTGAGGAAAATCTTACAACATTATTGTTGTTAATATTTACTTACTCCCGATATAAGCAGATAATCTTTTATGTATTGTCTGCCATTATATCTTCATCATCATTATATAGCTATGTTTATGCCTATGAGATTTGCTGATTCCACACAATAAAAAAACTTTGAATTTACACGTTTTCCAAAAAGGTTGCCTCAATATTGCTACATTTATTTTAGAAGACATCGTATATCCTTAAAACAGAATTCCAGAAGAAGATAATATAGAGAGTTCGGCATAGTTCGGTGAAAAAATAACATTTTTAAAGTGTTTTGTAATCGAATGACTACCATAGATGTTTATGACATTACAAAATATGTTCAGTTATTATATTGAATGAACATTTGTATGCAAACAATGTACAAAATAATTTTGATTTTTACGTAGTTTATGGTAAATAATATATCAATTTTTAGGGTTCCGTAGTATCTAGCCCTTATAGTTATATAAGTAAGAGAACCCTTATAGTTTCGCTCTATCCATCTGTCCGTCCTCCTTTGCTTACTTCGGTAATTATAAATAAAGTCATAGATTGTATATTATGGACTTTGTTTTTGGCACCATAAAATAATTATAATTTTATTAATATTTCAGGGGTAGCTCCCCAATCCCCATACATGTGAAGTGGAAATGTTTTTTTTTGTAATTAAAATTATTTTTAAATAAAGGTAATTTTTGATAAATGACTTTTTTAGAAATTAAACCATTTTCGAGTAATCGACCTCCAAAGAGGTCAACAAATTTGTTGCCAAGGGGTTGACTGGCATTTTCAAACTATAACAGGTAGAAACTTAGATCTTTATTTGTTATATAGATCCTGTTAAATGTCCTGCTAAATACTCCTTAAGATTTTTTTTTGCGCGAAAACCGATCCTAACTTTTGCTATTTTGTAATAAAAGAAGAAATAAGTGTGTGCTTAAGACGGCACGCCAGAAGTGAAAACTTTTTTGGCAATCGTAATTAATTTACGTATAATATGTATAAACATATACATACACACACGTAAATAACAGCTTAGAGCCTCACTCACAGCCTACGAAAAATGTGTGTGCGGTGCGTCAATAGAAGTTATCACTTACTCTTAACACTCACCTTATTGTATACTATTTCAGATTGCCGCTTTTTTTCTTCTGTCGTCATTTCTGCAATTTTCTTGCCGATCTGCTCTCTGATCAAAAGTTTGGCGGGATCGGGTGTTCGGCCCATTTTTGATAATGTGCTGAAAAGAATGGCTTATGTAATAAAAAAGAATAAAAATTCATTTGAATAATTTAAATGTAATAGTCTATTTATTTTAATTATTACATTTTTTACATATCGAAATCAATTTTCAAATTAATAAAAAACTTATTCTCACAACCATACTGTCCCCAACCAAAGAGTAATAGACCGTAATAGATAACTATCACAAAATTCACCGCAAACAATATCTATACAATTTTACAATAAATACCCCAACCCTAGCAATAATATTTTTACCTATACAACGCTTGAACGATAGTTTTCTCCAGCATGGACTACGCGACTGATAAATGTAGCGTATAAATATTTTTAAATACACTTTTACCCAGACTTTAATGATGTTATCGTTATGATAACAGTATAATCGTAATGCGTCGTCATTCCTAACCAAGATGTTAGAATAGTTCACACGTTCATTCACGTGTTATATTTTACTAAAAACGCCATCTAGTGACACCGGCCCATACTACAATGTAACAGACTGGACCACGTAGTTCTATGTTGACGTATACATGCCGCTAGTTGTTTTTGTGAAGGACATTGAAAATTTTACTATCCAGGATTTCCCACGGTGACCAAAGATAAAATTAGGTTTGACGTAAAGTTAGCCATACAAGTAACTTTATACCTGCCTGGTTTGCCTGCAGAGGTATACCCGCTAGCGTAATTTCATTTTTCAGTGAAGTTAGGCCTTGTAGATGCAGGACGTGTGGAGTCAGAAGCTTGACTCTAGAGTCTAGATGAAACTGATAACTTTTTGACAGTGAGAGTCATTTGGTCATCTTGGCATCATTTTACAATGAAAATGTTATTATAGGATTCACATTATTTGTAAGTCTTAAAATTTACAATAAGCTGGTATTTTTTTAAAAACACATTTAAAGTGATCTTTACTTTTCATCACGAGAGAAAACTATTTTTCACAGACCGTATCGGACAAAAACAAGTTAAAAATATAATTGCAAAGATTCAGAATACTTAAAAACTAGCAAGTGGTTCAGTTTGTTAGATGTTCCGTGTCCTCGAAATCAAACTGAAAAAGCAACAACTAAAGTCCTAAAGAGGATTTATCTTGAAAATGGACGTGATATTTCCTTTACATTGTCATTTTTCATATACCTAGGCGTTGAATGTTTCTAAATGGTAATGGTATACTTCGCGCATCGCCATTCGTCGCGGTGTGAACTGACCCTTAGTAGCAATATCGGACTACCGAGCCAAATAATTGCACCAGTACCCCAATTCTCGTACGTAACTTAGACGTTTAATTTACTTTCAATGGATTGTAAATGAATCGCCATGATATCATAGACAGATTTTTGAGTTAGAACAAATCAAAATGCGTTTGAGGCTGGTTTGACGTTTATGAGAATACCATTGTTTTAACCTATCGAGACTGCATCGAAACAGTATTATTGTAAAATTTAATTAGTAGAATCGACTTCTGATAAAATAGCATTCGGGATTCGAACTCGGAAATAGTCCATGTGCAGTTTAGGCTGGGACTATATTATGCTCCGGAACACCGGTAATAATTCAGAGCACAGAAAATAGAACTATGCGCTAACATAATAGAGTTGAAAATGAAAGTTTCGAGTGTCGAGCTGTCATGTACATTGACATTTGACTCGACACCCATGTGCTTCAACTCTATCGTATTAACGCAGAGTTATATTTTCAGTGCCCTGAATTTTCACCGGTGTTCCGGATTCCGGAGCATATAGTCCCAGCCTTAGATTTTATTCCAGACATTGGGCTAACCGCTAACTTGTGATGTATCGCTGTGCACTGGCGTAGGTCGATTCAGGTTTGCGTTTTGTTTGTGTTTGTGTAAGGAATAGGGGAAGTTTGTAGAAATAGTTTTAAGGCTTTTGTTTATTTTCTTCAGTTAAAAGTAATTTTCTTGTTTTCTGTTCCGTGGTAAATTTGTTGTGCTAGGGTAAGTAATGGAGGTATCAAGGAGTAGGATTTTGAAAAGACCATCATTTCACTTGTAACTCCTCTGGTGTTGCAGGTGTCTAAAATAAATGATTAACATTTACAATTATTCGATGTGGTGCTCAAAACTAACTTTCTTTTGTATGCAGTCGGATGGAGGCAGCCAGCTTTAAGAAACTAAACCCGTTCGTAGAGAAAGAAACCATTACATTAGAAATTATAACAAAATATACTAAAAATAACACTTTACCTAATACATAAGTATATTTTAATTTAACGGCTTCTAGACGATGCCCGCGACTTCGTTCGCGCAAGAAGAAATCCGCTGGTAGCGTATACGCTGCTGTGACAAAAAGTAGCCTATGTGTCAATCCAGAACCTGAACTACTACTTACCATACCAAATTACATCAAAATCCGTCCAGTGAGTATTTATTGCGTGAGAGAGTAACAAACATCCATAAATACAAACTTTCGCGCTTATAATATTAGTGAGTATATAATCAAGTAATAAATAATAATCAGAACTATGTATGTACTGACCGCACAGTTTCCAACACATTCTTAACAGTCGGACCTGCGCCTGTACTCTCGCCAGTCGTGTCGGTTATCCGTCCCACTGGGTTGAGAGTAATTGAAGACAGGGTGCTCTTTTGTACTGCAAACACACTTGGACACTGCAAAATTACTCCTGCGTAGCTGGTCTGGTTTCAATGCAACCGGCCACCGTCACCGAAATCGGTGCGGGGAGAGAGTTAGTTATACCAATTAATGACATCAAAATCCGTTTAGTAATTATTGCGTGAAAGAGTAAGAGTAAAGACCTATCCATCCTCATTAACTGGTGGAGAGCCACCCTTCGGCACGAAATGGCCGGCTCGACCGGATAAATACCACGACCTCACAGAAAACCTGAGTGAAATAACGCTTGCGTTGTGTTTCGCCGAGTGAGCGAGGTTACCGGAGGCCCCAGGGGGATTGGGGATTTTACGGACTAGGAACGCAAGTCGCACCACCAGAGGAGTTACAAGTATATCTCCTCTGGTGTTGCGAGAGTCCATAGGCGGCGGCAATCGCTTACCATCAGGCGATCTGTCAGCTCGTTTGCCGGTATATTTCATTAAAAAATGTATCACAAACTTTTACATTTATACCAGTTGTAGGATTAGCAGGTACCTCGTAAAAGTAAAATATATAAAAAAATATATAAAAGAGGATGGGCAAAAATGTATGGGCGCTGGTCGAGTCTGCCCTGTCTGCCCCTGATACGAACAGGCCATAAAGTTGTATCATTGGAAAGGCCGTTTTTAATACATTATTTATTTCCTAGAATACATCCTACTACTATTATAAATGTGAACGTTTGTGAGGATGTATGGATGTTTGTTACTCTTTCACGCAAAAACTACTGAACGGATTTTGATGAAACATGGTATGATAGCAGTTTAAGCCCTGGACTAAAATATAGGATACTTTTTATCCCGAAAAAGTTAGTGTTCCCGTGGTATACTGTATTTACGTGGGCGGAGCCGCGGGCAACAGCTAGTAGTAAATAATGGAGCTTCGTAAGTATACATCAAAACCAAAAATAACAGATTTTCTTCCCGTTACTACGAGTATGAGCAGACATTATATTATCTGTTATATTTTTGGAATTCGTGGAGGAGAGGGCAAGAAATGAGGCAAGATCGAATACATTCACACGAAAACTACTGAACGGACTTTGATGAAATTTGGTATGGTACCTATCTAGTAGTTTAGGCTCTGGATTAAAACATATATAGGCTTTAATCCCGAAAAAATACAGTGGCGGGGGCGGAGCCGTGGACAAAAGCTTGTATAATATAAGATTACTTATGCCAAAAAGGAATGCCAGCGCTGCTCTTCCAAACCTAGAGTTTAAATTGAATAATTCAGATCCTCACTAAATTTCGTCTCTTTGCGAGGCTTTCATTAATTAAATATCTGCAGTGAGAACAAGTACTCGCTCTAGTAATTAATTATTATATTTTACACTGCTTTGTAATGAACAGATTAATATTATGTTTTACGTTTCACTTATTTAATTGTTATGAATCGCTTCCATTGTCTGCTAATTCGAGAAACATCACAAAAGAAGTGAAATTAATTATTTTTCCGTCTTTCATCATTCCATTCGTTCAAAATTAATGAAATTGCTGCTTTGTAAGTTTTAACAATGATAGTTCTCTGTCCTTGTAACTTGTGGCATGTAATTTTGGAGCATTTTACGTGTTATATAATATTGGAGACACCAAAAGAGGTCTCGTGGGGTAATTTATGTAAATAATTTTGGAAAGAGCAGATGTTCGCTCAGAAAATGTTCTTTGTTGTGTGGCGCTAGCGTCGCTGCGGGCGCCGCGGCCCGCGGCCCGTGGGGTCAGTCGAGCTCGTAGCGCGGGGAATTGTACGCGTGTCGTCTCGTTGCGCGCGACAAAAACTTTCTTACGTCAAATCCATGGATATAACCTAACAAAACGCGAGTCGAACGCAAGTAAAATGTGAATAAGTGGTACCCGACCGATATGTAATAAGTGTTAGTGACGTGCAGTGGTGAATGGTGTAAGAAATAGCAATGAGTATTCAAAAGTGCCTGTTGGATAACTCTAGCAGGATGATCAAGGCGATGTCCACAGCCAAGTCTTCCAGCAGCGAAGTCAAAACGGTGAGTTTTACGGTAGTAGCCGAGTAAAGTTATAGGTTATCTTTTGACGGATAAGGTTAAAATTAACTCCGCAGTTTGCACACTGACTCGACGTGCAGTAACTCGAACTAAAATGTGCGACTTTGTTATTTATTCAGTCATTCATTATTTACGTTTCACGCCTGTCGAGTGTCCTTTTATGAATTGTAAAAGTACCATAAAAGTTGAGTTAAGTTTTGCGTTAGTAAAAGCTCAGCTGATCAGAATATTTTATAACCTAGATAATATCATGAATGTCATGCGAACGGTTGGGACTCAAGAATATCGTAATATTTTTATGATAACTTTGCATAAGTATATCCTCGAATAAAGTCATCATGACTTTATTCGAGTCATTAATTATTATTAATTAATTAATTCATAATCATATTATGAATTAATTAACATTTTACTACAGACATTTTTTGTCTCCATTGAACGAATGCTAAATTTTAAGTGAGCTAATACAATTGTCATTCATTGAATTAACGATATTCATACTAATGTGTAAGTTTCAGCTTAAAAGATAGGTTAGTAAAGTAACTATTAGTTTAAAAGAACATTTTAAAGTAAAAAAAATGATGATATGATTGGGCAGTTTTATAAATTTTATAACACTTATTAGAATAATTGCAAACAAAGGTTTCGTCTGTTTTTTACCCGACTTCGACGAAGCTAACAAATAACTAACAAATAAAATATATAATTACTCGAATGTCAATCTATTTGGTATTTAAAATGCAATCAAGTCAGCATTTACGTATTGTATAATTCACTTTTTTCAATTGCGATAAGAACATTTTAAGAAAACAAGGAATATTTAGATACGGAAAAGTCGAGAGTTCCAGACGAGAGACGAGAGTAATAATTATTTCCATTAATTACTATTTCCTACCAAATGTTCTACGTAAGATACCTTTCTACTGCGTCTGCGCCTATATTAAACTTACTGATTTTCTACCTATTTTAAAATTTCAACTCAAAATACACTAACATAGGTACGTAACAAAAAACTCGTAAAACATTTGGTAGAGAGCAGAAATCACAATTTCACAACTTGGTCGTATTTTAACAAAAATTCACAACTTAGTCGCATTTTAAGATTATTTTTTAAAACTTTTCAAGTGGGCTTGGTAGGCAAACCCAAAGTAATAAGTATATGGAATGAAATGCCGAAAGAAATTGCGAGCCCGATTTTGTTAAAAACTCAAACTGCATCATTAGATGATCGGAGGTTTGAGTACACAAACACGGCTGTGACTATATTGTCCGGAATCCGGCGGGCCTGGGAAAATTCAGAGCACTGAAACAGAACGCTGTGCTAATACAATAGAGCTGAAAATCGAACACACAAGTGTCGAGTCAAATGTCAATGTCATATACAGGTGTCCCGTAAATCGACGTCAAGCCGTAAACCCGTGATAGGCCAAGTTACAATAGTTATCAGAAAAATTTAAAAAAAAAATCCAACTAATGTGTCTTAAAAAATACAAAGCTTTTAAAAAAAATCGAAAAATCGACATCTTGTGGTGGTTTTTTAGTTCCCGGCACTACAAATTTCTACTTTTTTTGTAATTTTTTTTTGTATGTAATCCTGAATAATGCTTTAGTAAACTGGTGCCTGAGATTTAAATCAAACGACTCCGACTTGAAAGGAAATTAGGCTTTTTGCCCAAAACAATGATTCGAATTTAATAGTTTGCTCGACTTTAACTGACTGTACTGGAAAAAAATGTACTACGCTTGTTTGGCAGGTAATTTTAAAAGTTGGCGCAGTTAATAACGATTCCAAAATGGTATGACACTTGCTAGATTGTTTCTTAAGTTTTTGACAATATTGATTTTTGTAAAGGAAGTCAGTTTTCTACAATTTTTTCTTACTTACTTAAAATGATTCAAGTGTACCCAGATCTTTCTTCTAAGTGATATTCTGATTTGGATGAGACGGAGAGAAACATTCAATGATTGTAAGAGAGACAGATATTGACGCCACAAGTACGCGAGTACGGGTCGACACAATGCTACTAGTGTGAGCGACACAATGTCGCTATTATCCATACATCGCGAGTACGGGTCGACACAATGCTACTAGTGTGAGCGACACAATGTCGCTATTATCCATATTCCCGACGTACAGCACACAAAATACAATAGATCAGTACGTTACTCTACTTCGTTTACTGCGCACACCGTATTCGTTCGTCTTGATTTCGTACATACCACTTTTTGCTTTGTTTATTGGACTCGATTGCTTGTGATTTGGATTTGGACTGTTTAGTTTCTCTTTCAACGACCTTTGCTTTCTCCTGGACTATCGTTGATCGTGTGATTGTGTAGTACCACCATGTCGGTGTACACCGCACAGGAATATGCCAACATGCATCTCATTTATGGTGAATGCCGATGCAATGCTAGCGGTAAAGCCTAGCTGCAGCACTAGCTGCAGCTAGGCTTTACCGCTAAAGATACCCAAACGCTGCTCGTCATCCCGATCATCGAGTTTTTGTGAATGTGCACCGTTCACTCTCAGAGGGACGATTCCCAAGCCAAGTACACAGTGAAGGAAGAAGTCGCTTGCTCGTAAGGCAAGCGTGACATCGTACTACAAGCAGTCGCAGAAGATCCAAGTACTTCAGTACGACAAATCGAAGAAAGCACAGGAGTGCCCAAAAGTGTAGCCCATCGAATCATGAAAAGTCATGAGCTCCACCCATACCACGTCACGCGAGTACAAACTTTACTACCCATCTCGGTATCGCTATCTCCCAAGAGTTACGTTTTGTAAAACGATGTTACAAAGACACCGGGAAGATCCACGATTCATAGACAAAATTTTATGGTCCGATGAGTCCACTTTTAAAAAAGATGGGTACATGAATCTACACAACTTACACGAGTGGCATGTAGATAATCCACATTTGATGAGAGAGGATAGATCCCAGTATCGATTCAAAATAAACATGTGGACCGGGATTCTAAACGGGAGAATCATCGGACCTTTTGAACTGCCAGAGACCTTGAATGGCGACATTTATTTGGACTTTTTAAGAAATCATTTACCAAATTTATTGGAAGACTCTGCACATTTACAGAGACATGTGGTTCCAGCAAGATGGCTGCCCGGCGCACTATGCCCGTTCAGTGCGAGATTATTTAGATAATGAATATCCAGAAAGGTGGTTAGGGCGGTCTGGTACCATTTCCTGGCCAGCCCGTTCACCTGATTTAAATCCGCTAGATTTTTTTTACTGGGGAGCTGTGAAAGAAAAAGTGTATACAAAGCCAATTGAAAATGTAGTTGAACTACGACGACAATTAACGCAAGCAGCTGAATTAGTTAATAACGGCAGATTTGCCCGTCTGATAAAGCGGTCTTTTTTTAAAAGATGTCGAGCTTGCATTTATGCTGGTGGGAGGCAGTTTGAACATTTGTTATAATGTAATAAAATATTTTAGACTCCAAAAATTTGTTTCGATTAAAAGCTTCCTAAAAACACATTTCCTAAAGTTAAAAGTAATGAGACACTATGGCCACCGTGGCCCGTGATATTCTTTTACTTCTTGGATTTTGTCTCTCTTACACTCGTTGAATGTTTCTCTCCGTCTCATCCAAATCAGAATATCACTTAGAAGAAAGTCCTGGGTACACTTGAATCCTTTTTACTTAAAAGTAAAAAAAATTGTCGAAAACTGACTTCCTTTACAAAAATCAATACTGTCCAAAATTTAAGAAACAATCTAGCAAGTGTCATACCATTTTGGAATCCTTAATAACTGCGCCAACTTTTAAAATTACCTGCCAAACAAGCGTAGTACATTTTTTTTCCAGTACAGTCAGTTAAAGTCGAGCAAACTATTAAATTCGAATCATTGTTTTGGACAAAAAGTCTCATTTCCTTTCAAGTCGAAATCGTTTGATTTAAGTTTTAGGCACGAGTTTACTAAAGCATTATTCAGGATTACATACAAAAAAAAAATTACAAAAAAAGTAGAAATTTGTAGTGCCGGGTACTAAAAAACCACCACAAGATGTCGATTTTTCGATTTTTTTTTAAAAGCTTTGTATTTTTTGAGACACATTACTTGGATTTTTTTAAAATTTTTCTGATAACTTTTGTAACTTGGCCTATCACGGGTTTACGGCTTGACGTCGATTCACGGGACAACCTGTATGATAGCTCGACGCTCGACACATCGATTTTCAACTCTATTGTCACTCAAGTAACTAGTTCTCCGGATCCGGATCATATTATAGTCCCAGTAGATCAACACTTTACGTAATAGATATCTAGACATCTGGATTAAGCATAAGTCAAAACCACAAATAACAACAGCTGGAACAGTTCAAAAACAATAATATTATTGATAATAATTAATTATTATTAAAGAGGATTATCAATAGCCAGCTATTATTAACTAAGTAGTGATTTATATATTATGTTAGTGCAATAACGTTTTCCTGTTTCATTGTACATGTACGCTCTTGGAATTAAATGTTTAGCAGATTGTCATACTTTTCAAATTGGTCATGGTACCTATAATTATCCTACTACTATTAAAAATGTGAACTCTTTCACGCAAAAACTACTGAACTGATTTTGATTAAATTTGGTATGGTAGTAGTTAAAGCTCTGGATTAACAATTAGACTACTTTTTATGCCGAAAAAGTACAGTGTTCCCGTGGGATAATGTATATACGCTGGCGGAGCCGCGGGGAAATGATAGTAGATACTGAACGCGGCGCGGTAACCCCACGTCATTATAACACGAACAAGTTATGAGGACAAACAAACTGCTTAACATCAATTTTCCACTGTACATTAGCGAAACTATTTTCTAATAATCTATCTACTTTAGGCAATATTCAGCGATGGTTTTTTCTAATTAGGTACAATGAACTGTAGTCGCGGGTTCAAATTATAGCTTTTGCCCGCGGCTTCGCCCGCGTAAATACAGTATCCCACGGGAACACTGTACTTTTTCCGGATAAAAGTAGCCTATGTTTTAAACTAGAGCTTAAACTACTACCATACCAAATTTCATCGAAATCCGTTCTGTAGTTTTTGCGTGAAAGAGTAGCAAACATCCATCCATCCATCCATCCTCATAAAATTTCACATTTATAATAATAGTAGGATTGACATTTCGTATTATATGGTCAGACTCAGGAGTCCTGGATCATTTTTATTACATATTAAGGATAGCTTACACATTTTAACCCCCGACGAATACAGAGGTTATAAGTTTGACGTGTCTGTCTGTGGCATCGTAGCTCCCTAACGGACGAACCGATTTTGATCTAGTTCTATTGTTCGTAAGCTGACATGTTCGAGAGTGTTCTTAGCTATAACGTTTTCACTTCTATTGCGTATGAACACCACACATTCTAATTCTGTTAAAGACAAAAGTTAATTTACACGGCATCTATAAACAAAGTGACATTTTGATGGATAAGTAAAAAAATAGTCGCGCCATACGTTCAGCCTTGATAGCTGATAACAAAACTAGCCATGGAACGTTAACATAGTTTAGCATGATAATGACAGTATATATATATATACCTATATAAAATATCTGTTATTATGACGAACTCTGTGGCTCAACGCTCGCACGCAAGCACCAACACGCTCAACCACTGGGTTGAGCGTGTTGGTGCTCAAGTCGGGGGTCGCGGGTTCGAATCCCGCCGAAGGAACAAAAAAGTTTTTCCGTGTTCCTGGGTCATGGATGTGTATTAAATATGTGTATAATATAATAAAAACCTTAAATATATGTATAGTATACGTATAAACATATTAAATATAATATTCCCGGTGTCTGGTACCCGTAACACAAGTTCTTCGAGAACTTACCACGGGACCAGATTGACGTGGTGTGAAGCGTGCATAGATAGATAAAAAAATAGTTCTGGAATTGATTTTCAAAACGATAGAATAATACTGAAAAAAAAAAGTACAAGATGGCGAACATCACAGAAACGGTCCAAAATCGGCCAAACAATCCCCGGATGTATATTTCACGGTTTGACTACGATCTACCAAACACCCTGTGTATATACCGGGTGAATTTTACTCCGTCTCAGTAAAAACAGGGTAGGTACATGACACAGAGTAGTGAGTAGCTATGGCATACATACTTAATATATTTTTTTTCTAACTAGGTGAAAATTTGTTTTACAAAATTGTAAAAAAAATTTAAAATCATTTTTTCTACTTAATTGAAATACATTTCAAAAAGTATTTCAGACAAAATGATGAAAGATTACAAATTATTTGACGTTGCGCGTGATAGTGGAGCGTACAACGGCGCGCGGCGCGTGAGGCGACGTAGTAACCCTACTCCGTGGGCGACGGGTTGACCTAAATTCATAATATTTTTAAGATTTCTCAACTTTCATATACTTGAGCTTTGGCACAAAATGCTTTTGTATATAATACTAGTTTTTACTCCCGGCTTCGACCGCGTAAATTCAGTATCCTATGGGAACACTGTACTTTTTATGGATAAAACGTAGCTTGTTTTTATCCAGAGCTTTAACTACTACTATAACAAATTTCATCTATATCCGTTCAGTATTTTTTGCGTGAAAGAGCAAATCATCCATCCATCCTCACAAACTTTCACATTATAAAGTAGTAGGATATTCTATTATTGATACAAATGCCCTGTTGCTCTCGAAACGGAATAAAAATTCACCCAGTATGGATGTCGGACGGTCAGACGCACTTCAATTATGTATCTAAATAACTGCCAAATGTCAATTTGGCCAATTATTAATGACTGACTTACAAACATATCATCATCATCATTATCATTCTATAATTTCCCCTCTACTGGCTTGGGTTGGGGTTTTTTAAAAAAGTAAGGAAGAGAGGGGCTGGAGTAAAGAGTAATGAAATCACAATGATTTTCTTTTGTGCCTACCTAAACTGCCACTAGCAAAAAAATAATAATTAAAGTATCGACTATAGATTATATAATTAGTTAGCCATTACAAACAAAAAAATATCCCATTAAAACCTTTATTTAACTTTTAATTAATAGGGGGAGACTTGACTCTTTTTTGACCCTTATTTCCTACACATAGGTCGTATTTAAAAAAAGATTACGCTGGAATACGTGGAATTTATCTGGCTACAACAATATGTGAAAATCAACAGAAATTCACTGAAAAAAATACTAATTTACTACTAAAACTGAAGGCAAAATCGCACCAACTTCATGACACTTGATCCCCTATACCAGGGGTCTCCAAACTGCGGCCCGAGGGCCACATCCGGCCCGCGGACAGATTTTGTCCGGCCCGCGGAGAGCTAGCATACTTGAAAACTCCTTTTAGAGAACATATTTTTTATAGCAAATTAAATTTAGTGTACTGAAGTATTCTAATTTTATGTTGAATAATTATTAATATGACATCTACATTGATATGGTCATGGGCTACCTACTCATAACATTGTTGTAGGCTTATTGTTATTGTTTTTGTGATAAGTTGGATAAAGAAACACAGAATTGTAATGAGTAAAGACATGTATAATATGCAGAAAATTTAACTTCAGTATATAATAACTAACAAATTATTGAAATGAATCCAACTAACATTTTATACATTTTAAATAAAAACATAACTTATAACAAGCATAATGACATATGAAATACTAATGAGATTTATGTAATTGAGATATTCCACTGACAATAGTTTGTAGTTGAGAACTAATTTTACTTGTACCAATTATTAAAAGAGATTTAAGATGCTCATCAGTTAATTTAGATCTGTAAACATTTTTTGTGTACTTCATTTTGGAGAAGGTCTTCTCACACAAATAAGTAGTACCAAAAACAGAAAACAGCCCACGAGCAAATTTATGCAAATTATCAAATTGTGTCAGTGGAAGACCCTTATAAAATTCCAACAAAGATGAGTTTTGATATTTGTTCTTAATTATATCACTGCACTGTAGATCAATCATTTCCATTTGAAGTGCCGGGGCTAGGGTTTCAATGTCAGTATCAAAAGGATTCTGAAAAACCTTAATTTGATTCGCAATGGCATCAAAGTCCGAGAAACGAGTATCAAAATTTATTTTCAAAGCACTCAAAGTTTCGATTGCAAAATCGATAGGAAACTCAGTCTCAGTGGTGTGGCTGAATATTTCACATTTTTTAAAATGTGAAAAACATTTACTTCGTAGTTGTGATTGAAAAAGTATCAATTTCTTCCGGAATGATTTGATATTAGTGTATAAATCAGGAAGATGCTGGTTTTCTCCTTGCAATCTCAAATTCAGTTCGTTCACATGTTTTGTCAAATCAACATAGAATGCTAACTTCCACAGCCATGCGTTTTTTTGTAATTCAGCAAGAGGGCGATGATTCATTCATTTTCAGATTCATTCAAAAAAATTACGATCACTGCTCGAAGTTCAAAAAAGCGCTGAAGGACTTTCCCACAACTAAGCCAACGTACGGCAGTATAATAAGGTAAGTCATTTTCTCCAATCTCTTCAATAAATTGTCGGAATTGTCGGTGATTCAGCCCAAAAGATCTGATAAAATTAATAGTTGATATGACTGGTTTCAGAACTTCAGACATATCCAAACATTTTCCGCACAAAGACTGTTGATGAATGATACAATGTGAGACTAATGGTTTTGAACCACCGTCATTTTCTACAGCCTTTGACACAAGAGCGACCACTCCTTTATCTTTCCCACTCATGTTTTTGCCTCCACCAGTTGTAATACATTTCAAGTTTTTCCATCGAAGGTTCTTTTGATAAATGACCATTTCAACTCCTTAAAAAATATCTGTACCAGTAGTTGTGCCATGAATACTATACATATCAAGAAGCTCTTCATGCATTTCATAGCTTTTATCTACTCCTCGAACATAAATCAACACCTGAGCAGTATCTGACACATCCGTTGACTCATCCAAGGCCAAAGAAAACCACTCAACATGTCCATTTTTGTCGAACAGTTGAGAGGATATATTTTCAGCGATGTTTTCTACCCTTCGAGCCACAGTGTTTGCTGACATACTGACAGTTTTTAATAAATTTACCTTTTCAGGGCACATTTCTTCGGCTACTGCAATTATGCATTCTTTGATCATTTCTACATCGGTGAATGGTTTTCCACGTTTTGCAATTTCAAGAGCCACACGAAAGCTGGCACGAGTTGCAGCCTCTTGTTCAGTTTTGAGTTTTGTAAATGAAGATTGCTGCGATTTCAATCCGCGCTTCATAGCTTCGAATTTTTCTGTCCGCAAACTTCCTGTATATTTTGAGTAATTTTGAAAATGTTTTGTTTCATAATGACGTTTAATGTTATATTCCTTGAGAATGGCTATGCTTTCATTGCAAATCAAACATAGCGCCTTGTTACTGGACTCAATTACGAAATACTGAATGTTCCACTGATCTTTGAATTTTCTGCATTCACTATAAATTTTTCGCTTCTTTTCCATACTACTAAATCACACACAAAAGCAACAATTCAAATCAAAATACTGTTACAAAGATGTCTTAAACTTAAACACGCACAAACACCTTTTAAGGAGGTACGCACTATTTTATTTCACAACAGTGTCATAGGAACTGACTTGTGGTTGCGCCTAAAGCGCCGCCGCCTGCGCCGAAGGCTTGTGAGCCTTCTTATATATTCCAATTACTGCCATCTAGAAGTGAGAGGAAGACACCAGAACTTTCTCGAACCAACGAGATTATTCTGTACGTGCTATTACCGCCATCTGTTAGCGATAGAAGGTACTACCTATTTCCGCTTGTGTCCACCAGATGTCGTGTCACGTTACTCCTCATGGCTCGTACTCTACGACTAATCTAGAAATTACAGATAATGACAGGAAAATTAATAATATGCAGTGTTGCCGTTTTGCGGACTTTAGTCCGATTTGCAGCCTTTTTTAAACAATGCGTACTTTTTCGGACTTTTTTTTTCATCAGTGGACTATTTCACTTTTTACCACCGGCAACAATGATAATATGGTTTTGGCCCTCGGAACTTACTGGAGTAATCAGTATGGCCCTAAGGCTGGAAAGTTTGGAGACCCCTGCCCTATACGTTTACTTTGGAAATAAAAAATAGTTTTAGAAACATTCATAAAACCTTCATTTATTACTTATTAGAATAAAAATAGCTTAAAATACTTAATGTATTCGTTTGCGGTATTTAAGCACTAATTTTGCCATAACATTTTTAACCGCCATTTTTTTATGCTTTGGTTTGGTTTCTTGTGTACGAGTACCTTCTCTTGTTTTTAAACCTTCGGAGTATGGTATAACCCACTGGTAGTGTCCCTCTCCTCCCGCACTCGTATTCAAGTTTGAATACGAGAAAATTCAAGTTTGGAACATAAAGAGTATGCGGTTATGTTTGTGGCAATGAATATTTAACTTTGTGTGTTGGGATTATGGATAGAATCGCAAATCCGCCCCGGAGGTGCAGGAGTGAATAATGTAGATCCCGGCAGGGTTGATATGATTTAAATCAGTGATTTTAATCAAGTGATTTAAAAAAAAACAATGATTTAAATATTTAAATTTTTACTGCAACTAAATGGGCCAAAAATTGTTAAATTGTTGAAGGAATTGAATGTGAATTCTAAAAAATAAAGTTTGAAGTTCATTAACTTACTTACTTACTATACTATACTTACTTACCGTATTGGTTTATGTTCTTTTTTAGTCTATTAAGTTTTTTACTTGTTTATTTACAATTCTTGATTTTAGTAGAACTTGTTGAATTATCTTGATTGTATTAATAAATTAATTAAACCAGAAAACGTTCTTATCATTTTATTAATAAACTGACTAATAAATTACTTAATTAAAAAAGACGAGAAAGTAAAAAAATCAAAACAATCTGATTTAAATCATAAGAAATCCGATTTAAATCAAATTTATCCCATTATTTTGTTTTTTTTTTATTATGATTTTTATCAACCCTGGATTCCGGGCGCTCTCTTTTATCCTGTTCATATTTTATATTAAAATGTTATTTCGGATTCTTTAGGATTAAAATACTGGAATCTTGTGATGTTTGTCAAACGAGCAGACAGATAGGCCTGATGTTATGCGCATTCCATGGTCATCCGTATCTCCAGAGGTATTGAGGCTTGCAGTTATAGTCTTCATTAAGGTGGCATGGGGTGAGAAGAAGTACTTTTCTTTTTCCTCTGGGTTAACAAGAACATAAATTATCTAATTACCCTCTTTCCCCGTAAATCTTAACCCATCTGACAATATAAAGAATTAATAACCTAACCAAGAGCATGTTACAACTCACGAACTGTCTGAGGAGGGTTCCGTCTATCAAAGCGCAATAGGTTTTTTTGAATTACTACAAGAGTTATTGTCCGATTTCGCTCGAAAAAAAATCCTAAAGAGTTTTTGGCATGATCTATCAACATGGAAACTTATAAGTTTATATCTCCTATAGTTTATAAATGCCAGAGGGGGTCCAAATTATCTTTTACCACTTTGGAGGCTGATCACTCAAAAATTGTTGATTTTGTAAAAAAGTCATGTATAAAACCTTGCATTTATTTTAAAAGACCTATTCAACGATACCTCACACGATGGGGTAAAATGAAAAAATATTTTTCATCCCCACTTCACATGTATGAAGAGCCACCCCTAAAGTACAAAATTATTATTATTTTATGATGTCAAAACCGAGATCTATACACATTTTATAACTATACCAAATTTTATCCATTTATATTCATAATTACAGAAGCTAGGACAGCGGACAGACATACAGATGAACGGACAGAGCGAAACTAGAAGGGTTAGGAATTAGGGTATAAGAATTCCTTAAGTATTGCGGGACCCAAAATAGCTGCAGTAGATTTTTCCTGCAAAACGTAGTGTGATCGGTGCTTAAGCTATAATGGGTTCTGTAGTGTACGTGTCTCATCATCATTGAGGCTCAGACGTGTGCTATCTCGCTAACCGAGGCATAAATTAAGGGAAATGTGCATTCGTATAAAACTAAGCCATGAATTAAGCTTTGCATTTTCAAACTGTCTTTGAGAGGTTAATATTGTGTCATAGGAATACTTTTTGTACGCGCTTAAAAACGCCATTGATCATTAAGTGATTTGTAGGGTCAGCTCACACCGAGACAGAAATATGTTTTGATGTCATTTTACTGACTGTCATTATAGTTTACGAGGTATCATCATTAGTTGCCTAAAACTTTCGTTACCTACTAGGAATACATACTTAATGCATAAACAGACATTCTTCATTTTGCAAACCAGTATGCTGTGTGCTGAGTGCGAGTGTTTGTCACCAGTCGCCGTGAAGAAGTTAACAACAATTTGTTTGGCATCGAAACAACGCCCCTGGTGGCAAACAATGGTAACTAATTCGATGCTTTAACAGAATTGACTTTTAATGATTTTCCCAGTTCAGTTAAATTAGTCCCAACCCAACTCCCAACTTGGCATCTTAGGGCCAAGGGCTCATCCACAAATTATGTCACACGTTAATGGGTCACCCGATTGAGGCATAACACCCCCTCCCCCCACCCCTTGAGTAGTGTGGATTCGTGCGTTCTGGCTCACTATTCTGGATCCCCCGCCCTCTCCCCTCGCCCTCTCCCACGTTTTCTATCAACGGTTCTAGCGGGGACGCCGGCTAAAAAAAAAATTTGGTGTCAAAATGGGGGTTTTCGACCATGCCCGATCGATTGCGCTAATACGTTTTTCAATATCTCTAACGGTTACAAAGATAGACTTTTGCAATTACTAGGCTCCTTAGGCTATATTCATTACCTAATTACCTCATGCAGTGGTAGATAATTGACGGTGATAAGCTAAGGGTCATAAGTGGTTCAGTGAAACAACAATGGTATTATAAGTGAGTCATTTTATTGATAAAATAACACAATTTCAAATCGTTGTTTTGTTATGAAACGAACCAGGAAACGAGCAGATGGATCGTCTAATGTTAAGCGATTTCCGTCACTCATGGACACTCGCAACACCCTACTCTGGTGTTGTAACCTGCGTTCCCAGTCATAAAAATCCCCAACCCCTCTTGGACCTACGGTAAATCCGCACTCACACAGCGATACACATCGCAAGCGTTATTTCATACTGGTTTTCTGTGTGGCCGTGGTATTTACCCGATCGATCCGGCCCATTTATGCTGAAGCGTAATCCATGACCAGGAACACAGAAAAACTTTTTGTTCCTTCGGCGGGATTCGAACCCGCGACCCCCTGGCTTGGTCACCAACACGTTCAAGCAACTGAACCACAAAGATCGTCATTACTTTTGTTTACATACCTGTACCCTAAAGTGTATCTACCTAGGTAACACTGAAAATGTTTAGAAAATGAAAAACTACTTAATGTAGAAAGTTGTCAATACTTTTATTGTTTTTCGAAGTAATCTCCGTTCCTCTCTACACATTGTAGCACTCCGCAAAACAGACTGTTGAATATTTGACTATGGCAGGTGTCGAGATAATGAGACATCCACCATACAGTTGTGACCTGGCGCCCTGCGACTTTCATTTATTCCCAAGAACTTGATGTGGTATTTTCAGGCTTCGTTTAATGACTCGTGTACATATAGGGATGTTATTGAGATCTATAACCGTAACCGAAACTACCGGATATCCGAAATAAAAAAAAACTATCCGTAACCGAATCTGATATTAAAGTTTCCGATAATTTCCAAAGATTTCAAAACTCAAGATAGGCTATGACGTACATTTGACAGAACAAATCTTCATACAATGAAAAGTTACGCCATCTTGGTTTTCACCATACTTCAAATGTCAGCTATCTTGTTTTCACCATACTGCAAATGTCAAAATGGCCCTAAAAATCTCAAAAGTGGGGTAATTTTACTGGAGACACTTTTTGCCTCAACATGCCTCGTCTATAATATATATACGTCTATGATAATTTCGAAGTCAAAATTTTGTACATATTTAATTTCTAAAATCTATCATTATTAACCTAAATTAGCGGATAGTCAGATATTTTTACTTATCCGTAACCGTATCCGTTACCGGTATAATATTATTAATTCAAATTACAATTACCTAATTACGGTTACCCTGCGTTACCCGGGCTATTATTACGAATTTATTGACACACTCATTAATTATTAAAATCAGTTTAGTAGGTACAGGTGGTACAAACAAATATACAATATAATACATAGACTGTCAAAATCATTACGCAGTCAATATGAGAAACAACATTTCTTTTCTTCCCGAGCATGAGCTCACAAAATGGCCTCTTTTGACCGCTAAAGTAGAAACGTTTTCTTATTTCAAAGTCAAATAGTCTTACAAAATATGTCAACTACTCAACATCATGGCGGTACAAAACAAATAGTTTCTTTACGTTCAGTCATTTACTTGGAAATTTAATCATTTCCGACAGAAGATTTCCCGGCAGCCATTTTAAAAATATGGCTATTTAGAAATGTTGACTTCTATTGACTACCTTGTTACCATGGAATATGAACTATTTTGCAACGAACTGGATAGAATATTTCTTCTTTAAAATTTCTTCGGATCGCCATGCTAAGCCCGCAGGTTATAATATTACAAGCAAATTACAATAACAGCTATTTAACCTCCTTCCTCAAAATATGAAACAATTTCGGGATTCAAAATAGTTGTACAAAGGAGCGTTTCTGTGTACTTACACAGATGTATGATAAATTTGCCTGATCCGTTTAATTCCGTTTAGGATAGTTTTCGGGGATAGTAATTTATGTAACTGCAACACCGCGCCAGCGACTCGCAAGCATAAGTGCTTGCGAGTCGCTGGCGCGCTCGCTCGCTCATCACTGGCACAAGGGCGATACTCTCTACAAGCACCGCCGAATGTCAGCCATGTTGACGTAAGCCTAAGGTTGAAATAAATTGAAACGACCAGCCCTATGAAAGATAGTCCTGGCTTGAAAAAACTTACGTCCCGCTCGCTGCGCGCACTCTTCGCATATGTCTAGCCACGCACACATAGCCGCGAGTTGTCATTCGTGTAAGGCTAGGCGAAAATCGCAAGACTGCAATCATCAGCAAAATTGAAGCTACCAACTTAAAAATTATGAAGACTGAGTAGAGAAATGGTTAAAATTTTAGCCGAATTTAAAAGGGAATTTATTTAAGAATTAGTTTTATTTCATACTTTTTTGTGTATTTTTACTTTGGAAGTCGGTTTAAAAATAATTACATAAGTGTATGTATGAAACAGCAGATATTTTTTTCAAGTACGAGAGTTGATCGCGTAATAAAAGTTGCTCATATTCAAGAGTATATTCAGTCCTGAAAGTTTGGATACTGACTGGAAAAACACCCAGTATATATTATTATATATTGCATTCTACAGAAACTGCGGGCCCGCAATCGCGGCGGGCGCGACTGAAAATCGCTCCGTGAGTTCTTAGCCCAATTATTGTACATGCATAACCGCGCATTATCACAGTGTCGTGCCATGGCGTGCCAAGGCTATGCGTTTATACACGGAATATATCGGAACACTTAACCAGCTGTTGAATGATCAAACTCCGTGCAAAATTGAAATGGATGAGTGTGTACTACCAGGGAATCTAATTCATAAAGCAGGGCAGTGTTCTCATAATTTATTTGTATTATAATTACGGCATTCAATCCCAATACAATTGGCAGTTTGTGTAAAAGATGTATACTTCCCTTAACTTTTTTATTGCATAAGATAAATAATAATTAATAATTATTATATTTACTTATCTATTCCTCCAAGAATATAACAAGGAACTCATTGTTTATAACAAGAGACATTGATTAGATATTTAATGGATTCCAAAAACTTATACAATGTCCCATAGTATTCCTTGTTATCTAGTTGCGCACACATATGATGCCACTGTACTTACAGCACCCTCACAAGTAACCATACCTTTTTAATAAATACACCCTGTCCGCCTAGAAACGGTGCAGTAGTCGTGATAAAATAGTAGTCACTATAACACAGTAGTCTTGACTCCTTACTAGGGATCGTGTCTCCTTATTATTTAAGATAGACTATAAGCTAAGTCTATGTAAAGTAAAACTAGTATTGTATTGTTTTAATAAAAGGATTTTTTTTAAAAAGTCTTTTAAAGATCGTGCATATAACATTTGATGTCATAATATTATTGTTTTATACTTTAAAAGAGATGATCTTGTATATATATTATAATATAATCGGTTTCTCGAAAAGGGCTAGAAATATTACCATGAAATTTAGAATGCAGGGAGTTTTGGGGACGAAAAATCGATCTAGGCCTTATCCCTGAGAAATTGCGCACTTTTAAGCTATGTTTTATCTTTAGTCGTGCAACAATATATCAAAAATTTCGACACTATTATAATACAGGGTATAAGTGGTGGATTCGAATCTCGACCAGATAAATATTTAACGGATTGTTTTTATTTTTTTTAATTTATCAGTACTCCGAGCAATGCTCGGTTTCCCAAAGTAGCACAAAACTGCTGTATAAGATGACACAAAGGGTAACATGGGTAACTTCAGCGTCTATAGAACGGTGTAACAGTACACTATAACTGCAATAGCTGAAAATTACTCTGTATATTAAAGCTATTATGCATCACAGATTAGAGCTATTAGCAATAAATATAACTGTATGCTGCAATAAAGCATTTTCGTGAACTATAACTCAGCTATATTCTGAATTGAAGCCCACAAGTTTACCCCCAGACTTTGTATTTTAAGAAGGAACATGTGAGCTACTATAGCGTTTTGCTGCATAAAGTAGAACTTAAAAGTGTTAATCAGTTATACACGCAATCGTATAACAGCGCTTCAATAGCCCACATGACCACTATAGGTGTATGTATTCTTGTGATGTTAAATTACAGGATTTTCAGCACACAGCTATAAATTAGCTTATATGGTACCCATTATTACCATTACTGCCATTACTTTAGAGACTTATTTATTCAGCTATTGATTTTGCAAAAAAAATTCAACTATTGATTTTACGGTCACCTAGAACCTAACTTCATCATCAACTCTATTGTATTAGCGCAGAGTTCTATTTTCAGTGCTCTATTAGTGCTAAATTTTCCTGGGCCCCGCCAGATTCCGGATCATGTAGTCCCAGCCTTAGTAACAGTCAATAGGGTGACGTTTTTATCCTTTGGGTACACAATTAAAAAAATATAGCTTTTCCCTCCCAACGATTTTTTTTTTCGAGAAAGAGTAACATCCTACCAATTGCAATATTATAAATATTAAAGTTTGTGATGATGGATGGACGCATGTATGGATGGATATTTGTTACTCTTTTACGCAAAAACTACTTAACGGAATTTGTTGAATTTTGGTATGGTAGTAGTTTAAGCTCTGGTATAAAACATAGGCTACTTTTTATGCCAAAATAGTTCATTGTTTCCGTGGGATACTTTAGTTACGAGGATGGAGCTGCGGGCAATAGCTTGTATCTTTTTACGTTCTTAGGGTTCCGTAATACTCAAGGAACCCTTATAGTTTCGCTGCTCTGTCCGTCCGTCTGTCTGTCTGTCCTCTTGCTCTGACTTATATAACTTGACCCCCCCCCCCCCCCCCCCCTGGCATTACTAAACTATGAAACTTGGAAAATTGCAATTTTTCATGCTGATATATCATGCTAAATGGAAATACTCTTTGGGATATTTATTTTGAACGAAATCGGAAAATAACTTTTGAAGTAATTTGAAAAAAAACCTATTGCGAGTTAATAGCTACGGAACCCTCCTTAGACATGTCCTGACATGCTCTTGGTTAGGTTATTGAAATACAGATTCAAGTAAATTCTAAATTTTTTCGTGCGTCACTATTTCTTGCAAAACTTTGAATATGCAACTAAGAATATAATAATATGTTTATGTGCATTATACCCACAGTTACAGTACAGACATAATATACGTCGTGTTCTATATGTTATTACGTAACTGCGCTATGTTATTATACTTTATATATGCGATGAAGACTGTTTGCGTAGGACGCCGCCGGGGCTTAAATCGCTTTTGCTATTATGTTATTATAACATGTCAATAAAATTGTACTAACTTTTCATTCAGCCATTGAAATGATTCTAACATTCGGTATGTTATTGTAGAATAATAACAATTAAATATTATAATGTAGGTAAAGTGAGTACAATTATCCTCATCTTTAGCGCCTTGTACCTTAGAATTGGCCCACGGCATCAACTAGCGGGCATGCATACGTTCATTGTACACACCGATTATAGCTCCCCCACACCGATTTCGGTGACGGTGGCCGGTTTCATCGAAACCAGGCCAGCTACGCAGGAGTTATTTTATAGAACTGGGTACACACTTGGGCACTCTCTCCTCCCTTACTCTCGAAACCCAGTGGGACGGACAGATCGACACGACTGGCGAGAGATCAGTCCCAGGTCCGACTTCTTACATGTCCATCCGACGCATGGATCATCTTTCTTGTCAGACAATTAGGTAATCAGCCTGCATTGTCCTAACCAAACTTGGAAACATCAATTTTTGATGTTCCAATGCGGGATTCGAACTTCCGACCTCCGAGTCGAGAGCCAGCCTCTAAACCATTGAACCACGGAGGCTGTAAGACACTACTACAATATGACATACATTTTATCAGTAACTAATATAAGGGGAGTCTGGCGGGCCTGTAATCTCAGTCCAAAATCAGACTATATACTTTCGTAAGTATTAAAAAACATTTTAAAAGTTAACTTTATCGAGTATATTATGAAATAATACGAAACTGAAATTAGCACTTCTCTATCTAATCTAAAACCAGCCATAAAATACTATATCAAATGTTATCATAACAACAACATACATGCTCCATACCGCGGTACATACTACATGCACTCCGTATATTATTCGCTCCGGCTTCTGTTGGAGGTACTGAATAAATAAACGTTTGGTGCTATATTTAAGTTACGAAGTATTCTGAATCTGTATTAGAAACAGCTGGATTATACACTCAATAGCCAGCACTCAGCGGTTAAGTTAGCTGAAGACACACGTTTCTTCGTAAAGGTTGCCCTCCGATGCACGCGACGCGCGACCCGAGACCGAAATAGGATCGCGGAGCCCCTGCCTAGTATGAATTTATATGGAGCACTAAACAATCCCCGCGACCCGCGTCGCGCGACCAGCGAGCGTGGCCAGAGAGCCTGATTGGCTGGTTTGCGGGCCGCGGTCTCGCGTCGTGGTAGCATACGAGGGCGGCACTGAAAATTTCGGGAATCAAGGAAGTGACACAACATTACTATTTAAAAATGTATTTATTGCTTTTCGAAGTATTCTCCGCGAAATTAAACACATTTTTCCATACGATGGAAAACCAATCATTGAAGCAACCATTCCATTCGGAAGTTGGGGTCTCCAAAATGGCCGTTTTGTAGGCGCCCACAGCTTCTTCAGGTGATGAAAATCTCTGACCACGCAATTTATTCTTTATTTTAGGGAAAGTATAGAAATCATTAGGGCTTAGGTCGGGGCTGTACGGCGGATGGTCTAATAATTCTATGATTTCTTGCTCTAAAAACTCTTTTGTTCCGTGCGCGGTGTGAGAACTCGCATTGTCGTGATGGAGGATGATGCGGCGGTTGCAGTTCTCTTTACGGAGTTCAGAAACGACCTGTGGCAAACAAATGTTAGTATACCATTCTGCATTAACCGTTCTTTGTCCCTCAAGAGGAATAGTCGCAACATGGCCGGTTTTGGAGACAAACGTGGCCACCATTTTTTTTGCAACACTCCGTGAACGAACAATTTTGGTTGGCTTTAACTTATTTTCGAACACCCAAACTCGTGACTGGTTTTTTGTTTCGGGTTCGTACGCGTATATCCAGGATTCGTCACCTGATACGATGTTGTATACAGCATTTGAGGATCCTGCGTGGAATCTTTCGAGAGTTCTGACGCACCAAGTAACGCGAGCCGCTTTTTGCTCTTCACAGAGCAAATGCGGTATCCATCGGGAAAACAACTTTTTTACACCTAATTGTTCATGCAAGATTATTTGTATTTGACTCATGCCAATGTCTAAAGTTGCCTGAATTTCGCGGTATGTCACATGTCGATCTTCCTCAATCAGCTTACGCACAGCATCAACGTTTTCTTGGGTGACTGCAGTTTTTGGACGACCTTGACGGGGATCATCACTGAGCTTGACACGTCCACGTTGAAATTCAGCAAACCAGCGATAAATTGTGGTTTTGGATGGGGCTTCATCACCAAATGCAGAAATCATCCGGTCAACACACTGTTTTTGTGTTAAACCACTTCGAAAGTCATAATAAATCGTCGCTATAGAATTTTCTCGAGTTAATTCCATTTTCTCAACGACTAAACAAGTTTGACAAGACCTTGTGACAAGACCGAGAATCTTTTTTTAAATAAATAAACGGTATTCGATTTTTAAAACCAAGGAGTTTTAAATTAAAAAGATTTTAATATGAAAGGAACAGTGGAAATATTCCATTCCCGATACTTTTAGTGCAGCCCTCGTAGATCGGAAGGCTACCTTAAGAGTTCCAATGTCAAGCGGCACCGCGCTGCACAGCGCATGTCATATGACACAGTAATAACACACAGGACTTCTTGCACTATTTCCACTTTAATAAGTATTTTACATTAATTTTAATATATTACACGACCGGTTTCGACAAAGTCATCATCAGGTGTAAAATACTTATTAAAGTGGAAATAGTGCAAGAAGTCCTGTGTGTTATTACTTATTACTGTGAAACATGGATTTCCACCAAGAACCTACAGTACAATCAATAACATATCATGTCATATGAAACGTGTATCTTTTTGTGTAGTGAATAAGTTCGATTTTTAATAGCTCTCTTAAAACTTCAGCGCCGTGTCGCGTATCGTTCGGTTTCGGTGTGACCTGACCCTAATGAAAACTAACACGGCTAGCAATTAGTGAAGTAACCCTATCCTGCCGCGCCGCTATGAAAACATCCTCTCAATGTATACAGTAAGCTGATAGGTCAACGATTCCCCGCACGCGCCGCTCATGTAAACACTGAACAGCCTATGTGACTTGGGTGGCCCTATAGAACCTCTAAGCTTCACTAAGTAGAACCTAAGTACTGGGCTTAAATACTTCCGCAAACTTAATGCTCTAGGCCGGTTTATATTATTCAAATGGTAAAATACCGGCCAAGTGCGAGTCGGACTCGCGCACGAAGGGCTCCGTCCGTTATACCAATATTTTACAAGTTTACTTATTATTTCGTCATTTCTGTACAGAGTTTTATAAGTAAGGCATCTATAACTCCTGAACTTACAAAGTTATATCCATACAAAGTTTCATCTTTTTAGCACTAACCGTTTTGACGGTAAGCCGAAGACGGACGGACATGACGAATCACGAAACCATAAGGGTTCCGAGACGTGAATTAAGGACTAAAATAATCCAGTGCATGTATAATATAATCTGCTAGGTATGTAGATTACATGATATTAAGTACCAATTGAAATTTGAATTAAAAAAAAATAACAAATTAGAACCCAGTTAATTTTTGCAATGTAATTAAGAACATCTTGACATTCATAGTCACTTACGGCCGCACTCAGAGACATACTTAAGGTAGAGCTTACTTAAGGAGCTACATAGTAGAGACTTGGACAGAAACTATAAGTATGAACTTTGTGTCAAAATCTGTACTAAGTAAGCATTAAATTTCTCTCGAGTGCGGCCGATAGGTTTAAATCGTACGGAAAGCTTAACATCTACAAAACTAGTATCTTGATTAAATAATACGTGAAGCAAAAACTTTGAGTACCTATAGTTTTACGAGAACTGTGTGAACGGAGGAGTATGAAATTTGGCACAGTTAAAGTTCATGTGGAGGAGCAGCGAGATGCACGAATATTTTTTTATAAATTATTTATTTAAAAATAACCTCTATATTTTTACTCAGATTAATTTCAATTTTGTCACACGTCGACGTTTGTCAATAATCAGTATGTCTTTCACATTTCATAGACAACATTTACATTTATTATTTCGTATCTAAGAGGCAAAAGAACCCTTATAAAGTTCAAAGTTAAACAAACTTCGACAGCTGGGCGACCACTAGGATTATTAGATGTGTTATCAAACGAACAGAAACTCTTTCTTAATTCTATTATGTTTTTGTTAGCTTTGCATGAGACAAGCGTTGGCATCACTGTGCCTACGTACTTACAGTCTAAAAATAAACTTCTAAAATAATTTTGACGTAAAAAACTATTGCCATTAGATGTGATCTTCCACCTGAGTGGCATCGCGGATAGGCTACATTTTATCAACATAGATGTGTATCTATATCGAAATCTGTAAAGGCAGAAGGCCAAAAGTATTTTTCCAGGCTTTCTTTGAATATTTTCGAATCGGTTTCCAATTTAACGTAAGTACATATATAAGTAGATAAGTTTTGTAAAATCAATTACATTACGGTACTCAGACTCTGAGGTAGGGAATTGTTGCATTAGCTAATGGCTGTTGATGTAGTCTTACGGCCCGTTTCAATAACCTATCTATCTATAACTATTTGTTAAAAACGTCGCCGTTCAATCATTTGACGGTTTTTTGCGATACCAGTTTGACGTTTCTAACAAATAGTTACTGGTAGATAGGTTATTGAAACGGGCCGTTATACAAATCCGTAAATTCTAGCTGTTTGAATAGGGATGTTGCCCAATGTGGAATATCACATTTTTATAAATTATTATTTTTTTAATTTGTTGATTAATAATACATACATAAATCTAAAGGAATAGGTATTTAGATTGACGCGATTAAAAATTATAAGCAAATAAAAAATATTGCCCATCTCTTTCTCGCAAAACGATAAGTTATTTTGTAATGACAGTTGTATGGCGGCGCAACTCGTGACGTCACAGGCCGATATATCGCTCCTTTTCTTATTGTAAATTTAAATTGTTTGTATAATTAGTTATTTTTTTAAGATAAACAAAAATGGGTTCTAGATTGTTTATTAATATGTTGTCTAAAATCTAATAGACGAAAAAAATTTTTTTAGGCAACATGCCTATTGTAGCGTAGCGCTATGACGGAAACGCGTCATAATTTTCGCGAACGAGTTTAGTTGCACTCTGAGGGCAATGAAAAAACGCGACCCCCAAAAGGGGGGTGTTTTGACCTCGAGAAGAAACACACTGTATAAGATTATATCAATATGATATTTGATCAATAAACAAGATACGGTCAACTGTCATAACATTCTACTAATACAGTAAATATCGGAACCCATAGATAAGGTTTAAACCGGTAACTGGAAGTTATCCATAATCGGCTGACCGAAGTTTCCGGTTCTTATCAAAATAGATAAGAAACTAATATGTGCTCAATATTATCTTAACTTTTACTTTAACTGATCGTGTTTCACTTTATCAAGTTGGAAAAATGGCTGAAACAATTTTTTGCGACTTCTGTTATGAAAGATACAAGTAGAAAACACGGTTGAAACAAAAATTGAATTTGGAACTGTAATAATTAGAGCGTTTCTTTTTACATTTTTGGATATTAGCACATGTAATATCTAAATTGTCAGCAATATTTAGTTTTAGGTGTATTTAATATTATTTAATTTGAGTTTAATTTATTTGACTAGGTAGTGAGCATTACCTAATCCTACTACCCTACTACTAATTATAAATGTGACAGTTTGTAAGGATGGATGGATGGATGGATGGATGGATGGATGGATGAGGGATGAAAAAGTACCTACAATGTTCCCGTGGGATACTGTATTTACGTGGGAGACGTCACGGGAAAAAGATTGTTTGAAAATATATTTGAAACTAGATGTTGTTCTTATACGCGCAAAAAGAAATCCCACGGGAATCGTGCACTATACCAAATTTTAACAAAATCCGTTCAGTAATTATAGCGTGAAAGAGTAAAAAACATCAATACATCCATATATCCATACATCATTAATAATATGTCATTCTGTAATTAGATAATATTTATTGATTATTTATGTACTTATGTGTTATTAATTTTTTTTTTAATTTTTACCAGGGGGTGAACAGTAGCCTGAAAAGGGTCGGAGTGGCGATGCTGTTCTTGTCCATGATCCCGTACGATGACAAAAAAAAAGTCAGTAACTCGTTTGGATCGTCAACTGTCAATGTCACTGTCAGTGGCTGTCACTGTCATCGGTTTGAATTGTGTTTAATGCGCGCCAAAATTGTACAAAGTTTGACTAAACATTAACACAGCTTTCTTCAGCGTACGCTGGGCTCGCTCGTATGACTTTAAGGCATCATTTACACGGTTTCCAGAAAGCAAAAGAAAAATCTAGAAGTTCTAGAACATTGACATAATGAATTACAAGTGTGCTTGTGTCTGTTCCGATCCATTTTATTCTTAAAAAATTAAAAAGGGAATAGTTTCACAGAGTGGAAAATACATATTATACTTACGTACAGAGAAACAGCTTTCATAGAACTATTCAAATCGATCCAAATTTGAAAATTTTGACGTCACCTTCAACGGCTATTTTTACAATTTTTCTACACAATCGGACACACCGTATGCTTGTAGTAGTGATATTCATCGAACGCATGCACATCGAAAGCTAACTATCTAGCTGTTTAGCTGTTCCTCTTTCTTTACTCTGTGATACTACACTTTAATGTAATTCAAATGTCACTTATTTACCGGAAATTAAAAACGCTCTTGACCGAATTTCATCTATTTTAAAAACAAATAGATTACCTAAATTGGATCCAAACAGAGCTGACTTCTTTTACGATTATTTTTTTCGTTCCGCGACGCTACGCGGCGCTACATTTTTAAGATAGCTGTTCAAAATTAAACTTTATTCACTATACAGAAAGATACACGTTTCATACATCAGTTATACACTGTGCACAGTCATATATACGTAAGTATATATTTTTACTCTGTAGTAATAGTTCATACACCTGACATCCGAACTCAAACAGTGAAACGTGTGTCTTATTGTGTAATGAATAAAGTTAAATTTTGAATAGCTACCTTAAAAATGCAGCGCCATGTCACGCATCGTTTCGTTTCGGTGTGAATTGACCCTTACCTTTCCTGTAAGTAAATTTGACATGTTGCAGATTAGTGAAAATGATGCTTATTTATTACACAGCACAGAAAACACATTATCTAATATTAGAATAACGTTTTCTGTATTAGGTATCATTTTGTTCAGTCTGGTGTTGCGAGTCACTTATAAATAAGTTATAAGTAACTTACTGCAGCGAATATAAGATCCACCAGTGTATTATAACTTTCTCCATTAAAATGTAGACTTTATGAGTGTAGCGTAAAGTTCAATTTCGTATGACACAAAAGGCTCGTTAAATATTAGTATCTATAAGTTTGTCCCGCTGTCAAGGCGTTTTTCAGAGCCCCCAGGCCCCACTATACTATGCAGGGGATGACTGTCATTTATCTGTCGAATATTCCAGGAAATTGACAGCAAACGACTAAATATTTGAGCAATGATTTGGATTTGGCCAGTATTATGTAATGTTATAAAGCGGGTTTAGACACACGTTCTTTCTTACTTTTTTTGGCTAAAAGTAATAGTCCTTACTAATGTAATTATTGTAAAGTAGCTTTTGCCAGCGGCCCCGCCCGCGTAAATACAGTATCCCACGGAAACACTGTACTTTTTCGGGATAGAAAGCAACCAAAATCCGTTCAGTAGTTTTTTGCGCGAAAGAGTTACAAACAACCATCCTCACAAACCTTCACATTTATAATAGCGAGTAGTAGGGCCCGAAAGTTTGTAAATTTGGATGTGTGGATTCTGACTAAAATTTTTGGTAGGCTACTTTTCATCCTTTTTTGCGATTTTCATCTTGCCTGGTCGAGCGGCAACTTGCTCGATAGTAGGTACATTATACAGTACTTAGTACGACCATATTGCTAATGGCCCTCGGCAATCATCGTTTTCTATGAAAATGACAGATGATGTATGAAAAACGACGATTCCCGAAAGGCAACCTGGTTTTACTGTAGGATTTACTTGCACATTACACGCTAACACTTCGTCGCGAGACATGCATGACACGAAATTTCTGTTTTCAGAGACGGTTCCTGTTCTTCTGTTGGGATTGTACAGTCGACGGAGTACATGCATATGCATGTGACATGCATGCGATACGAGGCTGTGCATGGATTTGTGTCAATGAATTTTTGTATTTTCAAGCACGGTGCTGTACCTACTTAATATACATTAGGTATTTCTTAGTACCTACGATCTACACGCTTAGCATAACCACCTTAGAAATAGTTTCTTTCTACGGATAAATAGACAAAGGAAAGATGTTCACATTTGTCCATATTTTCTGTCAGTTTGTCTATTTGTGTCTGGACAAAACGCATTTCTATGGTGGTCAGGCTAAGCGTGTGATCTTTGTATCATTTTTGACAAAATCTTCTGAAATCAAGATGGCGTAACTTTTTGTCGAATTGCGGTTTGATTATACTGCGCAAAGCAAGTGCCAAAATGTCAAGATGACAAATGTCAAACATCGACTGTCCCAAACAACCCCAAAAGTGGCGCAGTTTAAGTGTGGACACTTTTGCCTCGTGTATAATATTCCTATGGGTCTATACAGAAATGTAATTAAATGAGTGTACCTATTCCTTCAATTTTCTAATAATGACATAAGTACATGACACGTATTGTAAATTACACTTATGAGATTACAGTGTGGCCATTAAACTGGCGGCAAACTAAAAACTACAAATTACTTTCACATTCAACTCTTGCAAATTGTATCTTTAAATTCACAACCACGTTCGCCTTTCGTTATGCAAATGTTTCCTGATCACCTTGGGGTTTTTGAGAATATTTTGCAAAGCAAACTTAACTACTAGCTCCATAAATACATAACATTATATTCTTAATCTAAACTTAATTTAATTTTGTATTTTTTGTATTACAAGGTGGTACTAATAAAATGGAATTGTACAATAACTATGCCGAAAGCAAACCATATCAGTCATTGACTAAAAAAATTCTTATTAAAATCAGATCTAAGTTCTTTACTTATGGTAGTATAAGGCTCTAAATCGAGTTCTTTGCAGAGAGTGTTAAAAGTTCTGCTTGCTCGCACTAGAAATGAGTTAGCTCTGTAGTTAGTGTTGCAGGCTTCAAATGTAAGTGGTGGACTGTATGTTCTTGGTCTGGAAGGTACAATAAAATTTGTTTTTTGAAGAAGGTCTGGACTTACAGATTTATTATTGATAATTTTCATAATAAAAATGCAGTCTGAGATTTGTTGATTACGGTTAAATAGTGGCATCATATGAAATTTTCTACAAAGGGCAATGTAGTTGTCAGAATTATAAGTTATTTTAAGCCGGTAACATAAGAACCGTAAGAATAGTTTTTGAATTTTTTTAATTCTTTCAACATATTTTTTGTAGCAGGGATTCCGTACTTGTGAGCAGTAATCAAGATGGCTCCTGACGAAGGTACAGTAAAGTATTTTTAACGTTTTAGCTAATTTACAGGAAGTAGTTACTCTCATGATGAAGCCTAGGGCTTTTGAGGCCTTCGCGATGATTTTAACTATATGGTCGCCAAACATAAGTTTCTCATCGTGATAGACACCAAGATGTTGCACAAGAGTACATCTTGGTATTTCTTGCCTGGGTTTTTTTTCTGGAAAACGTAGTGATAGAACATTTAGAGGGATTTGGGTCTAAATTATTGAGAGTACAGTAGATGTCCAGTCGATCCAGGTCAGCTTTGAGCCTCTCAGTATCCTCGAGTGACGAGATTGGCAGGAAAATTTTCATGTCGTTAGCGAAATAGAGATATCGAGAGTAGCGAAAACATGAGTTAATATCATTTATAAAAATTTGGAATAGGATAGGTCCCAGTAGTGATCCCTGGGGAACTCCACTAGGAATGGGAACCCAACTATAAATGTAATTATTAATGACTACAGCTTGTGATCGATTTTTTAGATATGAGCAAAGCCACCGGTAAAGGTCACCCCTATTATTTTTAAAGATGTCGTGATCTATACGGTCAAAGCACTTGGTATAATCAGTATATATTAAGTCTGTTTGATTAATATTTTTTTTGTCCATCTCATATGTCAAATATTCATTAAAAAGAATGAGGTTTGAATGTGTAGATAGATCGACCTTTTAAGGAACCATGCTGTGAATTGCTGAATGAAGTTTTTAAGGCATCATAGACTTGGTTGTAAACGAGACGTTCAAATATTTTGGCAACTACACATAACTTAGAGATCGGTCGATAATTGGTTACCTGTGAAATATCGCCTGTCTTATGTATAAAATAAGTATAAATCCGATTTCCAGACTTTAGCAGAGTCACACAGTCCGTGCATGATTTAAGTGACTTTTTGAAAAGCAAGAAAGCTTATACATATAGCTATAGTCTGATAACAACCTATTAAAAACTTTGGGTGCAAATAATCCGGTCCAGCTGATTTGTTAGGGTCTAATGTCTTTAACTGAAATTTAACTGATTCTAGCTTAATATCGATTGAATTTAAGAATGTAATTGGGTCGCATGTATTATCGCGGACATGACGGACATAGGTTGAATAAAATCATTGTAGCCAGTGATGGTTATTGGACTTAGGAAAGGCTCATGAAAGTAGTTGGAAAATGCATTGCAGATTGTTTCCCCAAATGAAAAAGTGATACCATTGAATACAAGGTTACTTGGAAGCCTATTTGTCTTACATCGATGTTTAACAAAACTCCAAAACTTCTTAGGATTTAGAGCGATCGATGACTCAGTCACTAACAAATAATTAGTATAACAGTCCGATTCCACCTTTTTAACCCGATTACGTAACAGATTAGAAGTTAGCTGGTCACTAATTCTACCATATTTTTTTAACTTATTGTGATACTTATGTTTTTCTTTTATCAGACGTTTGAGATCATGATTGTACCAGATTGTATATGCACTGGAGTTAATCTGTTTTGAAGGTACATATTTGCTATGTATGTTATAGATATAATTATAAAAAAAAAGTCTACAGCATCATCTAATGATCTGTTTTCGAATTCACAGTGCCAGATATTTATGAAATTTTGTCATTGATAATAAAGAAGAATATTAACTGTAGATAAAAGCTTAACAATGAAATTATGGAATGGAAACTTAATGTCACGTTTCAAAGATCTTTATTTCCAATTAATACTTTTTTAATCGTCATTTATATGGAAAACAATAAATATGGGTAATGTATGTAGGCAATAAGTAGGTATGTACGAGTAAAATTAATCTAATCAATCGTTTGAAAGTAAACTAAATTACTTTTAAAAAATTACTTTAAATATTTAATAATATGCTGGAGTGTATCTCAGTATCAACATTGTCTAAAGAATATCAGCTAAAATTGGAACATAAAAGTAAATATATATTTTAAAATTTTAGAACATCACGAATGAAAATTTGGGGAAGCGTAAATGTTGAGTTTATGACTTGCTAATATAAAATGTCGACAGTGGTAACCAACCGCAAAAACCCTGAGATCATATCAAAGGGTTTTTGCGGTTGGTTACCACTGTCGATCCTGGCTACACAGGAGTTGCAGTGGTGGGTAAGTGTGGTGGGCCAATTGCCCGTTTAATATAAAATGTATGGAGGTTGGGGCACTTGGAAATTCCACCTATATGTGTAATAACCTGATATCTCCAGGAGTGTTAACCTGTGTTTAATGTGGTACAGTTGTAAGCACCGACACATGTTTAGATACTTTCAAAATTAATAATTACTATGAAAATGTACAGGACACATTCATGGTTATTCAAACGGCATTCAGGTTTACGTGAATTTTTGATAATCGTCAACATATGACTGACGTCCCCTTCGAAATGATTTTAGAATGTGATATTTTATTAAAAAGCTTAGGCAAATATAATGTTTAAAATTATTGGACTGACAATTCAGAAATCAGAACACTCTCCTAGAGACAGACATCTGTCATAAAATTTTTATTGTATACATTAACAATTCACATGTCAATAAAATTGATCGCTTCAGCTTATCCGATCGTATCGCCGTGTTCGTGGCCACAATGATTTCATATTATAGTGTATCATCGGTGTCATGAGAACGGTGTCGCTTTCCACTGAAACGGGAGAAGCAGTGACAGCCTGCTGTTGCTGAGGCCTCGTGATGCTAGACATTGGTAGAATGCTATGCACGGTCTTGCTAAAAATCGGCGGACTAAAACGGGAATAGTAGTGAGATCATCTGTTATTGGGGCCTCAGATAACTAGATAGTATCTATATTATTTATACTAATGTAACGAAATGAAGCGGAAATATTTGTTTGTTTGGATTGAACAGGCTCCGAAACTACTGGACCGATTTTGAGTAAAATTTGGCACAAATACAGAGCAGGCCACGGGGAATGACATATTATGCTAATTTTTACTGTGGCAAAATGAACGGTCCCCGCGGAATTTCCAGTGCAACCTAACATTCGAGCTTCGAAGTCATACAATGAAACGTAAAACTGTAAAAATGCAGCGCGGTACGCCGCGCGTCGCGTATCGTCCCGGTGTGAACCGACCCTAAAAACCATACCACATTATGTATTATGTTATGCTTGAATATTACGAGCTCTTGATCAAAGGACGTCGGAATTAATAAAAATATGTTATATCAATTTATTGATTGCCATTAGCATCATAACGATCTCATTTCATCCCGTATCATACTAACGACGCGTTTGCGAGAGAAATACGATCTTGTTTCCACGCAAAATATAAATATGGCTTTTTTAAAATACTAAACAGAAAATATATAATATAGATGGCGTCCCCAGCTATATTATATATTTTCCGTGGGAAAGTTTTTCTATTTATAGATTTTTAAAGACGTCATATTTGTAGTGAAGTCTTCTTTTTTTTTGTATTAATTTTTGGTTTACTTTAGTTTATTATGTGGATTTATATTGAATTTTAATAATTGAAATAAACATGTTTATGTATAGATGTTGCCCGCGTATTCGTGCGCGCAAAAGGGTACCGTACATTTTGCCGCAATAAAAAGTAGCCTCTATATCCTTCCCCGTGGTCTACTCTAGGTCTGAAGTATATTCAATACACACCATCACCCACGAATATTGAAAACTTTTTGCTCCCTCGGCGGGATTCGAACCCGCGTCCTCCGGCTTGAGCGCCGACGCTCCCACTGAGCCACAGAGCTCGTCAAGAGAATAGGGCTGTAATTCACTAGTCCCTACGCTAGGTAACATTGTGCTATTGTGTGGCGACGCGTTACGTAACCACGTACGACGCTGTACAACAAAAGCATACGTGTTTCTCATTAACGTGTGATTGATTATCTTTGAAACTATCAAACCAGTGCCATGCACTGGAGTGTAGGACATTGGCACCTACAGTAGTTCATTTATATGGTTCCGTACCCAAAGCGTAAAACGGGACCCTATTACCGAGACTCCGCTGTCCGTCCGTCTGTCACCAGGCTGTATCTCATGAACCGTGATAGTTATTAGACAGGTGAAATTTTCGCAGATGATGTATTTCTGTTGCCGCTATAACAACAAAATATAGTAAAAGACATAATAAAATGAATATTTAAGGGGGGCTGCCATACAAAAAATGTAAATTTTTAGCCGTATGTACGGAATGTACGGAACCCTTCGTGCGCGAGTCCGACTTCCACTTGGCCGATTTTTGAATACAAATAAAATACTGTTATGTAGTTAAGTCCAAAAACCTCTACTTAAACTAAAGTATCGCTTCTGATGATTGCTAACTTCCAAAAAAAAATATATAATGTTTTTCTGTCTTAGATATATTATAATTAAAAATACCTAGTTCACGAGACTATCCTGTGTTCCCGAGCAGAGTGGTGATCCCATTACCGTTAAATGTTTGTTCGCTCACTGCGCTTAAATATTTAGCTTAGTTTTCCATTTTTATTGTACTTTATAGGCTTTTCAGCTTTACTAAATGTTTCCTTTTCCTTCATTTACTTTTAGTCTTTCAAAGAGGATTCTATTTAGGTACAACGTAGGCTGCTACGTGTTACGCCTCCGTAGTCCAGTGGCTTAGAGCTTGGCTATCGACTCCGGAGGTCGTGGGTTCGGTCCCCGCGTTGGAACAACAAAAAATGTTGTTTTCAAGTCTGGCTAGGACAATGAGGCTGATCACCTAGTGGCTTTCTTAGACCCCCTGATTGTCTGACAAGCAAGATGACCCATGCATCGGATGGGCATGTAAAAAGTCGGTCCTGCGTCTGATCCCTCGAGAGTAAAGGAAGAGAGAGTCTCTTGAGTGTGCTCTTGTGTATTGCGCACACACTACGGCAATGGGCGCTATCAAATATGCGTAGCTGGTCTGGTCTGGGGAGCTATTTTTAACCGACTTCCAAGAAAAATGAGGCGGTTATACGTTCGGCTGTATATATATATTATTTATGTACACCGGATATTTTTTAAACAAAAGCTAAATTAAAGTTTCTACAGTCTACATTCCATAGACGAGGCATGTCGAGGAAAAAAGTCTCTCCACCTAAATGACCCCAAAGATGGGGTGGGGTTCCGTGGGGTTGGGGCCATTTACGTTTGACATTTGTCATCTTAACATTTTCACATAAACTCTTTCCGCAGTATATTCAGTCTCCTGAAATCAAGATGGCATAACTTTTTCTTGTATGAAGATTTTTAGTGTCAAATGTATGTCATAGCCCATCCTTAGTTTTGAAACCTTTTCTACATTCGATAAAAGGACACTGGCGAATCTTGCCTGATTTTCCATTAAGAGCGGCCAAGTTTCGAACATATGTGGTTTTGTAGTACTTAAAAAGTTATTATATTTAAAAAAAGTTAATATATTTTTAGGACTTGGGAATAAAAAGTTATGAATCTCCAAATATAAGAGAATTGATGTGCAAAATATAAAAAATATAAGTATTTTGCACATTACACCATTACACATACACATACTACACTTATATGTGGTAATCGTTGTCATCTATATCTATATATATATATATATATTCTATGGTTATCATGCTGTAAATAGTCAGTTTGAGGCGTAATAGCTCCATCTAGTGGCCCAGTAGATAGATTTATTTTAATTGGAGTATAAAGTTATTTTCTTTTTCTATAGCTCAGCAGTTTCGTACTAGTTTTATGATTTATGATAAAAAAGTTACTTGGGGGTGTGAAATAGATTCCTCTATACTATTTGTATTTATATACTAAGAAAAATAATCATAATGTGTATGGTTTTCGTAACGTGAAAGCGACATCTATAATTTATCTGTTAGCATAATGCGTTTCTAAATAAACTAGTTATTTATTTCATTACGTAATTGACATCGCAAATAATAGAAGTCGCTTTTCCGGAAATCGCCACTAGAGTCCCCCCGAGTTTGATGTAATTAATTTAATATAATAATATTTTTCTTTTTTTTCCTATGTTCATAAAGTACAACTTGCAATATATACTTTTTGTAGCCTCGTATTTTAATTACCAGGCAGTAAATGTAAGGTGACTTGCCGGTCTCCTTTAAAGATACCATACCACGTTCTCCTATACTTACAAGTACTTACCTATCAAAATATCGGTTGACCAACAATATTTGTACCTTTGG
The DNA here is from genome assembly GCA_037179445.1 of Phengaris alcon alcon. NCBI lineage: Eukaryota > Metazoa > Arthropoda > Insecta > Lepidoptera > Lycaenidae > Phengaris > Phengaris alcon. The sequence continues at coordinate 52,510 of JAYRCH010000263.1, read as the reverse complement.
TCACCCTACTTTTGCTCAGAATCCCGTTTGTCCCACAACATCGTAAGACAGCGTCACCCTAGCAGTCAACAGTCTTGATTAAACAATTTGTTTGATTGCTGCAGTATTTGTACAGGATTCAACTTATCAAGAGACGCCCGATGTAACTTTGTAACTACGTGTTAGTATAAATTATATTTCCAATTTGAATTTCAGATTTTATTATGCCACGAATAATATATAAAAATAAGTTCGAGTTCGCAAACTAAGCGGCTTGCAGACAAAATTAATTTTGTCAAATGTTAATGCTAATTGCTACGTTAAGTCTTAGGCCTCATGGATGTGTATTAAATATAATAATAATAATATCTATGGACGCTTCACACCACGTCAATCTGGCCCCGTGCTAAGTATCCGAAGAACTTATGTTACAGGTACCAGAAAACGGGAAGCATATTTAATACTTTTATACTATACATATATTTAAGATTTTTATTATATTATACACATCCGTGACCCAGGAACACAGAAAAACTTTTTTGTTCCTTCGGCGGGATTCAAACCCGCGACCCCCGGCTTGAGCACTAACGCGCTGAACCACTGAGCTACAGAGGTCGTCGAATATATATATATATATATATATATATATATATATATATATATATATATATATATATATATACATACGAAAAATATGTTAATAATATACGATAAAAATCTTAAATATATGTATAGTATAAAATTACCTATGTATAATATAAAAGTATCAAATATACTTCCCGTTGTCTGGTCCCCGTAACACAAGTTTCTCGAGTAGGTACCTACTCAGCACGGGGCCAGATTGACGTGGTGTGAAGCGTTCAAAGATCGGATGTCGCGGCCCGACCGTCGTAATACTACTAATATTATAAATGTGAAAGTTTGTAAGGATGGATGGATGTTTGTTACTCTTTCACGCAAAAACTACTAAACGGATTTTGATGAAATTTGGTATGGTAGTAGTATAGGCTCTGGATTAAAACATAGGCTACTTTTTATCCTGGAAAAGTACAGTATTCCCGCGGGATACCCGATTGTATATTTACGCGGGCGGAGGCGCGGGCAACAGCTAGTATGATTATATGTCAATACTAGCTGTTTTCCGCGGCTCCGCCCGCGTAAATATACTATAAAGTATCCCGCGGGAACATTGTGCTTTTCCGAGATAAAAAGTAGCCTATGTTTTAAACCAGAACCTATACTACAACCATACCAAATTTCATTAAAGTCCGTTTTGTAGTTTTTGCGTGAAAGAGTAACAAACATCCATCCATCCTCACAAACTTTCACATTTACAATATTGTAGTAGGATTATTATGATGTCAAAAAATAAATTCGTTTTAAAAATGTTGCAATTCATTGTAATTAACTCTTATGACAAAAAGGTTAAGGAAGTATAGTAATGGGATATTGAGTAATAGTAATTTATTTTTCTTGGAATCTTAATCGTTTGTCTTTCTGTAGGCTGCAGTCATTTTATATTCATTGTTTTTATAATTGTTCACTAACTAGTAATTATTACAGAGTATTATAGACTGTAGGGAAGTGATCGTCACATTTTTATAGTCAAGGGCCACAATGTGAAGTATCACACTGCACTGTGGGCAGCACATGATGACTTTGGTGTTGCGGATGTACACGCTTGCCGGCTAGTTTAGGATAATTAGTTTTGCACCCCATGCTTTTTTCCCTTGCCCAAAACAACAGTTTTTGTTTGATTTTTTTATGTGCAACAGCGTCAAAAAGCGAGCGAGCGGAGCATGGAAGCATTTTTTTTTCTAATTGTAAGAAAATTTGTAAGAATATTTATAGAATTATAGAATTATTATAGAATTGTTCAGATAGGGATGAAAGAGTATATTCTTCGAAAAAAAATTAGGTGTGCAAATTAGAGTGTTGACTTTTCTAAATAATATAAAAATATTATGTTCTTTACGTTGAAAGCGAGCGAGCGGAGCGAACGAGTTTTTTTTTCAATTTTTTTTTTAATTTGATTTGTTTGCACGGTGCAGCTCGAAATTAGAACTCTTGCAATGAAACGTGTATCTTCTTGTGTGGTGAATAAAGTTCAATTTTGAATCGCTATCTAAAAAATGCGCGCCGCGTCTTGGTGTGAACATACGCTCAATTTCTTATTTGCAAGTGTTAGGTATACTTCTGTACAAGATCACATCGTACGATGGGTGTTTATTAAGTCGTCTGCTTTACATTACACTATCAGTAGTGATAGTGGCGATGTGCAGAGTGTTGGTGTAGTGTCGTTCTAGTGTACTTGAGTTTGGTGTCGAATATAGTGACGTCATCAACGTCTTGTAGAGTTCGGAGCCTCTGAACGCCGATATGATAAAAATTCATGCGAGTGTTTGAACAGTGAATAGCACTCTAAAAATCTTGATTTTATTAATATTTAATTGTAACTAGTCCAGGGTATTTGTAACCAGTTAGGTTTGAAAATAATACTATACTATTGTTTAACTCTTCCTCGAGTTTAAACGTAATTCTGCACAGTATCTCATTTTAACACAATTAAAAGTTCGCTATTACATCACCAATACAATAAACATACAACGAAATGAAAAATAATATTTAAATAATTACAACTTTCATAAAAAAACTATAAACCCGACTGACTACCTACGTCTATTTTATAGCCCATTTTACCCGGGCTATTATTACGAATATATTGACACCTCATTTATTAAAATCGGACCAGTAGTTTAGGTGCAACAAACACACATGCATACATACATATATACCAACATAGACTGCCAAAATCATTACCCTTCCTCTTGGCTTCGCCGTAGTCTAACGTCCTCCTAAAGTATAACCTCCTCCTTTTTGGAAGTCGGGTAAATAGAACAGTAGCAATTGTTATATTTCAAAAATGTACCTAAATAAAATTAAATTTATTGTCCCACAATTGCCTTGTATTGCGGACAGGGTTATTAGTAAAGTTACATAGAGAGGGCGTGGTCCTTTAGGGTCAGCTCTCACCGAGACGCAGGGTGAAGATAGTGATTCAAAATTGAATTTACTCACTACACTATATTATGCAAATTTCGGAATCTTATCAAATATATCCTTAATAGATACGAGAAGCAAAAACTTTAAGTACGGTCTACAGTTATACGAGAATCGTGCGAACGGAGGATTATGAAATTTGCCACAGTTAAAGTTTATGTGGAGAAATACATAAAATTAGTAAAAAATAAAATTACACACACTACCTCACTCACACTACCATGCGTTTGTATAATAACCAAGAACAGTGGGTTTGACACAATTGTCACTCTCTCTTTCACATTCCATGGACAACGTTTACAGATTTGTATTGCGTATCTAAAAGGCAAAAGAATCCTTAAAAAGTTACAAATTAAATTATTCGACCACAGGGCGACATCTTGTTCCGATAATTCCGATAATTCCGATAGTCCTGTTTTTCCCCTGTCCGGATTAACGAGGCCCTACTGTTGTTTCGTCAACTTACCTAAGTCCTAACTACAAATAAAATACCACTGAAAATAGAATTTGGAATTTTCAACTCTATTGTATTGGACTAATACAATAGAGTTGAAAATCGAACACACGAGTGACAGATTTGACATTAACATTTGACTCGATAATCGTGTGTTCCATTTTCAACTTTATTGTTTTAGTGCAGAGTTCTATTTGCATTTTCTCTATTTTCTCTCTCTATTTCTATTTTCTCGGGCCCTCCGGATTCCGGATCATAATATAGTACCAGCCCAAACACTGCCGATCATAACACTTTTAAGTACGTTTAATTTTCAATTGATTAAAGTTTAATCCTTTAATTCAGTTATTATAATAATACCTATTACAAAACGAAGAAGCAACAAAAAGGTAGATTAATGGAAATTAATAATGAAAATCGTATTAAATATTCCAATTGGCCCAGAATCCTCTGTTTGTGGAACAGCGGGCCTGTTGTCTAAATTAATGAAGTGGGCCACAGCCACTCGGGGTAAAATCGACATTCTGGGAGCTTCTAGAATGTTCAATTCACTGACAATTCACATTTAAATGATGAAAGGACCATATACATCGAGTTTACCTTGCATTGTAAAATCAAGTGTCGAATTACAATAATGTCATAAATACATAAAGTGTCTAGTCGTCCGCTAAGCGGATTAATAAGTGAAAAATTATTCGTCCGCTTAATGATGGAAAAAAAAATTTTTAGTCGTCCTAAATAAATATCAACGTTATTATGTTGATTTCATATTTGAGTGTCTTACGGCCGAATACTGGAACGATATACGAGTTAAATTAAGAGCCGATCAAGTCTGGTCGCCACCGGACATGATCGGCTTGATGACACCAGAATTTAACCAAGTGGTATCAAAAACGGTCAATAAGAATTCTTTTTCTGTCACCAGGCGGCGCTTGGTAGCCGGTCCTTGTCGTGTCAAAAAGCTGTCAGGTGTCACGAATTTAAAAACCCTCATTCAAAGTCGAGTGTGTTAATTTCTCTACACTACACTGACACTGGCTATTCCTCAAGGGAGGCCATTTTTAAAGAAGAAGAAGTGTTAATTTCTGATAATGTAATGTTCCTGGTACCACTGATTCCCTTTTTTTAGCTGTAGAAGCGAGCAGAGGTATACAAAATTTGACAGTCATATGTTTGTGTTAAAAATACAAAATAAACACTTGTTCGGTATAAACTTTGAAATGAATACAAGTGTCAAGTTATAGTGGTTTACATACGATATCAGTCATATAACCAGCCAGCATGACCTCTCTGGGAATACCTACGGAGGCGCCAGTACACACCATACTGTTTACGTCGGCGTACACGCAGAAAACCATCAAAAACCCACCGAAAAAGGTATGTCATGGATATGAATATCTTAAATAATTGTTTTAAAACAAAAAATGAAAACCGTCTTCCAAAGTAAAAATGCACAAAAAAGTATGAAATAATTGTTATTTTCTAAACAATTCCCCTAAAATTGTTACAATTTTTCTTTACTCAATCTTCATACTTCGTTAGACTTTAACGGCCCGTTTCAATAACTTATCTGTTAAAAACATCGAATTTGCTATCGCTGTAAGTAATATCGCTGTCAAACAGACAAAGATTCCTCTAAGTTAGTTTATTGAAACGCAAAAAACCGGCAAATGATACCAAAGGTGACGTTTTTAACAAATAGTTACTGGTAGATGGGTTATTAAAACCGGCCGTCGAGGATTTAACTGCAAAAATCTCCACTACGTATGCCCACTACGTACACAAAATATTTAATTTTCAATAAACTCACTTGATTTATAATTATGACGTCATGCGATATCCTAACATTCAATTTTAAGCCCTATATTGTATGTATAAGATCTAAAATCATATTTACGTAGTAAGTTCAGATTTTCATGTCACTAGTGTTTGCTTTCTTATCTAAAGAACGGCGGTGTTTGGCAAAAGTCTACTTACAATTGTAAATTATACGTACGTACTACTTCGTAAATTTCATTACAAACTGTTTTCGTATATTTTGGTAAGGGCCTAAGAGAAGGCATTAATCTAACGCCAATCCTATGATGGTAGCGTGGTAACAGAGGGTCAATTCTGCTAAATAAATCTTGCAATAATACAATTACAATCAAGTCCCGACACGCTAAAACTGCTAAACAGGTGTTCTCGTTAACGTTAAACCGGCGTCTAACGCCTCCTTGGACCAACCAAACGTCACAAAATCAGGTTACGATAACAAGTCGCTTCACTTATAATTAGGGTACATCTCTAAAATTTGAAAACTAGGACAAGACGCGTGAAATCCCGGATTTTTGCGACCAAAACCTGGACATATGAACAGGATTTTTTCATGAAACGCTATTTATTTTGGAAAATCCTATAAAATTGTTACATAGTTGTAGTACTAATGAAAGTTATAGTGTCTTCTCCATGTAAATGTAAATTTCCCTTATTTATATATTTCAACTGCTAGAAAAAAAAATTACAAAACTCCGCCAGAATTGCAATGCAAAGTGCAGGTTTAGGATCTGTAACTACAAAATGGACGTAAAATGAACCAATGAATTACATCAAAAGTCACAATAATTACTTAATTTTTCATATTTCTGCGAATCAAAATAAACAAATTCGGAAAAAAGTTGCGCCTCTCTAAATCTGCCTACAAAACCCAGAAAGCAAATGATGTTCGGACGCTCCCCGGACGCCCTCTAAACTAGGACAAATCCGGGAAAACCCGGACGGATAGCAACCCTACTTATAATACGATCAAAGTAAAATGAAAGTCTATTTTAAATACGAGAATTGAGGTTCAGATTACAATTTAGTCCTTTGTAAACAAAATATTACATTCTACAAATTTAATTTGTCATTGTATAAATATGTTTATTACCCGGTAAATAAGTGAAAATTAAATTGTTATCATGCCATAGACGTATATATTATAGACGAGGCATGTTGAGGCAAAAAGTGTCTCCAGTTGACCCCACTTTTGAGATTTTTGGGGCCATTTTGACATTTTAGGTAAAGTGTAAACCAATTATTGTACGTTATATAGTTTCAGTCATACTCATAACATTGTTATATATACCTTTTTTATAATATTAAAAGAACAATTTTCCATCTTTTTGATAAAAGATGGCCCTGCGCGAGTTTCTTACGCCGGTTCTTCTCGCCGGGCTAGTTCCCGAACCGGTGCAGTGGTAGGCATTATGTAGACCGACGTTCAGAAAGTGAATTTTATACCAATTTTCAATAAAAAATTGACTTTGACAAGATGCCGCACCTTTTTCTTGTATGAAGGTTTGTTCTGTCAAATGTACGTCTAAAGCATATCTTGAGTTTTGAAATCATTAGGTACTTCAGAAAGTTAAGTTTTTATGTAAGAGGTATAAGTAGTTTCCGATAGATGGCGTTATATTTAAAATGGCGTTATATGCAAAATCGTATCGTGACGTGACGCGACCTTGCACTCTCAACTGAAGTTTCATTTCGGAAATGAATCTGAAGACCAAACTAGTTTTTAGTAAGCCACTATCGTCTTTTTCAAAGACGCTTGGCTGTGAAAGTTTTAAGGAACAGATGAGGGCGGACTGCAACACCAGAGCATTTACAAGTGCGTCGTCGGCCTTATAAACGTCCCTTAACCTATTTTTTCAGTCGAAGGTTGACGCTTTCAACAGGCACCTTGAGTTAAACATTTATTCCACTTGTTGAGATGATTTCATGGCATTTTTACGGCGGCATGCGAGCTGAATTTAACGTTTAAAAACCGGACAAGAGCGAGTCAGACTCGCGCGTGAAGGGTTCCGTACAAACAGCGAAAGATCACATTAGTTGTATACGAGCCGCACTTTAAATTTTGATAATTTCAACTGTCTAGCTATCGAGGTTCATGAGATTCATTATACAGTCTGGCAGGCAGACAGAGACAGAGACGCACGGACAGCGGCGTAATAGGGACCCTTTTGGGTACGGAACCCTAAAAAGCATCAAGGTTGTGCGGCTGTTATGGAGATCTTGATATTTATTGATAGATCCCTATGATCGTGATAAATCATCAAAGTCACTGTATGTAGTCAGTAGTTAAGGCTTTGAACGTATGCCAGACACGTGGTCAACGGCGTAATATTTTTGCATGACAGTCAAAGGAACATTTTACATAATCTCTAGATAAACTAAGTTCAACTGGCGCAGAGTATCCGAATCTCAAAAGTGTCTAGTGGTCACAGGTGAGTCTTTTTCGAGGATAAAGCTATTTTGTTTTGCTATAATTTGGCAGTGTAACTGGTTTTAAGAGAAAAAATTATTACTTTGGGAATAAAATGGAACTGAACTAAGAAAAACAATCTCTTTCTGTAAAAGTTTTTAAATCCTTTCCGTGTCCGCTCTATCTATCAGTAGATATGTCATTGACGACTTATGGAATCCATAAACGGATCCCAATGGTCAGTTAAGTTAAACTTATTTTATACCTGTCACTTTTTTGTTCAGTAACCCGTTAACGAACCAATAGCCGTAATGAATAGATAAACTACCGAAAAATTCACCTCCAAAAGTCCTGGCATAAGAGAGTTTTCTCTTTGTTCTTTTGTTTACGGATGGATTAGATTGGATCAGTGGGTCTAGCAGGAACATTTGACAGAGGCGTAAACGTAACGTTATCGAATTAGAATTGTATGAAAATCTGTAGCAAAATCATGACAGCGCCCGTACTAATTTCATCAACGTTATCGACGTTACGTTTACGCCGCTGTCAAATGTTCCTGCTAGGCCCTCTGACCGGTGTTTACATACTCCTTTAGGAGGTGTATTCAGTAATCGTAGGTGATGACATAGGCCCTGGCTTCCACACTATAAACTGTGGACGGTGTGATTACAAACACTTGAGCGTGTTTTGGTTGTATTTCAACACGGGTGAGATTGGATATCCCTCGCAGTATCAACTATAGCAGAGATATAGTTGATACTGCGAGCTATTAGTAAGGCTGGGACTGTATAATCTGGTATCCGGCGGTCCCGGGAAAATTCAGAGCACTGAAAATACAACTCTGCTAATACAATAGAGTATTACATCGAAGTGTCTAGCTGTCATATATGATTTTGACATTTGACTTGACACTTGTTTGTTTGATTTTCAGCTCTATTGTATTAGCGCAGTTAAAATTTTTTGGCCCGCCGGATTCCGGATCATATAGTAATCCGGATAATACACTCATTGTGAGTGCCATAAAGTCGTTATTCCAATATCTCATATCTTATTACGCAATGAGAGAAAAAAAAAACTCGAACATACGCCGTTTCTCTGGGATGAGATCTAGCTAAATCAATTTTTCACCCCTAAAACTTCCGACGTAGTAAATTTCATGGAAATTGTTGAAGTCGTTTCCGAGATTCAGATTATGAATATATACGAGAATTGCTTGTTTAAAGTATAGATATGATTTACTTTGTCGACAAAGAAGAGTCGATCGAATGCTATATTAACTCACATTTGTACACGTACAGTGTGCCGAGTGCGAGATTTTGTCCCTGCTCGCCGTGAAGAAGTTACTACGATGAGGGTGTTTGATGAGGTCTTGTAGCAGTATTACTTTAACATTACTTTTGAATTTCATATAAGCAAACATGATCTCTATTTATATAGACAAAAATGTATTTTTAATTTGCGCGAAATCTAAAAGTAATGTTAAAGTAATACTGCTACAAGACCTCATAATACCCCTCCTGGAGGCGGAAGTGGTATCAAAAACGGTCAATAAGAATTTTCGATCCTTTTTCCGTCACCGGGCTGCGTTTGGTAGCCCGACGGTCCTTGTGTCAAAAAGCTGTCGGATGTCATGAAACCCTCATTAGTGTGGCATCGAAACAACGCCCCTAGTGGCCAACAATGGGAACTAATTCAATGGCCATACCAATTAAGGGTAGTTTATTTCTTCACGGCGACTAGGGACAAAAACTCGCACTCAGCACACTGTATTTTCATTCAATATTTTCCGATTTTCCTTCATTTTTCAATAGAATGTTCACATAAATCACTACTTTACTGGACTTTTTGTAGCAGTTATAGCCAGTAAGTAGCCTCTATCCGACGATCATTCGTCATAGTTTTGTGAGTTGTGGCCCATTCAATGCACACATTTTTAGGGTTAAAACCCAAAGGGTAAAAACGGGGCCCTATTACTGAGACTTCGCTGTCTGTCTGTCCGTCCTTCCGTCTGACACTCCCCGTCTGCACCCCAATTCTCGTAATTATCTTGCAATTCATTTTACTTTTCATATTTGAATTATAAATACATCGTCTCGATATAATAAACTGATTTTTGGAGTTTGGACCAATCAAAATGGGTTTGATTGGTCTTAACTCCAAAACCTTTGACGTTTATGAGAATACCATTTTGCAGTTCCAATACATCGGGACTGGATTGTAACTGAATTATTGCAGGATTTAATTAGCAGTATCGACCTTCAGGCTGTACCTATCTCCCTAACCGTGATCGCTAGACAGTTGAAATTTTCACAGATTATACATTTCTGTTACCCCCATAACAACAAATACAGAATAAAATAAATATTTGAGGACGAAGGAGGCTCCCATATAAGAATTTTTTTTTGCATATTAGTACGGAACCCTTCATGCGCGATTTCGACTTGGCTTAACTTTAGCCTTTCAAGTGCTTGTCAATATTTTCAAAAGTGAGATTAGGTTAGGTTTAAACTAGTTTCCCTCCGCAACTTGACATTGTAGTCAGTCCATCAGGTATACCAGCGCCGAGTAAAAATATACCTATTATACTTTCTTTAATCTTGCACTGGTATCACACCAGTGCAAGATTAAACAAAGAAAATAAAAAGAAAAAAAAAATTTAGTGCTTTGCATTACATTTATATCCATCTAGCAGCACGCTCAGCACGACCACCATAGAAATGCGTTTTGAATACACAAGAATAGACATACTACATGCAGTTAACATGGACAAAATGACAGGTCTCTTTTATCAATTTGTCATTTTGTCTATTCTTCCGTAGAAAGAAACTGAACTACGGTGGTTATGCTACACGTGCACTCTAGAATGTTCGTTATTACCCACTACCTAGTAGGAATAGAAGGTATCTTGTATCTATTCCCCTCCTCCGCTCGCCGCGTTATCAGGCCAATTAATCATGCCCTACAACACTCGACAGCTCGCGTCTCGTCACGTGTTATATATTGATTATTATTATAGACGCACGCTGAGTACCGGCTTTATAACTGATTTCAAAACAGGATTAATTTCGGTTTTCAATTAGCTTAAACGGTTAAGGGATTACGTTTACAAATTTGACATTGGCTGTTTTTCGGTACATTTTGCGGCTAAGTGAAAAAAATTGGATCCTCCGCATGAATGGATCAATATGTCATTCGAGAAAAGTTGTAGAAACGAACAGGATCGAAAAATTATATCTTGTATTTTTTTATATCAGTATTAAGTAATTCCATTAAAGTGATCCTGAAAATCTTGATCCTGATTCCGGACAAAAGTATGTTGAGTTATCAAGGGTCGATAATACCGTGTCCGTAGTGGACGGAGATGCACCACTAAAATATATTAAGGGCGGACATTTTATACGTGCTCGATTGTTGTGGAAAAAGTCAGAGACAATTGCTTTTAATATTTTAAAGCCAACAAGTGCTTAGTCGTGTAGGTCACTGACCTGTCGCCCCGCGAAACGCGAGCATGTTGCCATAGAGTGAAAAATATACGCACAAAGGAACAGCTTTCATAGAACAAGCCAAATTTTGCCAGGGCTGCCCAGAAGATGTCGCGTCGCGTTGCAAACTGGCCCTTTTGTGTATTTCGCCTTTGTTTATAATCTTTGTTTTTCATCGATCTGCTTAGAAGATAATCGTCGCCCTTACGAAAACTATGCTATTCGAAAACAAAAATGCAGGCTTTGTCTTGTTAAGATAATTTAAGATACACTCTAATAGCTTACTAGCTATATCTTACTATTACTTAGAGGTGTAAAAATATCGAAAAAAGCGTACCCGTATGTATTCGTTACTATAACAATTAGTACACGTTACTTTAGTATCGTTACGTGACTCGTTACTTCTGTTACCTCATAACATGCTATGTTATGTTAGAGCAACGAATCAAGTCTAGTAAAAAAGGTAAAGGTAGGTCGTAAGTAAAAAAATTGGACGACGAATTTCCAAATTATACTTCACTTATGCATGCTCGCGCATGTGTAAAATATAAAATCAACAAATGTTTCAATACACGCATCAACGCTACTTATGTGAACTGAAATACTGCAGGTACCCATACTACGAAAAATGAGAGTAACGAAATGTATTCGTGTGTCGTTACACACTTCGTCGTTTTCGTTACTCGGTAGTCGGTAGTAGACGGCGCACGCGTTAATCAGTACCGAATACATCCGGTTTGCTACAGCTCTACTATTACTAATATTTTAGATCTGAAAATTCCCGAGTGTGCCATGATTGTTTCGCAATATATTATGTGTTGTCTTATATTATAAAACTCGCCAACCACTCCCGCGTAAGACTTGGCCCAACTGTAGAATGCGCAACGAAAAATACAAGGCTACTTATTTTAGGATACGGAGAGTAAATATTTATTTAATATGTGTATCTTATAAAAATATATTCCGACTGTGTAATATAAACTGGGGGGAGTGTGTTACTGCGTAGACAATCTTCCTATATTTTGAGAGACTTCAATGGGAAACTTTACTTTAGCTATGATCTTTTTAAAGTTTTGAAAAGGAGTCTATTTTGTGTTCGTTGGTCCTAAGGTTCGGACTATATTATGATCCAGAATCCGGCGGGCCCGGGAAAATGCAGAGCACTGAAAATAGAACTCTGCGCCTATAAAATAGGGTTGAAAATCGAAGTGTCGAGTGTCGAGCTGTCATACATGACATTGACATTCGACTCGACACTTGTGTGTTCGATTTTCTGCTCTACTATATTATTAGCGCATAATTCTATTTTCATTGTTCTACATTTTCCCCGGCCTTACGGATTCCGGATCATATAGTCTCGAGCATAAAATGTAATGCGTATATTTTTGATTAGTGAATGAAGTTCAAATTTTAATCGCTAGGGTATCTTAAAACCTTTTAAGATAGCGATTCAAAATTGAACTTTATCGCGTCGCGTCTTGGTGTGTGAGCTGACTCTCCGCTCATCTCTCGACTCTCTCCGTTCATTGCAAAAGCGCCCGTCGGCCGTCACATGTAAAGTTCGGACCGCGGGAAACAGCAAGTGCCGTTCCAACCGTCGCTCCGAAACGAACATGTAGATGCACGGGCTGACAGTCCGATCTGGCATGTCGATGCGAGCGTATTTTCCATACTTTTATCAGCGCACTCGCCTAAATATACTATATAAGTATGACGCCTGCATCCTAAACCCTGGACGCATCTTCGTAATTAACACGACAGTTCGATTCGCACAGATTCCTCCTGCATGAGTAATATATGGGGCATAGTATACCCAATACGTTGCCCCATATATTATACTCACTCACACTAATTTAAGAGCATGCTCTTCCAACTTTTAAACCCATATTATTATAGCTAATGTATTACTAGACAGTAGCAATATTTCCCATGTGGCTGCTGATATGACGTAGTTTAAATTTTACTTCTGTTATGAAACAATTTCTTCCATCCGCCAGCTTTCCCTACGGGATCGTCGGCTTTTCGATATACTGTTTTCCTGTGATTCCTTTGTAATATTTTAAGGTTTTATTGAATTAGAGGAACATTTTTGTTTCTTAATTCCTATTGAGTAACAGCCAGGGGCGTGCGCTCCTTGTAGGCAGAAATGCGGTGCTTTACTTGTCATTCACAGATGTTTTAATAAAACGTTCGTACGTTTTAGATGACTTTAATTAATAGTAAATAAATTAATTAAAAAAATATAATAACTTAAAAACGCCTAATATTTTATAAATAGCAACTCATCTCATGTCGTTGCGTTCTGCAGGACATATCATCGCATGTATGTGTCATTTTCATACTTCGCAAACGCACACACCCATGAATATCGACATGATTATATAGCGAAAACTCCCACGGCAGGCGATGGCTCTCGGCTATCCGATCGCTTCCGAAAACCGCCGAACTGGCTTGTCGGAAATTATTCGTTGCCTATAATCCGAGTAAAAATAATAGACGGAAATCTAATAAATCACGTATGCACATTATGCATTTTTGTTTAGTAAGGTTTTATTTGTTTAAATAGAAGAAACGTTTTGTATTTCGCGGGGGCCATATTGCATATTTCATGTGATAAGCATTGTTTACAATTTAATCGCTCCAGTTTATTTATAGTTTTCTTAAAAGATTTTAACATTTGAAAGTGTGTACATTTAACAGTTTATTACTCATTTTCTATAATAATTGTAGTGATTTGCTTTTAGTAGTGCGTTTGTTGATTTTTTTTAAATGTTATTAGATTGTGAGGTTTGTGTTAAAAATGTGTGTTTATTAAAAATTAAAAATAACAAGTTCTCACAATTGTCATTCAGTGAAAAGATTCAAATTCTGTCTAAAGGTATGTGTGTACCCGAGTTACAACAATTAAACCAGCGAAAAATAATGTAACTCGAAAATTTCATGTTAAAAGTTATGAAACGTATAACTGGCTGTGTGGTTGTGTACACACGATTAAATTATATTGTTTTCCTTGCATATTATTTAGTAATTTACATCGGGATATAGTAATCTCAAGTAACCGGAACCTTGAATATGTGAAAATTGAAGCTGACTGACTGGTGAGTAGTTATAATATTTTAAAATATGCTTATTATTTAACTTATTAGAATTTCTTCCGCCGCGACGATCGATCGCTGTTTTGTCTGCGTTGCCGTAGAAGATGTACAATAGTAGTACATCTAAGACTTGCTTTGTTGGCATGGTTTCGACTTAGAGATCCGTCGCTTGACTGTAGCTATGCTAAAAATCTATAAACGAAAAAGTTTTTGTGAACGAGTACTTCGCCGCATACCCAGTGTCATAATCCTGTGCACTGGTAAGAGCGTCGCCTTATTGTAAGCGATTTTCACATGGACACCATAGACGTATATATTATAGAAGAGGCATATCGAGGCAAAAACTGTCCCCACTTAAATAAATGGCCCCACTTTTAGGGTTTTTGGAGTCATTTTGACATTTGAGGTATGGTGAAATCAAGATGGCATAACTTTTTCTTAGTTTTGAAATTTTTGGACACTAATTACAACACCAGACGAATTGGGCGTCCGGGTCCTTAAGCTGATTTTCTTTGAGGCCGTGGTTTCCCGGTCGAACTTTGGTACCGAAGCATGCCTCACCCATTTTCTAGGATTTGTTTCAGAATAATAAAATGTTGCCTATCCTAAATTCTATCCACTTTTATTTGTCTTAGCAATGCGAATAATGTATTGTGTTTTCTCGTGCAAAATGATAAAAATGCAAAATAAGTAATTACTGATTCACTGACATGTAATTCATTTGTCTGAGAATTGGCACAGCTGAAAATATAATGATTGACCTTCTTTATAATAAGGAAATACATAACTTACTTACGTGAACAATTATTTGAAATAACCTAACTGAGAGCATGTCAGGACTCAGGACATAACTAAGGATGGTGCCGTAACTATTAATGCGCAACAGGTTTTCTTTAAATTACTTTAAAAGTTACCAACACCTGCAATAATCTGAAAAACGACGCCCATATTAATTTTACATAGAAATAAAAATATCCGCCATTTTGAAATTTCAAAATGAATGTTTTTAAACGGTTTTATTTAGCTTGGCCAGTTTATTTATTTATTTGTTTGGGTCAAATTTAGTAATTGGAATTTTACCCCCTTCCTGACACCAGATCGATCTGATATTTGGTACCCACTCTTAATCTTGATGACAATACAATAATAATAAAAAATTATGACTTTAAATCCAAAATGGCCGCCGATACAAAATGGCGGATTATATATTACTTCACAACAACCTCCATATGGGCATCAAATGATAGGGCTTTATTGGTAGAATAGAGCTCACTATAAAAAAATAAAATTCAAGATGGCCGCCGCCACAAAATGGCGGATTACATATTTTCCACAACTACCTCAATATAGGTGTCTAATGAAAGGGCTTGATTAGTAGAATGAGCTCTTCATTCTGAAAAAATAAAATCCAAGATCTAGCAAAAAAAAATTAAAAACTTGAAAATAAATTAAATAAAAAAATATTTTTATGTTAAACGTTTATATTACAATAAAAATAATGTAGGTAATGTACTAACAGCTAAAAAATAATTCGGTAAGTCCTAGCTACCAGATCGCACCAATCTTCTCATCAATCTGGGGTATTGATCAGACAAATAATAAAATCGTTGGGCGTTGCGTATCTAGAGTTAATATATGATAGTTTCACGCGCTCAACGATTTTATTATTTGTCTGATCAATACCCCAGATTGATGAGAAGATTGGTGCGAGCTGGTAGCTAGGACTTACCGAATTATTTTTTAGCTTTTAGTACATTACCTACATTATTTTTATTGTAATAAAACTGTTTAACATAAAAATATTTTTAATTTAATTTATTTATTTAATCAGTACCAGATACTTAGAAAAGGACACCCATATTAATTTAATAAAAAAAAATACGCCATTTTGGAATTTTAAAATAGATGTAATTTCTGTATTCATCACTCCCAAAAACCTTGAAAAAAAAAACGAACTTTTGAACCATACGACAGGAATAAACAAAACCTGATAGTATCCGAAAATTAGATTTTTTGTAGTCTATTAATTAAAAAATCTGGTTATACAGCTGCTCACATCGTTTAACGGTCGCCAACTTGGAAATTAGTCGCCAACGTATAAAGTGTGCCAGTTTGGATTAATTTTCGCCTCATTTTATCTGCCGATTTTTTTTATGCCGTAGTAATTTAGTCGCCAGCATTTTAATTTTCTGTCAAACTCAGTAATACAGTATGCAACTGTGCAGTCGCCAAGTTAGTTTTTATTCGCAGGTTTAATTATAACCCTTTTGATAATATTAGTATAGATATCTGCAGTCCGGCAATAAATAACCTATATTACCTACGTGATATTCTACCAATAACTCGGGTAGCGATCCCTTATAGGGCCGAAACACATAACGCAAACTGCTTATTTTTGCGGCGCCGCAACGCCAAAATCGGCAGTTGCGTTGCCGCGTTGCGGCGTCGCGAAACAGGGCATTATGGTAGGGTAACCATTTTCTCGTGATTTTTGAGTGTGGATAGACGTCTCTCTGCGATGGATCGTAATAAACTTATTGCTTATTTGTTATTAAGAAGACATTATTCTATCTTAAAAATACGGCAAAGAAGATACTGGATACATCCATTAAGTAAGGGTATGAATCCAAATGGCGAGTTCTTTTCTAAAAAATACGAAGCATTAAAGATAGACGAAAAAAAATTTGTTGCCTACTTTAGAATGAGTATATCATCATTTGAAGAGCTATTAAGCGAGTTATCAAAATATATACAGAAGAAAAAAAATAAAGGAAGGAAACCAGTTACTGCTTTGGAAATGCTGGGCTTAACTTTAAGGTAAAACAAATAGGTTTCTTATTTTTTTTTATTAATGTTTATGGCACTCGGAATCAAATGTTTAGTTTTATTTGTACCCCTGGCTTTATACACCTGTGGTACTAGCGGGGTGTCGATAAAAATTTTGCATCACTAGTGTTCATGGTTTGGGGGTACCTAGTGGTACAAAGCCAAGTTCAAATGAAACAAGACAGAATCAAATTAAGCTTTTTGCATTATACAATTTTCTTACTTTAAGAATACTTTAATAGGCCTTAAAAAATGTAATGATCAATTTAAGAAAAATCAAACTCCTCATCTTGTGAAACATAGGAAGTAGCTGACGTTTCGTCCAGTAAAAATGGTGAATTTATTGGACGTTGTTGGTTTGATGATGAGGTAGTCCTCTGTTCAGTAATCGAACTTCCAGGAGTAGAAGTGTGGTAGCCACTCTGAACCGTATTATCGTATCTCATTGTTGAATATCCTTGATTATAACCCTGATGCTGATATTCTTGATTATAGCCGTGATGTGTATTTTGATGAATTGAAGGTTGAAGAATGTCCGTTAATATTTGAAGCACCCGACTTTGAAATATCAATGTTTGATTCTCATTTAACGATTGTAGAGATGGTAAAATCCCCTTGAAAAAATTCAAATGTCTATTCTCCGGTGTTTTTAATATTGCCAATAAATCTTCTTCAATATCATCCTTATCATCTGCCTTTCGTTTTCGTGGTTGACTTTTATAACGAGGCAATGCCGTTATTTCATTCTCAATATCTCCTTCCGCTACACATAAACTGGAATCAGTTGCATTTTGTGAAACCTTTTTCAAAAACTGTAATTGTTTATTCAAGTGATATTCTTTAATTTTTGCAGCTCCAGCTCCTGATCGATTGGCATCTTTTAGTTTTTTTTGATATTTAGCAAAATTATCTTTTATGGCCTTCCACTTCTTGACTAAATCATTACCTGCAACAAATAACTTCACAAGTGAAAAATAGTAATAAAGACTAAAATTCCCTAAATTCCATTTATACTACATATAAAATTACATATAAAATTTGATATAACTTTCATAAGTACTTTCGGTCCATCCAATTTCATATAAATGGCTGGCCGCCGAAAAAGAACAATTTTCTGCTTTTTCTTGACTTAGGCAAGTTAAAAACTGATTGACCTTGCCTAGAACAACCATAATGTAAAATATTTCTTGAGTACTTCTTTGAAAAACTACCTGTCTATCTTTGAAAATCTATTCCTTTAGCAACACTATTACCTGCGCAGTTTGAGTTTGATTATACCTACATTTGTATTATTTTATTATTTGCCTACTAATTATTATTTCATTTTAGATTTCTAGCAACCGGCAGTGACTTTAAAACCATGCATACGAATTACTTCCGAGGAGCAAGTACAATAGCAAAAATTGTAAGGACAGTTTGTCGCGCCATATGGAAACATCTATCAAGTCAAAATATACCTCCTATAACAAAACAGGTTCTAGAAGATGTCGCTATTGAGTTTGACAAGAAAGCAAATTTTCCTAACTGCATAGGAGCTCTTGATGGTAAACATGTCCGTATTACATGTCCTGCGCACAGTGGATCACTGTTTTACAATTATAAGGGCTATAATTCAATAGTTCTATTAGCTCTTGTAGATTCTAGATATAGATTCATTTTTGTCGATATAGGAGCGTATGGCAAGGAAAGTGACTCCACCGTTTTCCAGAACTCTAAACTTTATGATTTGATTATGACACGCAAATTACCTATTCCTGTACCAAAGCCTTTACCAGGTTCTCAAAATGAAACTCCATTTGTTTTTGTAGGAGATGAAGCATTCTCAATTTCGAATAACGTCATGCGCCCTTACTCAGGGAAACATTTGTCGGTACAACAAAGAGTTTACAATTATCGACTGAGTCGTGCCCGAAGATATGTCGAGTGCGCTTTTGGCATCCTAGCCAATAAATGGCGCATATTTCATCGATCTATGAATGTGCAATACGAATTTGCGACAGACATTATCAAGGCATGTTGTGTAATGCACAACTTTGTTTTGAATCGAGATGGAGTACAAGCGACCGATGACATTATCTTTGATGATTCTGATCTGCAAATGTTGTATTTGCCCACAGCAAATGAAAATAATTTAAGCCCACATCTAATACGGAATGATTTTTGTAATTACTTTTCCAGTGATGTTGGCGCCCTAAGTTGGCAATTAAACAAAATATGAATGTTCGTATACCTACTCAGTTCAAAATACAAATAATACCTTAATACATTTGATTCAAACTATTTAACATGTTGTGAACTGCGAATAAACAATTTAAATGGCAATTTGGTTTTATTTATAGTATTTGTTTACCTTTTTGAATAAGAGCGCGAGAAAAAATATAATTTTAACTTAGAGAAAATCTTTTGCATAGGGCATTAAAATAAATGGTGTATTTCATATGATTAAAAAAAAAAAGATACATGCTACTTACATTAAACTACAATTTTTACAATTTAAACCGCGGATCAGATTTTTACGTTTTTACTACAGTAAAAATTGTGGTTTTATTGTGAATAGTGATCGCGTAAACCTAAGACAATACTATGTTACTACTTACCCAGTTTTGATTTTTCGCTTGAGTTTTTTTCCTTGTAATCAACATAAACGATCTCACAAATGCTTTTCCATGCTTCTTGTTTTATAAATTTGTCTTTATAGGTTTCGTCACTAGTATCCCACAAACAACGGTGTTCCTGAACCGAAGATATAAACAGATCGACGTCAACGTCAGACATTTTAATTTTAAAACTGCTTCTCGGTTGACACGTGTTGTTTGCAAGAGTGTTAGAAACAAACTGCATCCTTGTCAACAAGTATGACGTCATAACGCTGGAATTCACGTCGTGCGTTGCGGCGCCGCACCGCTATAGCGCACTGCCGATTTCAGCGGCGCGGCGCCGCAACGCGCTTATGTGTTTCGGCCCATATTAACCCCCTGATGACGTCATTTGTCTGTATGTCACATATACACATATACATCATACACATGGACAGGCCAGCGCATTTAGGCTTCCACACAATTTATTAAAGACCTTCTACTTGTGACTTAGTTCTCGTTAAAAATAATATGTTATTGCAAGCTATAAACTATTATAACACTCTGACTTATAATCTAAATCAGTAGAATTACATTTATATGTGAGTACTTCATTATCTTTCTTTACTGTCATTTAGTGGGGACCGAATAATGTTTTGGCCGTTCTTTTACTGACTGGGATTTAAAAATCACAGTATATTTATGTGTTGTTAAATTCTGTACTTTTTGCCTTAAAGAGGTCCAAAACTTTGGTCTGAAAGTTGATTGTAAAAGGCGATAAAAAATGAAATGCTCCTTTGCCATTGATCATAAGGGTCATACTGCATACAATCTATATCATAAATCCTATTTCTCTATTCCTGACCACTTCTAAGTGTTCCACATATCGGGCTCGGGGCTTGCGAAATGTTGAGTCACTTATCTGTTAGCTTTGATCTGAGCGTCTGGAATACTGGAGTGTAGCACATTTCATACTGAACTCTAAAGCGTACCATACACGGGGAGGCCGATCGCAAGCAGATCTGCCTGAACGGATTCGTGCGCATACACGGAAATTTCGCTTCAGTTTGTTTCTGTGTGCTGCGAGCTACGGTCGTGTTTATTGGCCAGCTGCTAGTTGTTAGATCGCGGATTATACAGTAAAATGAATGACTATGTTATGCTGTCTTAGATCTACAGTTACTTTTTTTAATAATAAATCGTAACAAGTATTTCACTCTGTTTTATTATCATAATCCTCGGATTTTATTAGCCAAAACGGCTCTAAAATTCAAAATAGTTAAAACAAAGTAAAAAACAAATTGTTAGATTACGATGTTAATTTTATACAGCTTGTATAATAATTAAAACTGAAGTCATTTGCCATACACGGTCCGTTCCGCTTCAGTCCGTCCGTCCGACTGATGCGATCTGACTCAAGGCCAAATTGCGCACAGACGATACGATTTTGCATACGTTCAGTCCGAACCCGAAAAAGTTAAGTTAGACCGGACCGTCGGACCGAGAAAAGTGTGTCACTTCAAATTTTCTTTGAAAATCAGCGATAGATGATTGCTGTATACCGTAGGTAATGAGATCGGTAGGCAGTAGGAGAGCGCAACAGTTTCCGTGGCCGCGTGGCTTGAAGCAGGACAAAAAAACATGGTTGTCTGTTAAGTCGGGTTACGGACGTATTTATTTTACGTGATAACGTCATCACAAGCCGAACGCTTAGGCCGATCGGGTCTCTCTATCGCTTGTTCCACGCTCTCGCTTGCACGCTCGGCTCAGGCGGAACGTGACAATTTCTTGTGCGTGCAGCCGACGTTCATCGATTTAAAAAGATAAAACAGGTCTGCGGAAGATACCTTCGGTTTAAAATCAATATTATTTTGAATGTTTTACAAAATCTGCCTGTAACCCTGTTTGAAAGAAGAAATAGCACATTAAGGTAATTAAATGCGACTAGTAGGTACAATTGACAACTTGAACTGTGTATTCGTAACGTTATCGAAAGAGAATTGTATGAGAATTATGACTGCGACCATACAATTCACATTCGATAACGTTACAAATACCTAGTTGTCAATTGTTCCTGCTTGGACTACATGTTCCAACTTTCACCTGTCTATTTAAGTTCAGGAGACAGTGAATCATGCGTACATATTATGTCAAAATGGATTACTTTAATAGGTTTATGTAAACACGGATTATGAGTCACTTTAAAGTGCTAACACACGTACGGATTCGGTACGGAGCGGACCACGGATTTGGTACGGAGCGGATCATGATCCGCTCCGTGACCGTGTGTAGAGTAGTCTGGCGAACATAATTATTATTAATTGAGTCTGTCGCGGGATAGCATCGGATATGGCTCGCTCCGTATGAAATCCGTACGTATGTAGAGTAGTCGGGCGATTGGGCCGGACAACGATCTCAGTATTGCCAACTTAGGGATTTTCCTCTCAAAATTAGGGAAAAAAATCTACGGGCCCTATCTATCTGCCCTTACGAGAAAGCAGGATTTTTAGAGTTTGTGGCGGACCAATTAGCGCCACAATCCTGAATCGCGCTATCGAAGTTTTCTATGATCGGCACTATATATACGACATCTGAAATTCATACAAGCGGGCTTCGGCCTGACCGAGCATACCACCTCGCTCGGTCGGAGATCTACCTTTGGGGCTTGCCACCCTCCCACAAAACAACAAAACGCCCAAGTTTACTCCTCAAGTATCAATTTTTATATGTGAATATAGCCCGGGGCATACCCCGGGCCCAATAAACAAATTTTCATAAAAAATTGTAGGGAGTGAAATCAGGTTAAGTGTCACGTTAGTACGTAGTTTTATGTCATTTACGCGTAAGTCTCTATGTGTATAAACACACAAAGTTTTCAGAACTTCTAGCTTATTATTTCTTATAATATGGTAAATAGTATAACTAATCAGGGTCGAATTAAGGGTTAAGTTTGGGGAGAAATATTATTGAGAGTTGGTATCACTGCACGATTTCAATGGATTGCGAGAATCAACGTCGTCGTCGAAAAACAGCACTGTAAATAGAACTCTGCGCTAATACATAATATAGTGTCGAGTCTACAATTCGGTCTGTCGGAGCAAATCCGTCCGTCTGTAGCGACACCGGATTCGGTACGCGGATACGGTCCGGGGACCAAGTCCGAGTGTCTGTTACCACTTTTGCGCGATAGACTATAAAGTATAAGTATTTTGATAATGTTTAATGATTATTGTATTTTATCCATTTATCACATCATAGTTCATCTTTATATTATCATCTGAGAATGTTATACCTATGTTATAAATACATTAAGATGCTTGAGCCTGAATTTCAGGGTTGATCGGACTCTTCTCGTGTAATGTACTTTATTATGTACGTTATTATCATAATGTTGGCGCTATTTACTTTGGATGGAGTCTTATTGTATTTCTGGAGCTATACATCACAAATGCTGGCAGATCAGTGCATTACTTGTGATTTTGCCGATGAGGATAATCCGCAATATAAAATTGCAATTCCAATGTCTAGCTTAAACTCGAGAACGGCTGGACCGATTTCGGTATTGAAATAATTGTGGAAGTTCAGGAAATATTTCAACGGTGACAAATATTATAAACATTGTGGCGAAAATCCTAAAAATGACGATTGAATTTTCCCATACTAAGTATTTACTGTGTTCATTTGTCACTTAACTTTCAAATCTATATGTAAAAAAAAGAAGTAGCTTTGCTCGGTGTTTTAGTAGAACGATAAAATAATTAAATATTTAAAATAAAAAATATATAAAGGAAACAGAAATAATAAGAATCACTTTTATTATTTCTGTTTCTTTATCTATTTATCTTACCGGAATTCGAACCCACAACATTCCGAATTTCCAAACAATGCAAAAAGTATACGTTGATATATTGTTGCACGACAAAATAATAAAACAAATACTGCTTAAAAATGGGCAGTTTCTAAGGAATAAGACCTAGCTTGATCGATTTTTCTCCCTCAAAACTCCCTGCATACTAAATTTCATGCTAATACTTGTAGTCGTTGCCGAGATACCGATTATATCTTTATATATTATATAATTCTACTGTACGTGTCACTGAACTCCTCCTAAACGGCTGGACCGATTTGAATGAATTTTTTTGTATGCGTTTGGGTGGCGTATAAGGTGGCGTATGGCGTATACATATATATTGTGTGCTACGTATTCGCATAGCTCACATTTCAAACGCTAAATCTATGAATATATGATTATTATCATTTGGGTACATTTATATTTGTATGTTCTAACCATTTTGTGTCTTCATTTGATATTATGATTCAAATGTGTTTCTTCTTTAAAAATTCAAAATTTATGTTTTTTTAAATAAATGGCGTCGGCTTACAACCATTTGCCAGTTTCAAGTTAAAAAGGCGGGGAATAGAACTTTCGTTTCAATTTTCAACACCGTATTTCCAAATCGTCAATTAAGTCTAGTCAAAGTCCAATCAAATAGTCAGTGCAGTCAATGAGTCAAGTCAGTCGATTCAGTAAAGTGGTAGAAGCTTTACTGAAAGTTCGAGGGAGTTTTGGAGGAAACACAAAATAGCAAGCTTTTTGAAGTTGTACCACTTGCCCACACTTGTGCACGTCACGTTAATAATCACGTTAACATTCTACCGATATTACACATTAAGAACTGAATTAACACAAATTTTGGAGGAAATACAAAACAACAACGTCCCACATTGACATTCTCGGCAAAACTCCTCACTTTTGAGGTTTTTTTTTTAATTTATGTATGGCATCGGCTTATAACCATTTGCCAGTGTTAAGTTAAAAAGGCTGGAAATAGAACTTTCGTTTCAATTTTCAACACCGTATTCCTAAATCGTCAAGTCTAAAGTTTAGTCAAAGTCCAAATAAATAGCCATTGCAGTCTATGAGTCATGTCAGTCGATTCAGTAAAGTGGTAGAAGCTTTACTGAAAGTTCCTAGAAAGATTTGGAGGGAAACTCAAAATAGCCACATTTTAGAAGTTGTACCACTTGCCCACGCTTGTGGACGTTAACGAATATATTTTAATGGTTAATATTCTTCCAATATTACACAATAAGAACCGAAATAACAAATTTATGAAATAAATGCAGAATCCAAACGTCACCCATTGAATTCCCCGGCAAAACTCCCCACTTTTGGGGTTGTTTGCGGCAGTTGGGGTTTGACACTTGTCATCTTGACATTTTATTTCCGCAGTATTTAAATCGTTCCGCATTTATTTGACAAAATCTTCTGAACTGATGGCCTAACTTTTTCTTGCATGAAGACGTTTTTCTGTCAAATGTACACCATAGCCCATCCTTAGTTTTGAAATTGCTAACACAATTTTTGTTTCTTCTATTTAAATACGACGGTTTTTTTTTGTTTCAGGTAAGTGATTTTTTGTGCTTCTTCATCTCTAGAAGGGTAAGAGCAGTGTAGTGCTTGTTTAAAATAAGTATTCAAATTGGTTTTTGAGCTAAAAAACTAAATAAAACTAACACTAATAAAAAGACTTACCTGAAATTATCACTATTTCTACAAATATATCTTACCTATCCAAAAAAACTTCCCCTGGTCGTCAGAAATCTGACAGCATTCTCACGTTGGATAGAAATGGCTATCCATTATGCCAGGTAGTTCTAATAATAATACTAATGGGTAATTTGGTTTTAGACAATAAGAATACCATTTAGAAAAACAAAATTTATTGTAACCACACGACCTTAAACACTATTAGTAAGGCTAGGACCATATGATCCGGTATCCAGCGGGCCCGGAAAATTTCAGAGCACTGAAAATAGAAATCTGCGCTAATTATTAAAGTTGAAAATCGAAGTATCGAGTGTCGAAGTGTCATATTATATGCAATTCGACACTTATTAGGCGATTGTGTAACACGTTCATAATAGAGCTGAAAATCGAACATACAAGTGTCGAGTCAATGCCATATATGACAGCTCGAACTTCCGATTTACAACTCTATTGTATTTAATTTTTGTATTAGCGCAGAGTTCTGTTTTCAGTGCTGTGAATTTCCCCGGGACCGCCGGATTCCGGATCATATAGTCCCAGCCTAAATCGTAAAATTTTGTAATATTCATACAAGTTCTAGGTAAGGTACGATCTAATGAAAATCAATATGACATTGTGTGAAAGTATTTGTGGATGTTCAACTTTAACAATGTGTACTTTGAATACAATATTATAGTATTTACTTATTGTAATTACTAACATTTAAAAAACAAAACTTAAATTCAACTTGTTTTGTTTTCTATGTAGGTTAGTATATCTAACACTTAAAGCATTGTCCAACCCTACATGATGACCAAGTACATAAAATACGTTGAAATGGACAACATTACGTAATTTTATTGATGGTATGGAGTAGGTATTATATTTTTATTTAAGATTATCAAAACTTAATTACACAATATGGAGCAACATTAAATCACCAAAATTCTTATATTTTCCGTAAAGTAACATAAATATGGACCGAAAAATGCAATAAGTACAGTAATCAGTTGCTAAATTAAAAAGTTACAGGATTACGACGATTTTTTTGCTATGATTGAAAAGCGAAAATTTCTGTTCAAATCCTTATGTTATTTGTGTCATTTTTTTGTCATAACAATGATATACATAAACGCTGTATTTGAGTTAGTAAAATCAATTTAGTATTTATCTTCATACATTTACTGCTGTGACGTCACTCGTGCATAATTGTTTGTACAGTGTTTTTAACTTGAATGCTCCAACTTTTGTGATAACTGTATTTCGTCAACGGTTGATCGTAGGAATAGTATAGCAAAGACAATATTTCCTGTTTTATTATGTACTTTTCGAAAAGCCAATAAAAATATACTATGCATGGTCCCCGTTTATGTAGTTAAAACGCTTAAACTAAATGAAATTTATAGTTTGGACGTTATTCGATAGGAACATTTGGAAATGAAAAAGTTAAAATTGAGTTATACGTAGATTACTACTTAATTTTCCAGCAATAATACATGTATTATACGTATGTAGCCAAGTTGTTAATAGCTCACGTACTTATTATGCAAACCCTGAATAAAATTCGTAATAAAAATATTTTCATTTCATCTTCATACATCCAAAATACTTTGCTACTATCCTCCAATAGCAGAAGAAGGCAGTGTCACGCCGCGCGCCGCCAAGACTTGTCGCTGCATTGAACGACTAATTCGAGTTTTAGTTAGTTATACCAGGCATTCGTCACTCGTTCAAGGACATGCGTTATTTGCTTACCGCTCGACGTGTCTCTTACGAGACAATCGACAAAGGGCCACCCCACGCCTGCCAGAGGACTCGCACCGTATGTTCCCGCGCTCACGCGTCGAAATGCCATGTAATTATTGTGCAGTGGATGGATGCAGTGTAGTAGTTCAACAAGTAAATTTAGTAGTTTTTTACCTCTTTAATAGGCATTTAGTACTTGGTAGTTTTTTGTAGGAAACAGCTTCCAGACAGAAAAAATAGCATGAGCGTTCTTAAAACTATTAATTATTATAAAATAATAATAACTAATTATTTTAAAATTGCAATACTTACTTATTTTCGAATTTATTGATTTGCTGTTTTCCTTATTATTATATACATATTAAAATTATTTACGCGATTTAGGATATTTTCAACTATAAAATTTAAAAATCGAGAATTAAATGAAGGTTAAAATTGTGTTAAAGATACTTTTATAACATATTTGGTGGACAAATAAATTACAATAATCCTCATAGGTACAACCCTGGCGAATTCGTGCGATGGCGCGCGTAACTCACATGTAACGTGAGTCGCACGGCCGGCATAACAATCTCGACTCTTTGTGCGCATGCATACCTGCGTACCATATTAGTACATTTTTTCTCGCTGCGAAAAGCAGATATTATTATTTAGATTTTGTAGGCAATTATTGCGTAGGTATTTTTGCTTTTGGTTGGTAGTGATATATCTGTTACGTAGTAAAAATGTATTAATCTGTGGTTGTACCGCGACGCTTGCGCACTGTAAACGCCTTCTTTGTAGACGTACCAGGCCTAGTGCTCCGCTCGGGCGCGCTCAATTGTAGGTAAAAATTTCAAGGACATGGCTGAGTTCCGCTACTGTACTTTACTTATAGTGTGCTTCTACCTAGTACAGTTCTTTCTTCATAAAATTTAAATAACCTAATTTAAGAATAATCGCAATGCTGCAAACACTGGAACAAGACTAGACGCTAAACGATATACTGTCGTAGCACCTGATATAGGTGTAGGCACCCGGTAGTGGGTGTTGTAGATGTTGTTCCAATAATTGGTTGTTTCCTCCCTGATGTTTCCTCTCGCCTCTTCTTTAATAACGGTGACGTTGGTGGATACTTCTCCCCCACTGATGTAGAGTAGGTTGAAAATGTTTGATGATATGGGATTCCACGTCGTGAAGTTAGGGTAACCGACTTGTGACCTGAAATTTAAATTAGGGGGTTTTAAATACGAGCAAATTAAAGCAGTATAGGAAATTATGATATTGTTAGAATTTAATCAATATTAATTTTTAGTACCTGGGTAACCGAGCTTTGCCCGGAGTTCTGATAAATGACAATGCAAAAAACCGTATGGGCAGTGTCCCCGCCCCCAACAGATTTCAAACCTATCTCTGTTAATAGCTATTACCACGCTTGGCGACATTCACCTCAGAAATGGGGTTTTGACAGAAATTGTAATTTTATTTTTTATATTAGCGACCTACTCCAGCTTCGCACGGATGCTATATATATATATATATATATATATATATAGCATCCGTGCGAAGCTGGAGTAGGTCTAAATCACTTTTAAATCACTCTATCCATTGCTGAAAACTGCATTAAAATTCGTTGCTTAGTTTAAAAAATCTAAGCGAACAGGGAACTGAGCGACTTAATTTTATACTGTGTCTAACTAGCCTTCTTTTTCTTTTACACAGTATAAAATGAAGTCGCTCAGTTTTCTGTTCGATAATATATTTTAAACTAAGCAGCGGATTTTAATGCAATTTTCAGTAATGGATAGAGTGATTCAAGAGAAGCTTAATATATATATATATATATATATATATATATATATATATAGATATTAAGCTTCTCTTGAATCACTCTATCCATTACTGAAAATTGCATTAAAATCCGCTGCTTAGTTTAAACTTAGTTTAACTGAGCGACTTCATTTTATACTGTGTAAAGATTTTCAGTGATATTCTGTTAAAGTAAGTTTACTTTTAGTAAAAATATGCTAAAAAAAAAAAAGAAAAAAAAGAAAAGTGTAAAGAAGGCTAGTTAGACACAGTATAAAATTAAGTCGCTCAGTTCCCTGTTCGCTTAGATTTTTTAAACTAAGCAACGAATTTTAATGCAGTTTTCAGCAATGGATAGAGTGATTTAAAAGGAAGCTTTATATGTATAATACATCGTACCCGTGCCAAGCTGGAGTGGGTCGTTAATATAAAAAAATAAAATTCCAATTTCTGTCAAAACCTCACTCCTGAGGTGGATATCGCCATACTAAATAATAATCGTGGCAAGAACATTAATTGAGATAGGATTGAAATCTGTTGGTGGGTGGGGACGATTTTTTGCATGGTCCCTTAACACTACATCATGTAAATAAATTCTTTACTCACCCGGTACGCGCGAAATCCGCAATACGAGCCCTTAATATATTTTGAGCAGGTTTTTCAACAATTCCCAGATTGTAGTCAAAGACGTAGCTGAGGAGTCCACCGTGCCTCACACCCATCAACTGAATCTGCGGGTACGCCCACTCCGGATCCACTGATCTCTTGTAGGCGAACTCGAAGATCCTTACATCGGCCGTAGACGTCAATGCTCTTTCACGAGCTCCTCTGATGACTGCCATGGTTATAAGCGAGTCCCCTTGGTAGTCCAAAAAGTCCTCAATAGTCTCCATGCTCACAGGCTTTTGGTCGAAGTAGAACTCGCGAATGTGACGCGCTACGGCTGTTTTATTAGCTGCCGACTCAAATTTCAGATCAGCTGGCAAAAAGTCTGAGAAATTACTCTCCATTTTACTTAGCCAGTTCGAAAACAACGCCTGTGCTGCTCGCACTGTGCCTTCTCTATCTACGTATCCAATGATATAAGGAACGTGGCTGTAGTTCCCAGATCTCAAAATATTAATCGGAGCGTCAGTCAAAAATGTGTCATTGGGGTTTAGTTGAGTGTTTTCAACGCATGGCGCAAATAACGGCGTGTTGTTGTAGAACTCAAAATCATTTATGGCATTCACTATTAGGTCCGCGCCGGTTGAGGAAAGTAATTCCGCTAATTCTTTATTACTTTTTCCCGTGTAACCCATTTTAGCTCCAACTTCATGGGCATAAGCTACTGGTTCATAAGCAACAGCGCCCGGAGATAAAGCAGATCCACTCAATACCATCACTTTATGAACTAATCCATTGGCCTTCGAGGACAGTGTGATGAGATCTACCATAGCCGCTCCCGATCCGTGTCCGAACAGCATTACATTCCTGGGGTTTCCTCCGAAACCAGCGATATTCTGTTGTATCCACGTCAAAGCCTGAACGACATCTTTCAAGCCAACGTTTCCTGGAGCTTCGGGCACACCGAGGCACAGAAATCCAAAGATTGATAGGCGATAGTTCACAGACACAAAGACAATATTCTCTTGGACGAGATTGTAGAAGGAATATCGATTTGTGCTGATCGTGTCGTAATCTTCGCCCTCGAGCCAGACCATAACTGGGTTGGACGCGGTGAGGTTCTTCGTGTGTACGTTTAGAACTAGGCAGTCCTCAACCCCAAGTAGACCTCTTGCTGTAGGATGAGCACAGATGATGCCGTTGTCGACCGCATGGTACTCTCCTGGGTAAACCGAAGCTGGCGTCGGGTTCTGAAAGTTGATAATATATTTGTTACGGCCTGTCCATATGTCCACGTCACGACGTCATCAACGTGTATACGTGAAAAAATGCACGCCACGACGCTGGTTCACGGCGATCCGGCGTCTGTCAACGCACCGGGCCGCGACGCGAGGTGGGGCCGCGTAAAGTGGGGATGAAAAATTTTATTTCATTCTATTCCATCGTGTCTTAAAAATAAAAATATGAAGTGATTTATACGTTGGGGGGGGGGGGGGGGGGGGTTTCGTTGATAGTGTTTCACAATCATATGTAATCATATCTAATCTGGAGGTTCTCCGCAAACATTGACTTATCAACTGTTTACTTTCTCAGAACTACATGATATCGATGACACATGTTACACTAATATCAGAAATCACAATCCGTAATATCCAATATTACAGTTTTCATAGTCTAAAATAAAGGAGGATGGGCAGAAATGTATGAACTGGTCTCAATACGAACGAGCCATATGTAGTTGGTGTAGGAACTAGGTATCTAATAAAACATGGAGTGTATTTTCTTCCAAAATTACCCGGAATTGTCCCGCCGGTTTTCTACGAAGCGAAGCACGTCTCTCCCACGATGAAAAACCACTTTTTCAATTCTGCTCCTCAGTCCAAATTATGTAAAGTATGCACAAACAAAAAACTGTTTTTTTTTTTGTTTTTGGCGTCTACACAAAAACCCCTATTAGTTACACCATTTATGGTATTAAAAATAAATAGATAATAAAAAGCGACCTTTCTAACGACATAATATAGCTCGTGTCTGTTGAGTAGGTAGACCAGAATGCCTATCCTCCTTTCAAACATCCCTATTATTGATACCTTAATAGCATTTACTTAGATAGAAATGTTAGATAATTATGATAATTGAATAAATTAATTTACATTTCAATTTAATAAATTCTTAAATCCTATTAACTTAATTGAATATCGTTGAAGACAACGATTGAATTTTTGATTCAAATTTTTGAATTGATTCAAATAATTTATAGTTCAATAATAGCTTTTGCCCATGAATTCGTTTATTAGTATGGTATCAATTAGACTGGAAATCTCTTGTTACATTTTCATTTTCGTAAACACAACGAAAACTGAAAAGTACAATCTGTTCAGGGCTATTAACCGACTTACAAAAAAGGAGGCGATTATTTTATCTCTGATAGGACATATAAGACAACGGCATAAGGGTCACTCTCATAGTTAAACACTAAGGAAAAATAAGGCCGCAAAATGAGGCCATGTTGTTCTGTGTTTATAGCCTATTCGCGTTAAGAAGGCAGTGAATCGTGCTTACAAATGTCAAAACTGGCAAATAACGCATAAGGCTGACGCCCCGTTAATCCGTTGCATTGCGTCGTCGCAGTAATTGGGCCAGAGCCACAGGGGCGACACTCTCTACAAATGACAGCTCAAGCACCGGCGAATGTCAGCCATGTTGACGTATGCCTAAGGTGACACCGAAATAATTTCAAACGTCGCGTCAGAGTCAGACAAATCCTACTACTATTATATAAATGTAAAAGTTTGTGAGGATGGATGGATGGATGTTTGTTACTCTTACTCGCAGAAACTACTGAACGGATTTCGATGAAATTTTGTATGGTAGTAGTTTAGGCTACTTTTTATCCTGAAAAAGTACAGTATTCCCGTGGGATAACCTATACTATATTTACGCGGGCGCAGCTGCGGGAAAAAGCTAGTCTATCATAAACATTATAAAAATATATTGTCAATTATGTCAAAGCACGAATCGACCAGCGGCCAGTCTTCGTGAACGAAAGTCCTGGCTTCAAAACCTCCATGTCCCGCGGCCCCTGCACACGTCCATCCGCGCACACAGCCGCGAGCTGTCATTCGTGTAAATCATGGAATGGCGGTTCTTTACGTTAGTAAATATATATTCTTTGAAACAGCCTAAGCTGCGTTCACAATTCACATTAACCAACTAAAATAACCCATTTTGGCATATGCACGTATTCACTGCCTTCTTCACGCGAATAGACTGTTCTATTTTCCATGTAACAACAAAATTATGTATGACATTTGACAGCAGTAATAAATATCGTGCGTTTCTGTTATTTTTAGGTTAGGTATATTTCGATTTTTGCAGTAGTGTAGGGCTAAGGAGTGAGGCAATTAGTGCGCAGTACCAATTATATAGGCTTGCAATAGAATATCACGCTGAAATGTCAGCATTCCAATTGTGTGTTATTCCACATCCACATAAAGTACTTCCTATCTTAACTTCGTTCCATTTTTGTTTATGAACGGCAAAGAATCCGTTGTGTAAACAAAACACTTGATACTTCATAACAGTATATAGTTCCACACGTCGCTACATGATTGCTAGTGGCGCTGTTTACCGCTCAAAATGCATATAAAGTTATCGAACAACAGCAGAGCAACTGCAGTCGTATGTAATACGATTATTTTCAACGATTAGCAACCGATCGTGCGACAACTGCTCGACTGGTTGCTGTCTGCAAACTATCTGCTAAAGATACATAATCAGCTAGCGGTTTCGCCATTA
Organism: Phengaris alcon alcon; assembly: GCA_037179445.1. Taxonomy (NCBI): domain Eukaryota; kingdom Metazoa; phylum Arthropoda; class Insecta; order Lepidoptera; family Lycaenidae; genus Phengaris; species Phengaris alcon. Next base: position 19,345 of record JAYRCH010000263.1, on the reverse strand, counting down.
AAACTTTATGTTTGTATATGTATGCGCAGGCGCACTGCGCGAAATCGCCATGAAATCACTCAATTAGGTTAACAATTCAAACACAGCATGATTATTTCTATAGTTATCGCAATTCGCGAAACTATAATACATCTTGGAAGTTACAAGTGTTTATATAAAATATTAATCTGAAGAATTTGTTGTTGGTTCAAATAAACTACTTGTGCATTTTATTATGATCTATTTGAAAACTGGCGCGATTTCTTATGTGTTCAATTTATGTATTTAATGCCAATTTCATCGAAGCCTGTTAGTGTTAATCATTTGTATAAATATCATGCATTCTCTTTCATTAGTGCGAAGATCGAGAGAGATAACAAACGCGTTATTTAATCAACAATCAACAGGCGTTGGTGAAATTGGCGCTAAACGCATCAGATAAACTACAAGAGCATTACTGAATAGTTGCTACGTTAACAAGAGACACCGGTCGTATTTCATTTGGTACAGTTATGCAAGCCAGTTTTTGTGTATCAGTGACGTCATATTTTAAGAGCGCCACGACTCATTCTGTTTAAAAACATAGATTTTGAATGAATTATGCTATTGTTGATATTAATGCTAATGTCTAGTGATTAGAAAATGAAATAGCTTACTTAATGGCTTATGTGCACACGGCTTGTGCGACAATGGTCGTGATGATTAGTGAATCATCAGTAACATGTCAAAATCAACCAATACAAACATAACGCGAAAATACTATAATTATTATTTCGACATAGTTACGCAATTAATTGTTACATTTCACTATACTAAATATACATAAACAAACGCGAAACTATTATTAGTGTATAATTTCTGTAATCGTCATCTTTTGTTTTACTGATACAGTTAACCGTTCAAAAGAATAAAGGAATTAACGGAAAAGATTGGTAAGGTAACAGTTGTTTATGATAATTCCTAAGAAATCCAATGGACTACCTGCTTGTTAACGCGGCGTGCCGCTAGATGCAGTTGCAAATACGCAGTGCAACAAAATAATCACGTTTTCGTCATAACATTCAAAAATTTACAAAACTACGTATAAAATTGTGTGCACATATAGATTACATACATATTATTCAAGTACGTTAGCTAAATGAGGGTTTTTGATATTTTATCTGCCGATAGGGGGCAGACCCAACTCACACAAAACGTCATCTGGTGGCGTAAGTGATACCGGTCAATAAGAATAAACAACGGTCAATAAGAATGTTCGATTCTTTTTCTGTCACCAGGCGGCGCTCGGGAGCAAGACGGTTATTGTCGTGTCAAAAAGCTGTCAGATGTCACGAATTTCAAAACCCTCATTGCTTTGGGTTTTGTGATAGTCTGACAAATGAAAATTGAATGTTATTTATGGTTATTTAAAAGTTTGCAACTCTATACGATCTTCAAAGTCAATTTATTTAACAAACCAAAGTTTGACAAAAATTCTTTGGTTTTTGCTTAAAAGAGCAAAAATATTTATTTTACATTTTATTTATCATGTTAGTACTAATTTAATCTTATCAAGTAACTCATATATCAGATTATTTCAATTTTTTTATAGGAAATAGAATGTTGGCACCCTTAGATTTTTTAGATTTGCCGCCATTTCACAGGTTTAACTTTCGTTTGCCAGACTCAACATTCAAGTATTCGTCGATGTTTTTAGTCGATGAAAAGCATAGACGTCATTTGAAAAGAGTAAAAATAGTCAATCCTAGCTGTGATTTATTACTTCTTACTATGCAAAAACAATCATGAAGAAGAATAATTATTAACAATCGCAAAAAATTACCTTAAACCTATTCTGTCCTGACACAGAGCCGGCATAGTGTATCCCATAGAAGTTAGCGATCCCATCTTTGTAGGCGCCTATGATGACACCTTGCGTTGTGTTGACCGTGGGCACTGTGGTCTGCGCATGCGCAGCGGCGAAAAACATAAACAAAATGGCGGACAACATAATGACGTGCGGCGCGGCCGGCGTCTCGTGGCGGAGTGAGGAATCGCGATGGCGGACGATAATGAATGAGGTCATTCAAGGCACCGTCACACCAAGACGATATCAAATCGTTGTGTACCTGCTTGAGTTTAATATCAAGAAATTTTAAGTACAGCCTGCACTTAGTGTGCGTTCAGATTAATGTCGCCAGGTGCAACTTGATTTAAATCGGGGCAGGAGACAAACAAAAATCGGGACTGCCAAAAAATGTTTCACTCAAAACGGAACGTAGGTCAAATATGTTTTTTTTTGGTCGCTACTCGCTAGCTATCTTTTTACATGAAAAATATAATTAAGTTGAAAGCGAGCAAGCGAGCAAAATTTTTTTCCAATATTACTTGTATTTTTTTAAGACTGTGGAAAAAAACAATAAACTCAAAAGCGCAAAACAGAACATTTTACGATTACTATTCGATATTTGATCATGATGATTTATCGGGACATTTGGCGTACGATCAGGTACAAATCGGGATGCGTCCACGGACCCCTTAAAATCGGGACATCCCGCGCTAATAGGTACACCTGGCAACCCTAGTTCAGACCACGACTCTATACATTATACACTGTCCACTCAATGTATTACTTACGTAGTAACTATTTAAAAATCTGTGATGTTACACCTCTGAGTGTAATGGTATGTGTATGAACGCGAGTGTCTCTGATTGCAAAATTTACTGTGACACAATAATTAGTGTCCCGTGAGTGTAATCATACAAGTGTAAGAAGCACAGAAATTATGTTTGACAGTTCTGTCACAAATTCTGTCGTAGTCTGAACGTACGATTAACCAAAAAGGGCGGTAGTCAAATCATCTGGGATATGGCCTGCTTCATAAACTTACGAGTATCCCGACGTTTTCCGCTACTTTGGCCGTGGTCACGGCAGGACTCTCGTAGAAATACTTTTTTTTGCAATGACATTCGCGTAATCTTAACAAATCAATCTGGTTCTTCACTTCAGATTTAGGATGGCACTATATAATTCGTAATCCGGCGGGCCCGAGACAATTTAGAGCATTGAAAATAAAACTTTGCGCCGCCGCTAATCTACACTAATATTATAAAGAGGAAAGATTTGTATTTTTGTATGTAACGAATAAACTCAAAAAGTACTGGACCGATTTTAATAATTCTTTTTTCATTAGAAAGCTACATTATCACTGAGTAACATAGGCTATATTTAGTACTAGATTACTATAGAAATCTTTAGAAATTCCTATTAAAACCAACCGAAGGTGTAAAAAATTAGCCATAAAATGTCTTTCATCGCATACGCTGCGAAGAGTATTAATGATAGGACAAAAATATGTTCGACAATATTATAGAATATATCAATATCTACAAAAAACTTCGCGAGACCATGTGTCTAACTATTGTAGTTACGTCACTATAACTACTTTTTTACATTTAACAAATTGATAGAAATGCCGATCAAAATCAGACCGTGTTATCCATACCATTTATAAATTTTTATCCAAATAAATAATTTAATATTCAAGACTGTCTCAATACCTGATGATTACTTTTTGAGTTATTGAAATCGGACATTCCATTCAAAAGATATCATGAAATTAAAATAAAAATACATGCCGGCGGCGGCCGCCACGCAGCGCATCGAGTAACTAACTCGACGAGAGAGGGGCAGTGCGGGAGAAGGGGGTGCACCATTATGAACTAGTAGTGTTGGTATAATTAGCATTCGCAATAATAATTAATTGCTAAATGCCCATTAGCAATCATTAAATTAATCTTAGTTGCTAAAAATAACGATTGCTAAAATTATCGTGCGCCCCAATCGTCTGCGTTCATGAAAAAAATACGTGACCGCGCTGCTTCGCACCGCGGCGCTAACTGGCTATCCGCCATCGTACTATTGCTATTTGCTAAATGCTAATGCTAAAAATTAAAATCATTCGATGCGAAATAATTTTGACTCGACGAGCGACGCGACCCGAGAATTCACGATGCCGCGATGTTCCACGAATTAATACGAGCGAGTGTCGGCTATCGTACTTTAAACTATTGCTATTTGCTAATGCTAAAATCATTCGATGCGAAATAATTTGCCGCGATGTTTAACGAATAAATACGAGCGAGTGAGAAGAGAAAATACATTACCGGCACGGCCGTCTAATTTTTTCAAAATAAAGATAATTGCATGCGTTTAGGGTCCATTATTCAATAGCTGTTTTTTATTAATGTTTTCGTATTTTGTCGTTTAGGTCGTAGGTCAGTTTTTTTAGTCAGGTGAAATAATTGCGTTTTTTGCGCGATTAACATCGATCGTGTGACCAAATCAACCTACTTTAATTTGAAACTGTGTGTGTGTATTTGTGTAATCTATATGATTATATTTTAGTGCATAAAGATATAAAATTTGATTTTAACGTGTTAAGAAATAATATAATATGCTTTGCAATTTGCATCTTACTTTAGCGCAGACCGGAAATCGCTAATCTTAAAAAAAAATGTATGTTAATACTTAATAGGCGACGCGACGTAATTAAAAAACATTAGCATTTCACAAAACACAGCTATTTATGATCATTAAACATCGATTTTAGCAAATAGCATAGCAATAGCACGTAGCATGCTATGACATGAAAATTAGCATGCTAATGAAATTAATGAAAAATAGCATTAATTTCCATTACTATGAACTAGGTAGCCGCGCGGCTCATTCGCGCGGTCGGCTCCTTACGCAGTGGACGCAAGCGACATTGAATATTTCGAGTTTTTTTAACACATTTTTATGCTTCACTTAAAAAGTTCTTTTCAGAGCTACTTAGTTTTAGTATTAGGAATCACACTTTTTCATAATATTTGTCAAAGTTCTTTTAAGAACTATCTCTTTGAACTTGAATAATTTCTTTTTTATTATTATTATTATTAGTTTATTCTTAATTCTTAATTTCTCTGATTTAAAATAAATATGCTTCATAGCAATATGCCTAGAAAAGAAGGTCGCAGCTATCTAAGAATAGTTCCCAAGCGAGATAAGCAAAAGTTCGTCGTATTGGAGAGTCTTCTTCTGAAAATGCAGATCGTCTGGAAAGTATGAGAGTGTACGCGTCCCAATCGCGAGCCAGAGAATCTAGCGTCGAACGTTCAGTTCGTCTTGCAGAACAAAATGCAAGATCGTCGCAGTTATACGAACGACAGTCAAGCGCCGAGCGCTCGCAGCGACTTGAAGGAAATAGAGCTAGGAACTCGCGAACGCGTGCACGGGAATCTAGCACTGAACGCTCGCAGCGGCTCCTGCCACAGCGAGATAGACAACGGTCGTTAACAGCTAGGACGCGCAATAGAATTTTAGCTCATAGTAATAGGTCGGCATTTAGTTACGATCCTCAAATTGAATATGCTCATCAAAACAGCATCCAAATCGGAGCAATGAATAAGATTTGTCCTATATGTTTCGCTAAAAAATGGGCTGAGGAAGCGAAAGGTATGTGCTGTGCATCTGGATATGTTGTTCTCCCTAACATTGATGAGCCACCAGAACCAATTAAAAGTCTTTTGACAAATAATCATACACTATCCGCGCATTTTTTGAAATACGTACGTAGATACAATAGCCTTTTTCAAATGACTTCCTTTGGGGCAAAAGAAATTAGGGAGGGACATTTTATGCCTACCTTTAAGGTGGAAGGACAAGTTTATCATCTCATAGGTAGCCTTTTACCGCCATCAGGACAAAGTCCCCAATTTTTGCAGATATATTTTATTTCCGATGCTGATCAACTATCATTGCGATCAAACATGGCCCCCATGCTAAAACTAGATTTGATAAACGAATTGCAGACCATGTTGAATAGCCACAATGTTTACATACGAAGTTTTAAACATAATATTGAACTCAATACCCCCGAGAGTTTGAAATTGATCATTTACCCCGCTCGCACACCCCAGACAGAACACAGAGGAAGATATAACGCCCCTTCAATAAATTAAGTGGCCGTTCTCTTGGTCGATGAAGACAAAGGGCCCAGGGATATAGTACTGCACGGTAGAGACGGACAACTAAAACGAGTGTCGGAATTACATCGTGCATATAATCCGCTACAATATCCGTTGATGTTTGCATCAGGAGACGATGGATATTATTTAACTATTCCTCAGCAGCATTCCTCAAGAAATAAGACTGTGTCATGTATGCAATATTATGCATACCGTTTAATGATTAGGGCCAACTGTTTTAATGCACGCCATTATTACAAAGATTTGTTTAATCAATATTGTGTGGATATGATGGCGAAGATGTTTTCCGAAAGGTTAAATTTTATTTGCCGAAACCAACAAAAGCTTAGAGCGGATGACTATATTCATTTAAGGGATGCTTTAAACCAAGACGCAAGCGTAATTGCAGCTAATATCGGACAGCATGTCATCTTGCCGTCATCATTTACTGGGTCTCCAAGGTATCTCCACGAAAAGACACAAGATGCAATGACATACGTGCGCAATTATGAAAGGCCAGATATTTCGTAACTTTCACCTGTAATCCAGATTGGCAAGAAATAAAACAGGAACTTTTTCCCGGTCAGCGGTCTTTCGACCGGCATGACATCATAGCTCGAGTGTTTCACTTAAAAATGAAGAAAATGATAAAAATATGAACAAAAGACGCGATTTTTGGGCCGGTTAAATGTTATATGCTTACTGTTGAGTGGCAAAAAAGAGGATTGCCGCATTGTCATATGTTACTTTGGCTGGACTCAAAAATACAACCCGATGAAATTGATGAAATAATAGTTGCCGAACTACCTAATATAGACGAAGACCCAGTATTATTTACCCAGTTTGACGACCTCTGTGGCTCAGTGGTTCAGCGCGTTGGTGCTCAAGCCGGGGGTCGCGGGTTCGAATCCCGCCGAAGGAACAATAAGTTTTTCTGAGTTCCTGGGTCATGGATGTGTATTAAATATGTGTATAATATAATAAAAATCTTAAATATATGTATAGTATAAAAGTATTAAATATACTTCCCGTTTTCTGGTACCTGTAACACAAGTTCTACGGATACTTAGCACTGGGCCAGATTAACGTGGTGTGAAGCGTCCATAGATATTTATTTATTTATTTATTTATTTATTATTTGAGATAGTCACAAAGAATATGGTACATGGACCATGTGGACAAGAAAATTTGACTTCTCCGTGCATGAAAAATGGGATATGTACAAATAAATATCCACGACGTTTCGTGACTGAAACCCAGACCGGTGAGGATGGGTATCCCGTTTATCGACGACGCGATATCAACAACGGAGGGCAGATTGCTACATTGAATGTCCGAGGGCGTACGGTTAATATAGACAACAGATGGATCGTTCCGTATTCCCCAATACTATGCCAATCTTTTAATGCTCATATTAATGTTTAATATTGTCATTCCGTACAAGCCATAAAATACATATGTAAATACATTAACAAAGGATCGGATCAAGCAACTTTCAGTGTCAGAAATGCTCACGATGAAGTTGAAAATTATTTGAACGGCCGGTACATAAGTACATCTGAAGCAGTGTGGAGGATATTAGAGTTTCCTATACATGACAGACACCCTACCGTAGTACACCTAGCAGTACACCTAGAGAATGGACAACGAGTGTACTTCTCATGTGTGTCTCTCACAAAATATGCAAAATATAGCGCAAAATCCACCAAAAACGACACTTACGGCGTTTTTTGACCTATGCCACAGTGATGATTTTGCTAAAACACTACTCTATCACGAAGTTCCTCATTATTATACATGGGCTAACAATAAATTTTCTAGAAGGAAGCGTGGCCAAGAAGTAGTTGGACATCCCGGTATAAAAAAATATATTCTGGGAAGAGTATACAGCGTTCATCCTTCCCTGTCAGTGTTTTTATCTCAGGATACTGCTTCATCATGTACGTGGCCCAACATCGTTCCAAGATTTAAAAACCGTTGACGGAGTTGTTAAAGAAACTTACCAAGCCGCTTGCCGAGATAGGGGTTTGCTAGAAGATGATAACCAATGGGAAACCACTTTGAGAGAAGCTTCGATTTCTCAATGTCCGTTAAGGCTGATAGAGTTGTTTGTGGTAATATTATTATTTTGTTTTCCCTCGGAACCTCTCAAATTATGGGACACGTTTAAAGATGATTTGTGAAGACATCAGACACATAGCCCAAGAACGAGGTTCCGATTATGTTGTATATAACGAAGCTTTAATACAAATCGAAAACAAACTTTTAGAATTAAATGACAAAAGTTTAAGAGACTTTGGATTACCTTCTCCGAATCGCTCACAAAATGTAGTTGATGCCATACCGTGCCGTACATATGATGTTAACGAGTTGTCAGAATTTGTCAATTCAAATGTACCCAAGTTAGTGGCAGATCAAAAAATAGCGTACGATGCTATAATTGAAAGTGTGGAAAATAACAGTGGTCAACTATTTTTTTTGGACACGCCCGGTGGCACGGGTAAAACCTTTCTTGCCAATTTAGTATTGTCAAAAGTACGATTATCCGGAAGAAAAGCACTGGCAGTGCTTGGCAAAGCATCGTCAGGAATTGCTGCAACCCTATTAAATGATGGGAAAACGGCTCACTCTACATTTAAATTACCGTTGGCTGTTTCTTTAGATCAACAGTCTGTATGTTCAATCCGTAAAAATGGTCCACTGGGAAAGCTCTTACAGGAAACGTCGCTGATTATTTGGGATGAGTGCACCATGAGCCATAGAGCTCATGTAGAAGCAGTGGACGGCACATTAAAAGATATAAGAAACTCATGCAATATGATGGGTGGCGTAACTTTTGTTTTCGCTGGAGACTTTCGCCAAACTCTACCAGTTGTAACAAAAGGTACACGTGCCGACGTTATTAAAGCGTGCCTCAAATCATCACCTTTGTGGCTATCAATTAAAACTCAATTTGCGCACGAATATGAGAGCACATTTATGCAATAACCGCGGTGGTAATTTCTCAGAAAATATACTTAAATTAGGTGACGGAAAATTTACTACTCCAATTGCAAACAGCTCCCAAGTACTGTTGGATATTGAATTGTCTCAAACTGTTCACAGTCTAGAAATTCTTATAGACACAATCTATCCCGACATCAACAATCTTACAGTAAGAAATTTCCATTGGCTCTGTTCGAGAGCTATATTGTCACCCAGAAACGACTCAGTAAATGAGATAAAAAAAATTATTATTGAAAAAGTACCAGGTGATTTTAAATGTTACAAATCTGTTGACACCGTGTGCAACATCGAAGATACAGTGCACTACCCACAGGAATTTTTAATTCCCTTAATCCTGCTGGCTTGCCACCTCATGAACTAAAATTAAAAATAGGTACGCCTGTTATGCTTTTAAGAAATTTAAGCCCTCCCAATATGTGTAATGGTACAAGACTATTGATCAAAGAATTAAGAGATAATGTGATTGTAGCAACTATCATTACGGGTCCCGCGGCCGGTCAGCTCGCACATGTTCCGCGGATCCCGATGATACCAACTGATTTGCCCATATCTTTTAAAAGGTTACAGTTCCCTTTAAAAATATCCTTTGCCCTAACAATAAATAAATCCCAGAGACAAACTTTTTCCATAGTTGGTATCGACTTAAGGAAAGAGTGCTTTTCCCACGGGCAATTGTATGTGGCACTTTCTCGAGTAGGATCTCCTGAAAATCAATACGTTTTGTTGCCACCTACAAATACCACAGCCAACGTAGTGTACAGGGAGGCTTTAAGATAAGCATACAATTTTTTTTTTTATTTAGTGATTCATGGTCGTTTTAATTGGCATGCTTACAACTTAAATATCAGTACCTATTTATGTCAACCCGTGCGAAGTCGGGACGGGCCGCTAGTTTAAAATAAAGTTGAAAATCGAATTGTCGAGTGTCATATTTGTTGACATTGACATTTGATTCGACATTTGTGTTCGATTTTCAACTATATTGTATTGATGCAAAGTTCTATTTTCAGTGTTCGGAATTTGCCCCGGCCTTACGGGTTTCGGACAATACAGACCCAGTCTAGGGTTGAATTTTACGGTTAACATCCCCGGTTTAAGTGATAAATTTTGAAAAATGCTCTTGCAACATGGTTGACTAGTGTCTAGAGTTCTAGACTAGTACTGTCATAAAAAATGTTTTTTTTTATTTCCAAATGAAACTGAATAAGCTTTTTTCGGAAAGTCAACAGAAAATGCTACCACCGGTTCAACCCTAACCCGCCGAGTAGAACCGGCGTAAGATTATTATTACACAAATTTTAGACGGTAACAAAATTTTTTTGAATTTATTTATCAGTTTATCAGTTTGGGGAGAAATATTTTTGAGACTTGGAACACTGCACAAAAATCGGAATGCACTGTAAAAAGTACTCTGTTCTAATAAAACAGAGCTGAAAATCAAACACAAAAGTGTAGTGCGGTTATAATCGTCCGCTCCAGACCAAATCTGTATGTGTGTAAGCAACATTTTAAGTGTTTTTGCGTCGGAAATACGATTTCAAACATTCTTCTGAAATTGGCAAATATAATCGGATTATTTGATCGTCACGTGACGGTCTGCTTGGAATCAGATGTATCCATCAACAATCAGGGTTTCTATGTTCATTGCCAATTAAAACTGATACAGAGTTCACGGGATCAACTAATTTTGTTAGAATTTAACACTAAGAACTACAGGGCTAGAGGCTAATTTCGGACACTTACTTTCCGGACTTTCTAAGGTAATTTTAAGGATTCCTTAATACTCAAGGAGCGCTTATAGTTTCGCTCTGTCCGTCCGTCTGTCTGTCCGACTCTCTAGCTTTTGTAATTATGAATATAAATGGATGAAATTCGGTATAGTTATATGATGTGTGTCTATAGATCTCGGTTTTGGCATCACAAAATAATAAAAAATTTATATTTTAGGGGCGACGTAATTTTATGCATGTGAAGTGGGGATGAAAAATATTTTTTGTTCTACCCCATTGTGTAGGTTATCGTTAAATAGCTCTTTTAAAATTAAAACAAGGTTTCATATATGACTTTCTTACAAAGACAACCATTTTCGATTAATCGGCCTTCAAAGTGTTTTAAAAGTTGTTCCCCCCCTGGCATGTCTAAACTATGGGAGATATAAACTTGTAAGTTTCCATGCTGATGGATCATGCTAAAAACTCTCTGGGAAAATTATTTTGAGCGACATCGGGCAATAACTTTTGAAGTAATTTAAAGAAATCCTATTGCGCGGTGATAGTTACGGAACCCTCTTTAGACATGTCCTGACATACTCTTGGTTAGGTTAAAAAATACAAATTCTAAAAGTTTTATTTCGTTTTAGGGTAATAATATCACTTATGGACCGGTTCGTTACTTTTTACATGGAATTGAACAGTTTTAAAACGAGAATTGAAAGAACAAAATGGTATTTTTTTTACGAATTATATTTTATTTAAAATAGGTTGTAGGTAGGTAATATACAAATTAAAACGGCATTGGGAATTTTACTATGGAACAATTACCCTTGGCAGTCGGCAACCAAAGATAAAATTAGGCATAATAGGGTATTTTTCAAGTTTTTGAAAAATATGTCAATTTGTTCATAATAACATAATACATTTGCAATCTGAACCATTCTTTGTGAATTTCTTTTCTTTCCTTGCAAATCAATAATAATATATTATGTTATAGACGGCATGTTGAGGTGAAAACTGTCTCCACTTAAATTGCCCTACTTTTAGTGATTTTGGGGTAATTTTGCCGTTTGAGGTATGGTTAAATCAACATGGCTGACATTTGAAGTATGGTTAAAACCAAGATGGCGTAAATTTCACTTTTATAAAGATTCGTTCTGTCAAATGTACGTCATAGCCTATCTTTAGTTTTGAAATCTTTGGGGATAATTGCCTATTGCATCTAAATTACAACGGCACAGGTCGCTTATCTGCAGGAGGTGGGGTAAATACTATTTTTAACTAATTTCAACGATTATTCATATAAAACAATTTATTAACTATCTCCACTTCGTCATGGATCATTGTCTTATACTTTAAACTAAGACGATTATATTATAATATAATCGGTATGTTAACAACGGCTACAAGTATTACCATGAAATTTAGTATGCAGGGAGTTTTGGGGGAGGAAAATCGATCTAGCTAGGTCTTATCCCTAGAAACTGCATTTTTAAGCAATATATGTTTTATTATTTTGTCGCTGATCAATATATAAATAATTTCGACTCTCCTACGTCAGTCTGATTGGCAGCTTGGTACGAGGGCTGCACTAAAAGTATCGGGAATGGAATATTTCCACTGTTCCTGTCATATTAAAATCTTTTTAATTTAAAACTCCTTGGTTTTAAAAATCGAATACCGTTTATTTATTTAAAAAAAGATTCTCGGTCTTGTCACAAGGTCTTGTCAAACTTGTTTAGTCGTTGAGAAAATGGAATTGACTCGAGAAAATTCTAGAGCGATGATTTATTATGACTTTCGAAGTGGTTTAACACAAAAACAGTGTGTTGACCTTTTTCTGATTTCTGCATTTGGTGATGAAGCCCCATCCAAAACCACAATTTATCGCTGGTTTGCTGAATTTCAACGTGGACGTGTCAAGCTCAGTGATGATCCCCGTCAAGGTCGTCCAAAAACTGCAGTCACCCAAGAAAACGTTGATACTGTGCGTAAGCTGATTGAGGAAGATCGAAGAATTGTATTGTTTGGACATTCGGAATGTGGTAGTTTAGTATCCCGGTAAGATATTTTTTTTTTGGTTTTCTTATTATTTCTTTTTCTTTTATATTTTTTAAATTATTTTATCGTTCTTCTAAAAAACCGAGCAAAGCTCGGTCACCCGCTAGGGGGCAGACCCAACGCACACAAAGCGTCATCTGGTGGCGTAAGTATTATCAAAAACGGTCAATAAAAATTTTCGATTCTTTTTCTGTCACCAGGCGGCGCTTGGGAGCCCGACGGTCCTTGTCGTGTCAAAAAGCTGTCAGATGTCACGAATTTAAAAACCCTCATTGTGCGAACGGAGGTATATCATATTCAGTTAAAGCTTATGTGGAGGATGGTGTGCAGAAAGCTAATATTTTTACATAATTCGTAGCATAAAATTAATAAAAATAACGAGAACACACACTACCTCAGATTATTAACACACACTACCACGTTTGACGTTTGATAACTCGTAGCAACCAAATACTCTGTCCATTCAAGCAATATTTCATGTAAAGTGGTGCTGGGGAGCCGGTCGATACAGGCTGTGGTGCTTATTGGCCTGGAAGCTGGCCAACCCTTGAGTCCTTACACAACCCCCCGACCCCTGTACGTACGAGTTCAATTATTATTATATGCATATGATCTACAGAAGCTAGAGGGTCTGTGCAATTGCGGCCGTATGTTATTAGGTAGTATTTGCAATTGTCGTTAGATTGTTTATAGTACACGGCAAACAGTATGAAAAATGTCGCGCTCGTGTGAACACGCCTTTACGGTTTTCTTCACATGCATGAAACTCCGGGGTGTCCACGTTTCATTCCCCTATAAAAAAAAAAAAAAATTTTTTTTTATTCAAAATTGGTATTTTTAAATACTCTTTTTGAACGTCGATACTACGTGATGCCTACCACCGGTTCGGGAACTAACCCAGCGAGAAGAGCCGGCAAGAAACTCGTCTGGGGCCATCTTTTACCAAAAAGATGGAAAATTATTCTTTTAAAATCAAAATTATTGCAATGTTTACTTATGTCTATGTAACAAATAATAAGATAAGATAAGGAGCCACCTTATTCCCAAGGTGTGCCGTCTTGAATGAAGTCATTAATTTTATAATACGCTTTGGCACACAAACGTTCTTTAACTACTTTTTTAAACTTATTAATGGGAAGGTTTTGAACCTTTTCTGGGATTATATTGTATAAGCGTATACATTGGCCTTTAAAGGATTTACTAACTTTGCTTAGTCTGAACAAATACACATAATACAAAGCCTATCGTGCTATCACTAGCAAATCAAATCTCAAATCTCACGATTTAATTATTTATTATATTATACTTTCTAGAACTGTACTTTTAAAAGCATAAAAGACAAAACACTGTCTACTCGTGTCTAGAGAGATCCGAGCAAACACTGAAGGGGCCGCCCATTACGTCACGCTAAATTTCGACTTTATGACCTATTAACCATATGTGTGTTGTCACGTGTCACGATGTGTGACAACATTGTGTGTTCGATTTTCAACTAATGTAAGTCACGCTATGTCACGCTTTTTTAGTATACCTGTACTTAACATGTACTGTCACGTTTGGTATGACCGGTCCTCCCCCTTGACGTATCATGTGAATGGACCCTAACGTGTTCCCAAAGATAATTTTATTTCTTCGGGGATAAAAAAAAAGTCTCCAATTTGCCTAAACGTCGGAATGAACATTATGTTCAGAAGTTCGAAATCGTAAAAAGTTAGGAGGCACTTCTAAAATCCGTTAAATACTCAACAAAGTCACTGAAATTGTCTACGCGCTGAATTTTTTACACTGAACTGTCGAATGTTATCGCCAAAACGTTCCGTTTAGTCTGAAAAAGTTTCTGTGACTATTTTTGTTTTTGGTTATTTTGCTAGTCTAAAACAGTTTTAGGATTTAGTTTTCGAAATTTGAGCTTATCTATAAAGCTAGATACCTCAATGCCGTAAAAGATCACACAATTCGTTACGTAAGTTGGTACTTAACTAAAGTGCGGTCGCGGAACATGTAGAATTTCGTACTTTGTCTTATCGCGACATGTCTCTTTCACTCGCGCACTCGCGAATATATTGCTATCGCGCTTACGCAGGTATACGATAGGAGCGCGTCAGCATTACATACGTGCGCGAGTGAAAGAGACAAGTAGCGATAAGTCAATGTACGAAATTCTACGTGCCCAGCGACCGCACTTTGGTTGTTAATTCAATATGGTTGTAAGTAAACCTCTCGAGGGCTCAGGAAGACAAATTGCTCGTAGAAATTGTAAACATAGCATGAGAGTCCCAATTTTACTTTTTACCCGACTACTTGAGTCGGCAAAGCAAAAAAAGGTTTTGGCAGTCTATTTATGTATGTATGTACCTATGTATGTATGTCTGTTTGTTCCACCATAGCGCCTAATCTTCTGATCCGATGCAAATGAATGGTATGTCAATATACTTAATAGTAGCCGGGGTAACATACCTCATAGGTGATGTGGTAAGCGGGTTATAGTTTTGTATAAAAATATAGTTATTGTGTCAGCTTTGTAGACCGTACCTTACTAATCATGTTCAGTTGTGTTCAATATCATCTCTGTAAATTAGTTAACACCCGAACCCTTTTTGACCAACTACAAAACTAAGAAAAAAAAGTCCATAAATCTCTATAACCATCCTCTCGAATCGGTCTGGGTCTTGACGAAGAACCAAAAACCAAACCAGAAAAAAATGCAAGAACAAGCAGGCTCTCTGAAGAAAAAAGACAGCGCCGAAAATAGAACTCTGCGCCTAAGTCTGGGACTATATTATATGATCCGGAACCCGGCGGGCCCGGGAAAATTCAGAGCGCTGAAAATATAACTCTGCGCTAATACAATAGAGTTGAAACTCGAAATGTAGAGTGTCGAGCTGTCACATAGGACATTGACATTTGACTAGACACTTCGTTAAATGGTGCATTTATGTGCTTCAAATGATGATAATTCTAAACGTCAAATCGGAATCACCATGTATTAGGTAATAGATGTGCAATAACTATTTTTTTTTATAAAAACTATAACGCGGCTACGCAAATTATATAATTTACTAGCTGTTTCCCGGGGCTCCACCCGCTTCAATATACTATTGGGTATCCCGCGGGAATAATGTACTGTTCCGGGATAAAAAGTAGCCTATGTTTTAATCCAGAGCCTAAACTACTATCATACTAATTTTCATCAAAATCCGTTCAGTAGTTAATGCGTGAAAGAGTAACAAACATCCATCCATCATATTTATGTTAGTAGTAGGAAGTAGGATGTTAACTGGTCTATTATTATTTATTACGAATCTATTGACACATCATCCATTAAAATCAGATCACTTGTGCGCTACGGTGGAACAAACAGATATACATAGACTGCCAAAGTCATTACCCTTCCTTTTGGCTTCGCCGTAGTCGGGTAAAAATGTATGATTCATAGTACGATTCACTTAATGTGGCAATTTTAGACTTGTAATTATAATCATTAAGTTATAACATGACTGAACGGTGTGCGAAGCTGAGCTGGATATCCAACTGACAAACAGTCATTCTAAATCTAAACTATTAACACAAGATCTTTTCATATTTTCGATCCAATTTAGTAGTTTTGGCTACAAAACTTGTGTCATGACTCATGTCCATGTCCCATTACAAGTTACATAGCACGGAAAAAATTGGGAAGGTATAACTGGTAAAAAAGAATGATGAGGAGATTTCTGCAAAAAGTATAAGTATTATGAAGTTTATTTTTAAGGAGAAGACTAACAGACGAGGAGACGGCTTGCGGTGACCCTTCGGCAAAGAATATATGTTACTAGCGTGAAGAATCGTCATTCAATAGACTTATACGAATGATAGCTAGCAGCTTTGTGTGCATGGCTAGACGTATGCGGGCGGTGCGCGCGGCGAGCGTACGTGAGTTTTTTCAAGCGAAGACTTTAGTTCACGGGGCTGGCCGCTGGTCGTTTCGTGCTTTTACATAATTGACAGTATAATTTAATAATATTTATGATAGATTTGTCTGAAGTGACTTTTGAAAGTATTTTGGTGTCAACCTTACGTCAACTCAAGGCTTACGTCAACATGGCCAACTTTTGCCGGTGCTCGAGCTGTCATTTATAGAGAGTGTCATCCCTGTGCCTCCGGTACCCTCTCTAAAATAATGTATGTGTGTGTGTGTGTGTGTGTGTGTGATGCGAAATAATGATTTTAGCCCCAGTTTTCTATGAGGCCGTCGTATCTCACCAGTCGAGCCGGTCCTCAAAATTCATTCACGGGTAAGACACTGTCATGATATATTCCGTTTTCGTTTATACTCTCGATATAACAATTTCGTGTTTTCGCCAAAAGAAAATATCTCGTGGAGTAGTGGAGTTAAGATCTTTAAATTAAATTCTTCGAATTTTTTCTCTACCGTAGGTCTGGCGTTTCGCCAAACGTTTCTAGGACAAAGGGAAGATTTTAAAACTTCCTGGGTCTAATGTTTTATGGCAGGATCTCGAAAGTTCTTTAATTCCTGATAATTCTCAACAAAATTCTAGGGGCCATGTCATTTATTTAATCTCCAGTTGGATTTCAGTGTCAGCGTAGGCCGTCGCATATGCACGTATACCATTTGATGCGATAAACTTTTGGCTCCACTAACCTCTGATAAAGTTTTCAGATGACAACGAACCCCTTACTAATGTACATTTACCCAATTTGACAGTTAAGGCGAATAAGGTTTTTATTTCAATAATTGACGGAAACAACAACAGAAAGTGACAAGGAAAATATCTCTTTAAATATTAATGTCATAGGTGAGATGTTACTTGTCGTAAATCGAGGACTAATATTGAACAATTTAACCTTAGTTCTGACTCAGCATCAAGTTGATTTCTGTATTTTGTTTTTATTATTTGTGAAAAAGTAAGCCTCCTGCCTATTTCTTTATCTGAATCTCAGACCAAGTAAAAAAGTGAAGACAGAGTTCCCTCCTTGGTTTTTTTAATGTCATGTAGTGCGGCAAAGCATACGTGCACTACATACGTAAAAACCCAGCCTGAGTTTTTGTTTGAGAAAACTCTGTCTTTACTTTTTATTTTGTCACGTAAGTACGTTGTAGCAAAGGTTAAATTCGCCGTTTTGCGTAAGAGAACATTATTTAACTAACAAAAGTTACGAACAACGCACAACTGTTGACACTGGAGTTTTGCCGGGAATTTAATTGGTGACGTTGTGGTTTTTGTGTTTCTTTCATAAATTTGTGTTTTTTCGGTTCTGAATGTGTAATATTGGTAGAATATTTAATGGTCAATTAAATATTCGTTAACGTGTACTAGTGTGGGCAAGTGATACAACTTCACAAAATGTGCTATTTTGTGTTCCCTCCAAAACTCCCTAGGAACTTGCAGTAAAGCTTCTACAACTTTACTGAATCGACTGACTTGACTCATTGACAGCTGACATTAATCGACGTATCAAAATTGAAATATGGCATAGACTATCTCAGAAGTCGAACACACTAGATACGAGGTTTTGACTACAGCTATCTCAAGAAATAAATAAATAAATTGACATTTGGAATATCTCTATAAAAAATTAGATGACGTTTGATAAAATATAATGCATTTTATTCTCATAAATAAGCTTCTGACATTTGCAGCTTCACGCAAGTCACGTCATTTTTTTTTATTTCAATATACATATAGAGTCGGCTTGAAACCATTTGCCAGTGTCAAGTTAAAAAGGCGGGAAATAGAATTTTTGTTTCAATTTTCAACACCGTATTCCTAAATCGTCAAGTCTAAAGTCTAACAAAGTCCAAATAAATAGTCAGTTCAATCAATGAGTCATGTCAGTCGATTCAGTAAAGTGGTAGGTAGAAGCTTTACTAAAAGTTCTTATGGAATTTTGGGGGAACACAAAATAGCACGTTTTTTTAAGTTGTACCACTTGCCCACACTTGTGCACGTTAACGAATATTTAATGGTTAATATTCTATCAATATTACACATTAAGAACCGAAATAACACAAATTCTGGAAGGAGATACTGGTAGCGCCATCTAGGAGCGTCGAACGCCATTATGAATGGCATCTCATAATATCGATAAAGCAGTATTTTCCCCTCCCGCTCCTCTCCGACGTAAACCGAAGAAATACGAAGATACGCGAGGTAGTACATTGCAACGAGTCGCGTCGAGAGCGCGTGTATGCGAGGGCCGACACCTCAAGTGTTATTTAGACTTTTCCGCTACTAATTCCCGCCCACGAAAGTGAGATATATTCCTATAGAACGCGATAAGAATTCTGGAAAGACTAAAGTGTTGTGAACAGAAGGAAGTGACGAAAACTCCAGCCGCAGGACGCCATTCGCCGAAGCGGTAATCCCGGTAAGCGTATTTCCTCTACCTTTCCATTACATCTAATTATTACTGCATATTAACCTGGCGACGCCAGATACCTCCTGAAATACAGTCCACAAAAATATCGAAGAGAAATTATTCGCTTACGACAAGGTGGCCCGCGTGGCCACTGTTTGGTCCATTCGAGCCGGACCACATTTGGTCCGGATCTTAATCCATTTTCATCACGGATTTATATTCAGATTTTATTTAATTTC